>CM062297.1:778622662-779222662 GCA_031216915.1 Pictodentalium vernedei | reverse complement strand
TAATATTACACTTTAAAACCATCCCGGAAGCGACTCAGAAATACTGACTTGGAGGAGGCATTCCCTTGCTTTTCACTATAAAGCAGGTGACCTAAGGGAACACCCGCCCCCCCCCCCCCCCTTCCCCTTGCCCTGGGTCAAATAGCCCAGAGCGAAGAGGGCAGCCGGACGGAGTCACTGCCGGAACAGAAAGCCTGCATAACTATAGTTGCAACTGTTTAGTGGACGACATTCTGAGCAACAGATAACGGACCTAAACAATGCAGGTCTCCAGAAATGGACTCAATATTTCTGAGATAAAAATTCGTAAATGTGGATGGCTGAGACCAATAAGCAGCCTTCATTAAATCTGTAATAGCAACACTATTAGCATAAGCCCAGGAAGTAGAAAGAGCTCTTACTTCATGAGCAGAAATCTTAAGCACAGACTGCTGAGAAGAAGATAAATCTTCATAAGCAGTACGGATAGTTAACTGAATCCATCTAGCAATAGAATGGACTGAAATGTCCTTTCTATTAGGCATCAAAGACAGAAAGAAACGTTTCCGTCCCTTTCTGATAAACTGAGATCTCTGTTTATAGATACGTAGTGCTCTAACAGGACAGAGTAAAGGCCTACGCCCGTCTGAAGACGGAAGAGCCTTAATAACAATAGGTTCCGGATATTTATTAGGAGCCTGATTCTTAGCTAAAAAACCCACATTAGTAGTGAAGGTGATAGTGTTCCCAACACTACGATAATGAGAATCATCCACCGATAGTGCATGAAACTCACTGACTCTTCTGGCAGAAGAGAAAGCTAAGAGAAAAGCTGTCTTATAAGATAAGAATTTGAAATCTACTGTCCCAAGAGGTTCAAATGGCTTTTCCTTCAATTTAAGGAGAACCCAAGCTAAATTCCACTTAGGAATTAATCTAAGAGTTCTGGGTCTATTTATCGAAAAGTTTCTAACCAACTTCGATAAAGAGACATTAGATCCAATTTGTAAACTATCATGATGTGCATAAGTATCAGATAACATAGATATATAACCCTTTATAGTAACAGGCTGCAGTTTGATTTCGTCAAACAAGTATACTAGAAAGTTTGCAATGTCTGGTATAGAGGGATCGAATATATCTACAGAATGATCCCTACACCAACGACAAAAAACCTTCCACTTAGCCGCATAGTTTAGCGAAGAGGAGGTCCTCCTACAGTTAGAAATCGCGTCCACTGCTCGTCCTGTAAAGTGCTTGCCATGCAAGAAGGTCCGCACAACGGAAAAACGTGAAGGTTGAGACCTTGCGGGTTGTGATGGAGTTGGCGCGATTTCCCCTGCGAAAGAAGATCCTCCCGTGGAGGAAGCTTCCGCGGTAGGTCCCACAACAGACACCTGAGTAGATTTATCCACGGTCTCTGTGGCGACAGAGATGCTACCAACAGAATCTTGCATTGAGATTGTTTTATCTTTAGCAATACTTGTTGAATTAACGGTGCTGGAGGATACGCATATCCTATCATTCCGTCCCAAGGGATCGACAGAGCGTCTACTGCAAAAGCTCTTGGATCCGGACACGGAGACACATACGTCTGCAACTGATTGTTGAGATGTGTCGCAAATAAGTCTATCATTGGCCGTTCCCATTGGTAGCAAATCTGATTGAATACTTGTTTGTTGAGAGTCCACTCCGACGGCAACAAGCGACCCTTTCGTGAAAGGGAGTCTGCTAGCACATTCAGACGACCCGGTATGTGACGGACCGAAAGAAGAACGTGATGTTCTAACGCAAACAGAAGGATTCTTTCCGTTAGATTGAACAACGGAACTGAATGAGTGCCTCCCTGATTCCGTATATACGCCACTACTGTCGTATTGTCGGATAGGATTTGGACATGAGCATCGTGAATAATGTCCATCCAGTGACGTAACGCAAGCCAAATTGACATCATTTCCTTGATGTTTATGTGCTTGCACAGGAATTGCGGATCCCAAAGACCCTGGCATCTCGAATCCGTTGGGATTAATGATGCACCCCAACCTGTTTGACTGGCATCCGTCATAACGGTAAAACTCGGATCCGGCAACTGCAGCGGAACTCCTTGAGTTAACCACTGAATGTTTGCCCAAGTCTATATCTCTTGTTTCACTTGATCTGACAAGAGAACGTCTACATCGAGCGAATGAATTTTCACACTCCAATTCTGAGTCCGGAAAATTTGAAGAGGACGTGTGCGTAACCGCCCCATCGGAATGAGATCCGCGGCGGCTCCGCACAGACCTATCAGTCTCATAAATTCTCTCGCCGTGACTTTGTCTGCGTGCAGACAATAGCGAGCGTAACAACTGATTAATTTCGCTCTGGTTAACGGCAGACGAACGAGATTGTTGTGCGTCTCGAAGCTCATTCCCAGATGAGTGAATGACTTGGACGGCACCAGATCCGACTTCTCCTCGTTTACTATAAAACCGAGACGTCGGAGCAATAGAAGAAGATTCTGAACATCGTTCTGAAGCGATAACTCATTGCCGTACCTCTGAAGAATGTCGTCCAGGTAGGCCGACGTTACCGCAGACGAATGAGCTCGGAAGTAGATCATTACCGAGTTCATTACCCGAGTGAAAGCCCAGGGTGCTAGATTCAATCCGAAGCACATCGCCCGGAATTGATACACCACTCCTAGGACTGCGAAGCGTAGATACTTTCGGAATGTCGGATGTACCATGACGTGAAAGTACGCATCTTTGAGATCTATGCTCGTTGCATAATCGTTCACCCGAATACTCGCTCTGACCGATCGAATCGTCTCCATATAAAACTTCGGAGCGACGATCAGCTTGTTTATCCAGCTCAAATCTATGACTGGACGGAACGAGCCATCTGGTTTCGGAACCAGAAACAGATGGCTGTAGAATCCCGGAGATTCCTGGTTTTCTACGACCTCTACCGCGTTCTTCATTAAAAGAGACTGCACCTCTGATAACAGAGCGTCTCTTTTCTGTGGATTTGACGGAAGATGAGTCCACTTTGGACTTCGAGTTAATGGAGGCTTTCGTTTGAAGGATATCTTTAGACCTTCCGAAGTCACTCCTCTCACCCAAGGGTCGTCCGTAATCGACGCCCATTCTTGTGAAAAGCTCGACAACCTTCCGCCAACCGGAACGCGATAGAGGTTTAAGCCATCACCTCCTGGACCTGCGAGGCCTGCGGTAGGAGAAACCACGTCTTCCACGACCCGCACCTCGCCTCGTCGACCTCGGGGCGTCCGACCGATTGTCCCGGCCTGAAGGACGTCCCGAACGAGAGTCGCTATCCTGACGGTCTCTCGAATAAGACCAAGAGGACGCACCGGAACCTCTATAGGAACCTCTCTTGGGCGCATTAGACCCAGAAGTGCCTGTCTTATTCGTGTCTGCTGTATCCGACTTCTTAGGAGCAGATCTTAACAACAGAGAATCATTAGCTTTCTTTTTAATTTTATCATAAATAGCGGAAAGCTTGCCGTCAAAGAGAAGTTCTCCTGAGACCGAAGCGACTCTAAGAGAGTTCTTCACCTTAGAATCCACTAGTGTGGATGTAGCTAGGGCTGCATCACGTCTAACCAACTCCAGATTTGCCACTGAAAGGGCGGAGTTACACGTGGAATAAGCTACTGCCCTTGAAAGAAGTCTTAAAGAGGATTGTATATCCTGAAACTCTTTCCCCTGAAGGCGCAGTGATAATGCCTTAGTAAGGTGATCTGCGTAAGATAAGGCATCTAAATTGGCTCTGTTAGACGCAATAGCTGTTTCCAACACAGCGGTTGGAATAGAAGCTGACGACGGTAATGATAGCTCTAAGTCTTCCGCCTCGTCGTCCATTAATGAAAGGCAGGTTGAGAGTATTAGCGGACAAGAAACCTGCTTTCCCCGTCCTGGAAGCAAGTTTAAATATAGCGTCGTTCAATAATTCAAATGTTCTTGCAACGTTATTGGACTGCGACGGAAACTCAGGAGCGATGTCCCTGAACCGCTCAAAAAATTCAGAGTCCAATGACGCTATAATTCTCTTGTCCGGAAGCGCAGCAGTCTGGCCCGACGGAACAACTTGAGGGTGAAAGTGCCGGATGAAGTCGACGGCAGCTTTATCTTGTTCCGAAAGGGATAGCTCCAAGTCATCCGTATCCCTTTCACCATCCGGTCGGACCTCATGATGTTCCCGGTCGTCTGCCCCCGATGCTTCGGCGGAGCGTACCGACCCAGCGCCGTCGGATAATTCATGATCCGACAACGTTTCTGTCGGCTGCTGGGATGCTGCGATAAGCTGTGCTATCTGCACAAGAATGTCCGGCGTCGAGACCTGCGGAGGCGCAGTCTTTCGCTGCTTCGCCGAGGGCAGCTCCGCATCAGATGGCTCCCGCATACTTTTCTTATGCGAACGTCCAGAGTCCATCGGTCTCGAATCCCTGGCTGCCGGATGGTGTGACCTGGTCGCCGAAGAATCCTTCATCGGCGAAGCTGGTAATATATCGGCGGTCACGCAGCCAAGGTGCGGTCGTGTGCGCTGATGAGAAGAGGAAGCCTTAACAGTCTCTGCGGACTGCTTATACAACAGAGCGTCCCGAGCGACGGACGTATGCTCCGCTAAAGACACATTTTGTACCACAACATCTGGTCCCAGATGTTGTTGTACGAGAGAGGGGCCTCTCTCGCTCGCGGCCCGGCTGGACCTGGACGAGCTAGAAACCGGACTCAAAGGCTTCCTCCGTTCTCGCTTACTATCCGCCGTTACTGGGTGTGCATCTATTATGTTTATAGTGCTCGCATCACCCAAAATTTCCTCTTGGACCGCATCGGATGAACCCGGCTGCCGAACCATTCGGTGAATGGACGCTACACCGGGCGAGCTAGCGGACGACATTTGTCTAATCTCCATGAGCACTTTTGCCGCTAGCTCTGAATTCATTTGTGACGACGGACGCACACTTGAAGAAGATAACATGGAAACATCACCCTGTTCTGGTTCCTCTGAAATAGAAACTGAGAGAGTAGAGTGACCTTGCGGAGAAAGAGCCGGAATCGCTCTTTCTCCAGAAACAACATATCGTGACACACGTTTCCAATGTTTCTCATCCCAATATTCACATATAGGACAGGGATTAATGCGAGAACACTGACTACAATTAATACAATGATCATGAAAGTCAGAGGAAGATTTCTTCCTATTACAATTTGAACAATGTCCCTTCATTGTGAAAGAACAACAATAAGTCCTAGTTACTCGCAAAAACCCCTGACACAAAGATACATAATATGATCCATTAATAAATGAAAAAACAATTGCAAAACAAAATAATTTTGAAAAAATATTTTTTCAGCGAAGCCCAAGTTGCTGAAAAGTAACGTTGAGCCCCAATGGATCCGATGGCAAAGTGTGGTCAAAAATTTTAAATTTATATTAAATAATTAATGAGACACTTTCGGATAATATAAATGTATCTTATAGTGAGATAAACTACAGCAAAGGCAAACAGCCCCCCTCAAAAAAGGCTGTTGCCAATGAAAACAAACAGTGTAAAAACACCAGAAAACATGACTCCAGGCACTGAAAAAACTGGCCCGGAATCAGTCATCAATTACACTCTATCTGATGCAAAACAGAGACTCCCAGGGGAGAATCTGTAGAACATCAGATGGAAGATGCAGAACACAAACGTTATACACCCATGGGTGAAAACGTAACTATGGGGAAAATAACAGAAAACATTCTGTAACCAAGCAACTCTCCCAGGAAATTTTAGAAATGAAATTTCTCAAAAATATGCCCAAAGCATGGGAGAATTGCAAGGGGGGACTTTAGAAGGTTAGGGAAGAGGAAACACTGAATAAGCAGTGCAACAATTAGCAAGAATGACAACAAGAGGCCCATGCCTCGAAAATAGGCAACTTAACATAATTTCATCAAAAAATTTTAAGTACAGCCCTGATTATTTTTTGTCACTTCTTTTTCCTCTCCTCCTTCTATCCTCCTTAGAATCACATTTTCTCCAAAAATTACGTGTCTGGCATCCTTTAAACTGAGATTTACAAGCACAAAGATCAGTGAGATGTTGACTGATGAAGGGCCAAACAGAGAATGATAATTGGCGCCAATTTCGGGACGTCTGCGTCACTGCGCATGCGCAGTAGAGGCGTAGTATGGAGGTCCTTTAGGACATGATTTCTTTTTGTTTTGGATGCAAATTTTGGGGATTGGGGGGCAAAATTTGTGTTTGGCCCTGGTTTTGTTAGAGTTAGCACCAGCTAAGTCTGGGTCATTGGTACAGTATAAAAATATCAGTGTAACTAAATAACAAGAATGACAACAAAATGGCTGCTGCCTCGAAAATAGGTAACTTAACATAATTTCATTAAAAAAATTTAAGTTACAGCCCTGATAATATTCTGTCACACATTTTTCCTCTCCTCCTTCTCTATCCTCCTTAGAATCACCATTTCACTAATATTTATGTGTCTGGCATCATTTAAACTGAGATTTACAAGCACAAAGATCAGTCAGATGTTAACTGATGAAGGGCCAAACTTAGAAATGATTAATGGCGCCAATTTCGGAACGTCCTTGACACTGCGCATGCGCAGTAGAGGTGAAGTGTGGAGGGCCATTCAGGACATGTTTTCTTTGGTTTTAGATGCAAATTTTGGGGATTGGGGGGCAAAATTTGTGTTTGGCCCTATATTTTAAGAGTTAGCACCAGCCAGCTATGTCTGGGTCATTGGTACAGTATAAAAAAATTAGATTCCATGTGTCTTTTTCAACGTATAGAAGAAACCATTGGTATAATATAAATATTACTTGATTTGTCAGTGACCCTTCCCGCTGTGCAATATTAGGGCATAGTGATCTTCAAGCAATTATATAATACAGTGGACACCACTTATTTGGATATCTCTTAATTGTGTATCCCTGTTAATTGAATATAATTTCCCAACACAAAACCATTTACCATACCTTTAATACAAATTTGACCTGTTAATTGAATATAGGTTATAGTAAACTCCTGTTAATTGAATAAAAAAAACTTGTGACTTGTAGAGAAATTACCCTGACTCGCCCAAGTTTTCCTTTGTTTATAGCCCCATTTGGGCTCAGTACATCCAATACACTCATTTAATCTATTAATCTTGTTTGACAGAGCTCATGAAGCTCTGTCAAACAAGATATAATAGAATAAATGCTAAATACTCCTGTTAATAATTGAATAGTTTTCACTGGCAAAGTGGCTATTCAATTAACAGGGTTCCACTGTATTTCAAAATGAGGAACAAATTTATTTTTGTTCTCTACTGACTTGCCTGAACATAGCTTGTTCTTTTGTTTGTGTTATTGCGCTAATAGGGATGGGGAGGCAATAAACTTTGTTTTTGGAATTCTGAGGCATAGTTAATTAAATGTTTCTTGGATTTGCCTTATTTGTAGGTTAACACTTTACTGAACCCAACTGAGGGGTAACCAGTTGGTGATAGAATTTAGCATCGGAATTTGGGAATTGGGTATTTAATTTTTTATATCTTGCTTAAGAAAGCACACCGCTAACTCCCTCCCCCCCCCCCCCCACCCCACCCCTGCACACCGATGTGAAGATATCTTAATTCTAGGCTGCAAATAATTCCCATGATGCAACTAGAATTTAACCAATTCGGTCTTGTTTTACAATTTCTTGAATAACTAAAACTTTTAATGTTTCATCAGAATAAACATGGTTATTAACTGAACAAAGGTAATGATAATACTTGTCTATAAATAAATGGAGAGAGCTGGGAAATAGTGAACAGCTGTTTTACGTGTCCATACTATTCCTGACAGATTAACACTATACATATAAAGGGTGTAGGTTCATGAGCTATCAGAGGACTTTAATCTTATCTGACATACACTATGGATAATGTTCTCAAATTCTCAGGATCTGTTGCATATTCAGCTGATAACAAATGAAGATTTGTCAATGTGAATTTGTTTTATTACAGTTCATTGGAGAGGAATTCCCCTCATAAATGATATTCAAATTTCCAAGCTTCAGAGCATACCAGACCCCCCCCCCCCCAAATTCTCTCCTTACTCCCTTTCAGTTGAACAAAGTAGCAGCCTCAAGCCTAGTATATAGTAAGGTAATGTTTTGTACCACTTGCTGTATCTCTGTAACTTGATGCACTTGATGGTCGCCACATCAATGCTTTTACAGAAGGCTCCTTTTCCTTGTACTTCTGTGAATCCAGATACTCCTGTCAAAAAAAAAGTAAAAAACTAATAGCATTGATT
Organism: Pictodentalium vernedei; assembly: GCA_031216915.1. Lineage (NCBI taxonomy): Eukaryota > Metazoa > Mollusca > Scaphopoda > Dentaliida > Dentaliidae > Pictodentalium > Pictodentalium vernedei. The sequence goes on along the minus strand of CM062297.1, from coordinate 779,214,385 downwards.
AATTTGACTCTTTGGTCTTTTTAGATTCTTATAATGTATATATATGCCCTGAACCTCTCCTCCATCACACCCTACTTCACTCCATTCCCTAATATATTAATAACAAGTTCTTCAAACAAGATTCCACTCTTTTAAAAAGTCTCATTTGACACACAAGTTAAAGTTGAGTGGACAATTATTTCTAATTCTACCAGAGCTATGATTCCAAGAATTGTGACAAAATGGATATGTATGACATTTCGATCAATGATAATGCAAACTTCCACAATCCAAATGAAAGTATACAGAAATTTATCACAGGATCTTACCTTTTGTCTGAAATTAAACTTGCACATTGACCCCCAAGTCACAATACAGCTACAAACTGCTACCTTTGTATTGCTTTGAAAAAGTTGCCCCCCAAGTGTATTCTTCCTTGAGAACTCAAGAGGTATTCTGTATTTATCTTGGCAATGTTTTTACATCATTGTTGACTGCCTGTACAGGTAGCCAGCAATGATATAGAAACACTGCTAAATTAATATGAGGCTCTAAGGGTTAAAAGTGGTAAAATTCAATCGTTCGATAACATTTTGGAAGTAGCTCCAGGTATACACAGTTTAATTCCTGCACAAAATTGTAAGTAAAAATGGTCTTTGGTTGTCGGTTTATATTTTGTACACCCTGTATTGAAAAGATATGGATTTTGAATTCTGAGTAGTTTTAATTAAATTCTATAATTGAGTGTTTTAAAATATTTTTGTCATTTGCAGCCATTTGTTTGAGCAAATGTTATCTTAAAAATAACACATTGTTTTCAACAGAGTAATTTTGGGCCTTATAGAAAATGATAATTGTTTTGGTGTCAAATAAGGTGTTTGGGTGTCAAAGACCAATATAGGGGTGGGATGTTTTTGCAATATGATGTGACAAAATTGATCAATTATTTAGATTTTAAGAGGATTTTGTCAAAATCTAGCTTATGTTTACAATTCACTTTGGGGCTGATTGCAGACATTTTATTGCATACATGTTACAATTGCTGGAACATCAGTGAAAAATGTTGCATCTCAATTTGCCCTCGCCCCAAAGATGGTGAGAGCAAGTCAACATGGTAACTCACCCCCCCCCCCCCCCCCCCCCATCAGTGATGTTTGATGATGTAAAAACTGTTACAATGTGACTGTAGTTACAGCATAACTGCTTTCACATAACCAAACAGCAAATGAAACCCTAGCACAAAAACTAGCAACAGCATATCAACTTTCCAATATTGGCACTAGTATCTTCTAAATAATAACTAATATTAGGCCCCACAAAGTACATCTTCTGTTTCTTGGGCCATTATTTTGTAAAATTGCATGTGGGTAAGTGTTTTTTTATTTTATTTTTTATTTTTTTTAATTATTTCTTTGCCATCAAAAGTTTGTGTTATTGATTTGTTTTAGGCTTCATAATCTACACAATAGCATGGGTGGTGGTGTATTTTGTCCCTCGAGTGCAAGACGGCTTTGCAATGCAAAAGCATTGCAAAGCCTTGTTGCACTCAAGGGACAAATTTATCAATTTTATTACCTTGGGTAAAATATCGGACATAAATCTTTTAATTTTATTTTTCTAAGTTTGCATTGGTTATAAAAAGATAGCATGTGCCAGCCAAAAGAACCGTGCGGGAGGGCCTGAGAAATGAATTTTTAACTTTTTAAGGCCTTACTTATAAAAATTTTATCTGAAAAATATGCACATCATCAACATATTCATTTTCTCTAGATTTATTCTTTAAAAAGAAATAGGCAAGTTTGAGGCATCGGGAAATTGAAAACTTTCGAAAAATGTTTTGTTGTTGAGCACTGTGTGTTTATTTTAGCAATTGCCCCTAAAGAGGCAGCAGGTGAGACACTTTTCTAAAGTGCATTGCAACAACAAAGTTGTATAGAGATCAATGGTGCACTGACTGCTTGTGTTTCTTATGTTTTTTTCTAACATAGCTTGTGTGAAAATTCCACTCTGAAGATGATTTTGTAATAATCCACTCTTAATAATGGGAAAGCATTTACCAAAGAAATACCAGGAAACTGATTGAATAAAAAACCCCAGAAAACCAGTATTCTGGTTACCTTACTGTGTGAAATTTACAAACCATTGCATACAATCCCTCACAGAAAAAAGTACAAACCCTGACAGGAAAAACCTTTTCAAAAAAGAACAAAAGTTTCTAATTTATTTAACCATGTATCCATCAAGAATAGCTGACAACACTTGCAAAAACATATCTTGAATAACTAATATTGTTCATTCTTTTCCCACAAAACATACTGTATGACCCCTTATTTGAATGAGCTTGTTACCATAAGTGGTCATAAGCTATGCTTTAGATGAAAAGAATTTAAAAATAATAAAATTTCAATGATGATTTTTGTGAATAGTTATGGCTGGATATCGATGGTACATTTGATAAATTGTTAGGAAAACATATTGGCACTGTCATTTACAAATTGATTTTGGCCAAGTGTTTAGGGTCGATTCCAAAGTATGACACTTGATGCAATTTCACTCTTTACTCTGATGCTACTCCATCTATAAACATAATTAGATATTAAACAAAAATACTTTTTTCTTGGGTACCTCTCACAAACATTTCCCTCACCACTCTATTTTTACCTGAAATCTTGTCAGTGTTACTATTTTGCAATTGTAGGACTAACAAGTTAACCAACCATATCTTGTTTGACAGAGTGCTCACTGTGCTCTGTCAAACTAGATATAGTTTGTTTAATTTGCAACTGCAGTATGGAAAATTTTCACGGCTGAAAACAATTGATTTTTCCATGGAATAGTTAAGGAGTTCCAACTATTTTGTGGATTAACAAAAACAAAAAGGCCTCCTTCCCTCAATATACACTTGAGGAAACATTGCCTGAGAAACAAAAAAGAATTTTTTTAAGGGGCCTAATAATTAAAAGAATTTCTACATTTGGGGTATCTGATTAAATGTGTAACCATTAGATCCACCACTGTTGGCTATTTTTCTTTTTCTGCAAATAAGAGGAAAGTATAACAGGCTTTCTTACAGACAAAACATTTAAAATAAGCAACCTTCAAAGTGTCACAATCAGCAGAAAAAATACAAACTTTATTACCTGTCTTGCTTGACTGAGTGCCGTTTGTTTTTGTTGTTCACTCGAAATGCCTCGTAATTTTGCTATATACTCTGGTGCTGGAAGAGCTCTGATTTCATCCATGTATGGGTGTTGCTGGAATAAATGAAAAAAGAAAATGTACAACTGAATAAAATTTTAACATCATACTCAAATTATTTTTCAAATGCACTGTTGTAATCTGAAATAATTCAATTCCAACCTCAATTTTAACCCTCTACCCAACGTAACAACCCAAACCGGCCAGCGCTATTCTAAAAAATCGCCATTAATTTTTATTTTTTTATTTTTTCAGTTTTTGTCTCAAAAACATAGGTTATGACCCCTCATTCGAATGAGCTTGTCAAGCCCGTTCCAATGAGGGTTCATAACCTATGTTTTTGAGACAAAAAAATTAAAAAATTAGTTATTCAAGAATTTGTTTTGCAAGTGTCGTCTGCTTTTCATGTCAGGTAAAGGGTTAAGTGACCAGAGCTTACTAGCCATAGCTGAAACATTTACAACTGGGGTGATGAAATGTGATTCAATGTTAAATATGTCCAATTTTATTTGAAAACCAGAGTGGGGCATTGCATATATAATACCATTAAAGATATGTTTAAAGTAAATCAACAAAACCCTAGCCACATCTATAATCCGATGGCATAGCTCTTTGCAAATATTCAAGAAAAGAAGTCAAATCACAAAAATAATGTGGGGATGCCATATATGCAGCATTTATTTATTTATTTATTTATTTAGTGTGTCATCGATGTGTAGAACACTGGAGTACACAGCACCACCATGCCTCCACGTAGGCAATCAGGATTAAGTGGCTAGCCCAAGGACACTATGTAGTTACTGAGTACTTTCCAACGATGAATAACATTACAGTATATAAGTGGACAGTTCAAGAGTGCTTGCAGCACTGTAGTTTGCTCAGTTCAGCCTCCACACTGATACTACAAGTAATAAAAGGCATCTCGGCCACACATCTTCCGAAAAAAACCTTGAATTTTTTTTAAATCAAAAAAGGGACATAACTCTGGAAAAAATGTTCCTGAAAATGGTTAAGGTAACCTTTCCTGCATGTTGCCTCATTTTCAAAAAAAACCCTTCAAGTAGTGGAATGTTGTAAGGCCTGGGTACCTTTAACTGCAGCCAAGTTAGGACACGGAACCAGAACATCAGTAATTGGACATTTCTATGGAAGCATTCTCTGTGACTGCAAATTGCCCAGCTGTTCTATGTTCATAAAATTTGACAAAGCTGAAATTGAGGCTTTCACTCTCTCAACAACACAACCCTCCTTCTTTCTCAAGCACTAATATGGATCTAAATTTTTCAATATTAAATAGCACTCAATGAATTCACAGTGCAGAATTTACAAAAAAAAGCAGCATGGAACAGCATTTTTGCTTTACATAGGTTATATATTTCTGTTTTGGCTTCGAAATCACAGCCTATGACTTCTCCTTGGTGATAATTAAATACGCCCATTATGTTTGGGTGACATAAGCACATTTTGGTGATTTTTGTGTAAAGTGTAGGGAGGATGTTGTCTATCTGTACAGTAAGAGTTCAAATTTTCATTTACTCCACAATGCACTGTACTAATAATTGCTATTGAAATGACATGGCAAATGCTATTCTGTAATATCAGGAATGAAAGGATTAAAAGAAAAAAATCCAAGAATGAGTTGCAGTACTTTGAACTGTAAGAGGTTGACACAATTTCCTAGAGTTTTGTAAGTAGGTTTAATCTGACTGGTTTCTTCTCTATTGAAACTAATATAACCTAATAATTTGTTTATTTTCACACACACGATAGCAGAAGTAACAATGGACAATTTTGGATAGTATTCCATGTTCAGCACATCACTACGGAGTCTAAACAGTGGTGAGTCAAACACCACAACTATTAGGCCTAAATCCTCAGTCATCCCATCAAGTGATGATGAACAGAAGAGGAATAAATAAGACCATCCACCAGCAGAAGAGGGCCAACACTGCTGAGAACTGCAGTATCCATAAAGGTGAGGATGGACGATATACTGAATAAAACTAATGCAAACATAGTTCTAAAACCTGGGAATGCAAAAATAAACTAGAGGTACTGTGAGCAAGCTCACAAAGTGATACCCCCCGCACCTCAGTTGTAGCCTTTTTGGTACATTAAAATGTATAAGTTAGATTATCTCCCCTTGGAAATGGCAGAACGGAATTATATTGCTCCATGCACACCTTCATATGGAGTTCTTCCATTGTGTAAAGTTTCATGAAAATTCTTCAAATGGTTTAGGAGGAGTTGCGCTTATAAGGATGGACAGACCGGCAGATGGATCGACGGACGGATGGACAGACGGATGGACAGGGTGATTCCTATATACCCCCCCCCCCCAACTTTGTTTGCGGGGGGTATAAATATCACATTTCCTTTGTCTGCACCCAACCCAATAACTTGTACCAACAAGTGTTTGACCACCGAGGTGGTATTAGTCCCCTACGGAGCTTTTGTGACGTAAGGTGTTTTTGTCACAGAAGACACTAGAGTACATAAGCATCTTGGATTTTGAAAAAAAATATTGAGCATGGATAATCCCCTCACAACCTTTTATCCATGTACCATATATGAAAGGCGTAGCTTGAACCATGTTGGAGGGAGGGGTGGTAACAAAAATGGCCGCCATTCTGCCATCTTGGATTTTGAAAAATAAATAATGACTGTGCATCATCCCCTCAGAACCATTTATCCATGTACCAAATATGAAAGGTGTAGCTTGAAGCATATTAGAGGGAGAGGTGGTAACATAAAAACAGACAGATAGACAGACAGACGGACAGACTGACAGATGTTAGATTTTGAAAAAAAATATTGAGCGTGCATAATCCCCTAACAACCCCTTTATCCATGTACCATATATGAAAAGGGCAGCTTGAACCATGTTGGAGGGGGCAGTGGTAACATAAAATAGAGAAAAGGGCTTAAAAAACACAACAGAAATGGTTGCCATGGTGCCATCTTGAATTTTTGAAAAAAAATATTGAACGTGCAACATCCCATTACAACCCTCTATCCATGTGCCAGATATAAAAAGTGTAGCTTGAACCATGTCGGAGGGAGGTGTGGTAATATAAAATAGAGAAAAAAGCTTAAAAAACACAACAAAAATGGCCGCCATGCCGCCATCTTGCATTTTGAAAAAAAAATATTGAACGTGCATCATCCCCTCCCAACCCTCTATCCATGTGCCAAATATGCAAAGTGTAGCTTGAACCATGTTGGTGGGAGGGGTGGTAACCATAAAATAGAGAAAAAAGCTTAAAAAACACAACAAAAATGGCCGCCATGCCGCCATCTTGGATGTTGAAAAAAAAATATTGAACGTGCAACATCCCATTACAACCCTCTATCCATGTGCCAGATATAAAAAGTGTAGCTTGAACCATGTCGGAGGGAGGTATGGTAATATAAAATAGAGAAAAAAGCTTAAAAAACACAACAAAAATGGCCGCCATGCCGCCATCTTGCATTTTGAAAAAAAAATATTGAACGTGCATCATCCCCTCCCAACCCTCTATCCATGTGCCAAATATGCAAAGTATAACTTGAACTATGTTGGTGGGAGGGGTGGTAACATGAAAATAGAGAAAAAAAGCTTAAAAAACACAACAAAAATGGCCGCCATTCCGCCATCTTAGATTTTGAAAAAAAAATTGTAAGCGTGCATCATCCCCTCAGAACCATTTATCCATGTACCAATTATGAAAGGAGTAGCTTAAAGCATGTTGGAGGGAGAGGTGGTAACATAAAAAACAGACAGACAAACAGACGGATGGACTGACAGAAGGACGGACAAATTTTTGAAAAAAAATATTGAACGTACAACATCCCATTACAACCCTCTATCCATGTGCCAGATATAAAAAGTGTAGCTTGAACCATGTTGGAGTGAGGGGTGGTAACATAAAATAGAGAAAAAAGCTTAAAAAACACAACAAAAATGGCCGCCATGCCGCCATCTTGGATTTTGAAAAAAAAATATTGAACGTGCATCATCCCCTCCCAACCCTCTATCCATGTGCCAAATATGCAAAGTGTAGCTTGAACCATGTTGGTGGGAGGGGTGGTAACCATAAAATAGAGAAAAAAGCTTAAAAAACACAACAAAAATGGCCGCCATGCCGCCATCTTGGATGTTGAAAAAAAAATATTGAATGTGCATCATCCCCTCCCAACCCTCTATCCATGTGCCAAATATGCAAAATGTAGCTTAAACCATGTTGGTGGGAGGGGTGGTAACATGAAAATAGAGAAAAAAAGCTTAAAAAACACAACAAAAATGGCCGCCATTCCGCCATCTTGGATTTTGAAAAAAAAATTTTGAGTGTGCATCATCCCCTCAGAACCATTTATCCATGTACCAAATATGAAAGGTGTAGCTTAAAGCATGTTGGAGGGAGAGGTGGTAACATAAAAAACAGACAGACAGACAGACAGACAGACAGACAGACAGACAGACAGACAGACAGACAGACAGACAGACAGACAGACAGACAGACAGACAGACAGACAGACAGACAGACAGACAGACAGACAGACAGACAGACAGACAGACAGACAGACAGACAGACAGACAGACAGACAGACAGACAGACAGACAGACAGACAGACAGACAGACAGACAGACAGACAGACAGACAGACAGACAGACAGACAGACAGACAGACAGACAGACAGACAGACAGACAGACAGACAGACAGACAGACAGACAGACAGACAGACAGACAGACAGACAGACAGACAGACAGACAGACAGACAGACAGACAGACAGACAGACAGACAGACAGACAGACAGACAGACAGACAGACAGACAGACAGACAGACAGACAGACAGACAGACAGACAGACAGACAGACAGACAGACAGACAGACAGACAGACAGACAGACAGACAGACAGACAGACAGACAGACAGACAGACAGACAGACAGACAGACAGACAGACAGACAGACAGACAGACAGACAGACGGATGGATGGATGGATGGACGGAGTGCAAACCTATAGTCCCCTTACGGTTCCCGTAGGGGATTAAAAAGTCGACCTGTCTAACCTAAAACCTAAACTGAATCAGCTATTCACTTAAGGACAGTCCAAATGAAATGATCTAAAATTTGGAGATATAAAAATCCAATGCTTGGACCTTGACTCATAAACTTATGCCAGACAAAGAAATCAGGTGGAAATATACTGCATATACTGCCTACGGACATTGCTACCTTTCAGGCTGAACAGAAAGTCTTTTAATTTATTACAAGAATTTTGAACAATGAAATAAAATAATTACCCTCTACCATCAACAAATTGCAGTTGACACCAAAGCCATAAAAAAAAGAACCTCTGTTTCTCAGGCCCGCGTGCATGGTCATTTTTGGTGCGCATGCAACCTTTTTATGACACCAAAAAATCTTTAAAAAAAATTTTAGATATTGTGCCCATTTCGGTAAATCGATATCGATGCGTTCGCAAATTTTAAATTAACACACTTCAAGCTTTTTCTACATCATACTTTAATATAAAGTGGGTGGGTTTTAGCAATATTCATGACAGAAAGTGTTTTATTCTGTAAAATGTAAGTCATAATGACAGCAAGAAGGAAGGTGTCTTTCAGTCTGACAACAAACAGTCACAAAGGGGAATGGTCGATTCGCACCACGTTTGATTGTCACCAACCCTCAGAAAGTCTGTAAAGTCAGGTGTGATGTTGAATGGAACACAGTCTCCTGGCATTTATTTTTAGTAACATTTGTATTGTAAACGGACGTCACTGGGAATTTGTGTACTGTTATTTGAAACTGTTACGAGTTTCTCAGTTAATTTAAATAAATGCATTTGAGATGCAGGATAATTGGATAACTAAGAGTAACCGTTGCTTGATATAAAAGTAACAGTCATAGTTGAAAATAAATCGCATATAGGCAGGTATGTGCGGTTGAATTCATTAATAAAAACACGCAAACATTCGTTTTGTATTTCATTTTCAGATTTTCGAAAAATATGATTTATGGATGAACTGCCCATTCAAATGGGTTGTGATAATTTTGAATATAATGGGGAAAAATTGCGATTCACGATTTTATTAGGCAGGTTGTGAAAGGATTTTTTTTTTTGGTAAAATAAATCTGTGAAAGTTGGCACAGAGACGTTTCATCCCGAGACGTTTCACCCACGAGGCGTTTCGTCCTGTGTCATAATTTTCACATTTCACTGAAAAAACAAACATTCAAACCCCACTTCATTTATGACCCAACACCCCTACAGTGAATAACCAATATATTTGCGAAATTTTGCATGGTCCACCAGGCGTTTGGGTGGGGGTCGAATTACCACAAACAACCTCTCAGGGAGAAAAGAAAAAGAAAAAAAAAAGACCGCCCGCCTCCATGCTTTCTTGGAAAAAATGGCCTGTGAAACAGACAATCAACTTTGTATGGCCTAATGATACTTTCCTCTACAAATGTACTTTCCTCTAAATAACCAAAGAAAAATGGTTTTCTTCCAAACTGCTTATCTACCCTTCACAGAAACAAACTTAACAAACTTCAGGCCTTCAGATTACACTGATAACAATATCATCACTTTAACTTGCCTGATTGAACACAGTTTAGTCTGGTGGGAGAAACTTCGAAAATTCAATTTCTTGGGATTTAGGAATGTTAGCGAGATACTCCAGACTTTCTCAAATAGTGTTTCTATTTAATTGAAAGTTATACAAGAAAGTTCAATGAAAAACATTTACTGCTATATATTACAGCATGTCTATTGGTAATATGCTCACATACAGTATCATACTTTTCTTTTGAAAATTTAATACAGTTCTGCCAAATGTGCAAGTGTATAGGGCAAAAAAAGACTCTTTGTTCTTGGGCAATTATTTTTTCACAGCAATTAGAGACGGTGGCTTTTATGTTTACTTTTTATTATTTTTTTATGTTTGATAAGCGATAGAGTGTGAAATCTTTTTTGGTTGGAAAAAATTGTTCACATGTTCGTTCCTTGTTAAAATGTTTTGGAGAGTACTTATAGGCACTGTCCCATAAAATGTAACACGGAAAATCCATATGGGTTAAATAATTTCATATCACAGACAATATGAAGTACATACACAGAATATGAAGTCTTCAATTTGCTGTACGTGCACTTCAGAAAAACCCAAATTTATACTTCCAGCACTCAACCAGCTGAGGAAGAAAATATGAAATACATTTGTGTTCAGTTATATTCATGCACCTTTTAACAAAAATAAATACCATCCACATAATACATCCACATAATATGTTGAGTTATTTTCTGCAGAACAAAGCATACTGGATTGTTTACAAAAAAATCTATTATGCAAAATATTTTACATTTTGTTGAAAACACGTGCAAACAAGAGGGGCAACGCAAAGTGATTGTTAATGCTCCCGATCCGCCAAAAATTTTCTAAGTCGAAAGAGCAAAAAAGGGCCATAACTCTCAAAAAAATGTGTGGAAGAAACTCACGCTATACAGGTATTGTTCCCCCATGATGCTCTGTCACATTACCAAATATCATTCAAATCAGAGTAGCAGTGGCTGAGATACAAGGGAAAATGTTGGTGTGGATGGATGAATGGATGGACGGACAAACAAAAGGATGGATGGAGGTCGCCACTAGATAACCCTTCGACTTTTCAAGTGGGGGTATAATAAATCCACACCAATCAAAAAAGGTAAAATTTTAAAGTCTCACGATTTAACACTAATTTGGGAAAATACTGCAAGGCAATAAAAATGTTCAATGTGGGGAGGGGTGTTAAAGTTAAATGAGGGATTGTTTAAACCAAAACCTCTTTTTTGCCTAGCCCTGGTACATTAGACAGCACTCCAATATTATTTATTTATTTATTGGTGTTTAAGGTCACATATTTCTGCACAATGGCTAATCCTGACCATGACAGTTTTACGGGTGGAGGAAGCCAGAGTACCTGGAGAGAACCACCGAGCAATGGCAAGCAACTGTCAGCTCCCCCACACAAGCAGGGTTAGCATTGGTTGAAGACAGGTGCACCATTGACGTGCAGTACGCCTTAGTACACAACGCCACCATGCCCCCACATGGGCAATGGGGACAGCACTCCAATAAATTTGCAAACATGTTATTCATCAGTTGACTTCCCTTTATCTGAATATGTAACTATGTTGTGGATTTAAGGAGATGCAACAAAATTATGAGCAGAACATTACAAAACTTGCCAGAAATGTGTTCAGTGCTATTGAGTACAATGTAATAAATTTGGCACAATTACTCTAATTTGGACACATTGTCTACCAATGCTAATTTGGTGGAATTGAACCCTTTAGGGCCTGGAGATTTTATATACATTTTTGATTTACTTTGACCAGCCATGGCCTATGCCTTTGTAGTTGTTTCTTGGAAAGTCTTGGCTGCCTTGTAGGCAACCAAGACTTGCCAAGAAACAACTGCCTTGGAACTTCGAATGTAACTTGCAAGCTTACCCCAAAACTGCATGTTGGGGCATCTGTTTTGTTGTAGAAAAATGTAATTAAAGTCAGAATTAGGCCCTTAAGGGTTAAAGACCTGCAAACTCATTTCAATGAGGATTCGTCAGGCAGTCTATTCAAAGGTAAAAAACAAATTTCAATGGAATGTTTCCAACAACATACCTTCCTCTATCAAAACAGTAACAGGCCCAGCATTTTCTGTTTTGTTTTATACATTGTAAAAAATGATGGAAATGTTGCAATGGTATAGAAACTTTAACATACAAGAAATGACTATACTTACAAATTTGTTTTTGTATTTTTTCTTCACACTATCAACAAGCATTGCACATTTTCTTGAGAAATTCAAAGCCTTGTCGATTTCAGCAGTTATCAACTGGATATCATCACTCTCGATGATACCTATATTGTAAAATAAAATGATCAGTCTGTAGTCATCAATTGAAAATTATCATTCTCAATGATACATGCAAGAAATATACAATAATAATTAACTTTTTGTAACTATTAACCCTCCCCACACTGTTGTCCAAAAATCATACTTTCATGCTGCAAATTTTTTTTCTGTTAGGTAACGTGGAATTTAACCTATTCAATCTTGTGTGACAAAGCTGAGTGAGCTTAGGGAGAATCTAATAGTTTTGAATGGATACCAATAATTAGCGCACTCAGGGATGGAAGAAATTATATATGCATCTTTTTTATGAATGCTGACAAGCAAAATGACCGTATATTCTTTCTATAGATATCAATTGGTTCTCCGCCAATTTTTCAAATCAATGAGGGAGGGAGGTTTTTATTTTTATATATATATTTTTTATTAGATATTTATTTATTTATTTATTGGTGTTTAAGGTTACATACTTATGCACAATGGCTAATCATGACTGTGACAGTTTTACAGGTGGAGGAAGCCGGAGTACCCGGAGAGAATCACCGAGCAACGATGAGCAGCTGCCAGCTCCCTTTTTTCAGATAAATGGAAGAGTGGCAAAATATTTTTGGTTGGAAAAATTTGTTCACATATTCTTGCCTTGTTAAAATTTATGGGAGAGTGCCTACGGGCACATACCTACCATACCTGCACTTCAGGAAAAAGGCCCAAATCTGGGCTTCCAGCATTCAACCAATTAATAAAGAAATATAAAATACTTTTTTGTACAGCAAATATTTATGCACCAATTTTGAAAATTTAATACTGTCCACATAATATTTGAGTTATTTTCTGTTGAACATTGCAAGCTAGATGTTTACAAAACAAATATAATAAACAGACACTGTATTTTAACTGATCAATGTTGAAAACATGTGCACATAAAGGCACATCAATCAAAACAAGTAAAATTTTTAAATCTCACAATTTCATGCTAATTTTGGAAGACAATGCAACCTAATAAAAATGTTTAATGAGAGGGTTTGATTTCAATGAGGGATTGCTCGAGAACAAAATCCATTTTTTTTTTTGCCTTATGGTTCCTCAGCAGAACAAGCTCAATCCAATCAGGACTCCTATGATATGTTATAGGAGAAATGTTCTGTATTTGCACAAAACAAATATAAAACAGTAAGTTGTTAAATGCACAGCATACTGATCAGAATGCAAGCTGATGAGTTTTAGTAATATTTTCCAGTCAATGTCGAAAAATGAACCAATCCAAACCAGCCTGTACAGAAAAAAAAAATCACACTGTAATTTGAACAGTAGTGTAAACCCTTTTTGTGTTTTTTTACATTAAACATTATTATGTTCCAATAAAAGTAAAATCCTCACCCTCTGATTGGATAAGAGCTGGCATAGTTTCTTTTACCTTTACGGCTGCAGTAGCAAATGTTACCATCTGACATCACAACACAAAATATTTGAAATGACCGCCGCCCGTTTCGTAATTACTTCATCAACAGAGTGACCAGCAAGCTGCTTAATTTTTCTGGATTTTTTACATGTGCAGCAAACAGTGTCCCAGGTGAAGTGTTGTTTCAATTACAAACTAATTTATGATTTGAACCAAGATGGAATGAGTTTATCTGGTTTATTGAATACTTATCCAGTGCTGTCATGGGGTACACAAGAGGTTTATTTACTTAACCTGTGATTGTTAAAAGTTGCCAGGAACAAGGCAACTTTTAACGATCACAAGTTTATTGAATAAGCCTCTTGTGTTTCACGACATACGTTTTGGGCTATGGGTAGTATCTTATCACGTCTTGGTTGAACATAAGCTTCGAGCGCGAACCTCAGACCATGTTGCCATCAATTCATCACAATAACTTATATTGTGGGTATATATCTGGCAACTTTTTTGGAACATGTTTACTTGATGTTTGGATCATCACACTAAGTTCAGTTTGTTCACTTATTATTTATATAATTAGGATGTAAAGTTTGTACCTGGCACAAGATAAGTCAACAGAACATGTACTAATCTTTATTACACTAATGAGAGTGGTATGCAATTAAATTTGCTAAAATTATCTGATGTTATTTCTGTCCATTTTTGCCACACATGAGCAAGTAAAATGCGGTGTCTTGCTCAAGATGACAAAAGAAAGCTCTCTGGTGAGATTGAAATTCCTAACTTCAAGATTATAAGTTGCATGGTAACCAGCGTCAAAGCATTATGCTTTGCTGAGAAAGTTTTATAATCTAGCAGTCTTGTTATGCATTATTTTATGCTTACCTGTTTCTCTGAACCAATGAAATCTTCCCCCACTGCAGTGTGCCATAATTCTAAGACATTCAGCTGTGCGAGTGATATTAGCATATCTGCCGGGTATGGCTCCATGTGCATCATAATCATCAACATTAAAAAGAACAGTGTGCAGCTTAATTCCCCTTCCAGCTGATGATTCCTCAATGTATGAAATGATGATATCTTGCATTTGATCTGGAACTCCACTGCTGAACAGGTAAACTCCTCCTACACCTGGAAAATATACCAATGGATCATAACCCTTTACCCAACGCAGACAATTTCAAAATTCATTATTTTAAATATCATTTTTTTAATTTTCTTTAAAAAATTTCAACAAAACCATATCATGTGACCCCTCTTTGGAACGAGCTCGTTCCAAAGAGTGGTCACATGATATGGTTTTGTTGAAATTTTTTGAAAAATATTTTTTTCAGCAGCTGTATTTGCATATTACGCGGGCGGATGCGGGCAATTTCATTGGGTAAAGGGTTAACTCTTTCACGCAGTATGTATATAATTTGCGAGACAAAACATTTGACAGTGGATGAGCATACAACACAAGGAAGAAGAAATTGATTGTAAGGTTTTATAATACAGTGGAACCTTGTTAATTGAATAGCCACTTATCAAGTGAAAATCATTTAATTAACACAAGTATTCAATTAATAAGGGATTGGGCATTTTCCTAATTCTAGAGATAACTGAGAATTTATCTTATTATATCTAGAACTGAAACGGTTAACCGATTAATCAATTAACCAATGATCAATGCCTTGATCGATCAAAAAGGTAATTGATTGATTAAACGTTACTTTTGAACTACTGAATTTTATGGGTTAACAAATTAACAAACTTGCTCCAAAACAGCAAAACAGGCAAACATTGTCACACTGACTCACATCAATTATATGAAACAGAGTAAAGTATGCAAGTTCCGTGCTGGCATACTTGTTCACTTGCATGATGATTTTACTGTATCAGTAGCTAGAAATGGCCATTCTTTACCCAATGCGGATTACAGACTATACTTGCAAAAGCAATTCTTGAATTACTAAAAATTTTCAATTTTTGTTCCAAAAACATGGCTCAATGAGCTTGTTCCAATGAAGGGTCATAAGCTATGTTTTTGAGACAAAAATTGAAAACAATAAAATTTGAATGGAGATTTTTGTATATAGCTGGCTGGTTTTGTATGTTACGTTGGGCAAGGGTTAATGCTGTAAATCGTCAATGGTATGGCAATTATTCAACTACATATTAGGGCAAGTGATTAATCGGTTAACCAAGGTTAATCCATGTGATCAATCGATCAAGAAAACCCTTTAACTGTTTCAGCTCTAATTATATCTTGTTAGAGCTCTGTCAAACAAGATATAATAGATCAAATGCCTGTATTGGATGTACTGAGGTAAAACAGGTCTATAAACAAGAGGAACTGGGTGATAGTCATGGTAATTTCTTGGCACATTACAATATTTTTGATTCTATTAACAGAAGTTTACTCTATAACCTATATGCAATTCACAAATTACCAGGTCAAGTTTGTACTGAAGGTATGGTGAGTTGTTCTGTGTTTGGAAGTTATATTCAATTAACAGGATTATCAACTAAGAGATATCCAATTAAGTGTGGTTTATAGTACTTTAATCTTATAGACCGAACAGAGATGTAGGATAAAATTATTATAGAAGCTCTCTACAAATGCTGAATGGATTTGTTCACTTTGCAATAGACAGCACTGCAGGAGATAAAATCATCCAGGGTGCAAGCATTTAGACGGTTAAGTCTCAGGATGACTTAACCCATAGGGCCAAATTCCATCTTTAGAAAAGTTTCCTACTCCAGAACGAGTGATCCTATTCAATGTTTAGGTATTATCTTGCCAGTTAAATTCAAAGTTTATCAGTTGTGGTTTCTAGTCAGTGTTTTTTTGGCAGGCAAGACTTGACCAGAAGCTACTGCTAAGTCACTGGACAGTGCTTGCCATGTGTTGCAAAAAATGGGGAAAAGTCTAGAACTTTAAGGCTTAAATGCAATATTTATAATTGTTTCAATGTCATATTCTATTACACATTGCCGATAGGAACTTATTGTGTCTTTACAGCTGCTGATGGAATGTTCTCACCTTACATACTGTTTAACTCTTTGTTCTCTAGATGGCAATACATAACATTTTCCCATAATGTAATTTAAAATTCAATCAATTACAGGGAGCCCATTCAACTGAATATTTCTTAACTGAATAATCCTGGTAATTGCATACAACTTCCAAACACCAAATAATTTATCAAACTTTCAGTACAAATTTGACCTGCCGTGAACTACCATTAACTCTTTACCCACTGAGTATTTTCAAGATATTTTTCATCAAATCTAGTCATAGCTGCTGTGAAGCAGCCATGACTAGATTTTATGAAAAAAAAATTTAACTCAAGAAATCATTGGTGAAACAAAACATTCAATTTACAGAGGAAAAATTTGATTAAACGAGTCCAACTTGCACGTATGTCAGTGGCTACAGAAATCCTGTACTGTGCAGGAATAGCAGCCAACAGCATGCAAGGAGTTAACAGATCTTGAGATCTATCAAGAATTTATGCGGCCATTAATGCATTCCCCAGATTTATAAACATATTTGGATCCTGTATACCCAATATAAGCATTAGGCTGATAACATATCTTGTTTAACAGAGTCCCATGAGTTTAGCACCAAAATACAGGAGAATGACTGAATTCCTGTGCAAACTGAATCCTACTGTTCACAGAGTATTTTTCACTGTCAAAGTAACTGTTCATGTATGTTCATTTAACAGGATTCTACTTGACACAGCACATAGAGTAAGGTGGCATCCATAAGTGAAAATTGATAAAAGGTGAATTAACTCTCGGACTCTAAATTTTTTTCCAAGAGTACAAGCTGAGTGTATAGATGGTGTGTTCTCAAAGCATCAAAAAGTTAAAAAATTTATAGTAATTTATATATTTTTTATATTTACCAATGACCCAGACATAGCTGGTGCTAACTCTTAAAAATCTAGGGCCAAACACAAATTTTGCCCCCCAATCCCCAAAATTTGCATCTAAAACCAAAAGAAATCATGTCCTGAAGGACCTCCATACTTTGCCCTTACTGCGCATGCGCAGTGTCAAGGACGTTCCGAAATTGGTGCCAATTATCATTCTTACAAGCAGTGCCTGGTCAGCGCTATGTACTCAGCGGGGAGGTATGAGTTCCCAACTCCTGGGAGGGCCATCCCCGTCTGGGTCATTGGTAAGTATAAAAAATATATAAATTACTATAAATTTTTTAACATTTTTATACTGTACCAATGACCCAGACATAGCTGAATAGTAAAAAGGCTGGAGGGCCTAGGACATAGAGGAAAATCCAATAAGCTCAACTATATAATATAGAGTCAACCCCTCAAGAAGAAGAGGAGTATTAGGCTTTACATGTATCTTTCTTATTTTATGTTAAATTAGAAAGATACAATACCCTTCATAATTGAGCACAATAACATTCATGTTCTCTATTAACATCCAGTATAACCCTTTATACTAATTATTTTGAAAGTAAGCCAATAAATAAAGTTAGTCCAGAGAATTGAGACTCTTTATATTCTTTAAAAGTGTCCGAGGATTGTATATTAACGCCCGTTTGACACTTGACATATACAAATGCTTCACACCGAGCTACACTTTAAAAATATGACAAGAATGAATTTTTAACATTAATATTACACTTTAAAACCATCCCGGAAACGACTCAGAAATACTGACTTCGGAAGAGGCATTCCCTTGCTTTTCACTATAAAGCAGGTGACCTAAGGGAACACCCTCCCCCCCCCCCCTTCCCCTTGCCCTGGGTCAAATAGCCCAGAGCGAAGAGGGCAGCCGGACGGAGTCACTGCCGGAACAGAAAGCCTGCATAACTATAGTTGCAACTGTTTAGAGGACGACATTCTGAGCAACAGATAACGGACCTAAACAATGCAGGTCTCCAGAAATGGACTCAATATTTCTGAGATAAAAATTTGTGAATGTGGATGGCTGAGACCAATAAGCAGCCTTCATTAAATCTGTAATAGCAATACTATTAGCGAAAGCCCAAGATGTAGAAAGAGCTCTTACTTCATGAGCCGAAATCTTAAGCACAGACTGCTGAGAAGAAGATAAATTTTCATAAGCAGTACGGATAGTTAATTGAATCCATCTAGCAATGGAATGGACCGAAATGTCCTTTCTATTAGGCATCAGAGACAGAAAGAAACGTTTTCGTCCCTTTCTGATAAACTGAGATCTCTGTTTATAGATACGTAACGCTCTAACAGGACAGAGTAAAGGCCTACGCCCGTCTGAAGACGGAAGGGCCTTAATAACAATAGGTTCCGGATATTTATTAGGAGCCTGATTCTTAGCTAAAAATCCCACATTAGTAGTGAAGGTGATAGTGTTCCCGACACTACGATAGTGAGAATCATCCACCGACAGTGCATGAAGCTCACTGACTCTTCTAGCAGAAGAGAAAGCTAAGAGAAAAGCTGTCTTATAAGACAAGAATTTGAAATCTACAGTCCCAAGAGGTTCAGATGGCTTTTCCTTCAGTTTAAGAAGAACCCAAGCTAAATTCCACTTAGGAATTAACCTAAGAGTTCTGGGTCTATTTATCGAGAAGTTTCCAACTAACTTAGATAAAGAGACATTAGATCCAATTTGTAAACTATCATGATGTGCATAGGTATCAGATAACATAGACCTATAACCCTTAATAGTAACAGGCTGCAGTTGATTTCGTCAAACAAGTATACTAGAAAGTTTGCAATGTCTGGTATGGAGGGATCAAAAATATCAACAGAATGATCCCTACACCAACGACGAAAAACCTTCCACTTAGCCGCATAGTTTAGCGAAGAGGAGGTCCTCCTACAGTTAGAAATCGCGTCCACTGCTCGTCCTGTAAAGTGCTTGCCATGCAAGAAGGACCGCACAACGGAAAAACGTGAAGGTTGAGACCTTGCGGGTTGTGATGAAGTTGACGCAGTTTCCCCTGCGAAAGAAGATCGTCCCGTGGAGGAAGCTTTCGCGGTAGGTCCCACAACAGACACCTGAGTAGATTTATCCACGGTCTCTGTGGAGACAGAGATGCTACCAACAGAATCTTGCATTGAGATTGTTTTATCTTTAGCAATACTTGCTGAATTAATGGCGCTGGAGGATACGCATATCCTATCATTCCGTCCCAAGGGATCGACAGAGCGTCTACTGCAAAAGCTCTTGGATCCGGACACGGAGACACATACGTCTGCAACTGATTGTTGAGATGTGTCGCAAATAAGTCTATCATTGGCCGTTCCCATTGGTAGCAAATCTGACTGAATACTTGTTTGTTGAGAGTCCACTCCGACGGCAACAAGCGACCCTTCCGTGAAAGGGAGTCTGCTAGTACGTTCAGACGACCCGGTATATGACGGACCGAAAGTAGAACTTGATGTTCTAGAGCAAACAGAAGGATTCTTTCCGTTAGATTGAACAACGGAACTGAATGAGTGCCTCCCTGATTCCGTATATACGCCACTACTGTCGTATTGTCGGATAGGATTTGGACATGAGCATTGTGAATAATGTCCATCCAATGAGGTAACGCAAGCCAAATTGACATCATTTCCTTGATGTTTATGTGCTTGCCCAGGAATTGCGGATCCCAAAGACCCTGGCATCTCGAATCCGTTGGGATCAATGATGCACCCCAACCTGTTTGACTGGCATCCGTCATAATGGTAAAACTCGGATCTGGCAACTGCAGCGGAACTCCCTGAGTTAACCACTGAATGTTTGCCCAAGTCTGAATCTCTCGTTTCACTTGATCTGACAAGAGAACGTCTATGTCGAGCGAATGAATTTTCACACTCCAATTCTGAGTCAAGAAAATTTGGAGAGGATGCGTGCATAACCGCCCCATCGGAATGAGATCCGCAGCGGCTCCGCACAGACCTATCAGTCTCATGAACTCAATCGCTGTGAATTTGTCTGCGTGCAGACAATAGCGAGCGTAACAACTGACTAATTTCGCTCTGGTTAACGGCAGACGAACGAGATTGTTGTGCGTCTCGAAGCTCATTCCCAGATGTGTGAATGACTTGGACCGCACCAGATCCGACTTCTCCTCGTTTATTATAAAACCGAGACGTCGGAGCAATAGAAGCAGATTCTGCACATCGTTCTGAAGCGTTAACTCGTTGCCGTACCTCTGAAGAATGTCGTCCAGGTAGGCCGACGTTACCGCAGACGAATGAGCTCGGAAATACATCCTTACCGAGTTCATTACCCGAGTGAAAGCCCAGGGTGCTAGGTTCAATCCGAAGCACATCGCCCGGAATTGATACACCACTCCTAGGACTGCGAAGCGTAGATACTTTCTGAATGTCGGATGTACCATGACGTGAAAGTACGCATCTTTGAGATCTATGCTTGTTGCATAATCGTTCACCCGAATACTCGCTCTGACCGATCGAATCGTCTCCATATAAAACTTCGGAGCGACGATCAGCTTGTTTATCCAGCTCAAATCTATGACTGGACGGAACGAGCCGTCTGGTTTCGGAACCAGAAACAGATGGCTGTAGAATCCCGGTGTCTCCTGGTTTTCTACGACCTCTACCGCGTTCTTCCTTAAAAGAGACTGCACCTCTGATAACAGAGTGTCTCTTTTCTGCGGATTTGACGGAAGTTGAGTCCATTTTGGACTTCGAGTTAATGGAGGCTTTCGCTTGAAGGATATCTTTAGACCTTCCAAAATCACCCCTCTCACCCAAGGGTCGTCCGTAATCGACGCCCACTCTTGTGAAAAACTCGACAACCTTCCGCCAACCGGCACGTGATAGAGGTTGAAGCCATCACCTCCTGGACCTGCGAGGCCTGCGGGAGGAGAAACCACGTCCTCCGCGACCCGCACCTCGTCCCGTCGACCTCGGGGCGTCCGACCGGTTGTCCCGGCCCGAAGGACGTCCCGCACGTGAGTCGCTGCCTTGACGGTCTCTTGAATAAGACCAAGAGGACGCACCGGAACCTCTATAGGAACCTCTCTTGGGCGCATTAGACCCAGAAGTGCCTGTCTTACTCTTATCTGCCGTGTCCGACTTCTTAGAAGCAGCTTTAAACAGTAGAGAATCCAAAGCTTTCTTAGTAATTTTATCGTAAATTGCAGAAAGTTTGCCGTCAAAGAGAAGTTCTCCGGAGACCGAAGCGACTCTGAGAGTGTTCTTCACCTTACTATCCACGAGTGTGGATGTAGCTAGGGCTGCGTCACGTCTAACCAACTCCAGGTTTGCCACTGAAAGGGTGGAGTTACACGTGGAATAAGCTACTGCCCTTGAAAGAAGTCTTAAAGAGGATTCTATATCCTGGAATTCTTTCCCTTGAAGACGCAGTGATAACGCCTTAGTAAGGTGGTCTGCGTAAGATAAAGCCTCTAAACTGGCTCTGTTAGACGAAATAGTCGTCTCGAACACCGCGGTTGGAATAGACGTAGACAACGGTAATGATAATTCTAAGTCTTCCGCCTCGTCGTCCATACGCAGAGGAACTCTCGGGATACCCTGTCCTGCCGTATCGAATTTATTCCTTGCATTAATGAAAGGCAGGTTAAGAGCATTGGCGGACAAGAAACCCGCTTTTCCTGTTTTGGAAGCAAGTTTGAATATAGCGTCATTCAATAATTCAAATGTTCTTGTGACATTATTGGACTGAGACGGAAACTCGGGAGCGATGTCCCTGAACCGCTCAAAGAAATCAGTGTCCAATGACGCTATAATTCTCTTGTCCGGTACTGCAGCAGTCTGGCCCGACGGAACAACCTGAGGAAGAAAGCGCCGGATGAAGTCCACGGCAGCTTTATGTTGTTCCGAAAGGGATAGCTCCAAGTCATCCGTATCCCTTTCACCATCTGGTCGGACCTCATGATGCTCCCGGTCGTCCGCACCCGATGCTTCGGCGGAGCGTACCGACCCAGCACCGTCGGATAATTCCCGATCCGACACCGTTTCTGTCGGTTGTTGGGATGCTGCGATAAGTTGTGCTATTTGAACAAGCACGTCCGACATCGAGGCCTGCGGAGGCGCAGTCTTTCGCTGCTTCGCCGGGGGCAGCTCTGCATCTGGTGACTCCCGCATACTCTTCCTATGCGAACGTCCGGAGTCAACCAGCCTCGTGTCCCTGGCTACCGGATGGCGTGACCTGGTCGCCGAAGAATCCCTGATCGCCGAAGCTGGTAGAATATCGGCGGTCACGTAGCCAAGGTGCGGTCGTGTGCGCTGGTGAGAGGAAGAAGCCTGAGCAGTCTCAGCGGACTGCCTATACAACGGAGCGCCCCGAGCGACAGACGTGTGCTCCGCTTGCGACACATTTTGTACCACAACATCTGGTCCCAGATGTTGTTGTACGAGAGAGGGGCCTCTCTTGCTCGCGGCCCGGCTGGACCTGGACGAGCTAGGAACCGGACTCGAAGGCTTCCTCCGAACTCTCCTACTATCCGCCGTCACTGGGTGTGCACGTTGAATGTTTATAGTGCTCGCATCACCCAACATTTCCTCCTGGACCGCATCGGACGAACCCGGCTGCCGAACCATTCGGTGAATGGACGCTACACCGGGCGAGCTAGCGGACGACATTTGTCTTATGTCCATGAGCACTTTTGCCGCTAGCTCTGTATTCATTTGTGACGACGGAAGCGCACTTGCGGAAGATAACATGGAAACATCACCCTGTTCTTGTTCCTCTGAAATAGAAACTGATAGAGTAGAGTGACCCTGCGGAGAAAGAGCCGGCATAGCCCTTTCTCCACTAACAACATATCGTGACACACGTTTCCAATGTTTGTCATCCCAATATTGACATATTGAACAGGGATTAGTGCGAGTACACTGACTACAATTAATACAATGATCATGAAAGTCAGAGGAAGATTTCTTCCTATTACAATTTGAACAATATCCTTTCATTATGAAAAGTCAACAACAAGTCCTAGTACTCGCACAAACCCCTAAACACAAAGATACATAATAACATGATCCATTAATATTGAAAAAACAACTGAAAATCAAAATAATTTTTGAAAAATATTTTTTCAGCGAAGCCCAAGTTTCTGAAAAGTAATGTTGAGCCCCAATGGATCCCAAGGCTAAGTGTGGTCAAAAATTTTAAAATTATATTAAATAATTAATGCAACACTTATGGATAATAATAATGTATCTTATAGTGAGATAAACTACTCCAAAGGCAAACAGCCCCCCTCAAAAGAGACTGTTGCCAATGTAAACAAACAGTGTAAAAACACCAGAAAACATGACTCCAGGCACTGACAATACTGGCCCGAAATCAGTCATCAAAATTACACACTATCTGATGCAAAACAGAGACTCCCAGGGGAGAATCTGCAGAACATCAGATGGTAGATGCAGAACACAACGTTTATACACCCATGGGTGAAAACGTAAACATGGGGAAAATAACAGAATTCATTCTGTAACCAAGCTAATTCTCCCAAGAGAATTTAGAAATGATCTTTCTCAAAAATATGCCAAAAGCATGGGAGAATAGCAAGGGGGGACTTAGAAGACCAGGGGAGAGGAAACACTGAATAAGCAGTGCAACTTTATAGCAAGAATGACAACATCAGGCCCATGCCTCGAAAATAGGCAACTTAACATAATTTCATAAAAAATTTTAAGTACAGCCCTGATTATTTTTTGTCACTCCTTTTTCCTCTCCTCCTTCTATATCCTCCTTAGAATCACCATTTCTCCAATAATTACGTGTCTGGCATCCTTAAAACTGAGATTTACAAGCACAAAGATCAGTGAGATGTTGACTGATGAAGGGCCAAACAGAGAATGATAATTGGCGCCAATTTCAGAATGTCCTTGACACTGCGCATGCGCAGTAAGGGCAAAGTATGGAGGTCCTTCAGGACATGATTTCTTTTGGTTTTAGATGCAAATTTTGGGGATTGGGGGGCAAAATTTGTGTTTGGCCCTAGATTTTTAAGAGTTAGCACCCGCTATGTCTGGGTCATTGGTACAGTATAAAAATACTAAAATTCACACCTCAGTAAGTTTGTTTTGATAGTAATTATAGTTTATATCTAATTAGTGGTCACTCATTAGATGTTTCTGTGTTCAGAGATACAGTCATGGTTTTCTGTGCTCAGGGAACAGAGTTTACCGAGTTGTGTAAGATATATACAGTATGTGGAGAGAGGATTGTAACTAAATCACCCGGCAAGTAGAATTATCACCCAAAGTATCATTTTCAAATTCTGCTCATGTGGACAAAAATACAAGCAATGTTTCAGCCAATGCACCTCCGGGTATAACCCGGAAGTCCATTGGCTGGAACTTTGATTGTGCTTGTTATGCTCTGCAACAAATTTGCAATTATTGTTTGAGTGGAATCCCCACTCTGCAGGGGATTCAGTGACAATGCACTTTCCACGTATTGTATATGTGTACAAGTCATTGGTATCCATATCAATTTTCTGAAGATAATCAGAGGTAAAAATTGGGGAGCAAACAACGATACACTTCTCACTCTTTACAAATCATTCCAACGTCATTGAGAATTACACAACAGACACCCAAGGTTATTCCCCACAGTTATAGAACCCTCCCACAAAATACATGATCCTAATTAGATATCGACTATAGCTTTAAGCCTATTGTTCTCTTGTGTAAACACCTCGGTGCAGATTTTCATTTTTTTCGACATTCTGAGATACAACCGTATAGACTTTTCTTGCACTTAATAAACCAGTTTTGTGGTTTGTTGTGATTTTTTTTGTGCATTTTACAGTCTCTCCAAAATCATGTCTCTAAGGGAGCTCTAAATTTTGTATTTTTTTCAGAAAAACTACACCAGGAATGTGTTGGCCAAAATGTGTTGTGTGGAAGGTTGGAAAGAAATCAAAGTCTAGACGTTCAATACTAACATGTTCACAGTAAAACTGTATATCTGACATAAGTATAGTTACAGTTTACTAGCTCAATTCTGAATTAAATTAGAATCATTCTTTAATCCTTCACCAAACATAACTGTCATATATGGTCAGCACTATTCATAATAAACACCATTCAAGTTTGATTATTTTTTATATTTTTCCTCCAAATCATAGCTTGTTCAGGAAGTGTCATGAGCTATATTTTTGAGAACAAAATGAATATTTTGAGTTCCCGATATTCTAGAAATTCTTTAGCAAGTGTCATCCTCTAGTCGTGTTAGGTAAAGGGTTAAACCCTTAAAGACCTGAGATTTTTGCATATTATTGAAACACAGTCGACAACCTGTTGCTTTGCAGTTCTTTCTAGGCATATCTTGGCTGCCTATTTACATGGAATGCAACCTGCAAGCTTACTCAAGTGTTGGGGCACTGGTTTGTCACAGAAAAAAGTAATTAAAATCAGAATTAGGTCCTTAAGGCTTAAAAGCTGAAATCCTACATGCTGAATCCACAACTTATTGTAAAAGTTTTATTTAAAGAAGAATAAACCACTTCTATATCAAAACGCCACTTCATAAGACCATATACAGTGGGGCCCACTTGATTGGATATATCTTAATACTGAATAACCCTATTAACTGAAGTCTTGTTAATTGAATAAAATAACTTGCAATATGTTGAGAAATTACCAAGGCAATCACAGAATTACCCTTGTTTATAGACCTTTTTGGCCTCATTACATCCAACATAGGCATTTAATCTATTAGATCTTGCTTGTCAGAGCTCCATGAACTCTGTCAAACAAGACATAATAGAATAAATGCTTAGTTTATATCTATAATACAGGAAGTGACCAAATTCCAAACTGAATATGCCTGTTAATGAAATAATTTTCACTGGCAAAACAGCTATTCAACTATACCATTACCTAACATGAAAGGCAGATGACACTTGCATAGAAAAGTCTTGAATAACTATTTTTTTAAATTTTAACATCTGAAACATACCTTGTGACCCCTCATTGGAACAAGCTCAACACACTGATTCCAATGAAGGAGCCATAAACTATGTTTCTGAGACAAAAAAAAAGAAAAAATAATGAAAATTGAATACAGTACAGTCACTGTGGACTGGTCACTTTCCAGGCGTGGGCAATATTTCTACAGACGCAATAATATTATTAAACACTAATTACAGAAATAATCATCAAAATTCTAATTAATGATGCACCGGGTACAACCCGGTGCTTCATTAATTAAAATTTTGCTTTGATGATTTTTACTACATTGTAAACAGATGCGTGGACATAACTGCCCACGTGTGGATTACGACCAATCCACAGCGACTGTACTGTAGTGATTTTTCTGAGAAGTGCTGGCCAGGTTTGGCGGCATATTACACTGGGTAAAGGGTTAACAGGGTTCCACTGTAATATGTGTTGTTTGTCTGCAAATCAACTGCATTTTAGGTAGTAATGTACTGTGAACAAAATGCATACAGAGAATTTTGACCCGATTGCAACAGGATCATGATCTAGTTAAAATTCTCTGTCTGCTTGCCACTCCACAACACAGTAGAGCAAAACCTATCAAATGAAAAATATAAGAAAATCGAGTTTCATGCCATTTCCTTTTGTTATTCAGGCTTTGGCCTCCATTTTGCAATATTTTATTTCTGAAATTTAGGTTCACTGGTGAAAGTATGTTGATCTGAAAGAGGAAGAAACAGCTTTTACAATCACAGTAATTTAACTAAGCAATGAATACATTTCTAGTGAGCCAGCCAATCAAGAAGGAGATTGAAATCTGCAATCAGAGGAACTTCCCACACACCTGTGCCATTGGGCCAAGGAGAGGTGTTAATATAAGTTGCATAACTTTTTCAACAATCCTTGTAAAAACAAATAAGCTTATTCAGAGGAACAGATTTGCAGTGTTTAATCGGGATCCAAAATAAGCTCAAACTAATCAAAATATGGTCGAAACCAGCAAAGGGCATAACAGAAACACCCTCGGGTGTGGTTTAGTGTCTAAACCTGTTACCCTCCCGCTACAAACTCACCATCACCCTAAGAAGGTGATCTAACAGGCAGATCAACAGCTTAACTGTGATCACAATTAAAAGATAATGTGCTACTTTTATCTTTTTATTTCTACATATTCTAATGAAAACTAATTCTGCCTTCTTCTTTTAAGCAGGTACACAGAAGATGCTTTTTGACCAGCACCCCAATAACCGCTATGGACAGAAATGGTAACCCCCATGGTTCCTGTACATTCTCCACTCCATCCCTAAAAGTGGTCGACCATTTTAAGGGAGGCGAGCGTTGGTCCTGCGTCCCTCCTCGGCCCCTTTTTGTAAGCGCATTGCGCATCTTTTTGTCCCAACCTATTAGGATTACAATGCAGGCCTGCCCCCGAACCAGGGAAATTCGGGTCTTCTTCTTGGTGGTCCCCGAAAGGGGTCGTTGTTGTTTCCTTCAAAGACATCCTATCAAACAGAGACAGCCTGAGGCAGATTATACTTGCCAGTGATGGCCATCGCTCAACATCATCTCCGAAGTGGCAGACTATACTTGCCTGAAAATCCAAATCGACTGCACCCTCGGGGAGAGGTAGTACCTTTGTGAGAGGACCCAACCCCTCACACTGGTCCTCACCCTAGGGTTCAACCAACATCAGTCAAATAGACCTTCACGCCGCAACCGGTGACACCTGCCGAGTACCTGAACCTGTTCCTCCTTCAACACGAGTAGACATGTGGAAATTAATCATTTACAGCCAATGAAGGTCGAAAGGGGCATGCTCCCCATATCGTCCCTGCGCGCCTTTGGCGCGTTAAACCATTCCATTCGGGTTCAGAGGAACTTGTTTGTTCCAAATTTCTTACTCAAGTCATGGTTGATTTCCTCTTCATTCTCTACAGATAACCTGTAAGCTGCCATAAAATTCCGACTGCCTCCACACTGGAGATCCAATATCCAGCTGAAAAAGAGAAATGCATGATTAACTGTCTGTGTTATTCTGAAAACAAGAGCACCGCTGGGCATTGCATCATACGCCCGTGAACTGTTCAAATTGTACCATTTTAACACATTTGCAATTTTTTTAGAGTGCGAGAAATTTATACTAGCATTTATATATATGTTACGGTCAGACTTTGAAATCAGTGATTTTGTGAAATGACTAAATTTTTCAGTCATTTGAGAAAAAGACTAACAAGTTTGAAGCCAATCGAAAAACAAATACTAAAGTTATCATCCGGAAACCAAATATTTGACAAAGAATTCTAAGTCCAACAGGGGCCATAATTCAGGCAAAAATTGTTCAGACCGACCCCATATTCGAACTTGACCTGTATTTTGTTGTGATTAAACCACATACCAAGTTTGGAGCCGATCGGAAAACAAATACTAAAGTTATCATCCGGAAACCAAATATTTGACGAAGAATTCTAAGTCCAACAGGGGCCATAATTCAGGCGAAAAATGTTCGGAATGACCCCATATTCGAACTTGACCTGTATTTTGTTGTGATTAAACCACATACCACATTTGGAGCCGATCGGAAAACAAATACTAAAGTTATCATCCGGAAACCAAATATTTGACGAATTCTAAATCCAACTGGGGCCATAATTCAGGCGAAAAATGTTCGGACCGACCCCATATTCGAATTTGACCTGTATTTTGTTGTGATTAAACCACATAACACATTTGGAGCCAATCGGAAAACAAATACTAAAGTTATCATCCGGAAACCAAATATTTGACGAATTCTAAGTCCAACTGGGGCCATAATTCAGGCGAAAAATGTTCGGACCGACCCCATATTCGAACTTGACCTGTATTTTGTTGTGATTAAACCACATACCACATTTGGAGCCGATCGGAAAACAAATACTAAAGTTATTGTTCAGAAACCAAATGGACGGACGGACAGACGGACGGACAACGCCATACTATAATACGTCCCGTTTTTCAAACGGGCGTATAAAAATCAACTTTTGTAGAAGACTTTTATTTATCAAACTTGAAGCATCAGAAATTTATCTTCACCTGCTTCTTTGAAAACAAATTTCGGGTTATAGGAGTCAAATTTTTTTTTCTGCATGTAATCACTCTAAATCCTTCAAAAGGCATTTTAGAGCAGAGAAAAAAAATTTCCTAAATGATGCAGGGTGAGGGGAGGGGGGGGGGGGGGGGGCTTGGAGGGCAACAGGAGTCAATTTTTTCTGCATGTAATTACTCTAAATCCTTCAAAATGCATTTTTGGGGCAAAGAAAAAAAATTGCCTAAATGACCTGGGGGGGGGGGGGGGGGGGGAGGGGGCAATAACTCAGACAATTTTCATTGGATAATGGTGGTCAATGAACTTGAGGTAGACATTGTGTCCAAAGAGATACATACCAAAGAAAAATTGATATTTGGTTACTAATGTTTAAGTTATTCCATAACCAAGCATTACACAATATTTTTTATTAAACAAAGAGCAATAACTCCCATAATTTTCATCAGATATTGCTGGTCATCAAACTTAACGTAGATATTGTTGGTATAGAGCCATATTCCAAAAAGAATTGAAATCCATTTTTTATTGTTAAAGATATGCCATAAACAAGCATTACACAATATTTTTTATTAAACAAAAGGCAATAACTTCAACAAATATTTTCATTGGATATCGCTGGTTATTGAACTTGACTTAGACATTGTTACTATAGTGACATATACCAAGAATTGAAATCTGTTAACAATTGTTAAACACACTACAATAATGGAGTCAAAAAGCCTGAAAACATTCTTTAATTCGAATGATAAAAAAAGTGATATTTCAGTTAACCGTGTGGACAAGTGCCATTGCATCCATTCAAGGTGAGCTTTACCAGTCTAACCCAGGTCACATGGTCTGATAGGTCAACCTGTAACTACAGCTCATACTGGTACAGTGGAGCCCACTTAATTGGATATCTCTTAATTGTATATCCCTGTTAATTGAATATAATTTTCAAACACAAAACCATTTACCATACCTTCAGTACAAATTTGATCTGTTAATTGCATATGGGTTGTAGAGTAAACTCCTGTTAATTGCATATAAATTTTTGTAATATGCCGAAACAATTACTGTGATACACACCAAATTCCCCTTATTTATCAACCTTTTTGGCCTCACTACATCCAATACAGACATTTATTCTATTATATCTTGTTTGACAGAGCTCTATGAGCTCTGTCAAACAAGTTATAATAGAATAAATGCTCAGTTTACCTCCAGAACACAGGAAACTGATGGAATCCCTGTTAATTGTATACTCCTGTTAATTGAATAATTTTCAATGGCAAAATGGAGAGGAGTCTACTGTACTTCTGAAATTGATAAACAGCCTCCCCCAATGGACACCATTACACTCAACCACAAGTAGAGAAATAACTAATTTCTTCATCATTCCATTTGATGAATGTTTTCAGTTTTTTGTGACTCCATTATTGTAGAGAATTTTCTTGTGCAACATTTACCACATTTTGGGGAACATTTAGACATTTATTAACCCTGTGCTTGGAAAGTTTGATGGAAATCAAAAATACAATTTCTAGTGAGTTTTAATTTAAGCCTAAAAAAGTCAGAAATCTGTTTCTCAGGCCCTCCTGCATGGTTCATTTGGCTGCCGCATATTCTCTTTTTAAAACCAATGCAAAAAATAAAAATTATTCTGCAGATTATGAGGCCTAAAACATAAAACAAACTAAGAACATGAACATATGATGGCAAAGAAAAAATTACAACAATAAACCAGAGGACACCATTGGACAGTGCACAATACGCCCGCACTTCCAGAAATTATAAAACATTATTCATGCTCCAATTGAACTTTACTGTCAGTTTCTACATTTTAGTTAATTATACTTATTCAAAAAGTCCGGAAAATGAATCCGGAAAAGTCTAAAAATTCTTAGTTCAAGGGCAGTAACTACACCAAAAATCAACCGAGTGGAATGAAATTCGAACTTGATCTGTTAGTATCCATAACAAAGCTATAGATAAAAGTTTTTCTTAATATATCAATCCATAACAAAAAAAAGTCCGGAAAACGGTAACAAAGTTCAAGGGGAGTAACTCCACCAAAAATCAACTGAGCGGAACGAAACTGGAACCTGATCTGTAAGTATCCAAAACAAAGCTGTATACTAAAAGTGTTCTCAATATGTCCATCCATAATGAAAAAAAGTCGGGAAAACGATTCTGGACAGACAGACAGAGAGAGGACGGACACCAACGCCATAACATAATACAACCGTTTTTATAAAACGGGTGTATAAAAATGAAATAAAAACTGCCCGCCCACATGCAATTTTATGAAATATGGTCGAAGAAACAAAGGATCTACTTTGTGGGGCCTTATTCACATTTTTTCAAACAATAAATACTGACCACATAATATTGGAGAAATTTTCTGGAGAACGGAGCAAACTGGTTGTTTACAAACAAATATAATAATCGACACTGTATTTTAATAACGCTTTGTTGAAAACATGTGTAAATAAATATACATCAATAAAAAAGGTAAAATTTTAAAGTTTCATGATTTTTTACTAATTTTGTAAGACATTGCATGCCAAAAAAAATGTTCAACACTGAGGTTCAATTTCAAAAAGGGATTGCCAGAGAACCCAAACCATTTTTGTTTGCCTAAATTTCTAGCTCCATTTTACCCTTTACTAAACAAAAATACCAGGCGACACAGATTTGATTCCCTAAATGACAGAAAATTTGAATTTTAAAGTAATGAAATAGAGTCCTGTATGATACTCCATAGATTGACAACTGCATTTGGACAAAGACCAGTAAGTGCTGTCCTTTCCAGCCAAAAAACATTCTTTTGTAGTGCATAAATGTTTATAGTTAGGGGATACCCAAGAATTGGTGTCATTGGTAGCCATTTCTAACATAAACAAAAAATTATAAATTTAAAGTAATTTGTATATTTTTTATACTTACCAATGGCCTAGACTCGGCTTGTGCAACCTCAACATTATTAAGGGCCAAACACAAATTTTGAACCTCCCAATCCCCAACATTTGCATACAACAACGAAAATTAAAAGTCCTATCTGGCCCTCCATACTTTTTGTACTTGTGCATGTGCAGTAACCTGGAAGTGACTGGAATTGGCGCCAACACCATTCTTTGTAGACGAGCCTACTAAAGTGATAACTCAGCGGGGAGGTGTGAGTGCCCACTAATGGGAGGGTTATGCCCGTCTGGGCCATTGGTAAGTATAACAAGAGCACCACCTAGCAGGGCAACATCCGCCCATCAAAATTGGAGCATGAACAAGTTTCTCTGGGGTAAAGTTTGAAATTTTTGTTGACTCGACTTTGTCCCCACCCCCCCCCCCACCCCCCCCCCCCCCCCCACCCCCAATCATTGCTCATTCCACTGCCCTGTCTGGGGTAAATGGTTTCACACTGTATGCTTGTGTGCACACATTTCATAGTTTTTGTGAAATTTTAGTATGCAGAATGGAAATGCAAACAATTTTTAGGTGTAGAAGATTCTCCTCGCCGTTTACAATGGTAGCGTCCATTCAATGACAGGTTAACTTCATTGATAACGATTGACGATAGGTAGTGCCAAGGAAAAGGACATTTTGAGGATCATAACAGCTATAAACGGTGAGGATTCTAGACATTTAAAAATAAAATGGAGTTATCTGCTCTTGTCACATGCACAATGACAATTGATGATCAACATGGGTGCAGAGTTTGAACAATAAAGCAAGTAAAATGTTGAAGGAGTAGGCAACACAATAGTGTAATGTTTCAAGTACTAAAAGGGGCATAACTCTGGAAATACATAATGGAGTTACCTGCTCTTGACACATGCACAATGGCAATTGGTGATCAACATGTGTGCAAAGTTTGAACAATATAGCATGTAAAATGTTGAAGGAGTAGGCGACACAAATCGGTGATGTTTCAAGTACTAAAAAGGGGGCATAACTCTGGAAATACGAAATAGTGCTACCTGCTCTTGTCACATGTACAACGGCAAATGGTGATCACCATGTGTGCAAAGTTCAAATAATGTAGCAAGTAAATTGTTGAAGGAGTAGGCGACACAATACTGTGATGTTTCAAGTACTAGTAGGGGGCATAACTCTGGAAATACAAATGGAGTTACCTGCTCTTGACACATGCACAATGACAATTGGTGATCAACATGTGTGCAAAGTTTGAACAATATAGCATATAAAATGTTGAAGGAGTAGGCGACACAATATTGTAATGTTTTAAGTACTAAAAGGGGCATAACTCTGGAAATACAAAACACAGTTACCTGCTCTTGTCACATGCACAACGACAATTACTGATCAACATGTTTGTAAAGTTTGAACAATATAGCATGTAAACCTTCGGAGTAGGTGACACCAAAATTGTTTTACGGACAGATGGATGTGCAGACTGATGGATGGATGGACGGATGGACAGACGGACAATGCCATAACATAATACGTCCATCAAAATAACAGTAACCAAGCGCGACTCATAACACTCATAAATAGTATAGGAACCGCAGGGCTCTCTCACGTCTGACCGACTCCATAATGCCACTAAGGACAGAGGGGGGTGTGAGGACCAAATAATACACCATATAGACATAATATCCAATCCCCCCCCCCCCCAGTGGAAATATAATCCACAACAACAGATTGGATAGAAATGAAGAGGGAGACGAAAACAATGTTCTGACACCCGATCATAAAAACCTAGATGAACTCCTTACATTTGATCTGATATCAGGAAATAGATTCCTGAGGAGTTTAGTGTAGGCGTTTGAAGAAATGCTCATTAATCGCACTAGGTTAATATTTCATCATCAATAGGGCTTACTGCCTCAGGTAACTAACACCAAAACAATACCGGTAGGAAGAGAATAACCTCCTCTAACATAACGGTATCATGTCTGACATGACAGTGAACTCAGCCTAGCTGAAGCAGCTAAAGGTCTTCCTATTCGTGAAGACATTAAAAGGCTGATAACTGTGACCTTAGACGCTCACTAAGGAGACTTACAATGCCAGAAGTCTTCATCTCTGTGAAGACAGATATTTCGGTGTAAGTTGCAACCTTGGAAGCTCACTGACTTACAACTATCGTCGCGCAAGGTAGGAAATGAAGAGCCGCCATTTTTAACAGCCATAATTCCCAAAGAGACAGTAGTCTCAAGAAGATAAGTTATTTCAGTTATGTTTATTGCATAATTACTGAAAAACACCGCTCATGATTCTAGTTAGGCTACTATGGTGTCAACAATAAGACTGTGACACCTAGGAAAACAAACCGAAAAGCACGCTTTCCTTTAGTGGTTTTATTTCCAAAAGACAGTGGTCTGAGCCTAGCTAACGTAGCTTAGAAGTCTTCATCTCCGTGAAAACAGATATCTCAGTGTAACTTGTGACCTTGAAAGCTCATTGAACAGAGACTTACAACTATCATTGTGCAAGGTAAGGAATGAAGAGCCGCTATTCCATTCTGAACAGAACCTTACAAAACTAGCCACTAATGTATAAGAAAAGACCGCTGTAACAGTACATAAGGCTACTATGGTGTCCATAACAGCATTAAATGCCTTGACGCCAAGGAATACAACACCCTGAAGGAAAAGACATGCTTATTCCTTCTAACAGCTCTATTCAAAACAAGACAGCTGTCTCAGCCTATCTATGTACTATCGAACCTCTATTCGTAAGAAATAGAGCATTGCATTTCTTATACTAGTGCCAAGGCAAGGAAGGTGTCGTTAATCAGGACAAAAGCCATCGACACCTGAGTCAAATGATCCGGGGAGGAAAGATCTTCGTCTTTCCATTGCCCGCTTTGTTAAGCTGTTTTTTGCCTAGCAAATGGAACAAGCTTATGACTAAAAATTCATAGTCTTCAGGTGCCCTTCTCTGAGGGATGGAGACTCACCCTCCATAGCCCTCTCACCATCCAAATGTTCCATCTGAAAATATGGTCAACACCATCCGATTGAACAGATGACTGGATCAATGCAGCACTGTCCAAAAGCCCACCACCAGAGCCTGTTGATGGTAGTACCACTGACTACTGGGATGCTGCGATACGCAGGGCAATCTGTGGCAGCCAGTCCATGAATAAGGCTAACAGAGCAGCGATAATCCACTGGCCCCAGATCATCCACACATGATCCGTATAAAAATGTCTCGAATGACTAGCTATTAGCCTGAACATGTGAAGTCGAATAGCTAGTCTGCGGTCAATGTGCTTCATCAATGAAGCAGGAGAAGAAGCCATAGTCGCAACTGGCCCCGGCTGCAGTGTGGAGGGAGCATCTCGAACCGCAAGCGTGAACGGGCGTCCCAACTCACTAAAGTTTCTTGAATCAAAAACAGTTTACCCCGACTGCTGATGAAAAGGAAAGGGTTCTCCTGCTCGTGGTCTGCTCCAGACCTCGCCGAACGTTCCATTAGAAACTTGTAGGCATCTACCCCTTAGCGTGCATATCCATGGAAGAAGAGGAAGCTGTAACAACAGCCGACCCCGGCTGAAGAGCAGAAGAAGCAACCAAACTCGTCACATTTTGGACGGAACTCCTACTCATTGAAGTTTCTTTCAACACAAAACAGTCGTCCCCGACTGTTAATGGGAAGGAGAACGCTCTGCACTCATGATCTGTCCCCAGACCTCGCCGAGTATCCCGCTTAGAAACTTCTAGGCTAATCTCCTTTCGTGCGCTTCCATGTAAGGAGAAGAAGCCATAACTGTTGCTGGCCATGGCTGCAGTGTGGAAGGAACATTCCGATGCATGTTCCGACTCATTATAGTTTTTCACAATGGATACAGTCGACCCCGACTGTTAACGGGGCGGAGAGGGTTCTCCAATCGGCTATCTGACCCCAGATCTAGCTGAGCGTCCCGTAAAGAAACTTCTCGCTTCTTCTACATGCACAGATGACCGGACCAACCCAGCACCGTCCAACAGCTCACCACCAGAGTCTACGGACGGGTGCCCCTTGCTGGGAAGTTGCGATAAGCTGTGCAAATTGCAACAGCAAGTCCGTTATGGAGGCTTGTGGAGCAGCAGCTTCTATTCCCCCGCCTCATGTTGTTCCTAGGACGGAGATCTGGCCACCGATCTCTTCGCCGAATGTCCCAATGAATCAAGCCTCGAATCACTAGCTACTGAACGGACCAACTTCGAGGGCAAAGACTGGTGCGTCTTCGCTTGGCTGCATGAACATCCGAAGTCGAGTAGCTAGTGTGCAGTCGCATGTTCTTCGCCGAAGCAGAGGAAAAAGTCGTAACTGCAGTCGGCCCCGGCTGCAGTGTAGAAGGAGCTACTCGAGCGGCCAGAGAGGACATTAGCTCCATCTCAGTGCAAGTTTCTCAAAGCAAGTCGACCCCGACTGTTACTGGGTTAGAGAAGGCTCTCCTGCTTGCAGTCTGATCCCACACCTCGCTGAGCTTCCCAAAGAGAAATTTGCAGGCTTCTTCCCCTTTTTGCTGTCGTCACTGGGTGAGCTTTGTTTATAAGGTGCTCGCTCTACCCAAATCTACACTGTCCTCGACAGCAACTTACATACCCGGTATTACGGTTCCCACTATCGGGTAACTGCCTGACCAGTGGAGCTAGCTGCTGGAATAAGAGGCCTTATTCCCTTTTTATTCAAGCGCACCTTTGCAGCTAGCTCTGTTTGCTCCTCAGAGTGCAACGACGGCAGCACATTCTGGAACTTCACTGCGAATACATAGCGCGACACCTGCTTCCAACATTAGTGTCTTAATGAGTCCTAATGAGTCGACCCTGACCACACAAGTAGGACCTGAATCAGTAGGAGTGCAACGACTACAGGCAAGACAACAAGCATGTAAATTGATGTAGATTACCTAGCCCTACACTGAGAGCAGTAATTCATAAATAATTACAATCCAAACAAAGTTCACTGCACTCCTAAAATCTAACATATAATAATACAATATAAAGATACATGAAGAAGACAATCAAAAATAATTTTGAAATAAATCAAAACAAATTATTTCCCAAAACATTTATTGAAAACAATTAAGTTCCCCAAGGGAACCACACAAGCCCAAGGGCATCCAGATAGAGCCTAAGTGTGGACAAACACCAAAATATTAAAGCTACACTACCGGATTATTAATAAATGTATCCCACTATAATTGTGATGAAATAAAACCCTGAATATTACCTGTTAAAGGCATTGTTAAAGTAAACAACGTCAAGATTTAGAAAAAATGGAAGCTAGACAATAGGCACACAAAAGGCCGAAGTCAGTAAATAATTAACTGATAACTGATGAAAAGCTTGGTCTTCATGTGAAAAAAACAATGCATCTGGTAGGAGATGCAAGACAATAATGACCCAACACCCCTAGGGTGAGGACGTAACTGTGGGGATAACAGAATAAACCTTCTGTACAACACGTTAACCTCCCAAGAAATTTAATAAAAAAATTCAATAAAAAACAGCCAGAAAGCTTAGGAGTTTAACCGGATGGTTCATGGAAGGATAGGGAAGGAACACATAACCAACAGTAGGTAAATCATTAGCAAAACTAATGATGTCAAGGCATATATCCTGAAATTGGGTAACATGAAATAATTTTCATATTATTTAAAGTTACAGCCCTGAATGTCTCAAACCACCATTGTTCACTTCCATCATTCATTTATTGCCTTGAATCCACCATATACTTCATTGATTTGTGTCTGGCATCCACCAAAAGAGAGATTAAAAGAACAGATGTCAGTTGAGATGTTTACTGACTTAGGGCCAAACAAAGAATGGTGTTGGCACTAATTCTGGTTTCTTCCTGGGTACTGCGGATGCGCAAGTACTAAAAGTATGGAGGGCCAGATAGGACTTTCAATTTTCGTTGTTGTATGCAAATTTTGGGGATTGGGGGGTGGAAAATTTGTGTTTGGCTCTTAATAAGGTTGAGGTTGCACCAGCTAAGTCTGGGCCATTGGTTGTAGTATAAAATATATAAAAATATGGAAAAATAATTGTTGTAAAATAATATGAAGGCCAAACGTTAGTAATGATATGGGGAAACAGGAAAGAGAAGGGAACATTGAGCAGAAAGACTATACATTATTATATGAAAAGTTAAACATAAGGGAAAGACCAGGCTGGCACTCCGAGACTTCTGTTAATGCACAGTAGTCAATCTACAGAGTACCATACAGGACTCCAGTTTCTTTGTTATTTTGCTTCATTTTGGAGGGTTTGAGGGGGATTTAAAAATTAAGAGTTTTGCGTGAGTCTTCGAATTAAGCTAGCTATCTTGTCTGGACCGGTGATAAATATGTTCATGAATTCCTCCAAGAACGTATCTTATGATCCTTCATTTGAATGACCTCAAGGATCTATGTTTGGACATCAAAAAGTGAAAATAAACTCAGAAAATCTGAATGGCTTCTTGCGTGGGGCAGATTTTGTCAATATTTTAGATAATGGTTGAAAAAACAATCTATGTCACAACTCTGTTTAGAAAATGTTAAATTTCACGATTTGATATTTGTCAAGTCAAACATCACTATTTTTCTAAACACTGATAAATATTTTAAATTCCCATTAATTTTCATGATTTTTAAGAACTATAAGAACGTTCGGCAGCAAAACCACCATTGGTTTCTTTAGAGTTAAAAAAGTTAAAAACTGTTTATTACAGAAAAACTGCTTTTTCATTACCTCCAAGCATTCTGTAAGTTCTCTGGTGTTGGTCGAACCATTGTAGGTTTCCATGCCACAGGAACACTTCCAAATCTAGAAGGGAAAGGCATGTTAAAGTAATTTTTCATTTACAATAGCCTTCGGTATCAGCAAAAACAGTATGTGTAGTAATAAAGTTTCACTTCCAGTAATAAATACCGTGCAACACTATTAATTGAACAGCCACCTTGGCAGTGAAAATATTCGATAAACAGGAGCATTCCACTGGCAAGAATTCTGTAATTTTTTTGTATTCTGGTGATAAATAGTGTATATGTTCTATTACATCTTGTTTGACAGAGCTCTGTCAAACAAGGTTAAAAGATTACATGTTTCTCTTGGATATACTGCAGCAAAAGATCCCAGGATATGTTATTCCTTCAGCAGGAGTTTACTTTATAATCAAAATGCAATTAACAGGCCGAATTTGTATGTGAAGGAATGGTAAATGGTTTGGTGTTGAGGATTATATGTAATTAACAGGGTTACTCAATTACGAAATATCCACTCAAGTGGGCCCAACTGTACAGTTGATCTGAATTTCAATTTTTAAAACAAAATGCAAATGACTGCAATTTAAGAAGTTAAAAAAATTGGTTTACTGTACTGCTTAATTCATATCAGTCGTGGTTTAAAAAAAAAATTAACAAAAATATATGTAACCAAATAATTTAATACAAAGGTATGCAAAATCAGTTATTTTCTAGGTTAACACTTGAACTAAATTGACACAATTCAAGTTACACTTTATAACAGAACATCTGAAAACAGTGTTCATTATTTTATTGTTCATTTTAGTTGCAAAGAAAACCCACAAATGATAAAAATATTGATAAAAAAAAATAAAAGTAATAAATAAATAAATGAAGTAATAAAAAGCTGTTACAGTGGAGCCAACTAAATTAGATATCTCTTAACTGAATAACCCTGTTAACAGAATATAATTTCCCAACACAAAACTGTTTACCTTACCTGCAGTACAAATTTGACCTATTAACTGAGTATAGGTTACAGAGTAAACTCTTGTTAATTGAATACAAAATCTTGCAACCTGTTGAGAAATTACCCTGACTCTACCCAGTTTTCCTTTGTTTAAAGACCTATATGGCCTCAGAACAACCAATACAGGCATTTAATCTATTATATCTTGTTTGACAGAGCTCACGGAGCTCTGTCAAACAAGATATAATAGAATAAATACCAAGTTTATCTCTGGAATACAGGAAAGTGAAACAATCCCTGTTAATTGAACACCCCGGTATTTTAATAATTTTCATTGGCAAGGTGGATATTCAATTAACAGGGTTACACTGTTTTAACGTTTACAGAATAATTTCATGTTTATTATTTACTCGCTGTTTATACAGTACAAATAAACTAGTAGCAAATAATTTATTATTTATTTATTTATTTATTAGGGTTTAACAACACTTTAACAGCCAAGGTCACGTGTTGGTAACAGTTTTCTTGGTGGAGGAAGCCGGAGTACCCGGAGAGAACAAACCAAGCTACGACAAGCAGCTGCCAGCTCCCCACCAACATTGTAACTCTGCACTGCAGCACAGGCAGGGTTAGATTGGTTGAAGACTTGTGCACAATCGACGTGCAGTATGCCTTAGTACACAGCAACGTGCCCCCCCATGTGGGCAATCGGTGTTAAATGCCTTGCCCAAGGACACAACACGGGAGTCCAAATCGACTGCTCATATGGTCATCCATCCAAGGACGAACTAGGCTCGATGTTGCTTAACTTCGGTGAGCTTACGAGAACCAGTTACCACAGAGCCACAGAGCCCCAGCAAATAATTTGTTTTCCAAAATTAAGCAAGGTGAAAAGACTAAGTAACAAAGAAATACAATGATCAGAATCATTAAATGGATAAACGGTTAATTCAATCGACCCAAAACAAAGAGCAATGATTACACCTGTTACCTACAGATTACTTGAGAGGCATGAAATCAGTCTCACCTATGTTGGCAGACAGCGATTTTACTAAAAATGATGCACTGAAATAATAAATAACAAAGCCTTTGAGACCTACGAAAAGTACATTTTAGGAACCCTATTTTGGAGCCAAATGCTGTATTTCTGGTGCCAATGAATTTTTTTAGTGCAATTGGCATCCAAAAGCATGAACACAGTCAAAACATATTTATCAACCAAGAAACAGGATGCAACAAATACAATACTGTTGTCACATATGTAGATAGAGACTTTTGATTCAATCACAACTGGATCATGAGCAGATCGAATATTCTTTTTTGTCTGCTTTTCCCCCTACAAAACTGAAGAGTCTTACTTGTCAAAAAAAAGAAATGTGAGAACACTTACTCTCAGATGCTAATTTGTTTCCGTTTCTTGATTCAACTTGATTTTGCAAAATTTATTTATGAAACCCCATCCCACTGGAGTGTGTTGCAACTAGATCGCAATTTGATCTGTTTTTTCTTGTTATCATAGTACAGTAGAGAAAACAGAGAAGATCAAAATTCCCAAGTGTATATTTCTTGTGGATATATTGTATCAAATATAAATCAGTATTTTTAATTTAGGAACCTAAAGAAACAGTAATGCTATTCAAATATGAGAGATGTTCTGTGAAAAAAAACCCATCAGAAAACATCTTGGGTGCAAGCCTTTTTAATTTCTTCACAAAATGCTGACTTAAATAATAGGATGACTTGGTTTCACACTTGAGTTAAAATTGAGATATATGAACAGGTGCTGAAAATGACCTCAATCAACAAGATATGTTAAACACAGTTTAATAAGTCCCGACTCTGAAAATAAATGTAATAAAACTTAAAAAATTTATAGTAGTTTATATATTTTTTATACATACCAATGACCCAGACATAGCTGATGCTAACTCTTAAAAATATAGGGCCAAACACAAATTTTGCCCCCCAATCCCCAAAATTTGCATCTAAAACCAAAGAAATCATGTCCTGAATGGCCCTCCATACTTCACCTCTACTGCGCATGCGCAGTGTCAAGGACGTCCTGAAATTGGCGCCATTAATCATTCTTACCATCAGTGCCTGGTAAGCGCTATGTCCTCAGTGGGGAGGTATGAGTTCCCAACTCCTGGGAGGGCCATCCCCATCTGGGTCATTGGTAAGTATAAAAAATATATAAATTACTATAAATTTTTTAACATTTTTATACTGTACCAATGACCCAGACATAGCTGAATAGTAAAAAGGCTGGAGGGCCCAGGACATAGAGGAAAATCCAATAAGCTCAACTATATAAAATAGAGTCATCTCCTGGAGGAGAAAAGGAGAAATAGGCTTCACATGTATCTTTCTTATTTATGATAAATTAGAAAGACACAATACCTTCTATAATTGAGCATCATAACATCCATATTCTCTATTAATATCCAGTATAATTCTTATACTAATTATTTTTAAAGTAAGCCAATAAATAAAGTTAGTCCAGAGAATTGAGACTCTTTATACTCTTTTAAAAGTGTCCGAGGATAGTATAATAACACCCGTTTGACACGTGACATATTCAAATGCTATACTTTAAAACTATGACATGAATGAATTTTAAAACATAACTTTTCCCTTAAGAAACCATCCCAGTAACAGCTCAGAATTACTGACTCCGGAGGAGGTATCCCCTTGTTTTCATAATAAAACAGGTGACCCAAGGGAACACCCTCCCCCCCCCCCCCCCCTTTTTCTTGCCCTGGGTCAAATAGTTAAGTGATCAACATTCTGAGCAGCCGATAATGGACCTAAATAATGCAGGCCTCCAGAAATGAACTCGATATTTCTGAGATAAAAATTTGTGAATGTGGATGGCTGAGACCAATATGCAGCCTACTTTAAATCTATAATAGCAATACTATTTACGTAAGCCCAAGATGTAGAAAAGCTCTTACTTCATGAGCCGAAATCTTAAGCACAGACTGCTGAGTTAAGGATAGATTATCCTAAGCAGTACCGATAGTTAATTGAATGCATTAATTAATAGAATGGACCGTAATGACCTTTCTATTAGGCATCAGAGCCAGAAGAAGCTTTACATCCTTACTGATAAACTGAGATCTGTTAATAAATACATAAAGGTCTATCCGGACAGAGTAAAGGCCTATGCCCGCTCGAAGACGAAAGGACCTTAAAAACAATAGGTTCCGGATATTATTAGGAGCCTGATTCTTAACCAAAAATACAACATTAGTAGTAAAGGTAATAGAGTTTCCGATACTACGAAAGTGAGACTTGTCCACCGATAGTGCATGAAGCTCACTGACTCTTCAGCAGAAGAGAAGA
Source organism: Pictodentalium vernedei (assembly GCA_031216915.1). NCBI lineage: Eukaryota > Metazoa > Mollusca > Scaphopoda > Dentaliida > Dentaliidae > Pictodentalium > Pictodentalium vernedei. The sequence continues at coordinate 779,170,988 of CM062297.1, read as the reverse complement.
CTAAGAGAATTGCTGCCTTAAAAGGCCAGAATTTGAAACTACTGTCTCAAGAGGTTCAAATGGTTGCTTAGTTAATAAGAACCCAAGCTAAATTCCGTATAGGAATTAATCTAAAGATTCTAGGTCTATTATCGAAAAGTTTCAAACTAACTTAGATAAAGAGACCTTAGACTCAATTGTAAACTATCATGGTGTGCATAGGTATCAGATAACATAGACCTATAACCTTTAAAAGTAACTGGCTGCAGTTGATCTCGTCAAACAAGTATACTAGAAAGTTTGCAATGTCTGGTATGGAGGGATCCAAAATATCAGCATAAAGATCCCTACACCAACGACGGAAGACCCTCCACTTTAGTGTAGTATAGCGAAGAGGAAGTCCTCCTACAGTTAGAAATCGCGTCCACTGCTCGTCCTGTACAATGCTTGCCATGCAAGAAGGACCGCACAATGGAATACGTGAAGGTTGAGACCTTGCGGGTTGTGATGAAGTTGACACGATTTCCCCAGCAAAAAAAAGATCCTCTCGTGGAGGAAGTTTCCGCGGTAAGTCCCACAGCAGACATCCAAGTAAATTTATCCACAGTCTCTGTGGAGACAGAGATGCTACCAACAGAATTGTATTGTGAATGTATAATCCTAGCAATACTTGCTGAATCAACAGCGCTGGAGGATACGCATATCCTGTCATCCCGTCCTACTAGATCGATAGAGCGTTAACTACATATGCTCGGGGATCCGGACACAGTGACATATACATCTGCAATTGATTGGAGAGTTGTGTCACAAATAAATTTATCACTGGGCGCTCCCATTGGTAGCAAATCTGATAGAATACCTGTTTGTTGAGAGTCCATTCTGACGGCAACAAACGACCCTTACGTGAAAGGAAGTCTGCTAATACGATCCGACGACCGAGAATATGACGAACCGAAACAGAACTTGGTGTTCTATAACAAACAGAAGGATTCTTTCCGTTAAAATCAATAACGGAACCGAATGAGTGCCTCCCTGGTTCTGGATATACGCAACTACTGTCGTATTATCGGACAGGATTTGGACATGCGTTTCTGAATAATGTTCATCCAATGACGTAGTGCAAGCCAAAATAATATTATTTCTTGGAAGTTAAGTGCTTGCCTAAAAACTGCGGAACCCAAAGACCCTGGCACTTCGAATCCGTTGGGATCAATATTGTGCCCCAACCTGTTTGACTGGCATCCGTCATAATCGAAAAACTCGGATCCGGCATCTACAGTGGAACTCTCTGAGTCAACCACCGAATGTTTGCCCACGTCTGAATCTCTTGTTACACTTGATTGACAAGAGAACGTGTATATCGAGCAATTCAAGATTGCTGAAAGGTTGCCGTCGAAGAGAAGCTTCTCCGAGACCGAAGCGACTCTGAGAGAGTTCTTCATCTTACTATCCACGCGCTTGGATGTAGCTAGGGCTGCGTCACGTCTAACCAACTCCAGGTTGCCACTGAGGGGCGGAGTTATACGTGGAAAAACTACTGCCCCTGAAAGAAATCTCATTGAGGATCATATCCTGGAATTCTTTCTCTTAAAGACAGAATGATAACGCCTCAGTAAGGTGGTCTACGTATGATAAAGCATCTAAGTTAAGTCTATTATACATCATTGTCGTTTCCAACGTCGTGGTTGGAATTGACATAGACGGCGAAAAAGATAATTCCCAGTCTTCAGCCTCGCCGTCTTAGACGCAAAGGAACTCTCGGTATGCCCAGTTCTGCCAATAAAAATTTATTTTCCTAGAATTGATGAATGGCAGAATAGAGCATTGCGGACAAGAAACTAGACTAGCATGTTTGGTAGAAAGCTTATATATAGCATCGTTCAATAATTCGAATGTTCTAATGACATTGCTGGACTGTGTCGGCAACTCAGGGACAATGTCCCTGAACCGATCCAAAACTCCGTGTCCAATGACGCTATAGTCTCCTATCCAGCATCGCAGCAATGTAGTCCGACGGAACAACCTCTGGAAGATAATGCCGGAAGAAATGTATGGCAGCTTCTGTTGTTCCGAAAGGGAAAGCTCAAAATCGTCCGAATCCCTTTCGCCATCCTGTCGGACCCTATGAAGTGTTCGGTCGTCCGTACCTGATGCAACAGCGGAGCGCACCGACCCAGCGCCGTCGGATTATTCCTGATCCGACCGAGAATCTGTCATTTGCTGGGATGCTGCGATAAGCTGTGCTATTTTGGATAGCACGTCCGTCACTGAGGCCTGTGGAGAAGCGGTCTTACGATGCCTTGCCGCTGGAAGCTCCGTGTTCGTTACCCCATGCATACTTCTATTATGCGAGTGACCAGAGTGTACAGGCCTCGTGTCCCTTGGCTACCGGATGGCGTAACCTGTTCGCCGTGGAATCACTGAATGACGAAGCTGGCCGGATACTCGAGGTCACGTGGCCAATGTGCAGTCGTGTGCGCTGCTGTGAGGATGAGGAAGCATTATCGACAGTCACTCGGACTGTCTATATAACGGAGCGTCCCAAGCGGTGGACATATGCTTCGAATGCGAAATGTCTGTACCACAACATCCGGTCCCATATGTTGTTGTACGAGAGAGGGAGCTCTCTCGCTCGCCGCCCGGACGGACCGGACGAGCTAGGAACCGGACTAACAGGCTTCCTCCAATCTCTCCTCTAATCCGCCGTCAATGGCTGTGTACTAAAGTCTATTATAGTGCTCGCATCACCCAAATCTCCTTCCTAGACCGCAATGGACGAACCTGACTGCCGAACCATTCGATGAATGGACGCTACACCGGCTGAGCTAGCGAATGTCAACTCCGTCGATCCTACTAGGGATCTCTTAGGCGATTGACGTATTCCATGAGCACTAATTGCCGCTAGCTCTTCATTAACTATGACGACAGAGGCACACTTTTGAAAGACATCTCAGTAATTTTGCGAACAAGAAACCAGACATGCTTGTAAATAGCAAGCATATAAAAAAAAATATATAGCGTCGTTCAATAAATCAAAAGTTTCTGAGACATTATTGGACTGTGTCGGAACTGAGGGCCGATGTCCCTGAACCGAACCAAAAATTTCTGAGTCCACCGACGCTATCAGTTTCTTATCCGGCATCGCAGCATTCTGGTCCGACAAAGAACCTCTAGAAGATGAAGTCGGATGACATATACAGCAGCTTATGTTGTTCCGAAAGGGAAAGCTCAAAATCCTCCGAATCCTTTCGGCATCCCGTCGGACCGTATGAAATTTTCGGACGTCCGTACCTGATGCTTCCGCGGAGCGTCCGACCCAGCGTCGTCGGATATTACATGATGCGACAGAGATTCTGTCGTTGCTGGCATGCTGCGATAAGTTGTGCTATTTGGGATAGCACGTCCGTCACCAAGGCCTGTGCAGTAGCGGTCTTATGATGCTTTGCCACTGGAAGCTCCGTGTACTTTGACTCCCGCATACTTTATGCGAACGTCCGGAGTCTGCAGGCCTCGTGTCCCTGGCTATCGGATGGCGTGACCTGGTCGCCGAGGATTCTCTGATTGGCGAAGTTGACTGGATATCCGAGGTCACGTAGCCAAGAGCGGTCGTGTGCGCTACCATGAGGATGAGGAAGCCTTATTGACAGTCTCTCCGGGCTGTCTATCTAACAGAGCGTCCCGAGCGGCGGACGCATGCTCCGAATGCGAAACATTTTGTACCACAACATCTGGGGCCAGATGTTGTTGTACGAGAGAGGGGCCTCTCTCGCTCGCAGTCCGGATGGACCTGGACGAGCTAGGAACCGGACTAAAAGGCTTCCTCCGTTCTCTCCTCTAATCCGCCGTCACTGGGTGTGCATTTGGTTGATTTATAGTGCTCGCATCACCCAAAACTCCTTCTGGACCGCAACGGACGAACCCGGCTGCCGAACCATTCGATGAATGGATGCTACACCAGGCGATCTAGCGGACGTCAAAGGCCGTCGATCCTACTAGGGACCTCTTAGGCAATTAACGTATTTTCATGAGCACTTTTCCGCTAGCTCTACATTAATTGTGACGACGGAGGCACACTTTTGAAAGACATCACGGATACATCACCCTGTTCTTGATCGTCTGAAATAGAGATTGATAAACTAGAGTGACCCTGCGGGGAAAGGACCGGAATGGCCATTTCCCCACTAACATACCGTGACACACGCTTCCCATGTTGTCATCGAAATTAACACATACAGAACAGGAGTTAGTGAGAGTACACTGACTACATTTATACAATGATTATGAAAGTCAGAGGAAGATTTCCTCTTATTACAATTGAACAATATCCTTTCAATGTGAAAAGAAAACAAAGTCCTAGTACTCGCACCAACCCCTGACAATCAAAATACATAATAACATGATCCATTAACATAGAAAAAATAATTGAAATCAAAAAATTTTGAAAAAATATTTTTTCAGAAAAGCCCAAGTTTCTGAAAAGTAACGTTGAGCCCCAATGGATCCCAAGCCTAAGTGTGGGCAAAAATTTTAAAAATATTTTAAACAATTAATGTAACACTTACAAACAATATTAATGTATCTAGTAATGATTAAACTAACATCAAGATATTATTTTCAAGAAATCCCCCCTCACACAGAGGGCTGTTGTCAATGTAAACAAGAAGTGTAAAAACACCAGAAACAAGACTCCAGGCACCGATAGCCCTGGCCCGAAATCAGTTACCAATAATACACTATCTGATGCAAAACAGAGACTTCCAGGGAAGAAACTGCAGAACATCAGATGGTAGATGCAGAACACTACGCCTAACCACCCATAGGTGAAGACGTAAACATGGGGAAAAGAACAGAATTCATTCTGTTATCCAGCTAAAACTCCCAAGAAATTTTAGTAATAATATTACAGAAAATATGCCAAAAGCATGGGAGAATAGCTAGGGGAGACTTAAAGGAAAGGGAGAGAGGAAAACACTGAACAAGCAGTGTAACTTGATAACAAGAATGACAACAACAGGCTCTTGCCTCGAAAATAGGTAACTTAACATAATTTCATTAAAAAATTTTAAGTTACAGCCCTGATTATTTTCTGTCACTTATTTTTCCTCTCCTCCTTCTATACCCTCCTTAGAATCACCATTTCTCTAATATTTATGTGTCTGGCATCATGTAAACTGAGATTTACAAGCACAAAGATCAGTCAGATGTTAACTGATGAAGGGCCAAACAAAGAATGATTAATGGCGCCAATTTCGGGACGTCCTTGACACTGTGCATGCGCAGTAGAGGTGAAGTATGGAGGGCCATTCAGGACATGATTTCTTTGGTTTTAGATGCAAATTTTGGGGATTGGGGGGCAAAATTTGTGTTTGGCCCTATATTTTTAAGAGTTAGCACCAGCTATGTCTGGGTCATTGGTACAGTATAAAAATACATTATTTTCAAACAGATTACTGTTAAATGTATAATGAAGCTGAAGCTCTATGTAATGAGCAAAAACCAAGAGAAGTTTCTTGTCTCATCTCCAGGTTTTGGGGCTTGGAAGCAATTCCTAGTCATGTTTTGGATGCCTGTATGGATAGACTAGACTTTATAAGCCAATACTTTGGAAGTTTGACTATTGTCAGAATGACTTCTGCATCATTGCATGCCAGGCATCTTTTCTGAGGCCTCAAAGCTTGTTAAAGTTGAAAATAGACCCTTCTTTGGCTTTGGATAATGTTTCAGTGTTTTCCCCAACTTGCAGGGATTTGAGAGATATGTTTTCTTCTTTTATCAGCCAGAACTAATGACAATGCAAGTAACTTGTCTTGGTCTTTGTACAGCAAGGGGGCAATTTGTCACATCCTTTGCTGAAAGATTATTTTCACAAGTGGTAAAAATATAAACTATCATATTTTTATCAGTCTGAGCTGCTGAACAAAATAATATGGTTTACAATACTAATTCTGTTTTCAAGAGAAGAATAATGATGTTAACCCTTTACCCAACATAACGACCAAAACCAGCCAGCGCTATTTACAAAAATTACTTTTCAATTTTCTTTATTTTTAATTTTTTGTCTCAAAAACATAGCTTATGACCCCTCATTGGAACGAGCTCGATAAGCTTGTTCCAATGAGGGGTCATAAGCTATGTTTTTGAGACAAAAAATGAAAATATTTAGTTATTCAAGAATTTTGTTTGCAGGTGTCGTCTGCTTTTCGTGTTAGGTAAAGGGTTAAATCAAGGAGCTTGATCTCAGTTGCCAGGAAGGTCTTTGCTGTTGTTTGTTATTTGGAAACATAGTACTCAAAAGTAGCCTCATAGTTTCAGCAAATGAAGGAGGTGAACAAAACACTTTAAATACACTTTTAACCCCCAGCACTCTGATATCAAAATAACAAAATTTGAAGTAGCCATTATTACCATAATTCAACTAGAAATTTAATCAATTCAGTCTTGTTTGACAGAGCTCAATGAGCTCTGTCAAACAATACTGGATTGATTAAATTTCTTCTTGCATCATGGGAAAAATCAGCAGCCTGAAATTTTGAGATTTTGACATCAGTGTTTAGGGGGTTAATACACAAGACAATAGAGGTAATTGTGGCAAGGTCACTAGCATAAAAATCACTTACCCTATAATATTGAAATACTCCTTGTTGCTTATTTGTTGTTCCAGCAGCAGTCTCAAAGAATGCTGTATATGAACCAGGTAATTGACATTGGATACTGAGAGATCTATCAGAATAATGATACTGAAATTAAGAAGTACAAGAAATATATACATACCTAATACCCATGAGGAATTTTATTAAAAAGAAAGTCACTTCACATTAACTCTCTGCACTCTGTTGTCAAAATACCAAAGTTTTCAGCAGCAAATTTAACCCACAATGTAACAGAGAATTTAATAAATTATATCTTGTTTGACAGAGCTCATTGAGCTCTGGCAAACAAGATATAATGTGTTAAATTTTTCATGTGGCATGGGCAATATCGGGTCAATGACAAAATTTTTGAAATACTACCAGAGTGCTAGGAGTTAAACACATTCTTACGGTTCCATTTATAAAACCAGTTAATTTTTTTTTAAAATTGCTCAATATAATTTGGAAAATATCACTCAATTTGATTTTATAGGCAAAGACAACAATGATTTTGTTATTTGTTTTGAAACATTTCTCAGAAAACAATATTTTTAGTAAAAACAGTGACTGCCAATAAACATACTATTAATTTCTCTTAACCCCCCTCAAGTAACTTAACTAATTTGTTATGTAAATTTGTTTTGGAATATATATAGAATAAACATATAGTGGGTTGAAAGAAATTTTTGTCCCACAAGTATTAATTGTTTACTTCTAAAAGTGTCATAAAAATTTATTCTGACATTTATTGCTAAAAGTGGGGAAAATTTCTTCTGACAAATTATATATTTATTTTGTTTTTCTCATAATGTCTTTTGTGAAAACAGTCACAAGAAAAAATTGAGTGATGCAATGGTGTTTAATTAATACTAATAATTAAGTCGTCTTTGTGTTCTGTACAAGCCACATATATCCTTGGTAAATTTGCATTCCCTTTTGAAGGTCTGCAGTGTCCATATGACGTGCATGGTTTACCATATTTTTGCTAGGTGTTGGTGCCAAAAAATTCTCTCTGTATGGGTTCAAACCTCTGCTATGTATTTTGCAACAGAATTGGCAACTTTTCAAGATCCTGCAGCATTCAGGAAATTTAAAAAAGAGAATGCTTACTGATTTCCAGTGATGTGTGATCTATGGAATTAAGTGATTCAATCTTCTGTAATTAATACTAATAATTGAGCTATCCCTGTGATCTGTACTAGCACCATATATCCTTGGTTAACTTGTATTTCCTTTTGTAGGGTTTGACAGTGGTTGAGTGGTATGTGCAGTTTAGAAAAGTTTGTCTAGGCAGTTGGTGATGAAACAAACTCTCTCAGCATGGATTCAAATCACTGCTTATGCCATCTTCAATATAATTTGCATCTTTTCTTGATTCTCGAACACTCGAGAAATTTTAAAAAGAGATGTTCTCACTGATTTTGAGTGAAGTTCATTAAGTAAAATTAAGTGATGGAATCTTCTGTAATTAATACTTATAACTGAGGTTTCCATACATTCTATAGTAGCACAATATATTCTTTGTTAAGTTGCAATATCTTTTTCAGGTTTGTCAGTAGCCAAGTGGTATGCATGGTTTAGTATAGTTTTGCTTGGAGGATGGTACTGAAAGCCCACTTGATGTGAGTTAGAACCCCCACGATGCCAAGTGCAATATAATCAGAGTTCTTTTTTGATTTTGAAGCACTTAGAAAATTTAACCCTTAAATCTTCAGATTAATTTTAGTATAACACCCACTGGATACATGTATACTTGTATGCAATCTCAGATGACTTACCAGTTTTTATTTGTTTTTATTGGGGTTTTATGACACTTTAAACAGGCAGGGTCACCTCATGTTGGACAGTTTTATGGTTGGAGGAAGCAGGAGAGCCTAGAATCACTGAGCAACAGCAAGCAACTGTCAGACCCCTCAACATACTAACTCTGTACAAGCAGGGTTAGCAATGGTTGAAGACAAGTGCACCATCACCGGACAGTACACCTTGGTACATGGTGCCACCATCCCAACCATGTAGGCAAGCAGGATTAACTCTTAGAAGCCGGGAGTCGAGTTTTCTTGCCTGTGATGTAATACGGCAGGTAATCTGGCTGTGATGGTTCGGCTATCTTAGGGCTGGAGGAAAATTAAACACTGAGCAGGTGCTTCTAGTCAAATTTTTCGCGGTATGTCATGTTCAATAAATTAATTCTGATTCCCCAACTTCTAAGAGTTAAGTGCCTTGCTCAAGGATACAATGCAATTACCCTTGGTGGGGATAGGACCTATCAGTTTGACGTTCAATGCCATAACCACTGAGTCACCAAGATCCCATGACTTAACAGTGTTTTCACATCATTGTTTGTGTCTGTACAGGCAGTCAATAATGATGTAAAAACATTGCCAAGATAAATGCAGCCTAGCAGTCGGGTTTTCAAGGAAGAATACACTTGGTGCAACTTTTTTCAAATCAATGTAAAAGTGGCAGTTTGTGCCTGTGTGGTGACCTTAGGGTTAAACAAGAGAAGTTTAGCTGATTTCCAGTGAAATGCAGTATGTAGAATTAAATGATGTATTTTTTCGGTAATTAATAATTCCATTTTGGGATTTTCTGGTGGCTGAGAGTTGCGCATGCTTTAGCATACCTTTCACAAGAGGTTGGTGCAAAAGGAAACTCTCTTGGCGTGGGTGTGTACCCCTATCCCATTTGCAATATAACTGGCTTCCGTTCTTGATTCTGCATCACTCTGGAAATTTAAATGAAAGTGTCAGTGACACTGTAGCTTAACTTGTGTGTTGTGTTTGATGAAAAGGATAATGTTCAATGTTTATGAAAGGATTATGAAATAAGACAAGAATTGTGATAATTGGGAATATGTTCATTTCTGTTCCCTGTATGCTATGGTTATGATAAAAATAATATGAGGTGTACACTGTACTAAAGAGCTGAGGGGTGGGTTAATATGACCTCACAGTTAATGTATGTGGCCCTCACAGTTAACGTATATCAACAAAAGTTACCAAGTTACAGTGAAATTATTCCAAAACAAGTCATCCTATCAAGTTACATTAAAATCCCTTCATAAATATGGCCTGTAGACTGTGCTAAAGGTTTTCGGGCTTCGGGCCCCTGTAGCCGTCAGTTTCACAATTGCGTCCAAAGGGGACGTTCTCATCTAGACATTATATGAAGTCAACCTACCAAGTTACAATGAAATCCCTTAATAAATATGACCTGTAGACTGTAGACTGTGCTAAAGGTTTTTGGGCTTTGGGCTCTGGCAACCATCATGGTTGAATGATCGCAACCAAAAGGGGACATTCTCATCTGGGCATCATCTGGAGTGATCCTGCAAAGTTACAATGAAATTCCTTCATAAATATGACCTGTGGACTGTGCTCAAGGTTTTTGGGCTTTGGGCCCCTGAAGCCGTCACAGTTGACCAATCACGACCAAAAAGGGGATGTCATCATCTAGGCATTATATGGAGTCAAACTTACGTGTTACAATGAAGTCCTTCCATAAATATGACCAATAGACTATGCTAAAGGTTTTGGGGTTTTAGGTTCGGGCAGCCATCAAGGCTGAATGATCGCGACCAAAAGGGGACGTTCTCATCTAGACATTATTTAGTCATCCTACCAAGGTACAATGAAACCCCTTCATAAATATCACCTGTAGACTGTGCTAAAGATTTTCGGGCTTTGGGCCCCTGTAGCCAACACAGTTGCCTAATGGTGTCCAAAAGGGGCTGTTCTCATCTAGACATTACATGAAGTCAACCTACCAAGTTACAATGAAATCCCTTCATAAATATGATCTGAAGACTGTGCTAAAGGTTTTTGGGCTTTAGGCTTGGGCAGCCATCATGGTTGAATGATCGCAACCAAAAGGGGACATTCTCATGTGGACATCATCTGGAGTGATCCTATGAAGTTACAATGAAATCCCTTCATAAATATGACCTGTAAACTGTGCTCAAGATTTTCGGGCTTCAGGCACCTGTAGCCATCACAGTTGACCAACCACGACCAAAAGGGGCTGTCATCATCTAGGCATTATATGGAGTCAACCCAACAAGTTACAATGAAATCCTTCCATAAATACGACCTACAGACATGCTAAAGGTTTTTGGGCTCGGGCAGCCATCAAGGCTGAATGATCATGACCAAAAGGGGACGTTCTCATCTGGACACTATTTGGAGTCATCCTACCAAGCTACAATGAAATCCCTTCATAATTATGACCTGTAGACTGTTCTAAAGGTTTTCGGGCTTTGGGCCCCTGAAGCCGTCCCAATTGCCAAATCGTGTCAAAAGGGGACGTTCTCATCTAGACATTATATGAAGTTAACCTACCAAGTTACAATGAAATCCCTTCATAAATATGACCTGTAGACTGTGCTAAAGGTTTTCGGGCTTCGGCAGCCATCATGGTTGAATGATCGCAACCAAAGGGGACAATCTCATCTGGGCATCATCTGGAGTGATCCTGCGAAGTTACAATGAAATCCCTTCATAAATATGACCTGTAGTCTGTGCTCAAGGTTTTCGGGCTTTGGGCACCTGTAGCCATCACAGTTGACCAATCACGACCAAAAGGGGATGTCATCATCTAGGCATTATATGGAGTCAACCGAACAGGTTACAATGAAATCCTTCTATGAATATAACCTTTTGCCTATGCTAAAGGTTTTTGGGCTCGGGCACCCATCAAGGCTGAATGATCATGACCAAAATGGGACGTTCTCATCTAGACATTATTTGGAGTCATCCTACCAAGTTACAATGAAATCCCTTCATAAATATGACCTGTAGACAGTGCTAAAGGTTTTTGGGCTTCGGGCACCTTTAGCCATCAAAGTTGCCCAATCATGTCCAAAAGGGAACGTTCTCATCTAGACATTATATGAAGTCAACCTTCCAAGTTACAATGAAATCCCTTCATAAATATGACCTGTAGACTGTGCTTAAGGTTTTTGGGCTTCGGGCACCTTTAGCCATCAAAGTTGCCCAATCATGTCCAAAAGGGAACGTTCTCATCTAGACATTATATGAAGTCAACCTTCCAAGTTACAATGAAATCCCTTCATAAATATGACCTGTAGACTGTGCTTAAGGTTTTCGGGCTTTGGGCTTGGGCAGCCATCATGGCTGAATGATCACAACCAAAGGGACAATCTCATCTGAGCATCATCTGGAGTGATCCTATGAAGTTACAATGAAATCCCTTCATAAATATGACCTGTAGACTGTGCTCAAGGTTTTCGGGCTTCAGGCACTTGTAGCCATCACAACTGACCAATCACGACCACAAGGGGATGTCATCATCTAGGCATTATATGGAGTCAACCTAACAGTTTACAATGAAATTCTTCCATAAATATGACCTTTTGCCTATGCTAAAGGTTTTTGGGCTCGGGCACCCATCCAGGCTGCATGATCGCGATCAAAATGGGACGTTCTCATCTAGACATTATTTGGAGTCATCCTACCAAATTACAATGAATTCCCCTCATAAATATGATCTGTAGACTGTGCTAAAGGTTTTCGGGCTTCGGGCACCTTTAGCCGTCGCAGTTGCCCAATCATGTCCAAAAGGGGACATTCTCATCTAGACATTATATGAAGTTAACCTACCAAGTTACAATGAAATCCCTTCATAAATATCACCTGTAGACTGTGCTAAAGGTTTTCGGGCTTTGGGCACCTTTAGCCATCAAAGTTGCCCAATCATGTCCAAAAGGGGACGTTCTCATCTAGACATTATATGAAGTCAACCTACCAAGTTACAATGAAATCCTTTCATAAATATGACCTGTAGACTGTGCTTAAGGTTTTCGGGCTTTGGGCTCGGGCAGCCATCATGGTTGAATGATCGCAACCAAAGGGGACAATCTCATCTGAGCATCATCTGGAGTGATCCTACGAAGTTACAATGAAATCCCTTCATAAATATGACCTGTAGACTGTGCTCAAGGTTTTTGGGCTTCGGGCACTTGTAGCCATCACAGCTGACCAAACATGACCAAAAGGGGATGTCATCATCTAGGCATTATATGGAGTCACCCAAATAGGTTATAATGAAATCCTTCCATAAATATGACCTTTTACCTATGCTGAAGGTTTTTGGGCTCGGGCACCCATCAAGGCTGAATGATTGCGATCAAAATGGGACATTCTCATCTAGACATTATTTGGAGTCATCCTACCAAGTTACAATGAATTCCCCTCATAAATATGACCTGTAGACTGTGCTAAAGGTTTTCGGGCTTTGGGCACCTTTAGCCGTCGCAGTTGCCCAATCATGTCCAAAAGGGGACGTTCTCATCTAGACATTATATGAAGTTAACCTACCAAGTTACAATGAAATCCCTTTATAAATATGACCTGTAGGCTGTGCTAAAGGTTTTCGGGCTTTGGGCTCGGGCAGCCATCACGGCTGAATGATCGTAACCATAGGGGACAATCTCATCTGGGCATCATCTGGAGTGATCCTAAGAAGTTACAATGAAATCCCTTCATAAATACGACCTGTAGACGGTGCTCAAGGTTTTCGGGCTTTGGGCACTTGTAGCCATCACAACTGACCAATCACGACCAAAAGGGGATGTCATCATCTAGGCATTATATGGAGACAACCTAACAGGTTACAATGAAATCCTTCCATAAATATGACCTTTTGCCTATGCTAAAGGTTTTTGGGCTCGGGCACCCATCAAGGCTGCATGATCGCGATCAAAATGGGACGTTCTCATCTAGACATTATTTGGAGTCATCCTACCAAGTTACAATGAAATCCCTTCATAAATATGACCTCTAGACTGTGCTGAAGGTTTTCGGGCTTCGGGCCCCTGTAGCCGTCACAGTTGCCCAATCACGTCCAAAAGGGGACTTTCTCATCTAGACATTGTATGAAATCAACCCACCAAGTTACAATGAAATTCCTCCATAAATATGACCTGTAGACTGTGCTAAAGGTTTTCGGGTTTTGGGCTCGGGCAGTCGTCACGGTTGGCAGATCATGCCCAAATGGGGAAATTCTCATCTAGACATCATAAGGAGTCATCCTACCGAGTTACAATGAAATCCCTCCACATTAAACATGACCTGCAGACTGTGCTAAAAGTTTTTGGGTTTCCCTTCATAAATGCAACCTGTAGACTGTGCTAATGGTTTTCGGGTTTGGGGCTCGGGCAGCCTTACCGGTTGCCTGATCGCGACCAAAAGGGGACGTTCTCATCTAGACATGACCCCAAACCTGCATATGAAATTTCGTGACGATCAGACAAGAACTGCGGGGTGTAGCCCGTGCTAAAGGAAAATGTGAACAGATGTCACAGACTCACAGACTAACAGACTTCCGCACGCGTGATGGCAATAGCTTATCTTGACTATGTCAAGTTAAGCTAAAAAGAGAATTTCCGCTGATCTCCAGTGAAGTGCAGTATGTACAATTAAGTGATGTAGTCCTGTGTGATTTGAACTAACCTTGTTTTATTTCATTTTTAGTTTATTAGGCCAAAAAAAAAAAAAGGAATTGATTCTCAGGCATCGCCGCGTTGAAAAAAATGGCCCGCGTTGGGCCTTTTTATTTGGACCGTCATTGCACAAAAATAGGAAACAGGGAAATTGAAAAGGGACTATTGGTTTTAAGGCCCAAAACCAACGAATAAACAGGTAAATATACACAGGCGTGTGTTAAGTGTGAGAGGCAGGGGTCAGCCGAGTGGGCGACTTGGGCGTAGAAGTCGCCTTGTCATTCCTCAAGTCGCCTTGGCTTACATTGGGGGCGAAATTCAAGTCGCCCTCCCAAACTTCCTTGGGAGACATGGCAGTTTACTGTATTTTCTTATGTTTTATTTTTTAAAAACACACGCTTCCGCAAAAAAAGTAAACACGGTTGCTGTTAAAGTCCGTCACACGGCTATGAAAATAGCCTAAACTATTCCCAATTTTATATTTCTGAAAAGAATTGCAATGGCGTAGTCGTTCGAACAATTCGCCCCAACTGATAGCAACCAGCACAAAATGGCTATTTAAAAACAAAGTACCAGACAAAACAACGAATCACACAAGACACGCATCGAGTTAATTAGAATTTATTAAAGTTAACCACCGTTTCAAAACAAAAAAAATGTATTGGAGACAGTTCGTCCATATCGAAATTGCTTGCGGTTACGCTCTGTTCCACTGAAAAATTGGCTGCATTGAAATTCGCCCCGCAATTTGCATTGAATGTTTTTCTTTGAAAACTTGTGAAGTTTGTTGGAAGGGGGTTAAATGTAATAAGGCTACAATAGAAATCACAGGTATTTGGATGGATAAGAATGGCAGACCTTCAAAGCACCAATCGCACGTGTCAGTGAAAGATAGTTGGCAGAAATTGACAGTTTTCTGAACAGTGCATTATTACCCAGCGCAGCCGGGAAGGGAGACAACTGAAATGTTTTGTCATTTACTAAAGAAATTAATTAACTCAAATTGTTAATAACGCTTAATTTACGAAGGATATTGAAAACTTTTTTAACTACGCTTTTCAACTCAGGGTATTCAGAAACCATGAATGACCCAGCTTCTTATATGAACTTGAAATTTATTTTAAACACTTTAAATATTTTTTTAAAAAGAATATACCTTCTGTTACAGAGAAGAACACTCTCACCATGGGTCATACTAAATTTCAAATCCACATCGTTGAGGCAAATACAAAATCAACTGCACGGTAACCTTAGTCATCACTGTTAGGCAAAGAGTTAGGGGGTATTCAGAAACCATGAACGACACAGTTTTTTGTGGGGTGGGGTGGGGGGGGGGATTTTAACCTACATTCTGTTATGTAACCATCTGACTTAGTTTTGTGTGTGTTTGTATGTTTGGATAACTTTTATTTATTTTTTTCTCCACAATTGTGTCCTCTATGTTCATTTATTTTGTCACGATGTCATATACGTTTTATGTTTTTTTTCTGATTTCTCCTTCATGTCCACTGACTTCTCCCTCCTGGGTCCTGACTTCTCCCTAAAGTCTCTGAAGGGAGAAGTCACTTCTCCCAAAAATCAGCTGCCAGGCTGACCCCAGGTGAGAGGGGAAAGGTTTTCGCCATATTTTCAGGAGATTGGGCGCACACGGCAGGGGAATTCAAACGCAAACTTGACTCGGTCGATGTTGGGCGAGTTGTCCAACACAGGCATAACCCACCTTGTCGAATACTAAATGTTAAATTTGCCAGGTACTGGCGTCAAGTAAACCTTTTTTGCTGTGAAAACACGAATGAGAAATAGTGAGAATAATCGGTACAGGTAAGTATATTTTCGGGGTGGGGAATTATCACTTACTAAAGAAATACAAAAGTCCAAATTCTGCTGACGTGTCATGAACATAACGGGAAAGAATGGGCAAACACTGAATGGAATCTGAAATTCAGATTTTTCCAGAGCAGTTGTGCATCAAGGGAGATTACTCAAAACACACGTGCGTTTCCCAATATGAATGACGTCTTCATTCAAAGTAAACAAACGAAGTCTTTACGGGCCGACACGTCCAGCTTATTTTGTGTATTGAGTTGGGCCTATCCATTTATTAATTTCACCCACGGGAGATCGGATAGTGATATGAATGAAAGGGCTTCGCCGCAGTGGAAAAATAAAGTGATGTTTCCCTTTTTTAAATATCAAACTTGATCACTTGGATGTATACGGGTTCAAACTATTTTTAATAGGCGTGGTCTTTGGGAGGGGCTCTTTGACAGACGGCTGATGACGTTACAAGTGCTGTGTAAGTTCCATGCAGAGTTGACACCGGAAGCTTGCTTCCATTCTGGTTTGTTTTTGTTTCCCTTCTAAAATTTCTATCGTAAAATTGTTAATTTCTATCAAAATAACTCACAATGATACCAAAATAATACGAGGGTGGTCAATAATATCTAGTATTCATAAAATAGTTCTGCTTTGTAAAAGTTTAAAAGTGAAGTCAAAGTTCTGTTTCTAAATACAAAAAGTGGTGATATCAGAAAATAAAGAAAAACAGTTTTAGTTTTCAATAAAATGAGTTTTATTTGTATATCATTTTACAATATGCACTTCCCATGCTTTTCAGGTAAAAACAGACATCAGAAAGTGACTTTTGCCTCTCAATCCTTTCTCACCATCTGGAAGAAATAAAAATAAAAAATAAAAATAAAATCCTCCCTCCCTCATTGATTTGAAAAAAAAATTGCCGGAGAATCAATTGATTTTTTTTTTTTGGCCTTATAATATTATTTGAGAAATTTAATATTCTAATAAAAATAAAGTCTTACTTTTTCTCTGTGAGTGTTCCAAAAATTCTCCTGCTTGAGGTTGACAGCCAATCAATTCGCTTCTCAAATAAACTCACACAAGCTGCAAGTTGTTTCTGATATTCAAATAGTTGAGTCATATCTACATGGACATTTTTGATTGAGCCATCATGCCACTGGAATTGTACCATAGCATTCTAAAACAAAAGAGCAGAAAAACAGAGATATTCTCTCAAATGGACATTCAAAATGTAAGGGGGGGAAAAATTAGGATCCTGCAAATCACACATTTTCGATTCAAGTCGAAAATCAAATCGAATCAGGGCTATTATTCAAAATCGAATTGAACTTCAAATCGAATTAAGGGTTTCTAGAAGGTGACCGATTGGGAAGGGGGGGGGGGGGGGGTGCTGTAAACCTGATTTGTTGTGACTGACGACTGAACTCCCGACTGATAAAATATTCCAACTACATCATCAAGGCATGACTTCATCAAAGGCATGCCTTGAAGATGTAGCTGGAATATTTTACAGTAAGGGTTACAGTTCAAAATCAGAAATGAGTATGCGAACTGCACATACTAGGTACTGCACAGGACAAGCTGCAAGCAACAGCTCATCGTCGAGATTCGATGGAAATCTTAAATTTGCTTCCAACAGTGGTAGTGATTGGTGAGAATGGAATTAGCATGAGTAGCGGCATGGGTGCAGATGCTATTTATTATTTATGTTAATATACCAGAAATTATACTCAGTCTTTACTTTCAGCATTATGTATGCACAATTTCCATCTGAACTATGAGACAACGAATATGACAGATGCCAAGCTATATTCTAGTGAAGGGGATTCAAGGGAAATTAATCAGGAAGCTGATTTCAGATCGTATCAAATACCAACATGATATTCAAAATCGCATTGAATCTCGAAGCTTCGCAGGGTAGGGCCTTTGAAAAAAAGTTGTATTTCATCGCATTTTCCCTCTGCTGATAATTCTAAGAGCTTTCCAAGAAATGATGTCATGGTATTGGAATTATGAAACTGTATACAATACAGTGGAAATAAATCCCAAAACATTCATCCCATTTTCCCTCTCTTGATAATTCCAACCTTGTCATCATTTCTTGGGAAGCTCTCAACAGAGGTAAAATGGGATGAATTTTTTTGTGGTTATCCTACAACTTATTTCCACTGGTACTGTATGTGTAATCACCACTGAACAAGTTATTTTAAAAGCTATGCAAAGCTTGTTCCTTGGCATATTACCACCTCATGAATTGGCTCTCTAAATAGAAAAATGAACCACACTGTTTATGGTTACAAAATCCGGGAAAGCTTTCCAAGAATTTATGTCAATCAAGTGTTGGGATTAGCAACAGAGGGAAAATAGGATGAATTTTTTGGTGGTTATCCTTCAACTTATTTTCACTGGTACTGTATTTCTAACCACTGTTGAACAAGTTATTTTGAAAGTAGTGCAAAAAAAAGCTAGGACGCTTAAATATAATCTACCATCAAGCTGAAGAGAAAAAGCACAATCAGGCGAAAAAATTTGAGAGGAGTGATTTTATCGTTCCTCTGGTGGTTATCTAAATGCAAAAACAGATAACTGAAAGATGTTCGTCTGGAACTACAAACAGTTCGTCAAAAAGTTGTGTCTTATCACCTTATTTGATAGCACTGTTTTAAAATATTCCTGTGGGAAGACCCCTCTCTTCAATGCTCAAACTCCCTAAGACAGCTGATGCCCTCCCCCCCCCCCCCCCCCCCCCCCCCCCCCCCCCCCTTGTGCTTGCTGCATCAAAATCTGTGAACCATCATACAGTAGGACCATCGCGGATGGGTCAAATTCCATAAGTTGTCATATTTTCCATGCATATAATTCAGAAATGATCCGCTATAACACCTAGCAAAATTTCCACAAATGAAGCATCAGGATTACACCTGTGCTTCAAAGGTGGAAATTTCGCTAGGTGTCATATCGGATCATCTCTGAATTATATGCGTGGAAAAATGCCCACCCATAGATTTTGACCCATCCACGATGGCTGTACTGTAATCGGTTCTCTTTATTATATCCAGATGAAGGGTAAATAGGTTATCTCAAAATTCAAAATTTTATTCTCTGCACGCTTTGCTAAATATTGATGGAAAATGTTGATTTTTAAAATTGTTTCCATTTTTTGATTGGATATGAGATACATCCCAGGTATGATTTTTTAACATATCCCAGAAACTATACTATGTCAAGCAATTGTTGATGGATACACAAACTGTAATGCTGTAAAACCAACCACAGACAGATTTACATAAAGAAAAAAATGTGTCAAATAGAGTTTTTTTTTCATTGCCTAAGTACTCTTATATTCTTCATAACTTGATGGTGTTTCAAACATCTGCCCATCTTGACCATGTGCATAATACAATTAGAGGATATTTGATGAAAAATGTTCTTGAATAACTAAAGATTTTTACAGAAAATTACACCCCTTAATTCTACTTTCTGCACTTCTGTGGAAAGTGGAAATCAGTAAGAATGTCTCTTTTCCAAATTTTATTAGTGCAGCAGAATCAATAAAGGATGCTGATATGAGTGTTTCCTTTGGCAGCAACTGCCTTGGAAAACTATACATAACCACTCAGCCACCGGAAGATAGGTGTCACTAGGCACTTGTTGCCAAAGGAAACTCTTTCAGTAGACCCCCCACCCCCCCAACCCCACCCCCAATGACATTTGTAAAGATTTCAGTTTTGGCATCCAAAATATAGATTTTACCACGGTTCAGTGAAACAAGCTTACTTCATCAAGTGGTCATATACTATGTTTTAGAGGTGAAAATTTAAAAAAAATAATAGGATTTGAATAATGATTTTTTTTAAATAGCTCAAGTTTGATATAGATTCAAAATAAAGGGTTAACTCCAAAAGGCTGGGACAGTTTTCCTACAGTTAACCCTAGCACTCTGGTAGTGCAAAAGAATTTTTTCCAATCACCTTTATCTGTTTTTCTCTTGTTTAACCATGAATTTAACCAATTATATCTCACTGAGCTCTGTCAAACAAGGTATATTTTGTGAAATATCAAACTGCATTATAGTAAATATTTGCTGCTGAAAACTTTGCCATTTTGACATCAGAGTGCAGAGGGTAAAACTTGATCACAATCTTCAACTCCAGTGGTTTTGCTCTTAATTCTAGTGTTTTCTATACTTTTTCAAATATTTAAGTACTTAAGTTATCAACTCAAGAGAGCTTTAAATCATAAGATTTGATAATTGTTTGCATTAAAAACCTGCAATCTGCTCCCAATGCAGCATTAAGCAGAATGCCCAACAAGTGGTTCCAAGCACTGCAGGTGATACGTGCAGCAACACATCTGGAATACAAACTCTTGTTTTGGAAACCTGTTTAGATTCTTAAATAAGGACATAACTTTTCAAAATCACCAACTAATTCTGAATAAATTAACTTTATTTGGCACTATACGTAACACTGAGAATAAAAAAAAATTGTTTGAATTACAGTTTAAACAGAATAAATAGAACTACATTTTAAGTACAAAATAATACATGTATAATGTGAGGAGGTGGCATAGCCACTATTGTCTTCTTACTGCTAGCTCCATTAACCAGTATTATGGGCGTTTGAAGCACATATATGTATATGCCTGGGAAGAATAAAACAAACAGTGAGCTAAGGATTATGGCGGCTGTCTGAGGACAAACACATGGGTAGCTGACCCCTCGTACTGTGTGGCCATAGAACACATGGAAACATGTATCACAGGAACTATCAGTTAGGAAGAGTGAAATGGAAACTAACTAAAGAGCCATTCATTCAATATCCAGAATTCATGTTCACATGTTGCTCTATGACCAATCGATAATTGAGTGATGCCCATATTGACTGTGATGACCGATACAACTCTATTCTAGACTTTGATTTAATGTGTATATGCATACCTACACATATATACATATACAAGAAAGCACACACACATACATGCATGCATGCACTCACTCACTCACTCACTCACTCACTCACTCACTCACTCACTCACTCACTCACTCACTCACTCACTCACTCACTCACTCACTCACTCACTCACTCACTCACTCACTCATGCACACATACACGCATGCATGCATGCATGCACACACATATATTTTGATTCAAGGCATGGTGCTGTCTTGACAGTATCGGTTTTCACATGAGACAGAGGATGAATAAGAGTTAATTAACATTTTGAATACCTGTTTTTTAAATAACAAATATACAAGTTAGTTTAATAACTACCTCATGCACTTGGGACTGAACTGCCTTCTTTATGACTGGAATAAATTCCTCTCTGAAAGCATAGGCATTTGGGGCTAAAACTTGGTAGAGATCCAACTTCTTCCCTGTAAGGAGATAAACAAGAAGTCATTTTAACACTTAAGAGGCACAGTCCAGAAAGACTACAGCTTTATCTGCTAATAAGAAAGGTTTCATTAACTTCACTACAAATTATTTTTCTCAACAAACTGTTGATCAGTCTTTTTTTTAAAATTGGCAGAAAACAAAGCCATGCTGTTCTACCGTCATATTTTGATTTGAAAACTTTTAAAAAGGATTTCAAAAGTTATTATCACCAGAATGATTAATTGAAGCATCAATCCATAAGATACGTTTCTTTATTTTTACTTTCTTTTACAAAAAAGTGTTGTGTCTCCATCCTGAGGCCCTACAAATATAAAATTTCAGATTGAATCGAATCCTGGATTAAATGAGACAGCCTATTTTGAGTCAAAACATCTCACTGCTTTTCTAGTTATTGATATTGCACCTTACAGCCATAAATATTGTCAGTTTCCACTCAAGAAGTATTGTATGCAACAGTGACACATCAGTTCGGGCAAACTAGTCAATAAAGCAGACTATTCCCAAACAGAATCAAACTAGTTGCAGAAGTAGACTCTTCTTAAATTCTTCTTCTATCATCAGGTCTCCTGTATTGGAGACCTGCTGATAGAAGAAGAGTTCAAGAAGAGACACTTTGTTTCATTCAGAGAACTTGTGATGATACAAAAACTTTCAAATTGGCATGACTCAAATCGAATCATATCATCAAGACTATTTTGAATCAAATTGAATTTCGAAGCTCTGCAGGACCCTCCTTTATCCCACAACTTAATAACATTTTCACAAAGTTATTTTTTTCTGGTCAACTTTAAAGGATAAGACCAATTTCACTAAGTCACAACTAATATCCCAAGTTTCCACATTATTTATATAAAAATGGTTAAGGCAGAAAAGTAAAGTCGGTCTGCCAGTACCTCTTTTCCTAATGCTTGTTTTTGGCTACATATCTGATTCTAAAATAGAAAAAGCAACTTCTTTTGCCTTTGGTGAAGAGATGCTTTGAGCCATTTTCAAGTGTGTCAGGTTAGATCTTATATAATCAGTCTTATCAAAGAAAATTTAGCTCTGACGTTGAGTATTTGAGACTGAAATTGGAAACAAAACAACTAAAATTATCTTTAATAATTATAAAAAAATAAGTCAGGCATATTTCCCTTTATTATTGTCCAGTGGATCAAAACACTGGAAATTGCCTTATAGTGAAAGATTGTTTTTTAATAAATTCAGAATCACATTCTGCATATTGGACTTCACAGCAACATGGTTTTCAATTATTTTATGCATACCTTTCAATCCATGCTTTTTAATCCACTCTTCTGATCCTCTTGGAAGGAACTTTGGTTCTTCAATGGTTAATGGGGCTTCATGGCCAGGCGGTCGTGGTAAAAATCTTGATTGTGGCAACTTTGAAACTTCATTACTGATCTGAAAAAGGTAAATATATGACATTGCAGCAACACTATAACATTTATGCATTACTCTCTTGGAAAACTAACATTCTGACAGTTTTTGCAGTTGATAACCAGGGTTTCATTGTACAGTAGAACTCTGTGAATGGTATAGCCACTTTGCCAGTAAAAAATACTCAATTAACAGGAGTATATAATCAACAGGTAACTGCTCATTTTCCTGTATTCTTGTGAGAAAATGAACTTTTATTCTATTATATTCAGTTTGACAGAGCTCATGGGCCTCTGTCAAACAGGATACAAGAGATTAAATGCTTATATTGGATGTTCTGGGCTCCAATAGGTAACTAGAAAGTGTTTTAGCACACTAAAACATATGTCTCCCCTTTCTTTTGAGGTCAGAGGTCAAGGTCACATGCAGTTCATCAAGGTAACGGACATGCGGTTTCATGGTGACACATCCACATGTCAAAAAAAAAAAAATTCTGGTCTGGACAATTACTCCCTATTTAAAGTACATAAATTTGACCTTGAGGTCAAGGTCACATGAAGGTCATGATAACATGTGGTCTCATTGTGATACATCCACATGCCAATCATCTAAGTCCTAGGTCAAAAAACAAAAAAGTTCTGGTCTGGATAATTATTCCCTATTTGAAGTACATAAATTTGACCTTGAGGTCAAGGTCACATGAAGGTCACAACATGCGGTCTCATGGTGACACATTCACATGTCAAATAACCAAGTCCTAGGTCAAAAAACAAAAAAATTCTGGTCCGGACAATTACTCCCTATTTGAAGTACATAAATTTTACCTTGAGGTCAAGGTCACATGAAGGTCACGACATGCGGTCTCATGGTGACCCATCCACATGTCAAATAACCAAGTCCTAGGTCAAAAAACAAAAAAATTCTGGTCTGGACAATTACTCCCTATTTGAAGTACATAAATTTGACCTTGAGGTCAAGGTCACATGAAGGTCACGATATGCGGTCTCATGGGGACACATCCACATGTCAAATAACCAAGTCCTAGGTCATTTGAAGTACATA
Organism: Pictodentalium vernedei; assembly: GCA_031216915.1. Taxonomy (NCBI): domain Eukaryota; kingdom Metazoa; phylum Mollusca; class Scaphopoda; order Dentaliida; family Dentaliidae; genus Pictodentalium; species Pictodentalium vernedei. The sequence goes on along the minus strand of CM062297.1, from coordinate 779,147,259 downwards.
AATTTGACCTTGAGGTCAAGGTCACATGAAGGTCGCAATGGTATGCGACACACCGGCTCATGGTGATACATCGATGTGCCAAATATCTAAGGCCTGGCTCAAGACAAACAAGTTTTGGTCTGGACAAAGTTTCCTTGAAAAAAGCACAAATCTGACCTTCAGAGCAAAGGTCAAGGTCACATGAAGGTCACAATGGTACGCTACACACCGGCTCATGGTGATACATCCACATGCCAAATATCTAAAGCCTGACTCGAAATACAAAAAAGTTCTGGTCCAGACAGTTTACCTTAAAAAAGCGCATAAATCAGACCTTCAGGACAAAGGTCAAGGTCACATGAAGGTCACTATGGTACACTGCACACCAGTTCATGGTGATACATCCACATGCCAAGTATCTAAGGTGTAGGTCTAAAGACAAAAAAGTTATGGCCCGGACAAAGTTTGTGTGTTGTTTCCCTTAAAAAAACACATAAATCTGACCTTCAGGTCAAAGGTCAAGGTCACTATGGTACAATGCACACCGGATCATGGTGATACATCCACATGCCAAGTATCTAAAGTGTAGGTCAAAAGACAAAAAAGTTACGGCCTGGACAAAGTTTGTATGAGAAGAAGAAGAAGGAGAAGAAGAAGAGGAAGAAGAAGAATATGCATAAAACAATATGTCTCCCTTCTGGGAAGGGGAGACATAATAAACAAGGGTGAATTCCAAGGTTATCAGTGATAAAAAGGAAGTTACATCTCTCACCTACATGCAATTAACAGAACAAATTTGTAAGCAACATATATGATAAACAGTTTGGTGATTGGAAGTTATATGCAGGGATATTCATTTAAGAAATTTGCAATTTCATGGTATATGTTAGAGCTCTCAATTGTACAGTGGAACCCTGTTCAATGAATTGCCACATAAAAGTATTGAATTAACAGGAGTAATCAATTAACTGGAATCTGAGTACTTTACTGTATTACAGAGATTACCTGAGCATTTATTCTATTATATCATGTTTGACAGAGGTCATGGAGCTCTGTCAAACAAGATAAAATATTTTAAATACCAGTTTTGAATGTACTGGGGCCAAATAGGGCAATAAACAGGTGCAAATCGGTGATTATCCAGCCAATTTCCCGACATATTACAAGATTTTTTTATTCAATTTACAGGAGTTTACTCTACAGCATATATGCAATTAACAAGACAAATTTGTATTGAAAGTATGGAAAATGGTTTTGTGTTTGGATTAATCAATTAAGGGTTATCCAATTAAGTGGGCTCTACTGTTCTGTGTAATCAAGTAATGCACGGAAGTCTGAGTAGGGGCAATAAGCACTGAATCATTGTCCATTCAGGCAGTGCAGTTTTGCTGTTTCTCTAAAATTACCACATAAATAAATAGGCAAAAAAAACTTTGTTTCTATTGATCAACAATAAATGCCCATAAACCTGAACTTCACACGTGAAGAAAAAAGTTTATAATTAGGTGTTATTATTGTGATTTTCTATTTCACATGGTCTGTGACAAGTCAATTTACTGAAAATGAAAAACAGAACAGTAGCGAAGAAAGAAACCCATGTACCATGTTAATTTCTGATCTGTTTTCATTCAATTACAAGTACATCAAGTCAGGGAAACTTGAAACTCATGTTAAAAAACTATAAAAATTTGCACAATTCTGCAACTGTCAACATACATGGTTTGGAAATTTTTCTGTCTGCTTTTACATGTAGTTACATACCTCATCCATAATGGTCACTAATGCACTTCCCATCATTCCTTGCCTCATTTCTTTTATTTTGTTGATGACATCTTGTGCATTCTGAACTTCTTTAAGAATTAAACTTATGTCTGTTCCTGTATATATCTGTTCCTGTCAAATGTAAACAATAGCAAATGACAATACTGATCGATCTCAGTTCTGTGCAGAAAGATGGAAAGTCAAAAATACTATGATATGAAAAGATTCTAATTCTCTTCAAGGGACAATCAGACCTGATTTTGAAAAAAAAGGTGATCATTTAACAAAACCACAATTTTTGTAATGCAGAAGTACACTTATATCTATATTTATATATATCATTCATCAGTGTCCGATTTGAATAATTTAATCATTTTCCCCGCCTCTGCATTTGATTGGTTGAAAGCATACAGCATGAAAGCCGTCAAAATCGTATAAATCAAATCACGTCATGATTTGGAATGTCGCTACACGTTTGCACATCCGATCCAACTTTGAAGACTCTGGAAGCCCCGCCAACTCAATCCAATTGTCACCGTGAGGGCGTGACTGCAGACTGATAGATGGATAACAAGCTTGTAAACAAAGATCAATGATCGTTTTTTCATTTTTCATTGCCTCCAGTCAGCGAGAATATAATGATAATTTCTCGGGAACAATTGAATTTAATAAAATATACCGAAGTGGGAGACTTATAAAAGATCATACATCCAAACATGATTTTGAGGGAACTTAAAAAAAATGTTTTTAATGATATTGTTACGTGACTTGCTAAATATCTGTCGTCTGCGATCGAAAATCAAAACAACAAACAATTTGACAATGATTGACATGACCTGTTTGTGGCACACTTTCCCGAGTTTGACTGTTGTCTTTTGCAAAAATTAAAAAGTTTTCGTTCACGTACACATAGTTTTTATATTTTAATATTACAGCCGGATTAAATTATAAGAAATAACTGTTGTTTTCCATCGGTTTATGCGATATAAGACCGAAAATTTTCAGCACAAGCTTAATCATAACTTGCTACGCGAGTTATGAAGCTTGTGCTGAAAATTTTCGGTTTATATGGCATAAACCGAAGGAAATCAATAGTTATTTCTTAATTAAATAAATTAACTTGAAGGCAAGAATTTTATCAGATGCTTGAAAAAAAGCATGCCTTAGTGATTTGTTAACTTCTAATTTGGGTAACTTCCTTTATATCTTTGCAATGTTGTGTCTTCTGAAATTTCATCCATTTAAGTAATTTTGCATTGCTTCAGATGTCTTAAACTTTGCATAGTGTTTTTTTACATACTCTTTCACAAACAACTGAAATCTGGGAGTTGATATTTTTTTTCAAATTAGCAGCTTATTGTCCCTTTAATATTTTGATTATTTAATTCTATACTCACTTCACAGGATCCAGTATAACAGTGATATCTCCCTCCTGAAGCCTCGGACAAATTTCTTAAAGTTATCTGAAAAGTAAGAATCAAAATACAGTGGATCCCACTTAATTGGTTTTTGCCTTATTGAATAACCATCTTAATTGCAAATACTTTTTAAACATTAAACCATTAACTCTTTAAAAGAAATCTACCCTGTTAATTGCTTTTGTAAAATAAAGTAAATCCCTGTCAAATGAATAACAAATATTTTGAGTTTTCAGAAAAAAGTCTACTCAGAGCCCTCAAGTTCCCAAGCATTACAGACATATTTGGCCTCTAATCTTCCGACATAAAGCATAATTTTAGGGGTAACTTGTGGATAACTAGATAATGCTTCCTTTTGATTTTGGTCCAGTGAGCCAATTCAATATGGCCACCATGCTGCAAATTATACAAACAACAAGAGTAATGCAAAGTGTGGCATATGCCCCTGACAGTGTCATAAAAGGGTAGGTAAGTCTCTTGGGGCATAATCAAATCAAAAAGAAGCTTCCTCTAGACACCAATAATGCATCAAAAAAACTAGAGTGCACTGTCTGTGCCAAAGCTGCGGCAATTCGTTCAACGCCAATGATGTTTTAAAACTCGTTGGTGACAAAAAAACTTGTTGGTGACATAAAAACTCGTTGGTGACAAGTCCATAAATGTGACAGAAATTATCCAAATGACATGCACTATTGAGAGGGTGTAGACATCATGAAGATACACTTGCATACCAAGTACGGTGTCATTCCATCAAGTATTTTAGGAGTTATGGTGTTTTTTAAACTCAATGGTGACAGACCGACCGACATTGCCACATATAGAGCTGCTCGTCGCAGCTAAAAATTATTTGCGACGGCATTCATTAGTTATTGGATGGAAGCCAAATTCAATATGGCCACTATTGTGGCCATATTGAATTGGCTAGCTGATCCAAAATCAAAAGGAAGCTTCCTCTAGACACCAATAATGCATAACCAAAAATTGAAATTGATTCGAGTCAGTATTAGTTGTTGGGCAGAAACCAAATTCAAGATAACCACCATAATGAACTGTCCAATGGTGGCCATCTTGGATCAGCTGACATGTCCAAAATCGAAAGGAAGCTTCCTCTAGACACCAACAATTCATAATTAAAAAATAAAAATGATTCGAGTCAGCATTCACTAGTTATTGGACAGAAACCAAATTCAATATGGCTGCCATGGTGGGCATACTGAATTGGCTCGCTCGGCCAAAATCGAAAGGAAGCATCATCTAGTTATCCACAAGTTACCCCTAAAATTATGATTTGATTAAATAAGCAGTTCATTAGTTATTTGATGGAAACAAAAAGTTAATGAACAGATGCCAGATGCCAGACAGGGATGATGAACGGACTGACATGGTGAAAACATAATGCCCCCGAGAGGTTCTCGGGGGCATAATGAAAGTGTCAATGACACTGTAGCTTAACTTGTGTGTTGTGTTTGATGAAAAGGATAATGTTCAATGTTTATGAAAGGATTATGAAATAAGACAAGAATTGTGATAATTGGGAATATGTTCATCTCTGTTACCTGTATGCTATGTTTATGATAAAAATAATATGAGGTGTACACTGTCCTAAAGAGCTGAGGGGTGGGTTAATATGACCTCACAGTTAATGTATGTGGCCCACACAGTTAACGTATATCAACAAAAGTTACCAAGTTACAGTGAAATTATTCCAAAACGAGTCATCCTATCAAGTTACATTAGAATCCCTTCATAAATATGGCCTGTAGACTGTGCTAAAGGTTTTTTGGGCTTCGGGCCCCTGTAGTCGTCAGTTTCCCAATTGCGTCCAAAGGGGACGTTCTCATCTAGACATTACTTGAAGTCAACCTACCAAGTTACAATGAAATCCCTTAATAAATATGACCTGTAGACTGTGCTAAAGGTTTTTGGGCTTTGGGCTCTGGCAGCCATCATAGTTGAATGATCGCAACCAAAAGGGGACATTCTCATTTGGACATCATCTGGAGTGATCCTATGAAGCTACAATGAAACTCCTTCATCAATATGACCTGTAGACTGTGCTCAAGATTTTTGGGCTTCGGGCCCCTGAAGCCGTCACAGTTGACCAATCACGACCAAAAGGGGATGTCATCATCTAGGCATTAAATGGAGTCAAACTTATGGGTTACAATGAAGTTCTTCCATAAATATGACCAATAGACTATGCTAAAGGTTTTGAGGTTTTGGGTTCGGTCAGCCATCAAGGCTGAATGATCGCGACCAAAAGGGGATGTTCTCATCTGGACATTATTTAGAGTCATCCTACCAAGGTACAATGAAATTCCTTCATAAATATCACCTGCAGACTGTGCTAAAGATTTTCAGGCTTTGGGCCCCTATAGCCAACACAGTTGCCTAATGGTGTCCAAAAGGGGCTGTTCTCATCTAGACATTACATGAAGTCAACCTACCAAGTTACAATGAAATCTCTTCATAAATATAATCTGAAGACTGTGCTAAAGGTTTTCGGGCTTTAGGCTTGGGCAGCCATCATGGTTGAATGATCGCAACCAAAAGGGGGCATTCTCATCTGGACATCATCTGGAGTGATCCTATGAAGTTACAATGAAATTCCTTCATCAATATGACCTGTAGACTGTGCTCAAGATTTTCAGGCACCTGTAGCCATCACAGTTGACCAACCATGACCAAAAGGGGATGTCATCATCTAGGCATTATATGGAGTCAACCTAACAAGTTATAATGAAATCCTTCCATAAATACGACCTACAGACATGCTAAACGTTTTTGGTTCTCGGGCAGCCATCAAGGCTGAATGCTCGTGACCAAAAGGGGACGTTCTCATCTGGACATTATTTGGAGTCATCCTACCAAGTTACAATGAAATTCCTTCATAAATATCACCTGTAGACAGTGCTAAAGGTTTTTGGGCTTTGGGCCCCTGAAGCCGTCACAGTTGCCCAATCATGTCCAAAAGGGGATGTTCTCATCTAGACATTATATGAAGTCAACCTACCAAGTTACAATGAAATCCTTTCATAAATATGACCTGTAGACTGTGCTAAAGGTTTTCGGGCCTCGGGCTCGGGCAGCCATCATGGTTGAATGATCGCAACCAAAGTGGACAATCTCACCTGGGCATCATCTGGAGTGATCCTGCGAAGTTACAATGAAATCCCTTCATAAATATGACCTGTAGACTGTGCTCAAGGTTTTCGGGCTTCGGGCACCTGTAGCCATCAGAGTTGACCAATCACGATCATCATCTAGGCATTATATGGAGTCAACCTAACAGGTTACAATGAAATCCTTCTATAAATATAACCTTTTGCCTATGCTAAAGGTTTTTGGGCTTGGACACCCAACAAGGCTGAATGATCACGGCCAAAATGGGACATTCTCATCTAGACATTATTTGGAGTCATCCTACCAAGTTACAATGAAATCCCTTCATAAATGTGACCTGTAGACAGTGCTAAAGGTTTTCAGGCTCAGGCAGCCATCATGGTTGAATGATCGCAACCAAAGGGGACAATCTCCTCTGGGCATCATCTGGAGTGATCCTACGAAGTTACAATGAAATCCCTTCATAAATATGACCTGTAGACTGTGCTCAAGGTTTTTGGGCTTCGGGCACCTGTAGCCATCACAGCTGACCAATCACGACCAAAAGGGGATGTCATCATCTAGGCATTATATGGAGTCAACCTAATAGGTTACAATGAAATCCTTCCATAAATATGACCTTTTGCCTATGCTAAAGGTTTTTGGGCTCGGGCACCCATCAAGGCTGCATGATCGCGATCAAAATGGGACGTACTCATCTAGACATTATTTGGAGTCATCCTACCAAGTTACAATGAAATCCCCTCAAAAATATGACCTGTAGACTGTGCTAAAGGTTTTTGGGCTTTGGGCACCTTTGCCGTCACAGTTGCCTAATCATGTCCAAAAGGGGATGTTCTCATCTAGACATTATATGAAGTTAACCTACCAAGTTACAATGAAATCCCTTCATAAATATGACCTGTAGACTGGGCTAAATGTTTTCAGGCTTCGGGCTCGGGCAGCCATCATGGCTGAATGATCGCAACCATAGGGGACAATCTCATCTGGGCATCATCTGGAGTGATCCTAAGAAGTTACAATGAAATCCCTTCATAAATATGACCTGTAGACTGTGCTCAAGGTTTTTGGGCTTCGGGCACTTGAGCCATCACAACTGACCAATCACGACCAAAAGGGGATGTCATCATCTAGGCATTATATGGAGTCAACCTAACAGGTTACAATGAAATCCTTCCATAAATATGACCTTTTGTCTATGCTAAAGGTTTTTGGGCTCGGGCACCCATCAAGGCTGCATGATCGCCATCAAAATGGGACGTTCTCATCTAGACATTTTTGGGAGTCATCCTACCAAGTTACAATGAAATCCCTTCATAAATATGACCTCTAGACTGTGCTAAAGGTTTTCAGGCTTCAGGCCCCTGTAGCCGTCACAGTTGCCCAATCACGTCCAAAAGGGGACTTTCTCATCTAGACATTGTATGAAGTCAACCCACCAAGTTACAATGAAATTCCTCAATAAATATGACCTGTAGACTGTGCTAAAGGTTTTCGTGGTTTTGGGCTTGGGCAGTCGTCTCGGTTGGCAGATCATGCCCAAATGGGGAAATTCTCATCTTCTAGACATCATAAGGAGTCATCCTACCAAGTTACAATGAAATCCCTCCACATTAAACATGACCTGCAGACTGTGCTAAAAGTTTTTGGGCTTCGGGCTTGGGCAGCCATCACGGTTGATAGATCATGCCCAAAAGGGGACATTCTCATCTAGGCATTATACAGAGGCATCCTACCAAGTTACAATGAAATCCCTTCATAAATACGACCTGTAGACTGTGCTAATGGTTTTCGGGTTTTGGGATCGGGCAGCCATACCGGTTGCCTGATCGTGACCAAAAGGGGACGTTCTCATCCAGACATGACCCCAAACCTGCATATGAAATTTTGTGATGATCAGACAAGAACTGCGGGGTGTAGCCCATGCTAAAGGAAAATGTGAACAGACGTCACAGACTCACAGACTCATCACAGACTAACAGACTTCCGCACGCGTGATGGCAATAGCTTATCTTGACTATGTCAAGTTAAGCTAAAAATGTCAGGAGAAAATTCAGAAAATCCTGTAATGTATTATGTACTGTGATACTGTTTTTGCCCTTCCCAGCAGATGCCCATGTTTATAATTACTGGCTAGACTGTCAGTTCCACAGACTAAAAGACATTGGGGACTGTTTTTGATATATGGAGACATCCATTTCTATTTTTGGCTCAAGTTTGTCCAGTCCAAAGCACATCCATCATGGCGATAGTTCTCTTCTCAGCTAGATGAAAATTGGAATGCAAAAGCATACTGACATTCCTTCTTTTAATGAAAAAATATATTATTCATGAAATTCTTTGAGATATCCTGTGTAACTCTTGACAATTTCTGATTTACAGTGCAAACCGTCTCTAAGTTGCTGCGATTACTGTGATATCCCAGCTGCATACATACATACATACAGCTCACCCTTACATCATATATAGATCACTGTTAATAGTATACTACTATCTGGACAGAGTACCTCTATTTTGACATCCAGGCATTAATTTTCAATGAGAATCCAGAAATCTAATTCTCATAATATTCTTGTAGTACTCAATGGAAATTTATCAGATTTCCATTATCCCATAGGACAAAATCTAGACATTTGAGTGTTTTATTTGTTGGATTATGAAAAGCCAGCTGGGGACTGCTGAAACATTTCTTTGCAATATTTAGGCTTAATAAAGATAAAAATCTGTTTCTAAGGCCCTCCTGTGTGGTCATTTTGGTTGCCAAGTGACCTCTTTTTATTACCAATACTAACTTGAAAAAATAAAAATGGAATGATTTATACTGTAAAATAAATTCACCAAGGTCAGCCAAGATTAAAAAAAATTAATAAAATCCACCACTTCCCATGTTAATCTGAAGATTATCCCTCTGAACACTTATGTCGTAATATCAACAATTCAAGAAAATGTTTTCATATTACAACTAGAAATTTAACCAATTCTGTCTTGTTTGACAGAGCTCACTGAGCTCTGTCAATCAAGACAAAATTGGGTAAATTCATAGTTGCATGATGGGAAAATTGTTGCTTGCAATTTTGATATTTGAACATCAGTATGTCTAGAACCTAAAACAAACCAAGTATATAAACCTCTGAGGGTGAGGAAATAAAAATGAATAAAGATATAACAGCCCTTTTAAGGGCTTTTGGGTGTATGTCTCTGTGTGTTTTTTGGGAGCTTTTTTTTCCCATCACCTCATCATCTGTTCTCCATGAAGGCAGACCAGATGGCCAAGGCTCTGCATCCACTCTCCCTTATAGGCTGATGGATGAATCCCAGCTTCAAAAACAGATATTGGGGGATTTTTTTTCCTTTTTTATAACCGTTATGGATAGGCTGCTCCCAAACTAGCGTCTGTTTGGGTTTCTTTTTCTTTTTTCTAAAACAAACATCAAACTGCAGTTCCAGTATTACCATAAATATGCCCACATTTCTGAATAAACACAGAGCAGAATTCTTGTAGTTATGCACAATTCCTAGTCACCTTCCAGTTCGAGGTTTCCAGAGAACTGACCCCAGTTCCCTGCTACCAGTGCGCACACTCAAACCAAATAAGATTATTGGCCCTCGACACTCATGGATTCATAAGCAAATAAAGTTATTCGGGTCGCAAGGGATTTCAATCCCACATCGTCCTGTGTGCCTTCGGCACGCTGAAACTTTTCATTCATCAAGTAATAATTAAAAAAGTAAAATTAAAAAAGCCTACAGGTGTGTATTTTCATAAAAAATGGCATGAGAAACTGAAAATCTACTTTTTGTGAGGCCTTATGTTCATTTTATGTACCTTTATTTAGGACATGGTTGATCCCTAAGTTTTTCCAAAATTGTCATACAATGATTTGAGAAGAGCCTTTCTCTTACAGGATTCAAAATTTGTCCGGATGCACTAAATCAGTTTTGATTCTCGAAAACTCTTGCTGTGAGAAAAAAGTACGGCTATCTCCTTGTGAGTACCAGTACATATGCCATATTAAAAATCCAACCTCATATTTCTATATTTACTAGAGTTTAAGGGCCTAGTTCTAATTTTTGGTGAGTTTCTTGTCTTACATGATCCAACATATAGGCTTTTGGTGATCTTATTGATGGAAGTTATAGTACCTTGGCAGCAGTTTCTAGTGAAGTCTTGGCAGCCTGGATAAGTAAGTTCTAGTGTTGCGTTATTATGAGGAAGCAAAAAACAGTTAGAATTCTTCAAGCCTTTAAGGACACTTTCAAAATATATGACACGAATCAAATGGACATTTGTCAAGAATTGATTCTCATTATTTTGCATGCAAGAATAGGTTCTGATTCTTGCATGAATTTTATGCCCTGTCTTTTGAGTCTCATCACTGCAGAGACTCTTGTACTACACCCATTTTGGACCTTTTTTAGACACCAGCCAGGCTAAGAAAAATTTTCAACAAAGGTTGGCACAATGTTTCTGTTTTCTCCAACAATCTAAATATTTTGAATTCTGGTGAATTATTACCAAAGAAATTTGCAAGAATCAAATAGATTTCTGAACAATATGATAAAAAAAAACTTGTCCTGACAGCATTATTCCATAAATTACATAGTCTGAAAAAAACATTGACCATAACCTCAGTAAATCAATGTTTGGCACTCAGGCCTAGAAATAACATGCAAATGATCATTTAGTTTATGTGTGGGTTACATCAATTGTAAAATACATGAACGAACTATGGGTTACCACAAAGTAATACAACATAACTTTATTAAATTACTAAACTTGCATGTTTTACCAGAAAGACTTGACAGTCTCTCAGAACTATCTTGACTCGAGGTTGAGTAGTGCATGTGCACATGAATAGAATGGCATGCTATTTTTATCCTAAAAAGAATTTCTGTAGAAATAAATAGCAACAACTAACATGTGATCTTGTTGAGGTGAGACCACACGTTATTTATTTATTTATTTATTGGTGTTTAAGGTCATATACTTATGCACAATGGCTAATCATGACCATGAGCATTTTACAGGTGGAGGAAGCCGGAGTACCCTGAGAAAACCACCAAGCAACGACGAGCAGCTGCCAGCTCCCCAACATCGTAACTCCGCACTGCAGTACAGGCAGGGTTAGATTGGTTGAAGATATGCGTACCATCAACGTGCAGTATGCCTTAGTACACAGTGTCATCGTGCCCCCATGTAGACAATTGGGGGTGAAGTGCCTTCCCCAAGGACACAATGCGGGAGTGCGAATCGATTGCCCAGACGGTCACACATCCAAGGACTAACCAGGCTTGATGTTGCTTAACTGTGGTGATCTGATGAGAACCGGTTACCGCAACAACACCGTGCCCCCCGTTAGTTGTTAATATTTATTAAGGTGGAAAACCTGTTAAGACATAAAACAGCACGACTGGCAAAGTAAAAACAGAGAAGGTGGAGAAGCATCACAGCACCCTTTCTCTTGTGGATTACCACCACGCTATATAGTGTAACCTGCCAATGGGTAACAACATAAGCCCTTTATTTCTAGGCCTGGCTCTGCATGTATCAATGATGAGTATTCTTACATTTGTTAAATGATTGCTACAATCATAGGCCACAGTATGAAGTGGAATGTTTCTCCCAACTGCCATCTGATAAACGAAGTCACACAGTATCTCTGAAGGCTGGTCTGGCCTGTAAGAATAAAAATAACATTACAGCATTTTTAGTGGTATTTTAGTAGTTTTTAGTATGCAATTTAGTCAGATAACATTTTCTTACAATCATTTTTCTACAAACACAACTAATCAACTATATATTTATTGGGGTTTACCAACACTTTTACATCATATTGGTCAGTTTTACTGGTGGATGAAGCCGGAGTGTCTGGAGAGAACCACTCAGCAATGGTGTGCAACTGTCAAACTCCCCAACATACTAACTACACACAAACAGGGTTAACATTGGCTGAAGACAAGTGCATAATTGATATGCAGTGTACCTTAGTACACAGCACCACCATGCTCCCATGTGGGCAATCGGGATTAAGTGCCTTGCCCAAGGACACAATGCAGCTGTCCCTAACATGGGTTGCACTGTGGACATTCAGTTTGAACTTCAATGCCGTAACAACTGAGCCACTGTGCTCCTAATTAATCAACTACTGTTTAAAATCTGATCATGGCTCCTAACTGGCAACACCAGAGTAATAAGATGAATCGGAAACAGCTGTTATAATATTTTATTCATATAATTTTTCTTCTTATCAATAAGATGGATTCAATTAATTAACCCTTTACCTAATAAATCATCCACATCTGCCCTTGTAATTTAAAAATTCAGCAGTTGAAAAAAAAAAATTCCAAAAGTTACAACAAAACCATATCAAATGTCTCCTCATTGGAACAAGCTTGTCAAGTGTGTTCTAGTGAGTGGTCACATGATACGGTTTTGTTAAAACATTTTTTAAAATTTGGAAATATAATATTTAAAATAATAAATTCTGATATCTTCTGCATTGAGTTAAGGGTTAAGAGACAAAATAGCAATCTACACTCCACTAATTTTTCATCAGAATTAAAACTGCAGTGAAAAGTAATTAACCCCTTACTTAATGTAAAAGCCATATCTTGCCAGCACTATTCACAAAAATCACAATTTGAATTATATTACTATTTCAAATTTTTGTCTCCAAAACATACCTTATGAGGCCTCACTGGAACAAGCAGAATAATCTCATTCCAATGTATCTGAGGGAAAAAAATGAACGATTTTAGTAATATGAGTCAGGTTAAGTAATGGGTTTAACTCAAACACCTGTGGAATATTTTTTAAACACTTTTCATCAAATCTAGTTATGGCTACTGTAAAGCAGCCATGACTAGATTTGATGAAAAATTCAAGAAAATTTGACAGAAGAAATCATTACCAAAAAATTGATGCAATTTACAGAAGAAAGAAAATTTGGTTGAAATGGGTGCAAATTTTACTTATTTTAGTGGCAAGAGTTTTCCTGTCCTTGGCAGGATTATTGCCAGTCAGATGCATCTAGTTAAAAAGCATGATGTGAAAAGCTCTTTGAATCCATTGTTTTTGCTGTAGCTGGCCACCTCATATTTCTATTTCAATAATGTTTGGAGTGGTATTTGGTCTCAATCTTCTAACCAATATCTGTACTTTGTGAGAAAAAGCAAAAAGCCATACCTGTGCTCCATGGGAAAGTTAATCTTTCATGTCAAAGGAATTCTACACTGAAGAAACAATTACAAGTAGCCTGTTATACTCATTAAAAAAATGACAAATCAAATCCATCTTTTCCATATCATGATCTCCTTATAATGAGGGTGATAGCTTGTTTGAGCACCGCTGTCATCAGTAAGATGCAATTTTGTTACATTCTGTTGAAAAGGCTCTCTGGATCTTTCATCACAGTTTGTCATGGAACAACACAGTAATAGTTTCATAACAAAAGTTCAAACAAAGACTAAAATGAAATTTGGGCAACTTTAATCAGCCTTTGAGCCCAAACAAATCATTTACCATGAGACAATTAAGGTAATGTAAATCTCAATTAATATTATTTGGATGATTTCTTTTCCAGTTTAAACTTAACTCTTTACCTAATATGAGTAGCAGATGACACTTGCAGCTAAATACAATCCTGAATAACTAAACATTTTCATTTTTGCCTCAAAAACATAGCTTTTTATGAACTTTCATTGGAAACAGCTAACTGAGATCATTCCAGTGAGGGGATCATAAGCTATGTTATGGAGGCAAACCCTGAAGATTTTTGTGAAAAGAGCAGGTCAGATATTCCTGATGTGTTGCATAAAATGTTATCAAACATACTTGGTCATTTCAAAGATGACTGGTTGGGGGAAGGGTATAACCCTGATTTGTCCCGACTGTGATGACTTAAATCCTAACTGATAATATTTTCCAACTACGTCATCAACACATGCCTTCGTCGATGGTATGTCTTTATGAGGAAGTTAGAATATTAGTCAGTGAGGATTTTAGTAAAATAAAACCCTCGATACATGATGCATGAACTTGCCAACTTCTTATTGAACAAGTGTAATGGCCAATTCCCCACCACTTAAGTCCAATAACTCATCAAGAAATATTTTGATACAGCTGATTTGCAATCCCATTCATGGTATTATAACAAAAAGCTATAGATTAAATTTGGAGGAAAAAACACTAGGAACAGTTTTCGGAAATGTTATTACAAGAAATGGAAATGTGATGTCAAGAAAGTCCAAGTCCAAAAAGGGCAATAACTCTTGAAAATATACTTGGACAGATCTGGGAGGGAGAGAGGGAGGGAGGGAAGGAGGGAGGTGGAGGATAGGGAGAGGTGTTATGTGCCTAGTCTTCACTACCCAGTACTGTTAAGTCTCTAGTCTGGTTTTTGCTACTAGCCACTTAAATTTGAATTAACAAATCGAGGTTTACATGTCTGAAAAAGTGGTTTATGAGGCTAAAATGGTCTAAGTGGCTACAAAGTGACAAAAAGTGGGTGTTCTATGTCAAGGGACTTTATGTTTGGGTAAGGGTAAGAGAACAGGGTTAAAGTTAGGGTCAGTAAACTGAAAGGGTTAGGTTTTTCAACCATCCAGAAATTAGCCTTAACAAAAATTTTTAGTTTTAAGCCCATGCATTTTCAATTCTTCTAATATTTTAGCCACATAAACCCTGATTTGTTAGAATGGAGAGATGAACGAAAAGATGGATGGAACCCATTCCAATATCCCCCTACCACTACATGGTGGGGCATAATTAGCCTGTACCATATTCCAAATTGGTCACCTTGGGCCCTCAACAGCTCAAATCAGGTACTACAAACCACCATTTGGATGACAAAATCTGCTCTTGTAATAAGAAAGTACATTGTCACTACAGGCATAAGAGTGACCAACCACAAAATTGTTTGAAATTGTAAAGCAAGCGAAGTGAGTGCCATTAGGCCGGGGGCCTGGGAGCCATCTAGGCCACCAGAAGCCAAAGGGGAAATGAAGCAATTTCTTGCAATCTAAGCAGTTTCCTGGCACTTCAATCAGCTTGAAATAACCTTCATTTTTTCTTCTTATTTATTTTCTTTTTATTTATTGGCACTTTAAGGTCACTTTTTTGCACTCAAGTAACCTTATAATAAACAAATACCTTTCCAGATTTCAGTGACCAGTGTCGAGACATGTCTGGCCTCTGTAAACTTCTATGCCATTTCCATTTTGCTCTTTGTGGTAATTCGATGCACTGCATTTTGACCAATGTTTGGGACGAGCATCACATGGTACACTTTTTCAGGCCTTTTGACTTTTGGAATAAAGTCACAATACGATATTTTGATCCATTTTCAGAAGCCAGTTCCATCTGTAAGTCTTTTTAATGCCTTTGTCAATCTCTTTTATTAAGTCAGTCTTTCTATCCATGAATTGTATGTTGTTCATTGTCCTCTTTGTATTCAACTGAATGGTGAAGAAACAATCTCAAAAGGTGGACAGATTGTTTCTCAAATTCTAAATCTTCATTTCATCAGCTAGCACACTGAAATGGGCCAATAGTAACCGGTTTCTTAAAACCATGGTAAATTTCAGTTGGAAAACTGAAAAAGTAGGAAAGTGGAAGTAACAGAAAACTTAGAAACTGGCACTGGCAGAAAAGGTTGAGGGAAAGAACCGATATGCGGAATTAGCAGAAACACTAGAAAAAAGGTTGGAAATCATGAAACAGATAGCAGAATTCTGCCAATTAGCAGAAGACACTCATGCCATTTACTTATAAGATCAAAGCGATATCTGACACTCAAATCCAGAAAAAGTTAAAAAATTTATAGTAATTTATATATTTTTTATACTTACCAATGACCCAGACTTAGCTGGTGCTAACTCTAAAAAATCCAGGGCCAAACACAAATTTTGCCCCCCAATCCCCAAAATTTGCATCTAAAACCAAAAGAAATCATGTCCTAAAGGACCTCCATACTTTGCCCTTACTGCGCATGCGCAGTGTCAAGGACGTTCCGAAATTGGCGCCAATTATCATTCTTACTGGCAGTGCCTGGTCAGCGCTATGTACTCAGCGGGGAGGTAAGAGTTCCCAACTCCTGGGAGGGCCATCCCCATCTGGGTCATTGGTAAGTATAAAAAATATATAAATTACTATAAATTTTTTAACATTTTTATACTGTACCAATGACCCAGACTTAGCTGAATAGTAAAAAGGCTGGAGGGCCTAGGACATAGAGGAAAATCCAATAAGCTCAACTATATAATATAGAGGCAACCCCTCAAGGAGAAAAGGAGTATTAGGCTTTACATGTATCTTTCTTATTTTATGTTAAATTAGAAAGATACAATACCCTTCATAATTGAGCACAATAACATTCATGTTCTCTATTAACATCCAGTATAACCCTTTATACTAATTATTTTTAAAGTAAGCCAATAAATAAAGTTAGTCCAGAGAATTGAGACTCTTTATATTCTTTAAAAGTGTCCGAGGATTGTATATTAACGCCCGTTTGACACTTGACATATACAAATGCTTCACACCGAGCTACACTTTAAAAATATGACATGAATGAATTTTTAACATTAATATTACACTTTAAAACCATCCCGGAAACGACTCAGAAATACTGACTTCGGAGGAGGCATTCCCTTGCTTTTCACTATAAAGCAGGTTACCTAAGGGAACACCCTCCCCCCCCCTTCCCCTTGCCCTGGGTCAAATAGCCCAGAGCGAAGAGGGCCACCGGACGGAGTCACTGCCGGAACAGAAAGCCTGCATAACTATAGTTGCAACTGTTTAGTGGACGACATTCTGAGCAACAGATAACGGACCTAAACAATGCAGGTCTCCAGAAATGGACTCAATATTTCTGAGATAAAAATTTGTGAATGTGGATGGCTGAGACCAATAAGCAGCCTTCATTAAATCTGTAATAGCAATACTATTAGCGTAAGCCCAAGAAGTAGCAAGAGCTCTTACTTCATGAGCCGAAATCTTAAGCACAGACTGCTGAGATGAAGATAAATTTTCATAAGCAGTACGGATAGTTAATTGAATCCATCTAGCAATAGAATGGACCGAAATGTCCTTTCTATTAGGCATCAGAGACAGAAAGAAACGTTTCCGTCCCTTTCTGATAAACTGAGATCTCTGTTTATAGATACGTAACGCTCTAACAGGACAGAGTAAAGGCCTACGCCCGTCTGAAGACGGAAGAGCCTTAATAACAATAGGTTCCGGATATTTATTAGGAGCCTGATTCTTAGCTAAAAATCCCACATTAGTAGTGAAGGTGATAGTGTTCCCGACACTACGATAGTGAGAATCATCCACCGACAGTGCATGAAGCTCACTGACTCTTCTAGCAGAAGAGAAAGCTAAGAGAAAAGCTGTCTTATAAGACAAGAAGGTTCAAATGGCTTTTCCTTCAGTTTAAGAAGAACCCAAGCTAAATTCCACTTAGGAATTAACCTAAGAGTTTTGGGTCTATTTATCGAGAAGTTTCTTACTAACTTAGATAAAGAGACATTAGATCCAATTTGTAAACTATCATGATGTGCATAGGTATCAGATAACATAGACCTATAACCCTTAATAGTAACAGGCTGCAGTTTGATTTCGTCAAACAAGTATACTAGAAAGTTTGCAATGTCTGGTATGGAGGGATCAAAAATATCAACAGAACTCTTCCTATGCGAACGTCCGGAGTCCACCGGCCTCGTGTCCCTGGCTACCGGATGGCGTGACCTGGTCGCCGAAGAATCCCTGATCGGCGAAGCTGGTAAAATATCGGCGGTCACGTAGCCAAGGTGCGGTCGAGTGTGCTGATGAGAGGAAGAAGCCGGAGCAGTCTCCGCTGACTGCCTATACAACGTAGCATCCTCCGCTTGCGACACATTTTGTACCACAACATCTGGTCCCAGATGTTGTTGTACGAGAGAGGGGCCTCTCTCGCTCGCGGCCTGGCTGGACATGGACGAGCTAGGAACCGGACTCGAAGGCTTCCTCCGATCTCTCCTACTATCCGCCGTCACTGGGTGTGCACGTTGAATGTTTATAGTGCTCGCATCACCCAACATTTCCTCCTGGACCGTATCGGACGAACCCGGCTGCCGAACCATTCGGTGAATGGACGCTACACCGGGCGAGCTAGCGGACGACATTTGTCTTATCTCCATGAGCACTTTTGCCGCTAGCTCTGTATTCATTTGTGATGACGGAAGTGCACTTGCGGAAGATAACATGGAAACATCACCCTGTTCTTGTTCCTCTGAAATAGAAACTGATAGAGTAGAGTGACCCTGCGGAGAAAGAGCCGGCATAGCCCTTTCTCCACTAACAACATATCGTGACACACGTTTCCAATGTTTGTCATCCCAATATTGACATATAGAACAGGGATTAGTACGAGAACACTGACTACAATTAATACAATGATCATGAAAGTCAGAGGAAGATTTCTTCCTATTACAATTTGAACAATATCCTTTCATTGTGAAAAGTCAACAACAAGTCCTAGTAACTCGCACAAACCCCTAACACAAAGATACATAATAACATGATCCATTAATAATGAAAAAACAATTGAAAATCAAAATAATTTTTGAAAAGTTAAAAAATTTATAGTAATTTATATATTTTTTATACTTACCAATGACCCAGACATAGCTGGTGCTAACTCTTAAAATATAGGGCCAAACACAAATTTTGCCCCCCAATCCCCAAAATTTGCATCTAAAACTAAAGAAAACATGTCCTGAAAGGCCCTCCACACTTCGCCCCTACTGCGCATGCGCAGTGTCAAGGACGTTCCGAAATTGGCGCCATTAATCATTCTAATAACCAGTGCCTGGTAAGCGCTATGTACTCAGCGGGGAGGCAAGAGTTCCCAACTCCTGGGAGGGCCATCCCCGTCTGGGTCATTGGTAAGTATAAAAAATATATAAATTACTATAAATTTTTTAACATTTTTATACTGTACCAATGACCCAGACATAGCTGAATAGTAAAAAGGCTGGAGGGCCAAGGACATAGAGCAAAATGGAATACGCTCAATAAAATAAAATAGAGTCATCCCCTGTAGGGAAAAGAAGTAATAGGCCTTACATGTATCTTTCTTATTTATGATAAATTAGAAAGATACAACACCTTCCAAAAATTGAGCTTCATACATCCATGTACTCTATTAATATCCAATAATCCTTATACTAATAATTTTTAAAGTAAGCCAATAATAAAGTAAGTCTAGAGAATAGAGACTCTTATACTTCTAAAAGTGTGTGAGAATTGCATAATCATGTCCGTTGACATATGCAATATTCAAAGGCTATACTTTAAAAACTAAGACTTGAATGAATTTTATAAACTTAAACTTCTCACTAAACAACCATCCCAATAACAGCTCAGAATTACTAACTCCGGAGGAGGTATCCCCTTGTTTTCATAGTAAAAACAGGTGACCCAAGGGAACACCCTCCCCCCCCCCCTTTTTCTTGCCCTGGGTCAAATAGCCCAGAGCGAAGAGGGCAGCCGAACGGAGACACTGCCGAAACAGACAGCCTACCTAGCTATAGTAGCAACTGTTAAGAGAATGACATTCTGAGCAGTAGATAATAGACCTAACAACAGAGGCCTCCAGAAATGGACTCAATATTTCTGAGATAAAATTCATGAATGGATGGCTGAGCGCAATGAGCAGCCTTCAAAAATCTATAATAGCAACACTATTAATGTAAGCCCAAGAAGTAGAAGAACTCTTACTTCATGAGCCGAAATCTTAAGCACAACTGCTAAGCTAATGATATACCATAAGCAGTACGCTAGTTAATAGAATCCATTAACAATAAAATGGAGCGTAACGTCCTTCTACTAGACATCAAAGACAGAAGAAGCTTACGCCCTTGTAATAAACAGATATCTGTTTATAAATACATAAACTGTACCCGGAAAGAGTAAAGGCCTATGCCCATACGAAGACGGAAGGACCTTAAAATAATAGGTTCCGGATAATAGGAGCCTAACTCTTATGCAACAATCCAACCTAAATAGTAACGGAAGTATTGATTCCGAAACTATGAAAGTGAAAATCATCCATCGATAGTGCATGAAACTCACTGACTCTACAGTAAAAGAGAAACCAACAGAATTACTGTCTAAAAGGTCAGAATTTGAAAACTACTGTTTCCAGAGGCTCAAATGATTACTTAGCTAAATAAGAACCGAAGTTAAAATCCGTATAGGAATTTAATCTAAAGATTCTAAGTCTATTTATCAAAAAGTTACTAACTGACTTAGATAAAGAGACAAAAGACTCAATTGTAAACTATAGTAGAGTGCATAGGTATGAGGTAACATAAACCTATAACCTAAATAACACAGGCTGCAGTAGATCTTGTGAAACAAGTATACTAAAAAATAGCAATGAGTAGTATGGAGGGATCAACCATATGAACATAATGATCCCTACACCACGACGGAAGAGC
This sequence comes from Pictodentalium vernedei, assembly GCA_031216915.1. Lineage (NCBI taxonomy): Eukaryota > Metazoa > Mollusca > Scaphopoda > Dentaliida > Dentaliidae > Pictodentalium > Pictodentalium vernedei. The sequence continues at coordinate 779,126,494 of CM062297.1, read as the reverse complement.
CTCCACTTTAGTCGCATAGAATAGCGAAGAAGAGGATCTCCTATAGTAAGAAATCGCGTCCAAAGCTCGTCCAGTACAGTGCATACAATGCAATACGGACCACACAACGGAATACATGAAGGTTGCGACCTTGCTGGTTGTGATAAAGATGACACGATTTACCCAGTGAAAAAAGATCCTCACATAGAGGAAGATTTCACGTTAAGATCCACAGTAGACAAGAGAGTAAATTACTCATGATCTCTGTGAAGATAGAGATGCTATCAACAGAAATGTATAGTGGTTGTTTATCTTAGCAATACCTGCTAAAACAACAGCGCCGGAGGATACGCGTATCCTATCATTCCGTCCTATAGATCAATAGAGCGTTAACAGTATTAGCTCAGAGATCTGGACAAGCCAACACATACGTCTGCAATTGATTAGCAAGCTGTGTCATAAATAAAACATCATTGGGCGCTCCCATAGATAGCAAATCTGATTAAATACTTGTTTGTTGAGAGTCAATTCTGACAGCAACAAGCGACCCGTAAGAGAACGGGAGTGCGATAAAACAATCAGACGACCCAGAATATGACGGACCAAAACTGAACTTGGTGTACTATAACCAACAGACGGATTCTTTCCATTAAATTGAATAACGGAAACGAAAGAGTGCCTCCCTGGTTCCGGAGATACGCCACTACTGTCGAATTAAAGGACAGGAATTTGGGCATGCGTTTCTGAATAATGTTCATGCAATGACATAAAGCAAGCCTAAAAAACATTATTCCGCGGAAGTTAAACTGATAGCTAAAAGACTGCGGAACCCAAAGACCCTGGCACTTCGAATCCGTAGGGATCAGTATATAACCCAATCTGTTTGACTGGCAACCGTCATAACAGCCACACTCGGGTCCGGCAACTGCGGCGGCACTCTCTGAGTCAACCACCGAATGTTTGCCCCAGTCTGAATCTCTTGTAACACTAGATAGACAAGAGAATGTATAATTCAAGCAATTCATGGATTGCCGGAAAGTTGCCGTCGAAGAGAAGCTCCTCCGAGAACGAAGCGACTCTGAGAGAGTTCTTAACCTACTATCCACGCGTGGATGTAGCTAGGGCTGCATCACGTCTAACCAACTCCAATCAGCCACTGAAGGGCGGAGTTATACGTGAACAAACTACTGCCCTCAAAAGAAATTACATTGAGAATAATATCCCGTAAATCTTTTCTTGAAGACGTAATGATAACGCCTCAGTAAGGCGGATTACGTATAATAAAGCGTCTAAGTTAAGTCTACTATACATAATGTCGTTCCCAACATTGAAATTGGAAAAGACATAAACGGCGAAAAAGAATATATGCAGTCTTTAATCACCGTCTAGACGCATATGAACTCTCGGTATGCCCTGCTCTGCCAAAATAAACTATATGTAAAAAAGATAAAATGGCAGAAATGAGCCACGCGGACAAGAAACTAAACTATCATGCTTAGTAGCAGGCTTGTATATATATATAAATATATAGCGTCGAAAAATAAAACACATGTTGTAATGACAATATTGGACTGCGTCGGTAAGTCAGGGACAAAGCCCCTGTACCGATCGAAAAATCCGAGTCCAATGACGCTATAAGTCTCTTATCCAAGATCGCAGCAATGAAGTCCGAAAAATAATCACTGGAAGAAATGCCAGAAGATAAGAAAGGCATCTTCCGATACTACTAAAGGGAAAACTCGAAATCTTTTGAATCCCTTTCGCCATCCTGTCGGACCCTATAAAGCGTTCGGTCGTCCGTAGCTTGATGCAACCGCGGACCGCACCGACCCAGCGCCGTCGGATAATTCCTGATTCGACCGAGAAACCGTCAATTGCTGGGATGCTGCGAAACAACTGTGCTAACTCGGATAGCACGTCCGTCACTGAGGCCTGAGGAGCAGCGGTCTTACGATGCATTGCCGCAGGAAGCTCCGAGATCGTTACCCCGTGCATACTTCCAATATGCGAGCGAACGGAGTGTATAGGCCTCGTGTCCCTTGGCTACCGGATGGCGCGACCTATTCGCTGTGGAATCACTGAATGCCGAAACTGATCGGATACTCGAGGTCACGTAGCCAATGTGCGGTCGTGTGCCCTGCTGTGAGGATGAGGAAGCATTAAAGACAGTCTCTCGGACTGTCAATATAACGGAGCGTCCCGAGCAACGGACATATGCTCCGAATGTAAAATATCTGAACCACAACATGTGGTCCCCTATGTTGTTGGCTTCCTCCGATCTGTCCTCAATCTGCCGTCACTGGGTGAGTACTAAAGTAATTAAAGTGCTCGCATCACCCAAATCTCCTTCCTAGACTGCAACGGACGAACCCGGCAGCCGAACCATTCGATGAATGTACGCTACACCGGGTGAGCTAGCGAATGTCACTCCGTAAGCGATAGACATATTCCATGAGCACATATTGCCGCTAACTCTTCATTAACTATGACGACAGAGGCACACTTTTGAAAGACATCTCCATAACTCTTCGAACAAGAAACCAGAAATGCTTGGAAAGCAAGCATAAAATAATAAATATATATAGCGTCGTTCAATAATTCGATAGTTTGCGTGACATTATTGGACTATGTCGGAACTGAGGGACGATGTCCCTGAACCGAACCAAAAATTTCTAAGTCCACCGACGCTATCAGTTTCTTATCCGGCATCGCAGCATATGTTGTTCCGAAAGGGAAACTTGAAATCCACCGAATCCCTTTCGGTATCCCGTCGGACCGGATGAAAATTTTCGGACGTCCGTACCCGCTTCCGCGGAGCGTCCCGACCCAGCATCGTCGGATAAAATATATGCGACAGATTCAGTTGATGCTGGGATGCTGCGATAAACTGTGCTATTAAGGAAAGCACGTCCGTTCACGAGGCCTGTGCAGTAGCGGACTTACGATGCATTGCCGCTGGAAGCTCCGTGTACGTTGACTCCCGCACACTTCCTATGCGAACGTCCGGAGACTGCAGGCCTCGAGTCCCCGGCTACCGACCCAGCGCTGTCGGATAATTCTCGATCCGACACCGTTTCTGTCGGCTGCTGGGATGCTGCGATAAGCTGTGCTATGTGCACAAGAATGTCCGGCGTCGAGACCTGCGGAGGCGCAGACTATCGCTGCTTCGCCGAGGGTAGCTACGCATCAGATGGCTCCCGCATACTTCCTATGCGAACGTCCGGAGTCCATCGGTCTCGAATCCCTGGCTGTCGGATGGTGTGACCTGGTCGCCGAAGAATCCTTGATCGGCGAAGCTGGTAATATATCGGCGGTCACACAGCCAAGGTGCGGTCGTGTGCGCTGACGAGAAGAGGAAGCCTTAGCAGTCTCAGCGGACTGCCTATACAACGGAGCGTCCCGAGCGACGGACGTATGCTCCGCTAACGACACATTTGTACCACAACATCTGGGGCCAGATGTTGTTGAACGAGAGAGGGGCCTCTCTCGCTTGCCGTCCGGATGGACCGGAACGAGCTATGAACCGGACTAAAAGGCTTCCTCCGTTCTCCCTCCGATCCGCCGTCACTGGGTGTGCATTAAGTTAATTTTATAGTGCTCGCATCACCCCAAAATTCCTTCTAGACCGCAACGGACGAACCCGGCTGCCGAACCATTCGGTGAATGGACGCTACACCGGGCGAGCTAGCGGACGTCAAAGGCCGTCGAACCTACTAGGGTCCTCTTAGGCAATTGGCGTATTACATGAGCACTTTTCCGCTAGCCCTTCATTAATTGTGACGACGGAGGCACACTGTTGGAAGACATCACAGATACATCACCCTAATCTTGATCGTCTGAAATAGAAATTGATAAAGTAGAGTGACCCTGCGGGGAAAGGACCGGAGTGTCCAAATCCCCAACAACATACCGTGACATACGCTTCCCATATTGTCATCGAAATCATACGATACAGAACAGGAGTTAATGCGAGTACACTGACCACATATAGAATGATAATAAGGTCAGAGGAAGACTTCCTCTTAAAACAATTGATCAATATCCTTTCAATGTGAAAAGAAAACAAGTCCTGGTACTCGCACTAACCCCTGGCAATCAAAATACATAATAATAATATGATCCATTAATATAGAAAAAATAATTGAAATCAAAATATTTTGAAAAAATATTTTTTCAGAACAGCCCAAGTTTCTGAAAAGTAACGTTGAGCCCCAATGGATCCCAAGCCTAAGTGTGGACAAAAATTTTAAAAATATTTTAAACAATTTATTCAACACTTACGAACAATAATAATGTATCTATTTATGATTAAAATAACATAAAGATATTATTATTTAGAAATCCCCCCCTCACACAGAGGGCTGTTGTAAATGTAAACAATGAGTGTAAAAACACTAAAATAAGACTCCAGGCACCCAGGCCCGAAATCAGTTACCAAAAATACACCATCTGATGCAAAACAGAGACTTCCAGGGAAGAAACTGCAGAACATCAGATGGTAGATGCAGAACACAACGCCTAACCACCCGTAGGTGAAGACGTAAACATGGGGAAAGAACAGAATTCATTGTTATTCAGCTAAAACTCCCAAGAAATTTTAGTAATAATAATTACAGAAACTATGCCAAAAGCATGGGAGAATAGGAAGGGGGAACTTAAAGGACAGGGAGAGAGGAAAAACACTTGAAAAAACAGTGTAACTAAATAATCAGAATGACAACAAAATGGCTGCTGCCTTGAAAATAGGTAACTTAACATAATTTCATTAAAAAATTTTAAGTTACAGCCCTGATAATATTCTGTCACACATTCTTTTCCTCTCCTCCTTTTCTATCCTCCTTAGAATCACCATTTCACTAATATTTATGTGTCTGGCATCATTTAAACTGAGATTTAAAAGCACAAAGATCAGTCAGATGTTAACTGATGAAGGGCCAAACTTAGAATGATTAATGGCGCCAATTTCGGAACGTCCTTGACACTGCGCATGCGCAGTAGGGGCGAAGTGTGGAGGGCCTTTCAGGACATGTTTTCTTTAGTTTTAGATGCAAATTTTGGGGATTGGGGGGCAAAATTTGTGTTTGGCCCTATATTTTAAGAGTTAGCACCAGCTATGTCTGGGTCATTGGTACAGTATAAAAATATATTTTTTCAGCGAAGCCCAAGTTTCTGAAAAGTAACGTTGAGCCCCAATGGATCCCAAGGCTAAGTGTGGTCAAAAATTTTAAAATTATATTAAATATTTAATGCAAAACTTACGGATAATAATAATGTATCTTATAGTGAGATAAACTACTCCAAAGGCAAACAGCCCCCCTCAAAAGAGACTGTTGCCAATGTAAGCAAACAGTGTAAAAACACCAGAAAACATGACTCCAGGCACTGACAAAACTGGCCCGAAATCAGTCATCAAAATTACACTCTATCTGATGCAAAACAGAGACTCCCAGGGGAGAATCTGCAGAACATCAGATGGAAGATGCAGAACACAACGTTTATACACCCATGGGTGAAAACGTAACTATGGGAAAAATAACAGAATACATTCTGTAACCAAGCTAACTCTCCCAAGAGAATTTAGAAATGATCTTTCTCAAAAATATGCCAAAAGCATGGGAGAATAGCAAGGGGGGACTTAGAAGACCAGGGGAGAGGAAACACTGAATAAGCAGTGCAACTTTATAGCAAGAATGACAACAAGAGGCCCATGCCTCGAAAATAGGCAACTTAACATAATTTCATAAAAAATTTTAAGTACAGCCCTGATTATTTTTTGTCACTCCTTTTTCCTCTCCTCCTTCTATATCCTCCTTAGAATCACCATTTCTCCAATAATTACGTGTCTGGCATCCTTTAAACTGAGATTTACAAGCACAAAGATCAGTGAGATGTTGACTGATGAAGGGCCAAACAGAGAATGATAATTGGTGCCAATTTCGGAACGTCCTTGACACTGCGCATGCGCAGTAAGGGCAAAGTATGGAGGTCCTTTAGGACATGATTTCTTTTGGTTTTAGATGCAAATTTTGGGGATTGGGGGGCAAAATTTGTGTTTGGCCCTGGATGTTTTAGAGTTAGCACCAGCTAAGTCTGGGTCATTGGTACAGTATAAAAATATGCCCTAATTGGAAACATTATTGGGGCAGTGTCCCTCCACCGCAACACACCTATCAGTTATACCCTGGCAAACATAAGGAGCTAAGTTCTGTCAAATGAATTTTTTAAATATCCCACATCAACACTCAACAAAACTTACAAATTAATATCTGACCTCTGTGTGATCCACGACAAACATACATATTCCCATATCTCTTGCCACTGATTCTCATGAATGCTTTATGTTCTGCACCAATAAAAGGGTCTTTTCAAACTTCATATCAAGAAGTATTAACCTTTTGCACATCTTTGAAAAAATATAAAATCTTCATAATACTTACACACTTCCCAGAATCAGAATAATAGAATCAATGTCTTTCAGTCTGTAAATGTGTTTCATTGCTTTCAGTAAATTACATCCACCTCGTGGTTTTAATCTCATTACAAATTCTTTGGCTTCATCAATTCTGAAAACAGATGATAAATAGTCCATGCTTTAATAAGCATGCTTAAACATATTTTTATGTATGAAGCCAGGTTTAATCAATCGTTTATAACTATGTTACCAACTTTAGAAGACATTCACCCCAGGCTTTGGTTACCTAACACAATTCACAGATGATATAATCTAATTTCTATTTCTACAAATTATATTATTTTTTTTAAAACACAATGTTGACCCCAAATGAAAAAAAAGAGTCAGTAAAGAGAACATTTTATAAGTGAGGAGTACTTAATATTATGTGTTGAATGTTTCTGTGCATACTGCTAGCTAGCTAAATGGCTTTTGTTATTTTGTCTGAAGAGTCATTTAATAACAATAAGGCCTAAAAAAGTTGAAAATCTGTTTCCCAGGCCCTTCCACATGGTGTTTTTGTCTGCCACATGCTCTCTTTTTATAACCAATGCAAACTTGAAAAAATAAAAATGAAATGGTTTGATATTTGACCCATGTTAATAAAATTGATAAATTTGTCCCTTGAGTGCAACAAGCCTTTGCAATGATTTAGCATTGCGAAAGCCTTCTTGCATTCAAGGGACAAAATACCCCATCACCCATGCTATTCTGTAGTTTGGAAGGCTGAAAACATAAAACAAACCAAGAACATGAACTTTTGATGGCAAAGAAATAATAACAAAAATAAAAAATAAAATTAAAAAATGCCCGCCCACATGCAATTTTATTAAAAATGGCCAGAGAAACAGACGATCTACTTTGTGAGGCCTAACATGATCCAATTTAAAATAAAAACAATTTATAACTTTGTGAGATATGAAATGAAATAAGAGGGCTGATGATCATTACTGTGGGTTGAAACAGAATTGTTATATTTGACAAAATCATTTTAGTACTATACTATTACTATTTATTACAGTGGAGCCCACTTAATTGGATATCGCTTAACTGAATAACCCTGTTAATTGAATATAATTTCCCAACACAAAACCATTTACCATACCTCCAGGACAAGTTTGACCTGTTAACTGAATATAAGTTATAGAGTAAACTCTGTTAATTGAATAAAAAATCTTGCAAACTGTCAAGACTCACCCTGACTCTCCCCAGTTTTCCTTTGTTAAAAGACCTATTTGGTCTCAGTACATCCAATACAGGTATTTAATCTATTATATCTTATTTGACAGAGCTCCTGGAGCTCCGTCAAACAAGAATGATAGAGTAAATTCTAAGTTTATCTCTGGAATACAGGAAAGTGACACATTCCCTGTTAATTGAATACTGCTGCTAATTGAATAAATTTCATTGACAAAGTGGTTATTCAATTAACAGAGTTCCACAGTATAACACCCAGTGCAACACAGTTAATATTTGTATGAACTTGAGACAAATGGACAATAATTTAATTTGGGGATATGGTGTGGACTGACCAATCAGATTGTACCATACCCCCTAAATTAAATATTGGCCCAACCACTGAAGTTTGGAATAACTTAACTTAAAATCAATCTACCCATAATAACAAATTTTACTCATTGTTAGAAATAAACATACACCTACATTTCAGCACTGACTGTATTTGTCATGCCATAACCAAACTTTGAATGCAGAAGGTAGTGACATATTGTAATGTGTCAAGCTTCAGGTTGATAATGAAATCAATTTCATTATCAGCCAGAAGCCTGGGATGTTGTACTGTTTTAACCCTTTACCTAATGAATCTGCCACATCCACCTCATAATATACAAATTCAGCAGCGAAAAAAAAAAATTCCAAAAATTTCATGAAAACCATAACATGTGATCCTTCACTGGAACAAGCTCATCAAGCTCGCTCCCATGAGAGATCACATGATATGGTTTTGTTGTAATTGTTTGAAAAATTTGGAAAAATAATATTTAAAATCATAAATTTTGATAACTTCTGCAATGGGTAAGGGATTAACATTCAGGCTTCCAGCTTGGAGAGACTTAAAACTGTGATATATAAAGTGGGAGATCGTTGACAGCAGAAATGGACATCCAGTTGACCCAATAAAGGATATGTCTATAGGCTTACATTCTACAGTTTATATCTCTGACACAAGGCCAAACTGGTTCCTCTTCTGAGCCAAACATCAGCATGTATATCCCTTGTTTCTTTGAAATTTGTTCATCTATGAAATGCTGGAAGATTAGGAAGAAATTACCATGTTATGATCACTTACTACACTTTTCACTAAGCGATGTTTCCCAATAACCTTTTTACCCTTTACCCAGAGTAACCAATGTAACATCCACACAAGCCAGCAAGCCTCAATCACAAAAATCACCATACAAATTTTATTATTTTTTCATTATTTGTTTGAAAAACACTGCTTCTGACAGCACAAAGTAATGAGCTCTGTCAGCTCATTCCAATGTGGGGGGTCATAAGATATCTTTTTGAGGCAAAAAAGAAAAACTTTTAGTTATTCAAGAAATTTTGTAAAAGTGTCATCTGCAATTCACATTGGGTAAAGAGTTAATTGTTTCGAGTGTCACAATCTGTTTTAGGATTTGAACAACATCTATGTGTACTTTTGCTTTCAGTGATTAAATGCCTTGATGAGATACACATGTTATAAAGATCTTTCTTAACCATTAAGGGTTCAGACATTTTCATTTTCAATCTTCCTGACACCGTATCTTCAGAGCTTTGTGGCTCGGCAATGGTTTCTTCATAAAATCAATCGGTGTGAAGTGTCTCAGTGGTGACTGCCATTAAGCTGGAATTCTCTCTACTTAATGCTTTTAACAAAACGAATGCCATTATGATAAACAGAGAAGGCAATGAAAATTTCTCTCATATTTCATGAATGAAACTCATCCCTATTTTCATTTTGCAGAGCTTCAGGCTCAATAAAATAGAACATTTTGACAAATTCCATAAATATTATATGAGAGAACGAATCATTCCTTATCCTCTATTTATTTATCAGAACAGTAATTAATCATATTTGTAAACAGTTAATTTTGGGTATGGAATAGTTTTTATGAACAGAATACTTATTTTGAGTCCAATAAATAACAAGTGAGAGATGATGCATTGAAATATTGGCTTCCAGCATTTTCAACAAAGCCTAGAAACAGGCTTCTAGCACTGAACCAATAACTTCACGTTCTGGAGCTATATCAAAACTGCACTTTTAACAGAAATGCACAAAGGATAAATACTGTGGGATGAGGTCTTAAAAGCTCAGCATATTTGCTGTTTTAGTAGAGTGTTTAACCCTTTACCCAACGCAGACGATTTCAAAATTTATGATTTTAAATATCATTTTTTAAGTTTTTTCAAAAAATTTCAACAAAACCATATCATGTGACCCCTCTTTGGACCAAGCTCAACGAGCTCGTTCCAAAGAGGGGTCACATGATATGGTTTTGTTGAAATTTTTTGAAAAGTTAAAAAATTTATAGTAATTTATATATTTTTTATACTTACCAATGACCCAGACTTAGCTGGTGCTAACTCTAACAAAACCAGGGCCAAACACAAATTTTGCCCCCCAATCCCCAAAATTTGCATCCAAAACAAAAAGAAATCATGTCCTATAGGACCTCCATACTACGCCCCCACTGCGCATGCGCAGTGTCAAGGACGTCCCGAAATTGGCGCCAATTATCATTCTTACTGGCAGTGCCTGGTCAGCGCTATGTACTCAGCGGGGAGGCAAGAGTTCCCAACTCCTGGGAGGGCCATCCCCGTCTAGGTCATTGGTAAGTATAAAAAATATATAAATAACTATAAATTTTTTAACATTTTTATACTGTACCAATGACCCAGACTTAGCTGAATAGTAAACAGGCTGGAGGGCCTAGGACATAGAGGAAAATCCAATAAGCTCAACTATATAATAAAGAGGTAACCCCTTAAGGAGAAAAGGAGTATTAGGCTTTACATGTATCTTTCTTATTTAATATTAAATTAGAAAGATACAATACCCTTAATAATTGAGCACAATAATATTCATGTTCTCTATTAACATCCAGTATAACCCTTATACTAATTATTTTTAAAGAAAGCCAATAAATAAAGTAGTCCAGAGAATTGAGACTCTTTATAGTCATTTAAAAGTGTCCGAGTATTGTATATTAAAGCCCGTTTGACACTTGACATATACAAATGCTTCACACCGAGCTACACTTTAAAAATAAGACATGAATGAATTTTAACATTAATATTACACTTTAAAACCAGAAATACTGACTTGGAGGAGGCATTCCCTTGCTTTTCACTATAAAGCAGGTGACCTAAGAGAACACCCGCCCCCCCCCCCCCTTCCCCTTGCCCTGGGTCAAATAGCCCAGAGCGAAGAGGGCAGCCGGACAGAGTCACTGCCGGAACAGAAAGCCTGCATAACTATAGCTGCAACTGTTTAGTGGACGACTTCTGAGCAACAGATAACGGACCTAAACAATGCAGGTCTCCAGAAATGGACTCAATATTTCTGAGATAAAAATTCGTGAATGTGGATGGCTGAGACCAATAAGCAGCCTTCATTAAATCTGTAATAGCAACACTATTAGCATAAGCCCAAGAAGTAGCAAGAGCTCTTACTTCATGAGCGGAAATCTTAAGCACAGACTGCTGAGAAGAAGATAAACTCTCATAAGCAGTACGGATAGTTAATTGAATCCATCTAGCAATAGAATGGACCGAAATGTCCCTTCTATTAGGCATCAAAGACAGAAAGAAACGTTTCCGTCCCTTTCTGATAAACTGAGATCTCTGTTTATAGATATGTAGCGCTCTAACAGGACAGAGTAAAGGCCTACGCCCGTCTGAAGACGGAAGAACCTTAATAACAATAGGTTCCGGATATTTATTAGGAGCCTGATTCTTAGCTAAAAAACCCACATTAGTAGTGAAGGTGATAGTGTTCCCAACACTACGATAGTGAGAATCATCCACCGACAGTGCATGAAGCTCACTGACTCTTCTAGCAGAAGAGAAAGCTATGAGAAAAGCTGTCTTATAAGATAAGAATTTGAAATCTACTGTCCCAAGAGGTTCAAATGGCTTTTCCTTCAATTTAAGAAGAACCCAAGCTAAATTCCATTTAGGAATTAATCAAAGAGTTTTGGGTCTATTTATCGAGAAGTTTCTAACCAACTTAGATAAAGAGACATTAGATCCAATTTGTAAACTATCATGATGTGCATAGGTATCAGATAACATAGACCTATAACCCTTAATAGTAACAGGCTGCAGTTTGATTTCGTCAAACAAGTATACTAGAAAGTTTGCAATGTCTGGTATAGAGGGATCAAAAATATCTACAGAATGATCCCTACACCAACGACGAAAAACCTTCCACTTAGCCACATAGTTTAGCGAAGAGGAGGTCCTCCTACAGTTAGAAATCGAGTCCACTGCTCGTCCTGTAAAGTGCTTGCCATGCAAGAAGGACCGCACAACGGAAAAACGTGAAGGTTGAGACCTTGCGGGTTGTGATGGAGTTGGCGCGATTTCCCCTGCGAAAGAAGATCCTCCCGTGGAGGAAGCTTTCGCGGTAGGTCCCACAACAAACACCTGAGTAGATTTATCCACGGTCTCTGTGGCGACAGAGATGCTACCAACAGAATCTTGCATTGAGATTGTTTTATCTTTAGCAATACTTGTTGAATTAACGGCGCTGGAGGATACGCATATCCTATCATTCCGTCCCAAGGGATCGACAGAGCGTCTACTGCAAATGCTCTTGGATCCAGACACGGAGACACATACGTCTGCAACTGATTGTTGAGATGTGTCGCAAATAAGTCTATCATTGGCCGTTCCCATTGGTAGCAAATCTGATTGAATACTTGTTTGCTGAGAGTCCACTCCGACGGCAACAAGCGACCCTTTCGTGAAAGGGAGTCTGCTAGCACATTCAGACGACCCGGTATGTGACGGACCGAAAGAAGAACCTGATGTTCTAGTGCAAACAGAAGGATTCTTTCCGTTAGATTGAACAACGGAACTGAATGAGTGCCTCCCTGATTCCGTATATACGCCACTACTGTCGTATTGTCGGATAGGATTTGGACATGAGCATTGTGAATAATGTCCATCCAATGACGTAACGCAAGCCAAATTGACATCATTCCCTTGATGTTTATGTGCTTGCACAGGAATTGTGGATCCCAAAGACCCTGGCATCTCGAATCCGTTGGGATTAATGATGCACCCCAACCTGTTTGACTGGCATCCGTCATAATGGTAAAACTCAGATCCGGCAACTGCAGCGGAACTCCCTGAGTTAACCACTGAATGTTTGCCCAAGTCTGAATCTCTTGTTTCACTTGATCTGACAAGAGAACGTCTACGTCGAGTGAATGAATTTTCACACTCCAATTCTGAGTCAAGAAAATTTGGAGAGGACGCGTGCGTAACCGCCCCATCGGAATGAGATCCGCGGCGGCTCCGCACAGACCTATCAGTCTCATAAATTCTCTCGCTGTGACTTTGTCTGCGTGCAGACAATAGCGAGCGTAACAACTGACTAATTTCGCTCTGGTTAACGGCAGACGAACGAGATTGTTGTGCGTCTCGAAGCTCATTCCCAGATGAGTGAATGACTTGGACGGCACCAGATCCGACTTCTCCTCGTTTACTATAAAACCGGGACGTCGGAGCAATAGAAGTAGATTCTGAACATCGTTCTGAAGCGTTAACTCGTTGCCGTACCTCTGAAGAATGTCGTCCAGGTAGGCCGACGTTACCGCAGACGAATGAGCTCGGAAATAGATCATTACCGAGTTCATTACCCGAGTGAAAGCCCAGGGTGCTAGATTCAATCCGAAGCACATCGCCCGGAATTGATACACCACTCCTAGGACTGCGAAGCGTAGATACTTTCTGAATGTCGGATGTACCATGACCTGAAAGTACACATCTTTGAGATCTATGCTTGTTGCATAATCGTTCACCCGAATACTCGCTCTGACCGACCGAATCGTCTCCATATAAAATTTCGGAGCGACGATCAGCTTGTTTATCCAGCTCAAATCTATGACTGGATGGAACGAGCCATCTGGTTTCGGAACCAGAAACAGATGGCTGTAGAATCCCGGAGTCTCCTGGTTTTCTACGACCTCTACCGCGTTCTTCATTAAAAGAGACTGCACCTCTGATAACAGAGTGTCTCTTTTCTGCGGATTTGACGGAAGTTGAGTCCACTTTGGACTTCGAGTTAATGGAGGCTTTCGTTTGAAGGATATCTTTAGACCTTCCGAAGTCACTCCTCTCACCCAAGGGTCGTCCGTAATCGACGCCCATTCTTGTGAAAAGCTCGACAACCTTCCGCCAACCGGTACGCGATAGAGGTTTAAGCCATCACCTCCTGGACCTGCGAGGCCTGCAGTAAGAGAAACCACGTCCTCCACGACCCGCACCTCGTCCCGTCGACCTCGGGGCGTCCGACCGGTTGTCCCGGCCCGAAGGACGTCCCGAACGAGAGTCGCTACCCTGATGGTCTCTCGAATAAGACCAAGAGGACGCACCGGAACCTCTATAGGAACCTCTCTTGGGCGCATTAGACCCAGAAGTGCCTGTCTTATTCTTGTCTGCTGTATCCGACTTCTTAGAAGCAGATTTGAACAACAGAGAATCCAAAGCTTTCTTTGTAATTTTATCATAAATAGCAGAAAGCTTGCCGTCAAAGAGAAGTTCTCCGGAGACCGAAGCGACTCTAAGACAGTTCTTCACCTTAGTATGCATGAGTGTGGATGTAGCTAGGGCTGCGTCACGTCTAACCAACTCCAGGTTTGCCACAGAAAGGGCGGAGTTACACGTGGAATAAGCTACTGCCCTTGAAAGAAGTCTTAAAGAGGATTGCATATCCTGAAACTCTTTCCCTTGAAGGCGCAGTGATAACGCCTTAGTAAGGTGATCTGCGTAAGATAAGGCATCTAAATTGGCTCTGTTAGACGAAATAGCTGTTTCCAACACCGCGGTTGGAATAGAAGCCGACGACGGTAATGATAGCTCTAAGTCTTCTGCCTCGTCGTCCATACGCAGAGGAACTCTCGGGATACCCTGTCCTGCCGGGTCGAATTTATTCCTTGCATTAATGAAAGGCAGGTTGAGAGTATTGGCGGACAAGAAACCTGCTTTCCCCGTCTTGGAAGCAAGTTTAAATATAGCGTCGTTCAATAATTCAAATGTTCTTGCAACATTATTGGACTGCGACGGAAACTCGGGAGCGATGTCCCTGAACCGCTCAAAAAATTCAGAGTCCAATGACGCTATAATCCTCTTGTCCGGAACCGCAGCAGTCTGGCCCGACGGAAAAACTTGAGGGAGAAAGTGCCGGATGAAGTCCACGGCAGCTTTATGTTGTTCCGAAAGGGATAGCTCCAAATCATCCGTATCCCTTTCACCATCCGGTCGGACCTCATGATGCTCCCAGTCGTCCGCCCCCGATGCTTCGGCGGAGCGTACCGACCCAGCGCCGTCGGATAATTCTCGATCCGACACCGTTTCTGTCGGCTGCTGGGATGCTGCGATAAGCTGTGCTATCTGCACAAGAATGTCCGGCGTCGAGACCTGCGGAGGCGCAGTCTTTCGCTGCTTCGCCGAGGGCAGCTCCGCATCAGATGGCTCCCGCATACTTTTTCTATGCGAACGTCCGGAGTCCATCGGTCTCGAATCCCTGGCTGCCGGATGGTGTGACCTGGTCGCCGAAGAATCCTTGATCGGCGAAGCTGGTAAGATATCGGCGGTCATGCAGCCAAGGTGCGGTCGTGTGCGCTGACGAGAAGAAGAAGCCTTAGCAGTCTCCGCGGACTGCCTATACAACGGAGCGTCCCGAGCGACGGACGTATGCTCCGCTTGCGACACATTTTGTACCACAACATCTGGTCCCAGATGTTGTTGTACGAGAGAGGGGCCTCTCTTGCTCGCGGCCCGGCTGGACCTGGACGAGCTAGGAACCGGACTCAAAGGCTTCCTCCGATCTCGCTTACTATCCGCCGTCACTGGGTGTGCACACTGAATGTTTATAGTGCTCACATCACCCAACATTTCCTCCTGGACCGCATCGGACAAACCCGGCTGCCGAACCATTCGGTGAATGGACGCTACACCGGGCGAGCTAGCGGACGACATTTGTCTAATCTCCATGAGCACTTTTGCCGCTAGCTCTGAATTCATTTGTGACGACGGAAGCGCACTTGCAGAAGATAACATGGAAACATCACCCTGTTCTTGTTCCTCTGAAATAGAAACTGAGAGAGTTGAGTGACCTTGCGGAGAAAGAGCCGGCATAGCCCTTTCTCCAGAAACAACATACCGTGACACACGTTTCCAATGTTTGTCATCCCAATATTGACATATAGAACAGGGATTAGTGCGAGAACACTGACTACAATTAATACAATGATCATGAAAGTCAGAGGAAGATTTCTTCCCATTACAATTTGAACAATATCCTTTCATTGTGAAAAGTCAACAAGTCCTAGTTACTCGCACAAACCCCTGACACAAAGATACATAATAACATGATCCATTAATAAATGAAAAAACAATTGCAAATCAAAATAATTTTGAAAAAATATTTTTTCAGCGAAGCCCAAGTTGCTGAAAAGTAACGTTGAGCCCCGATGGATCCGATGGCAAAGTGTGGTCAAAAATTTTAAATTTATATTAAATAATTAATGAGACACTTACGGATAATATAAATGTATCTTATAGTGAGATAAACTACACTAAAGGCAAACAGCCCCCCTCAAAAAAGGCTGTTGCCAATGTAAACAAACAGTGTAAAACACCAGAAAACATGACTCCAGGCACTGAAAAAACTGGCCCGAAATCAGTCATCAAAATTACACTCTATCTGATGCAAGACAGAGACTCCCAGGGGAGAATCTGCAGAACATCAGATGGAAGATGCAGAACACAACGTTTATACACCCATGGGTGAAAACGTAACTATGGGGAAAATAACAGAAAACATTCTGTATCCAAGCAACTCTCCCAGGAAAATTTTAGAAATGAACTTTCTAAAAAATATGCCAAAAGCATGGGAGAATTGCAAGGGGGGACTTTAGAAGGCTAGGGGAGAGGAAACACTGAATAAGCAGTGCAACATTTAGCAAGAATGACAACAAGAGGCCCATGCCTCGAAAATAGGCAACTTAACATAATTTCATCAAAAAAATTTTAAGTACAGCCCTGATTATTTTTTGTCACTTCTTTTTCCTCTCCTCCTTCTATATCCTCCTTAGAATCACCATTTCTCCAAAAATTACGTGTCTGGCATCCTTTAAACTGAGATTTACAAGCACAAAGATCAGTGAGATGTTGACTGATGAAGGGCCAAACAGAGAATGATAATTGGCGCCAATTTCGGGACGTCCTTGACACTGCGCATGCGCAGTGGGGGCGTAGTATGGAGGTCCTATAGGACATGATTTCTTTTTGTTTTGGATGCAAATTTTGGGGATTGGGGGGCAAAATTTGTGTTTGGCCCTGGTTTTGTTAGAGTTAGCACCAGCTAAGTCTGGGTCATTGGTACAGTATAAAAATATAATATTTTTTCAGCTGCTGAATTTGCATATTACGTGGGTGGATGCAGGTGATTCGTTGGGTAAAGGGTTAAGTAAATATAGGTTATTACCACCATGCGGGTTTCTAAGATGGTGTACTGAAGTTGAGATCACGTTATTACCACCACATGGGTTTCAGAGATGGTGGACTGAAGCCGAGCCCACATCTCTGGGCATACATTGATGAGATAAGGCCAGGGTATAGACTTCAATACACCATCTCAGGAATCCACATGGTGGTAATAACCTATATTTATATAAACACTCCACTAATACTAAAACAGCAAATCTGCAGAGCTTTTAAGCTAAAGACCCAATCCTGCAGGTCTCAGGCACATCCGAGAGAACAAAAATTCCAGGACCATTTTAGGAATTTTTCAATCACTTTTCAAGACCTCCTCCTTGAATCATTTGAGTTATCTCTGATCTTCATACACATGCTAAAATATCATATGAAATGGGTTACAGAATAATTATTTTTTACCTTTCCTGAGAAAGCTTCACAAGAAATGAAGTCAAGTGAGTTGGTGCCAAAATATCCTTCCTGGGGACAGATGCACAAAAACAAATTTATAAGCACACTTTGTGATTTTTCAAGCATTGTCCAGTACCTTTTCTGACCATGTTGGATTTTCAAGCACTTTCCAGGTCTGAAATCAAGCATTGTCCAGTACATTTTCTGACCATTGTGGGTTTTCAAGCACTAAATATTACTTACACAATAAGGTCATATGGTTTGGTTTTGAAACTATTTCTAGAAGTGCTGTCTGTGAGTTTAGTTCTCAACATGCAATGAACATTTACTCTTAAAGATTTGAACAATCCTCCAGAACAATTAACTCTAGTCCCTTCACTTAATGAATCAGATGCATCCACCAGTGTAATTTATATACTCAGCAGTTGAAATTTTTTTTTAAATTTCAGCAAAATAATGTCATGTGACACCCAATTGGAATGATATATTCTGGCCCATTCCAATGAGGGATCACATGATATGGTTTTGTTGAAAGTTTTTGAAAAAAAATAAAATAATGGAATTTTGAAATTGTGTGGATAAAGGATTAAAGGCCTGGTCAATACTCTAGAAATTTTACTACACCATAACCTGGGAGTGATTTCTAGTCATTTCTGTATGGGCAGCCAAGACTTCCTTCTGGCAGAACTTCAAAGAGAAGTATCTGTTCTTTGGTGTCATAAAATAGTATAAACTGGAATTAGGCTGTTAAGGGTTGGAACAATAATCAAAATTGGCTAGAAATTTAAGGTTTCTAAATTTTTAGCACTTCAAAAACATTAAAATTTTATGAAAGTCAAATATTGTAATTTTTTAAAATTTTGACATCATGGACAATGCCACTCAAGAAAGAAAGCTTAAATGTTCTTCAGTGGCAATTACGCAACTGGATCTTTTAAAGAACCTTTAGCATTGAGTTTATTTCCAAAGCAAGCATTTCAAAATTAATGCTAAATAAGAAACAAGAGAGATGTCTGATCACGTCCGTGCACCTACATTTGGGCTTGATACAGACAGAGCAATGTGAAGTGAATAACCAAGAGGCAGACTGAAAAAAACTACGCAGTACTTGATCTAAAGAAAAATTCTTAATCTGTGAAATTAAGTAGAAGTACAATATACAAATCTAATCTAAACACAAACTCTTACAACTTCAAAAAACTAAGTTTTACTGAAAAATTTGAATAAAATTGGAAAAAACCCACAATATGAGGGTCAATTACTGGGGTGGTGCATCCTGAACACTCACCTATTAAATACTAAAGCATTGAGGGATACTTCACTTTGGGACAACTATTTTAACACAAACTCTTTCAACACTGGACGGTAAAATTTTCAATGTCCAAAAGACATTAAAATTTGTGAAACAAAATATAAAATGAGGGTTAATCACTGTGGTGGAGTAGTCTGAATGCTTGCCTATTAAATACTAAAGGCTTGAGGGGTACTTGACATGGGACAACTACCTTAACACTCTTACAACACTGAACTGTGAAATTTTCAAAGTCAAAAAACATTAAAATTTGTGAAACTTAGAATAATTAGGAATTACTTGTATGTCTCTCTATACAGTAATAGAGGAGACATATTCTAAATAAGGAGCCCAATTTAAGTAATTCCTTATTGTAAGCATGAAGACAATGCTACATAATTTTTAAGGCTAGACCGGACTAAGACCCAAAAATTAGGATGGCATATCTGAGAATGAGTGAAAATCCCCCACAAGCATACGCCTTACAATAACACTTCAGCTGTATGCAGGATATAAATACGGATAAAACAGCTTCCTTCATAGATACATACTTTTTAAGCCAGACAAGAGGTAAAAATCCCCCCTCCCCTCTTTCTTTAAAGAGAGGAGAGCTCTGGAATCAATAAGAGCGGTACCAAAAAACAATATAAATAATCATCGAACAGGCACTCAGGTATTAATTCATGATTAATAAATGGTGCTTAATGCTACGTCAGAAGTTAAGGCTATAGCAATGATCCTGGTAATTAATATTGCCCGCTATATAACATACACCGCAGACGGCGTACACAGATACTTCGAAAACCGGTGATATATAAAAAATATAACATACACATATCCAATCGAGCCACACTGAACAATCCCTGAAGAGAAAACACACTTCCTAGGTAATCCACAGGTGGCCTCTGTACAATAAATTCCAGTTACAACACTCTCCAACGTGTACTACCCGATATCTACGATCATAAACACGTGCGATTTGAGTACTGATATAATAGAAACCCAGATCTAGAAATGAGAGTAGGTATGATTAAAAGGCTCCAACACGGACCGCCCCCGAAATAGATTATGATCATAAGGTCCACAAAATACAATAAAGCATTAGCCTAATAAAATAATGTGCGAGAGCATTTATATTCAGCATATAACGGTAAGCATCTGAATACCAGTTAACTGGTTATGCAGTCTGCTAGGCACTCAAGAGTAGCAATTTAATTGTGATGATTTTTAAATACGTGCTCGTATATAACAAATCAACAATAATCACAGGAAACTAATCCAACTAAAAAGCGAATGTGCCCATGAGGTCACCATAGAAGACGACCCAAATGCATAGCATGTATATATTAAATTATATTAAATTATGAGACTTGCGGGAAGAAAACTACGTCTTGCCCAGTAATTGCCTCTAAACACATAGGCAGTGTGTGTGTTTTTTCAAATGACACAATCATGTTTTAGAGGAATTTTGAATGTTGGTTTCTGATCCCCCGCCGGGATTCGAACCCTCGGCAAGACCGCCTGGCAATCAGGAGTCCAGCGTCTAAACCACTAGACCATTGCACACCGTCAAAAACGATGGCTGGAATCTAGGTTTTTAGATGAAGTCCTCATGATTACTTGGTTCATCTTCCTTTCGGCAGCAGCATGAAAGTGTGGAACGCGCTGGCTACAGTACGACGAAAGTGCTGTGGATGGCCTCAGACGAAGACTGGCACGGGCTTGTGTGTGTTTTTTCAAATGACACAATCATGTTTTAGAGGAATTTTGAATGTTGGTTTCTGATCCCCCGCCGGGATTCGAACCCTCGGCAACACCGCCTGGCAATCAGGGGTCCAGCGTCTAAACCACTAGACCATTGCACACCGTCAAAAACGATGGCTGGAATCTAGGTTTTTAGATGAAGTCCTCATGATTACTTGGTTCATCTTCCTTTCGGCAACTGCATGAAAGTGTGGAACGTGCTGGCTACAGTACGATGAAAGTGCTGTGGATGGCCTCAGACGAAGACTGGCACGGGCTTGTGTGTGTTTTTTCAAATGACACAATCATGTTTTAGAGGAATTTTGAATGTTGGTTTCTGATCCCCCGCCGGGATTCGAACCCTCGGCAACACCGCCTGGCAATCAGGAGTCCAGCGTCTAAACCACTAGACCATTGCACACCGTCAAAAACGATGGCTGGAATCTAGGTTTTTAGATGAAGTCCTCATGAGGTCACCATAGAAGACGACCCAAATGCATAGTATGTATGTATTAAATTATATTAAATTATGAGACTTGCGGGAAGAAAACTACGTCTTGCCCAGTAATTGCCTCTAAACACAAAGGCAGTGTGTGTGTGTGTGTGGGGGGGGGGGGGGGGGGGGGGGTGGTGGAATTCGAAGTCATATCGAAAACTCCTCACCTGAATTATTTAATTGTTCCTGTATCAGTTATCAAAAAAATATAGGAACCGCGATGGCTCCCTCACGTCTAACCGACACCATTATGCCACTATGGGTGGAGAAGGATGTGAAGAATAAAACTTTCCCTGAAAGATGACCCTCTCATGGAGGAAGCTTCTGGGGAGTGTCCCATAACAGACACTTGAGAATACTGATCCAAGGTTTCTGTGACAACAGATTTGCTACTAGTAGGATTCACAATGAGACTGTTTAATCTTAAACATAATCTATTGAATCAATGAATTGGAGGATACGCGTATCCTATCATTCATCCCCATGAATTCTGCAGAGAGTCTACTGCATACGCTCAATGATCTGGGCATAGCGACACAAATGACGGTAACTAATTGTTCCGGTGCGTCGCAAACTGAGCTATCATGGGGTGATCCCACTGGTAGCAAAACTGTTGAAAGCAAAACTGTTGAAATACTCGCATGTTGAGCGTCCAATACAAATGAAACAGGTGACCTTTCCGAGGAGCGAGTCTGCTAGTACGTTCAGATGACCTGGTATATGACGGATAGAGAGATGAACATGAAAATTCTTCTCTGTTAGTTATCATAACGAAAATGAATGGGTGCCATCCTGGTTCCTGATGTATGCTGCCACTATCGAGCTGTCCAACAATATCTGAACAAGCGTGTCCGCACTGATGTAGCGCTAACAATATTGACATCATTCTTTGATGTTTATGTGTTTCTCCAGGAACCGAGGGTCCCAAGACCCCTGCATATCGAGTCTGTCAGAATCAGGATCGTACCCCAAACTATTGATTCATACCCGTCATAATCGTGAAAGCCGGATCTGGCAGTTGCAGTGGAACTCTTTAAGTTAACCACTGAACATCTGCCCCAATATGGACCTTTTGTTTACTAGATCCGTTCAAACAATACTGGTCCTGAGCGAATGCGTTTTCACACTCCAATTCTGGGTAAAGAATAACTGGTGGGGATGTGTGTGTAAGCGACCCATCTAAACAAGATGCGTAGCCACTTAGCACAACCCCATCAGTCACATAAAACTTTTCGCTGTTAATGCGTCTGATAGTAGACAAAAGCGAGCATAACAACTGACTAATTTCGTTCTGGATAATGGCAGACGAACCAGATTGTTGTGAGACATTACCGAGTTCATTATTCGAGTGACAGCCCAGGGCGCTTGATTCAGACCAAAGCATATCACTCGGAAATGAAATACTATCCCTTGGACGACGAACAGTATGTACTTTGTGAATGCCGGATAAACCAGGACATGAAAAAACGGATCCTTAGATCTATGCTTGTAGCATAGTCGATCACTCTATTACTTTCATTGTCAAGAGAACCTTTACCTCCGATTGAAGAGACTCTTATGCAAGGATTTGACGGAAGCATTGTCCATCAGACATTAGGTTAGTTGTGGTTCTCTCGGAAAGATAGCCGTAGGCCGTTCGAGACCACACTTCTCACCTACTGGTCTTCTGTAACAGTTATCCAGTTTGATGCAAATCTTGATAACCATCCTTCAACTGCTAAGCAATAGAGGTCCTAACCCTCACCTGTAGCACCTGCGAGGCCTACGGATGGAGAAATCCTTCACGAATAGCCTCAAGTCAATGGCTTAGGGGTGTCTGACCGGTAGTCTCGATCAGACCTAAGCCCCCTATCCGAGTCGCTGAATGACAATCCCTACAGTAATTATAGGAGGGTTAACTATACCCTTGCGAGGAATCCTTTTTAAACGACTTTCTGTCTAGGACATCATCTCTTACTCCTTTCTGCTATTGCGGGCCGATTAGACACTGACTTAAGGAGCAGAGTATTGATGCTTTCTTTGTAGCTTGGTTATAAACCAATGAAAGCTTATCGTCAAAAACTTAGTGTCCGGAAACCGGAGTGACCCGAAGAGAGTTTTTCACCTTGTCATCTATTAAGGATGATGACGCAAGGGCTCCGTCACGTCTGATTAACTCCAAATTAGCAACTGTTAAGACAGAGTTATACATGATAAATATAATAGCCCTGGGAAGGACTCTAAATGAGGTACGAACGTCCTCAAATTCCTTTCTGTAGAGACGTTGCGTCACAGATCTTAAAGGTGATCTGCGTAAGACAGTGAGTCTAAATTCGCTCTGAATGAAGAAATGCCGTCTCAATTGTGTCCGAGCGAATAGTGAATGACGAAGGTAAGGCCATAACTGGGTCCTTAGCCTGCTCATTCAAACGCAGAGGAACTCTCAATACATCTTCCCTGTTTTCCATGAATTGGTAAAAGTACGGAAGATGATGACAAGAAACCGCCTTACTTCTTTCCACTGGAATGATGAATATGGCGTTGTCTAAAAGGTCAAAGGCCTGCAACACCTGTCTATACTTAACCGGAAAAGACATTTCCTCCTCTTTTTCCGGATGAAGTCAGCGTCCAACAATGCTAGCGGTTTCTTGCAAGTAGTCGCAGCATTCTGATTCACTGGAACAAATTCAGGGTAGTGTTGATGGATTAAATCCATCGCAACCATGAGTTGTTCCGAAAGGGAAGGGTAATCCCCTTCCATATCCCTTTCATCATTCGTCTGAATCAGTTGAAAATCAAGGTCAGCGTCATCTGAACGCGCAGATGACTGGATCAACCCAGCATCATCCGACAGCTCAGGTTCTGAGACTGCCGTTGGCTGCTTCTGCACTTGCTGGGATGCTGCAATGAGCTGCACAATCCGGAACAGCAAATCCATTATGGAGGCCTGAGGAGCAGCGGTCTTCTATTCCAGCTGCTGGCTGCTTCGGGACAGTGTGTCCGAGACGGCTCTTTTCTCCGGACGTCCCGATATATGAGGCCTCGTCTCTTAGCTACTGAATAGTGCTACTTTCGAGCGGTCGCAGCATTCTGATTCTCAGGAACGAACTCAGGGAAGTATTTATGCATTATATCCATTGCCACCCTGTGTTGTTCCGAAAAGGAAGGGTAATTCTCTTCCAAATCCCTTTCACCATCCGACTGAATCAGATTATACTCACGATCATCGGCGTCTGAACGCGCAGATGACTGGACCGACCCAGCACCATCTGACAGCTCAGGTTCTCAGACTGCCGTCGGCTGCTTCTGCACTTGCTGGGATGCTGCGATGAGCTGCGCAATCTGCGACAGCAAGTGTGTTACGGAGGCCTGAGGAGCAGTGGTCTTCCATTGCTTGGCCATCGGCTGCTCCTGGGGCAGTGTGTCTGAGATGTCTCCTTTCTGCGGACGTCCCCCAGATATTGTTATGAAAGAGAGAGGAGGCTCTCTCGCTTGTGGTCCTTCAGACCTCGCCGAGCTTCCTGCTGAACTTGCCGGCTTCTTCCTCTCTGCCGTCGCAGGGTGAGCCTGATATTATTTATGCTCACTCTACCCTTTCTACTCTCCTCGACCGCAACGGACACACCCGGCATCACAGTATCCTCGGATGGTGTAACCACTTCTCCGGTTGAGCTAGCTGGCGACAGGGAGCTGAAACCATGTTGTGGTTTATTGCCCTGTCTAATATTCATGAGCACTTTAGCCGCTAGCTCTGATTATCTAAATGCGACGACAGAAGAACACTCTCTGAAGGCGCCACATAAACATCACCATGTTCTTGTTCCTCTGTAAATATAAACTAAAAAACTAGAACGACTTCTGGCGAGAGGACTGGTGGCCGCCTCTCACTGCGAGAGGACTGACAGTGGCCCCTCGCTAACAACGTACTATGACACCTGTCTCCAACGTTTGTCATCTCATGCGACACATGTTGAGCAAGAATTAGTGGGAGTACATTGACTACAAGCAAGGCAACCAACATGTAAATCAGAGGAAAGACTTCCTTGCCTTGCTTATTGAGCAATATGCTTTCATAATAAGCAAACTAAGTCGATCGTACTCCACATTAAATATTATAAAAAGATACATAACAAAAAACAATTAAAATATAAATCGAAAGTTAAAAAATTTATAGTAATTTATATATTTTTTATACTTACCAATGACCCAGACATAGCTGGTGCTAACTCTTAAAATATAGGGCCAAACACAAATTTTGCCCCCCAATCCCCAAAATTTGCATCTAAAACTAAAGAAAACATGTCCTGAAAGGCCCTCCACACCTCGCCCCCACTGCGCATGCGCAGTGTCCAGGACGTTCCGAAATTGGCGCCATTTATCATTCTAATAACCAGTGCCTGGTAAGCGCTATGTACTCAGCGGGGAGGCAAGAGTTCCCAACTCCTGGGAGGGCCATCCCCGTCTGGGTCATTGGTAAGTATAAAAAATATATAAATTACTATAAATTTTTTAACATTTTTATACTGTACCAATGACCCAGACATAGCTGAATAGTAAAAAGGCTGGAGGGCCAAGGACATAGAGCAAAATGGAATACGCTCAATAAATAAAATAGAGTCATCCCCTGTAGGGAAAAGAAGTAATAGGCCTTACATGTATCTTTCTTATTTATGATAAATTAGAAAGATACAACACCTTCCAAAAATTGAGCTTCATACATCCATGTACTCTATTAATATCCAATAATCCTTATACTAATAATTTTTAAAGTAAGCCAATAATAAAGTAAGTCTAGAGAATAGAGACTCTTATACTCCTAAAAGTGTGTGAGAATTGCATAATCATGTCCGTTGACATATGCAATATTCAAAAGCTATACTTTAAAAACTAAGACTTGAATGAATTTTATAAACTTAAACTTCTCACTAAACAACCATCCCAATAACAGCTCAGAATTACTAACTCCGGAGGAGGTATCCCCTTGTTTTCATAGTAAAAACAGGTGACCCAAGGGAACACCCTCCCCCCCCCCCCTTTTTCTTGCCCTGGGTCAAATAGCCCAGAGCGAAGAGGGCAGCCGAACGGAGACACTGCCGAAACAGACAGCCTACCTAGCTATAGTAGCAACTGTTAAGTGAATGACATTCTGAGCAGTAGATAATAGACCTAACAATAGAGGCCTCCAGAAATGGACTCGATATTTCTGAGATAAAATTCATGAATGGATGGCTGAGCGCAATGAGCAGCCTTCAAAAATCTATAATAGCAACACTATTAATGTAAGCCCAAGAAGTAGAAGAACTCTTACTTCAAGAGCCGAAATCTTAAGCGCAACTGCTAAGCCAATGATATACCATAAGCAGTACGCTAGTTAATAGAATCGATTAACAATAAAATGGAGCGTAACGTCCTTCTACTAGACATCAAAGACAGAAGAAGCTTACGCCCTTGTAATAAACAGATATCTGTTTATAAATACATAAACTGTACCCGGAAAGAGTAAAGGCCTATGCCCATACGAAGAAGGAAGGACCTTAAAATAATAGGTTCCGGATAATAGGAGCCTAACTCTTATGCAACAATCCAACCTAAATAGTAACGGAAGTATTGATTCCGAAACTATGAAAGTGAAAATCATCCATCGATAGTGCATGAAACTCACTGACTCTACAGTAAAAGAGAAACCAACAGAATTACTGTCTAAAAGGTCAGAATTTGAAAACTACTGTTTCCAGAGGCTCAAATGATTACTTAGCTAAATAAGAACCGAAGTTAAAATCCGTATAGGAATTTAATCTAAAGATTCTAAGTCTATTTATCAAAAAGTTACTAACTGACTTAGATAAAGAGACAAAAGACTCAATTGTAAACTATCGTAGAGTGCATAGGTATGAGGTAACATAAACCTATAACCTAAATAACAACAGGCTGCAGTAGATCTTGTGAAACAAGTATACTAAAAACTAGCAATGCGTAGTATGGAGGGATCAACCATATGAACATAATGATCCCTACACCACGACGGAAGAGCCTCCACTTTAGTCGCATAGAATAGCGAAGAAGAGGATCTCCTATAGTAAGAAATCGCGTCCAAAGCTCGTCCAGTACAGTGCTTACAATGCAATACGGACCACACAACGGAATACATGAAGGTTGCGACCTTGCTGGTTGTGATAAAGATGACACGATTTACCCAGTGAAAAAAGATCCTCACATAGAGGAAGATTTCACGTTAAGATCCACAGTAGACAAGAGAGTAAATTACTCATGATCTCTGTGAAGATAGAGATGCTATCAACAGAAATGTATTGTGGTTGTTTATCTTAGCAATACCTGCTAAAACAACAGCGCCGGAGGATACGCGTATCCTATCATTGCGTCCTATAGATCAATAGAGCGTTAACAGTATTAGCTCAGAGATCTGGACAAACCAACACATACGTCTGCAATTGATTAGCAAGCTGTGTCATAATAAAACATCATTGGGCGCTCCCATAGATAGCAAATCTGATTAAATACTTGTTTGTTGAGAGTCCATTCTGACAGCAACAAGCGACCCGTAAGAGAACGGGAGTGCGATAAAACAATCAGACGACCCCGAATATGACGGACCAAAACTGAACTTGGTGTACTATAACCAACAGACGGATTCTTTCCATTAAATTGAATAACGGAAACGAAAGAGTGCCTCCCTGGTTCCGGAGATACGCCACTACTGTCGAATTAAAGGACAGGAATTTGGGCATGCATTTCTGAATAATGTTCATGCAATGACATAAAGCAAGCCTAAAAAACATTATTCCGCGGAAGTTAAACTGATAGCTAAAAGACTGCGGAACCCAAAGACCCTGGCACTTCGAATCCGTAGGGATCAGTATATATCCCAATCTGTTTGACTGGCAACCGTCATAACAGCCACACTAGGGTCCGGCAACTGCGGCGGCACTCTCTGAGTCAACCACCGAATGTTTGCCCCAGTCTGAATCTCTTGTAACAGTAGATAGACAAGAGAATGTATAAACCAAGCAATTCATGGATTGCCGGAAAGTTGCCGTCGAAGAGAAGCTCCTCCGAGAACGAAGCGACTCTGAGAGAGTTCTTAACCTACTATCCACGCGTGGATGTAGCTAGGGCTGCATCACGTCTAAACACTCCAATCAGCCACTGAAGGGCGGAGTTATACGTGAACAAAATACTGCCCTCAAAAGAAATTACATTGAGAATAATATCCCGTAAATCTTTTCTTGAAGACGTAATGATAACGCCTCAGTAAGGCGGATTACGTATAATAAAGCGTCTAAGTTAAGTCTACTATACATAATGTCGTTCCCAATATTGAAATTGGAAAAGACATAAACGGCGAAAAAGAATATATGCAGTCTTTAATCACACCGTCTAGACGCATATGAACTCTCGGTTTGCCCTGCTCTGCCAAAATAAACTATATGTAAAAAAGATAAAATGGCAGAAATGAGCCACGCGGACAAGAAACTAAACTATCATGCTTAGTAGCAGGCTTGTATATATATATATAATATATAGCGTCGAAAAATAAAACACATGTTGTAATGACAATATTGGACTGCGTCGGTAAGTCAGGGACAAAGTCCCTGTACCGATCGAAAAATCCGAGTCCAATGACGCTATAAGTCTCTTATCCAAGATCGCAGCAATGAAGTCCGAAAAATAATCACTGGAAGAAATGCCAGAAGATATGAAAGGCATCTTCCGATACTACTAAAGGGAAAACTCGAAATCTTTCGAATCCCTTTCGCCATCCTGTCGGACCCTATAAAGCGTTCGGTCGTCCGTAGCTTGATGCAACCGCGGACCGCACCGACCCAGCGCCGTCGGATAATTCCTGATTCGACCGAGAAACCGTCAATTGCTGGGATGCTGCGAAACAACTGTGCTAACTCGGATAGCACGTCCGTCACCGAGGCCTGAGGAGCAGCGGTCTTACGATGCATTGCCGCAGGAAGCTCCGAGATCGTTACCCCGTGCATACTTCCAATATGCGAGCGAACGGAGTGTATAGGCCTCGTGTCCCTTGGCTACCGGATGGCGCGACCTATTCGCTGTGGAATCACTGAATGCCGAAACTGATCGGATACTTGAGGTCACGTAGCCAATGTGCGGTCGTGTGCCCTGCTGTGAGGATGAGGAAGCATTAAAGACAGTCTCTCGGACTGTCAATATAACGGAGCGTCCCGAGCAACGGACATATGCTCCGAATGTAAAATATCTGAACCACAACATGCGGTCCCCTATGTTGTTGGCTTCCTCCGATCTGTCCTCAATCTGCCGTCACTGGGTGAGTACTAAAGTAATTAAAGTGCTCGCATCACCCAAATCTCCTTCCTAGACCGCAACGGACGAACCCGGCAGCCGAACCATTCGATGAATGTATGCTACACCGGGTGAGCTAGCGAATGTCATTCCGTAAGCGATAGACATATTCCATGAGCACTTATTGCCGCTAACTCTTCATTAACTATGACGACAGAGGCACACTTTTGAAAGACATCTCCATAACTCTTCGAACAAGAAACCAGAAATGCTTGGATAGCAAGCATAAAATAATAATATATATAGCGTCGATCAATAATTCGAAAGTTTGTGTGACATTATTGGATTATGTCGGAACTGAGGGACGATGTCCCTGAACCGAACCAAAAATTTCTAAGTCCACCGACGCTATCAGTTTCTTATCCGGCATCGCAGCATATGTTGTTCCGAAAGGGAAAGCTTGAAATCCACCGAATCCCTTTCGGTATCCCGTCGGACCGGATGAAACTTTCGGACGTCCGTACCCGCTTCCGCGGAGCGTCCCGACCCAGCATCGTCGGATAAAATATATGCGACAGATTCAGTTGATGCTGGGATGCTGCGATAAACTGTGCTATTAAGGAAAGCACGTCCGTTCCCGAGGCCTGTGCCGTAGCGGACTTACGATGCATTGCCGCTGGAAGCTCCGTGTACGTTGACTCCCGCACACTTCCTATGCGAACGTCCGGAGTCTGCAGGCCTCGAGTCCCCGGCTACCGACCCAGCGCTGTCGGATAATTCTCGATCCGACACCGTTTCTGTCGGCTGCTGGGATGCTGCGATAAGCTGTGCTATGTGCACAAGAATGTCCGGCATCGAGACCTGCGGAGGCGCAGTCTATCGGTGCTTCGCCGAGGGCAGCTCCGCATCAGATGGCTCCCGCATACTTCCTATGCGAACGTCCGGAGTCCATCGGTCTCGAATCCCTGGCTGCCGGATGGTGTGACCTGGTCGCCGAAGAATCCTTGATCGGCGAAGCTGGTAATATATCGGCGGTCACGCAGCCAAGGTGCGGTCGTGTGCGCTGATGAGAAGAGGAAGCCTTAGCAGTCTCAGCGGACTGCCTATACAACGGAGCGTCCCGAGCGACGGACGTATGCTCCGCTAACAACACATTTGTACCACAACATCTGGGGCCAGATGTTGTTGAACGAGAGAGGGGCCTCTCTCGCTTGCCGTCCGGATGGACCGGAACGAGCTATGAACCGGACTAAAAGGCTTTCTCCGTTCTCCCTCCGATCCGCCGTCACTGGGTGTGCATTAAGTTAATTTTATAGTGCTCGCATCACCCCAAAATTCCTTCTAGACCGCAACGGACGAACCCGGCTGCCGAACCATTCGGTGAATGGACGCTACACCGGGCGAGCTAGCGGACGTCAAAGGCCGTCGAACCTACTAGGGTCCTCTTAGGCAATTGGCGTATTACATGAGCACTTTTCCGCTAGCCCTTCATTAATTGTGACGACGGAGGCACACTGTTGGAAGACATCACAGATACATCACCCTAATCTTGATCGTCTGAAATAGAAATTGATAAAGTAGAGTGACCCTGCGGGGAAAGGACCGGAGTGTCCAAATCCCCAACAACATACCGTGACATACGCTTCCCATATTGTCATCGAAATCATACGATACAGAACAGGAGTTAATGCGAGTACACTGACCACATATAGAATGATAATAAGGTCAGAGGAAGACTTCCTCCTAAAACAATTGATCAATATCCTTTCAATGAGAAAAGAAAACAAGTCCTGGTACTCGCACTAACCCCTGGCAATCAAATACATAATAATAATATGATCCATTAATATAGAAAAAATAATTGAAATCAAAATATTTTGAAAAAATATTTTTTCAGAACAGCCCAAGTTTCTGAAAAGTAACGTTGAGCCCCAATGGATCCCAAGCCTAAGTGTGGACAAAAATTTTAAAAATATTTTAAACAATTTATTCAACACTTACGAACAATAATAATGTATCTAGTTATGATTAAAATAACATAAAGATATTATTATTTAGAAATCCCCCCCTCACACAGAGGGCTGTTGTAAATGTAAACAATGAGTGTAAAAACACTAAAATAAGACTCCAGGCACCCAGGCCCGAAATCAGTAACCAAAAATACACCATCTGATGCAAAACAGAGACTTCCAGGGAAGAAACTGCAGAACATCAGATGGTAGATGCAGAACACAACGCCTAACCACCCGTAGGTGAAGACGTAAACATGGGGAAAGAACAGAATTCATTCTGTTAATTAAGCTAAAACTCCCAAGAAATTTTAGTAATAATAATTACAGAAACTATGCCAAAAGCATGGGAGAATAGCAAGGGGGAACTTAAGGACAGGGAGAGAGGAAAAACACTTGAAAAAACAGTGTAACTAAATAATCAGAATGACAACAAAATGGCTGCTGCCTTGAAAATAGGTAACTTAACATAATTTCATTAAAAAATTTTAAGTTACAGCCCTGATAATATTCTGTCACACATTCTTTTCCTCTCCTCCTTTTCTATCCTCCTTAGAATCACCATTTCACTAATATTTATGTGTCTGGCATCATTTAAACTGAGATTTAAAAGCACAAAGATCAGTCAGATGTTAACTGATGAAGGGCCAAACTTAGAATGATAAATGGCGCCAATTTCGGAACGTCCTGGACACTGCGCATGCGCAGTGGGGGCGAGGTGTGGAGGGCCTTTCAGGACATGTTTTCTTTAGTTTTAGATGCAAATTTTGGGGATTGGGGGGCAAAATTTGTGTTTGGCCCTATATTTTAAGAGTTAGCACCAGCTATGTCTGGGTCATTGGTACAGTATAAAAATAATAGTTTACACCAAAAAAATTTTCGAAAAATTTTGACATGAGCCCAAGTTCCCAAAAGGAACAAAGAGCCTAAATGTATCCCAATAGAGCCCAAGTGTGGACAAAAATTAATTTTTCTATCCAAAAATTAACTGCTACACTACCAGACTATTGAATGTATCTTACAACAGACCTACCATATAATAAATAGGAAACTACATATATAAAAAGAGCGTTGTTAATGTAAACAATGTCAGAATGAAAACCGGAAACGAGACCCCAGGCAACACAGCCCGAAGTCAGTAACAGATTTTTGAACTATCCGATGTAAGGCAAGATCTTCATCAGAAAAAAAAACAATACATAGGATGTATGATGCATGACCAAAATGTCTAAACACACCAAGGGTGAGGACGTAACCCTGGGGATATACAGAATAAACATTCTGTATAACACGTTAACTCCCCAAGAAATTTTATAAAAAAATTTCAATAAAACAAGCCAAAAAGCTTGGGAGTTTAACTGGGGGGATCAAGGGATGGTAGGGAAGGAATACTTAACAAACAGTGGAAAAATCATTATCAACAATGATGACGTCAGGCCCATGTCCCGAAATTGGGGAACATGAACTACTTTTCATAAATATTATAAAATTACAGCCCTGAAAGTTTCAAACCACCGTTTCTTCCTTCCTTCATCCAGTTGTGTCCTTGGATCCACCAAATTAACCATTGATTTGTGTCTGGCATCATTATAAACTGAGATTTAAAAGCACAGAAGTCAGTTTGTTGTCATCTGACAGAGGGCCAAACAAAGAATGAGGTTGGCGCCGATTCCGGTTACTTCCTGGCATCTGCGCATGCGCGGAGAGTAAAGGTATGGAGGGCCAGATAGGACTTCTAATTTTCAGTTTTGCATGCAAATTTTGGGGATTGGGGGGGGGGGGGGGTGGTGGGGAGGCAAAATTTGTGTTTGGCCCTCGATATTTTGGAGTTAGCACCAGCTATGTCTGGGCCATAGGGTACAGTTGGAAAAATACTAAATTTTTACTCCCAAATTTTGTTAAAATCGAAAAGCAAATCCTGGTTTGGGGGTACAACACTTTTGGAAAGGTCCCTTGCTACCCACATATGAAATATCAAAGCCCTAGAGACAGAGGACTTTGAAAAAATGACCTAAACACAAACTTTGTTAAATAAAGTAGGTGAGCTAAAATTGATGTAATGTTGGCTCCATGACAACTCTTCAAAAGACTAATGGCCAAATTGAATGATTTAAAAAATGGTTTTAGAATCAGCTGGACAGCAAAGCAACACCTTGAACAAAAAAAAAATCAGAAAAACCCATTACACCTAATCAAGACAAGAGGCCCCAGGGGGCCTGAGGGTGCTCACCTGACATGGTAGTCTAAATATCAAACCAGGGACTTGAATAAGCTGCATACACCCCTCCTAAGAAAAGCATATACCAACTAGATGAAGCGATTGTGCCCACACAATACACAGGATTTTCCTTCTATTTTCAGTTCCTGCACTTTTACGTCCCAAAATTGAGATAAACGCATAAAAAACATTCCCACCCGGACCCTAAATTTTCAGTGTAAAAAAAAAAAAAATTTTTTTGTCTTAAAATTGACCGAAATGCATGAAAAACAAAAAAAAATTTCCACATTTTGGTCAAAAATTTTCTAAGTCCCACCCGCACCCCAAATTTTCAGTGTAAAAAAAAATAATTTTTTTTGTCTTAAAATTGACCAAAACGCATAAAAAACAAAAAAAGAATTTCCGCGTTTTGGTCCAAAATTTTCTATCCCACCTGGACCCCAAATTTTCAGTGTAAAAAAAATAATTTTTTTTTTGTCTTAAAATTGACCGAAACGCATAAAAAACAACCAAAAAAATTCTGGATTTTGGTCCAAAATTGGTTCCACCCTGACACCAAATTTTCAGTGTCAAAAAAACAATTGTTTTTTTGTCTTAAAATTGACCGAAACGCATAAAAAACACAAAAAAAATTTCCGCATTTTGGTCAAAAATTTTCTAAGTCCCACCTGCACCCCAAATTTTCAGTGTAAAAAAAAAAAATTTTTTTTGTCTTAAAATTGACCGAAATGCATAAAAAACACAAACAAAATTTCCGCATTTTGGTCAAAAATTTTCTAAGTCCCACCCGCACCCCAAATTTTCATTGTAAAAAAAATTATTTTTTTTTGTCTTAAAATTGATCAAAAGGCATAAAAAACACAAAAAAATTTCCGCATTTTGGTCCAAAATTTTCTAAGTCCCACCTGGACCCCAAATTTTCAGTGAAAAAAAAAATTTTTTTTTCTTAAAATTGACCGAAACGCATAAAAAACAAAAAAAATTTCAGGATTTTGATCCAAAATTTTCGAAGTCCCACCCGCACCCCAAATTTTGAGTGTAAAAAAAAAATTTTTTTTTGTCTTAAAACTGACCGAAACGCATAAAAAACAAAAAAAAAATTTCCACATTTTGGTCCAAAATTTTCTATCCCACCTGGACCCAAAATTTTCAGTGTAAAAAAAATAATTTTTTTTTGTCTTAAAATTGACCGAAACGCATAAAAAACAACAAAAAAGTTAAAAAATTTATAGTAATTTATATATTTTTTATACTTACCAATGACCCAGACTTAGCTTAGCTGGTGCTAACTCTAACAAAACCAGGGCCAAACACAAATTTTGCCCCCCAATCCCCAAAATTTGCATCCAAAACAAAAAGAAATCATGTCCTGAAGGACCTCCATACTACGCCTCTACTGCGCATGCGCAGTGACGCAGACGTCCCGAAATTGGCGCCAATTATCATTCTTACTGGCAGTGCCTGGTCAGCGCTATGTACTCAGCGGGGAGGCAAGAGTTCCCAACTCCAGGGAGGGCCATCCCCGTCTGGGTCATTGGTAAGTATAAAAAATATATAAATTACTATAAATTTTTTAACATTTTTATACTGTACCAATGACCCAGACTTAGCTGAATAGTAAACAGGCTGGAGGGCCTAGGACATAGAGGAAAATCCAATAAGCTCAACTATATAGTAAAGAGGTAACCCCTTAAGGAGAAAAGGAGTATTAGGCTTTACATGTATCTTTCTTATTTAATATTAAATTAGAAAGATACACTACCCTTAATAATTGAGCACAATAACATTCATGTTCTCTATTAACATCCAGTATAACCCTTATACTAATTATTTTTAAAGCAAGCCAATAAATAAAGTAGTCCAGAGAATTGAGACTCTTTATAGTCATTTAAAAGTGTCCGAGTATTGTATATTAAAGCCCGTTTGACACTTGACATATACAAATGCTTCACACCGAGCTACACTTTAAAAATAAGACATGAATGAATTTAAACATTAATATTACACTTTAAAACCATCCCGGAAGCGACTCAGAAATACTGACTTGGAGGAGGCATTCCCTTGCTTTTCACTATAAAGCAGGTGACCTAAGGGAACACCCGCCCCCCTCCCCCCCTTCCCCTTGCCCTGGGTCAAATAGCCCAGAGCGAAGAGGGCAGCCGGACGGAGTCACTGCCGGAACAGAAAGCCTGCATAACTATAGTTGCAACTGTTTAGTGGACGACATTCTGAGCAACAGATAACGGACCTAAACAATGCAGGTCTCCAGAAATGGACTCAATATTTCTGAGATAAAAATTCGTAAATGTGGATGGCTGAGGCCAATAAGCAGCCTTCATTAAATCTGTAATGGCAACACTATTAGCATAAGCCCAGGAAGTAGAAAGAGCTCTTACTTCATGAGCAGAAATCTTAAGCACAGACTGCTGAGAAGAAGATAAACTCTCATAAGCAGTACGGATAGTTAATTGAATCCATCTAGCAATAGAATGGACTGAAATGTCCTTTCTATTAGGCATCAAAGACAGAAAGAAACGTTTCCGTCCCTTTCTGATAAACTGAGATCTCTGTTTATAGATACATAGTGCTCTAACAGGACAGAGTAAAGGCCTACGCCCGTCTGAAGACGGAAGAGCCTTAATAACAATAGGTTCCGGATATTTATTAGGAGCCTGATTCTTAGCTAAAAAACCCACATTAGTAGTGAAGGTGATAGTGTTCCCAACACTACGATAATGAGAATCATCCACCGATAGTGCATGAAGCTCATTGACTCTTCTAGCAGAAGAGAAAGCTAAGAGAAAAGCTGTCTTATAAGATAAGAATTTGAAATCTACTGTCTCAAGAGGTTCAAATGGCTTTTCCTTCAATTTAAGGAGAACCCAAGCTAAATTCCACTTAGGAATTAATCTAAGAGTTCTGGGTCTATTTATCGAAAAGTTTCTAACCAACTTCGATAAAGAGACATTAGATCCAATTTGTAAACTATCATGATGTGCATAGGTATCAGATAACATAGATCTATAACCCTTTATAGTAACAGGCTGCAGTTTGATTTCGTCAAACAAGTATACTAGAAAGTTTGCAATGTCTGGTATAGAGGGATCGAATATATCTACAGAATGATCCCTACACCAACGACGAAAAACCTTCCACTTAGCCGCATAGTTTAGCGAAGAGGAGGTCCTCCTACAGTTAGAAATCGCGTCCACTGCTCGTCCTGTAAAGTGCTTGCCATGCAAGAAGGACCGCACAACGGAAAAACATGAAGGTTGAGACCTTGCGGGTTGTGATGGAGTTGGCGCGATTTCCCCTGCGAAAGAAGATCCTCCCGTGGAGGAAGCTTCCGCGGTAGGTCCCACAACAGACACCTGAGTAGATTTATCCACGGTCTCTGTGGCGACAGAGATGCTACCAACAGAATCTTGCATTGAGATTGTTTTATCTTTAGCAATACTTGTTGAATTAACGGCGCTGGAGGATACGCATATCCTATCATTCCGTCCCAAGGGATCGACAGAGCGTCTACTGCAAATGCTCTTGGATCCGGACACGGAGACACATACGTCTGCAACTGATTGTTGAGATGTGTCGCAAATAAGTCTATCATTGGCCGTTCCCATTGGTAGCAAATCTGATTGAATACTTGTTTGTTGAGAGTCCACTCCGACGGCAACAAGCGACCCTTTCGTGAAAGGGAGTCTGCTAGCACATTCAGACGACCCGGTATGTGACGGACCGAAAGAAGAACGTGATGTTCTAACGCAAACAGAAGGATTCTTTCCGTTAGATTGAACAACGGAACTGAATGAGTGCCTCCCTGATTCCGTATATACGCCACTACTGTCGTATTGTCGGATAGGATTTGGACATGAGCATCGTGAATAATGTCCATCCAGTGACGTAGCGCAAGCCAAATTGACATCATTTCCTTGATGTTTATGTGCTTGCACAGGAATTGCGGATCCCAAAGACCCTGGCATCTCGAATCCGTTGGGATTAATGATGCACCCCAACCTGTTTGACTGGCATCCGTCATAACGGTAAAACTCGGATCCGGCAACTGCAGCGGAACCCCTTGAGTTAACCACTGAATGTTTGCCCAAGTCTGAATCTCTTGTTTCACTTGATCTGACAAGAGAACGTCTACATCGAGCGAATGAATTTTCACACTCCAATTCTGAGTCAGGAAAATTTGAAGAGGACGTGTGCGTAACCGCCCCATCGGAATGAGATCCGCGGCGGCTCCGCACAGACCTATCAGTCTCATAAATTCTCTCGCCGTGACTTTGTCTGCGTGCAGACAATAGCGAGCGTAACAACTGACTAATTTCGCTCTGGTTAACGGCAGACGAACGAGATTGTTGTGCGTCTCGAAGCTCATTCCCAGATGAGTGAATGACTTGGACGGCACCAGATCCGACTTCTCCTCGTTTACTATAAAACCGAGACGTCGGAGCAATAGAAGAAGATTCTGAACATCGTTCTGAAGCGTTAACTCGTTGCCGTACCTCTGAAGAATGTCGTCCAGGTAGGCCGACGTTACCGCAGACGAATGAGCTCGGAAGTAGATCATTACCGAGTTCATTACCCGAGTGAAAGCCCAGGGTGCTAGATTCAATCCGAAGCACATCGCCCGGAATTGATACACCACTCCTAGGACTGCGAAGCGTAGATACTTTCGGAATGTCGGATGTACCATG
Organism: Pictodentalium vernedei; assembly: GCA_031216915.1. Taxonomy (NCBI): domain Eukaryota; kingdom Metazoa; phylum Mollusca; class Scaphopoda; order Dentaliida; family Dentaliidae; genus Pictodentalium; species Pictodentalium vernedei. The sequence continues at coordinate 779,088,206 of CM062297.1, read as the reverse complement.
ACGTGAAAGTACGCATCTTTGAGATCTATGCTCGTTGCATAATCGTTCACCCGAATACTCGCTCTGACCGATCGAATCGTCTCCATATAAAACTTCGGAGCGACGATCAGCTTGTTTATCCAGCTCAAATCTATGACTGGACGGAACGAGCCGTCTGGTTTCGGAACCAGAAACAGATGGCTGTAAAATCCCGGAGATTCCTGGTTTTCTACGACCTCTACCGCGTTCTTCATTAAAAGAGACTGCACCTCTGATAACAGAGCGTCTCTTTTCTGTGGATTTGACGGAAGATGAGTCCACTTTGGACTTCGAGTTAATGGAGGCTTTCGTTTGAAGGATATCTTTAGACCTTCCGAAGTCACTCCTCTCACCCAAGGGTCGTCCGTAATCGACGCCCACTCTTGTGAAAAGCTCGACAATCTTCCGCCAACCGGAACGCGATAGAGGTTTAAGCCATCACCTCCTGGACCTGCGAGGCCTGCGGTAGGAGAAACCACGTCTTCCCCGACCCGCACCTCGCCTCGTCGACCTCGGGGCGTCCGACCGATTGTCCTGGCCTGAAGGACGTCCCGAACGAGAGTCGCTATCCTGACGGTCTCTCGAATAAGACCAAGAGGACGCACCGGAACCTCTATAGGAACCTCTCTTGGGCGCATTAGACCCAGAAGTGCCTGTCTTATTCGTGTCTGCTGTATCCGACTTCTTAGGAGCAGATCTGAACAACAGAGAATCATTAGCTTTCTTTTTAATTTTATCATAAATAGCGGAAAGCTTGCCGTCAAAGAGAAGTTCTCCTGAGACCGAAGCGACTCTAAGAGAGTTCTTCACCTTAGAATCCACTAGTGTGGATGTAGCTAGGGCTGCGTCACGTCTAACCAACTCCAGATTTGCCACTGAAAGGGCGGAGTTACACGTGGAATAAGCTACTGCCCTTGAAAGAAGCCTTAAAGAGGATTGTATATCCTGAAACTCTTTCCCCTGAAGGTGCAGTGATAACGCCTTAGTAAGGTGATCCGCGTAAGATAAGGCATCTAAATTGGCTCTGTTAGACGCAATAGCTGTTTCCAACACCGCGGTTGGAATAGCAGCTGACGACGGTAATGATAGCTCTAAGTCTTCCGCCTCGTCGTCCATACGCAGAGGAACTCTCGGTATACCCTGTCCTGCCGTATCAAATTTATTCCTTGCATTAATGAAAGGCAGGTTGAGAGTATTAGCGGACAAGAAACCTGCTTTCCCCGTCCTGGAAGCAAGTTTAAATATAGCGTCGTTCAATAATTCAAATGTTCTTGCAACATTATTGGACTGCGACGGAAACTCGGGAGCGATGTCCCTGAACCGCTCAAAAAATTCAGAGTCCAATGACGCTATAATTCTCTTGTCCGGAAGCACAGCAGTCTGGCCCGACGGAACAAGTTGAGGGAGAAAGTGCCGGATGAAGTCCACGGCAGCTTTATGTTGTTCCGAAAGGGATAGCTCCAAGTCATCCGTATCCCTTTCACCATCCGGTCGGACCTCATGATGTTCCCGGTCGTCCGCCCCCCATGCTTCGGCGGAGCGTACCGACCCAGCGCCGTCGGATAATTCTCGATCCGACACCGTTTCTGTCGGCTGCTGGGATGCTGCGATAAGCTGTGCTATCTGCACAAGAATGTCCGGCGTCGAGACCTGCGGAGGCGCAGTCTTTCGCTGCTTCGCCGAGGGCAGCTCCGCATCAGATGGCTCCCGCATACTTTTCCTATGCGAACGTCCAGAGTCCATCGGTCTCGAATCCCTGGCTGCCGGATGGTGTGACCTGGTCGCCGAAGAATCCTTCATCGGCGAAGTTGGTAATATATCGGCGGTCACGCAGCCAAGGTGCGGTCGTGTGCGCTGACGAGAAGAGGAAGCCTTAACAGTCTCTGCGGACTGCTTATACAACGGAGCGTCCCGAGCGACGGACGTATGCTCCGCTAAAGACACATTTTGTACCACAACATCTGGTCCCAGATGTTGTTGTACGAGAGAGGGGCCTCTCTCGCTCGCGGCCCGGCTGGACCTGGACGAGCTAGGAACCGGACTCAAAGGCTTCCTCCGTTCTCGCTTACTATCCGCCGTCACTGGGTGTGCATCTATTATGTTTATAGTGCTCGCATCACCCAAAATTTCCTCTTGGACCGCATCGGACAAACCCGGCTGCCGAACCATTCGGTGAATGGACGCTACACTGGGCGAGCTAGCGGACAACATTTGTCTAATCTCCATGAGCACTTTTGCCGCTAGCTCTGAATTCATTTGTGACGACGGACGCACACTTGAAGAAGATAACATGGAAACATCACCCTGTTCTGGTTCCTCTGAAATAGAAACTGAGAGAGTAGAGTGACCTTGCGGAGAAAGAGCCGGAATCGCTCTTTCTCCAGAAACAACATATCGTGACACACGTTTCCAATGTTTCTCATCCCAATGTTCACATACAGGACAGGGATTAATGCGAGAACACTGACTACAATTAATACAATGATCATGAAAGTCAGAGGAAGATTTCTTCCTATTACAATTTGAACAACGTCCCTTCATTGTGAAAGAACAACAATAAGTCCTAGTTACTCGCAAAAACCCCTGACACAAAGATACATAATAACATGATCCATTAATAAATGAAAAAACAATTGCAAAACAAAATAATTTTGAAAAAATATTTTTTCAGCGAAGCCCAAGTTGCTGAAAAGTAACGTTGAGCCCCGATGGATCCGATGGCAAAGTGTGGTCAAAAATTTTAAATTTATATTAAATAATTAATGAGACACTTTCGGATAATATAAATGTATCTTATAGTGAGATAAACTACAGCAAAGGCAAACAGCCCCCCTCAAAAAAGGCTGTTGCCAATGAAAACAAACAGTGTAAAAACACCAGAAAACATGACTCCAGGCACTGAAAAAACTGGCCCGGAATCAGTCATCAATTACACTCTATCTGATGCAAAACAGAGACTCCCAGGGGAGAATCTGTAGAACATCAGATGGAAGATGCAGAACACAAACGTTATATACCCATGGGTGAAAACGTAACTATGGGGAAAATAACAGAAAACATTCTGTAACCAAGCAACTCTCCCAGGAAATTTTAGAAATGAAATTTCTCAAAAATATGCCAAAAACATGGGAGAATTGCAAGGGGGGACTTTAGAAGGCTAGGGGAGAGGAAACACTGAATAAGCTGTGCAACAATTAGCAAGAATGACAACAAGAGGCCCATGCCTCGAAAATAGGCAACTTAACATAATTTCATCAAAAAATTTTAAGTACAGCCCTGATTATTTTTTGTCACTTCTTTTTCCTCTCCTCCTTCTATCCTCCTTAGAATCACATTTTCTCCAAAAATTACGTGTCTGGCATCCTTTAAACTGAGATTTACAAGCACAAAGATCAGTGAGATGTTGACTGATGAAGGGCCAAACAGAGAATGATAATTGGCGCCAATTTCGGGACGTCTGCGTCACTGCGCATGCGCAGTAGAGGTGTAGTATGGAGGTCCTTTAGGACATGATTTCTTTTTGTTTTGGATGCAAATTTTGGGGATTGGGGGGCAAAATTTGTGTTTGGCCCTGGTTTTGTTAGAGTTAGCACCAGCTAAGCTAAGTCTGGGTCATTGGTACAGTATAAAAATATTCTGGATTTTGGTCCAAAAGTGGTCCCACCTGCACCCCAAATTTTCAGTGTAAAAAAAACAATTGTCTTTTTGTCTTAAAATTGACCGAAACGCATAAAAAACACAAACAAAATTTCCGCATTTTGGTCAAAAATTTTCTAAGTCCCACCCGCGCCCCAAATTTTCATTGTAAAAAAAAATAATTTTTTTTTGTCTTAAAATTGATCAAAAGGCATAAAAAACACAAAAAAAATTTCCGCATTTTGGTCCAAAGTTTTCTAAGTCCCACCTGGACCCCAAATTTTCAGTGAAAAAAAAAAATTTTTTTTTCTTAAAATTGACCGAAACGCATAAAAAACAAACAAAAATTTCAGGATTTTGATCCAAAATTTTCGAAGTCCCACCCGCACCCCAAATTTTGAGTGTAAAAAAAAAATTTTTTTTGTCTTAAAATTGACCGAAACGCATAAAAAACCAAAAAAAAAAAATTTCCACATTTTGGTCCAAAATTTTCTATCCCACCTGGACCCAAAATTTTCAGTGTAAAAAAAATAATTTTTTTTTGTCTTAAAATTGACCGAAACGCATAAAAAACAACAAAAAAAATTCTGGATTTTGGTCCAAAAGTGGTCCCACCCTGACACCAAATTTTCAGTGTAAAAAAAACAACTGTTTTTTTGTCTTAAAATTGACCGAAACGCATAAAAAACACAAAAAAAAATTCCGCATTTTGGTAAAAAAATTTCCAAGTCCCACCTGTACCCGAAATTTTCAGTGTAAAAAAAAAAAATTTTTTTTGTCTTAAAATTGACTGAAACGCATAAAAAACAAAAAACTATTTCCGCATTTTGGCCCAAAATTTTCTAAGTCCCACCTGGACCAAAAAGAAATTTCCACATTTTGGTCAAAAATTTCTAAGTCCGGAACAGGGCCCCAAATTTTCAGCCTAAATATGAACCCAGGGACTTGACTTGAACAAACTTGAATCTCACCCCCCTAAGGATGCTGTATACCAAATATCAAAAGATTCTTATTGGAAGATCTGAAGAAGAAGATTTTTAAAGAATATTCCTCATACTGCACTAACTTAAACATTTGGGCTCCCATAGAGAGCCCAAATATGGACCCAGGCAACTGATTTCAATAAACATGTGAAACAATCTTCCAAAGATGCTATATGTGAAATTTTAAAGCTTTTGGAGCAGTGGTTTGGGCGAAAAGTAGTCTTACATGTTTTTCCCATTACCCACAGTGTTAAAAAATGTTGACTCAGCACTTTTTCAAAGTCCAAAAAAAGTACCCCATGATAAAACCGATAGCAATTTTTTTTTTACCATTCCATTCTGTTGGTCCTAATGAAGCTTCACACCAAATAAGAATTCTCAGTGCCGTGTAGTTTTGGAGATATGGGCGTTTTAATTTTTTTCTATTTTTAGCTCCTGCGGTTCCCATGGGGCGACGGGGAAAAAAAATTGGGCATAAATTAAGTACTTATGACCCAATAAGCCCTCATATCAAATTTGGTTCAAATCTGCCTCTCGGTTTGGAAAGTTAAAAAATTTATAGTAATTTATATATTTTTTATACTTACCAATGACCCAGACATAGCTGGTGCTAACTCTTAAAATATAGGGCCAAACACAAATTTTGCCCCCCAATCCCCAAAATTTGCATCTAAAACTAAAGAAAACATGTCCTGAAAGGCCCTCCACACCTCGCCCCCACTGCGCATGCGCAGTGTCAAGGACGTTCCGAAATTGGCGCCATTTATCATTCTAATAACCAGTGCCTGGTAAGCGCTATGTACTCAGCGGGGAGGCAAGAGTTCCCAACTCCTGGGAGGGCCATCCCCGTCTGGGTCATTGGTAAGTATAAAAAATATATAAATTACTATAAATTTTTTAACATTTTTATACTGTACCAATGACCCAGACATAGCTGAATAGTAAAAAGGCTGGAGGGCCAAGGACATAGAGCAAAATGGAATACGCTCAATAAAATAAAATAGAGTCATCCCCTGTAGGGAAAAGAAGTAATAGGCCTTACATGTATCTTTCTTATTTATGATAAATTAGAAAGATACAACACCTTCCAAAAATTGAGCTTCATACATCCATGTACTCTATTAATATCCAATAATCCTTATACTAATAATTTTTAAAGTAAGCCAATAATAAAGTAAGTCTAGAGAATAGAGACTCTTATACTCCTAAAAGTGTGTGAGAATTGCATAATCATGTCCGTTGACATATGCAATATTCAAAAGCTATACTTTAAAAACTAAGACTTGAATGAATTTTATAAACTTAAACTTCTCACTAAACAACCATCCCAATAACAGCTCAGAATTACTAACTCCGGAGGAGGTATCCCCTTGTTTTCATAGTAAAAACAGGTGACCCAAGGGAACACCCTTCCCCCCCCCCCCCCCCTTTTTCTTGCCCTGGGTCAAATAGCCCAGAGCGAAGAGGGCAGCCGAACGGAGACACTGCCGAAACAGACAGCCTACCTAGCTATAGTAGCAACTGTTAAGTGAATGACATTCTGAGCAGTAGATAATAGACCTAACAATAGAGGCCTCCAGAAATGGACTCGATATTTCTGAGAAAAAAATTCATGAATGGATGGCTGAGCGCAATGAGCAGCCTTCAAAAATCTATAATAGCAACACTATTAATGTAAGCCCAAGAAGTAGAAGAACTCTTACTTCATGAGCCGAAATCTTAAGCACAACTGCTAAGCCAATGATATACCATAAGCAGTACGCTAGTTAATAGAATCGATTAACAATAAAATGGAGCGTAACGTCCTTCTACTAGACATCAAAGACAGAAGAAGCTTACGCCCTTGTAATAAACAGATATCTGTTTATAAATACATAAACTGTACCCGGAAAGAGTAAAGGCCTATGCCCATATGAAGACGGAAGGACCTTAAAATAATAGGTTCCGGATAATAGGAGCCTAACTCTTATGCAACAATCCAACCTAAATAGTAACGGAAGTATTGATTCCGAAACTATGAAAGTGAAAATCATCCATCGATAGTGCATGAAACTCACTGATTCTACAGTAAAAGAGAAACCAACAGAATTACTGTCTAAAAGGTCAGAATTTGAAAACTACTGTTTCCAGAGGCTCAAATGATTACTTAGCTAAATAAGAACCGAAGTTAAAATCCGTATAGGAATTTAATCTAAAGATTCTAAGTCTATTTATCAAAAAGTTACTAACTGACTTAGATAAAGAGACAAAAGACTCAATTGTAAACTATCGTAGAGTGCATAGGTATGAGGTAACAAACCTATAACCTAAATAACAACAGGCTGCAGTAGATCTTGTGAAACAAGTATACTAAAAACTAGCAATGCGTAGTATGGAGGGATCAACAATATGAACATAATGATCCCTACACCACGACGGAAGAGCCTCCACTTTAGCCGCATAGAATAGCGAAGAAGAGGATCTCCTATAGTAAGAAATCGCGTCCAAAGCTCGTCCAGTACAGTGCTTACAATGCAATACGGACCACACAACGGAATACATGAAGGTTGCGACCTTGCTGGTTGTGATAAAGATGACACGATTTACCCAGTGAAAAAAGATCCTCACATAGAGGAAGATTTCACGTTAAGATCCACAGTAGACAAGAGAGTAAATTACTCATGATCTCTGTGAAGATAGAGATGCTGTCAACAGAAATGTATTGTGGTTGTTTATCTTAGCAATACCTGCTAAAACAACAGCGCCGGAGGATACGCGTATCCTATCATTGCGTCCTATAGATCAATAGAGCGTTAACAGTATTAGCTCAGAGATCTGGACAAGCCAACACATACGTCTGCAATTGATTAGCAAGCTGTGTCATAATAAAACATCATTGGGCGCTCCCATAGATAGCAAATCTGATTAAATACTTGTTTGTTGAGAGTCCATTCTGACAGCAACAAGCGACCCGTAAGAGAACGGGAGTGCGATAAAACAATCAGACGACCCAGAATATGACGGACCAAAACTGAACTTGGTGTACTATAACCAACAGACGGATTCTTTCCATTAAATTGAATAACAGAAACGAAAGAGTGCCTCCCTGGTTCCGGAGATACGCCACTACTGTCGAATTAAAGGACAGGAATTTGGGCATGCGTTTCTGAATAATGTTCATGCAATGACATAAAGCAAGCCTAAAAAACATTATTCCGCGGAAGTTAAACTGATAGCTAAAAGACTGCGGAACCCAAAGACCCTGGCACTTCGAATCCGTAGGGATCAGTATATATCCCAATCTGTTTGACTGGCAACCGTCATAACAGCCACACTAGGGTCCGGCAACTGCGGCGGCACTCTCTGAGTCAACCACCGAATGTTTGCCCCAGTCTGAATCTCTTGTAACACTAGATAGACAAGAGAATGTATAAATCAAGCAATTCATGGATTGCCGGAAAGTTGCCGTCGAAGAGAAGCTCCTCCGAGAACGAAGCGACTCTGAGAGAGTTCTTAACCTACTATCCACGCGTGGATGTAGCTAGGGCTGCATCACGTCTAACCAACTCCAATCAGCCACTGAAGGGCGGAGTTATACGTGAACAAACTACTGCCCTCAAAAGAAATTACATTGAGAATAATATCCCGTAAATCTTTTCTTGAAGACGTAATGATAACGCCTCAGTAAGGCGGATTACGTATAATAAAGCGTCTAAGTTAAGTCTACTATACATAATGTCGTTCCCAACATTGAAATTGGAAAAGACATAAACGGCGAAAAAGAATATATGCAGTCTTTAATCACACCGTCTAGACGCATATGAACTCTCGGTATGCCCTGCTCTGCCAAAATAAACTATATGTAAAAAAAGATAAAATGGCAGAAATGAGCCAAGCGGACAAGAAACTAAACTATCATGCTTAGTAGCAGGCTTGTATATATATATATAATATATAGCGTCGAAAAATAAAACACATGTTGTAATGACAATATTGGACTGCGTCGGTAAGTCAGGGACAAAGTCCCTGTACCGATCGAAAAATCCGAGTCCAATGACGCTATAAGTCTCTTATCCAAGATCGCAGCAATGAAGTCCGAAAAATAATCACTGGAAGAAATGCCAGAAGATATGAAAGGCATCTTCCGATACTACTAAAGGGAAAACTCGAAATCTTTCGAATCCCTTTCGCCATCCTGTCGGACCCTATAAAGCGTTCGGTCGTCCGTAGCTTGATGCAACCGCGGACCGCACCGACCCAGCGCCGTCGGATAATTCCTGATTCGACCGAGTAACCGTCAATTGCTGGGATGCTGCGAAACAACTGTGCTAACTCGGATAGCACGTCCGTCACTGAGGCCTGAGGAGCAGCGGTCTTACGATGCATTGCCGCAGGAAGCTCCGAGATCGTTACCCCGTGCATACTTCCAATATGCGAGCGAACGGAGTGTATAGGCCTCGTGTCCCTTGGCTACCGGATGGCGCGACCTATTCGCTGTGGAATCACTGAATGCCGAAACTGATCGGATACTCGAGGTCACGTAGCCAATGTGCGGTCGTGTGCCCTGCTGTGAGGATGAGGAAGCATTAAAGACAGTCTCTCGGACTGTCAATATAACGGAGCGTCCCGAGCAACGGACATATGCTCCGAATGTAAAATATCTGAACCACAACATGCGGTCCCCTATGTTGTTGGCTTCCTCCGATCTGTCCTCAATCTGCCGTCACTGGGTGAGTACTAAAGTAATTAAAGTGCTCGCATCACCCAAATCTCCTTCCTAGACCGCAACGGACGAACCCGGCAGCCGAACCATTCGATGAATGTACGCTACACCGGGTGAGCTAGCGAATGTCATTCCGTAAGCGATAGACATATTCCATGAGCACTTATTGCCGCTAACTCTTCATTAACTATGACGACAGAGGCACACTTTTGAAAGACATCTCCATAACTCTTCGAACAAGAAACCAGAAATGCTTGGATAGCAAGCATAAAATAATAATATATATAGCGTCGTTCAATAATTCGAAAGTTTGTGTGACATTATTGGACTATGTCGGAACTGAGGGACGATGTCCCTGAACCAAACCAAAAATTTCTAAGTCCACCGACGCTATCAGTTTCTTATCCGGCATCGCAGCATATGTTGTTCCGAAAGGGAAAGCTTGAAATCCACCGAATCCCTTTCGGTATCCCGTCGGACCGGATGAAACTTTCGGACGTCCGTACCCGCTTCCGCGGAGCGTCCCGACCCAGCATCGTCGGATAAAATATATGCGACAGATTCAGTTGATGCTGGGATGCTGCGATAAACTGTGCTATTAAGGAAAGCACGTCCGTTCCCAAGGCCTGTGCAGTAGCGGACTTACGATGCATTGCCGCTGGAAGCTCCGTGTACGTTGACTCCCGCACACTTCCTATGCGAACGTCCGGAGTCTGCAGGCCTCGAGTCCCCGGCTACCGACTCAGCGCTGTCGGATAATTCTCGATCCGACACCGTTTCTGTCGGCTGCTGGGATGCTGCGATAAGTTGTGCTATGTGCACAAGAATGTCCGGCGTCGAGACCTGCGGAGGCGCAGTCTATCGGTGCTTCGCCGAGGGCAGCTCCGCATCAGATGGCTCCCGCATACTTCCTATGCGAACGTCCGGAGTCCATCGGTCTCGAATCCCTGGCTGCCGGATGGTGTGACCTGGTCGCCGAAGAATCCTTGATCGGCGAAGCTGGTAATATATCGGCGGTCACGCAGCCAAGGTGCGGTCGTGTGCGCTGACGAGAAGAGGAAGCCTTAGCAGTCTCAGCGGACTGCCTATACAACGGAGCGTCCCGAGCGACGGACGTATGCTCCGCTAACGACACATTTGTACCACAACATCTGGGGCCAGATGTTGTTGAACGAGAGAGGGGCCTCTCTCGCTTGCCGTCCGGATGGACCGGAACGAGCTATGAACCGGACTAAAAGGCTTCCTCCGTTCTCCCTCCGATCCGCCGTCACTGGGTGTGCATTAAGTTAATTTTATAGTGCTCGCATCACCCCAAAATTCCTTCTAGACCGCAACGGACGAACCCGGCTGCCGAACCATTCGGTGAATGGACGCTACACCGGGCGAGCTAGCGGACGTCAAAGGCCGTCGAACCTACTAGGGTCCTCTTAGGCAATTGGCGTATTACATGAGCACTTTTCCGCTAGCCCTTCATTAATTGTGACGACGGAGGCACACTGTTGGAAGACATCACAGATACATCACCCTAATCTTGATCGTCTGAAATAGAAATTGATAAAGTAGAGTGACCCTGCGGGGAAAGGACCGGAGTGTCCAAATCCCCAACAACATACCGTGACATACGCTTCCCATATTGTCATCGAAATCATACGATACAGAACAGGAGTTAATGCGAGTACACTGACCACATATAGAATGATAATAAGGTCAGAGGAAGACTTCCTCCTAAAACAATTGATCAATATCCTTTCAATGTGAAAAGAAAACAAGTCCTGGTACTCGCACTAACCCCTGGCAATCAAAATACATAATAATAATATGATCCATTAATATAGAAAAAATAATTGAAATCAAAATATTTTGAAAAAATATTTTTTCAGAACAGCCCAAGTTTCTGAAAAGTAACGTTGAGCCCCAATGGATCCCAAGCCTAAGTGTGGACAAAAATTTTAAAAATATTTTAAACAATTTATTCAACACTTACGAACAATAATAATGTATCTAGTTATGATTAAAATAACATAAAGATATTATTATTTAGAAATCCCCCCCTCACACAGAGGGCTGTTGTAAATGTAAACAATGAGTGTAAAAACACTAAAATAAGACTCCAGGCACCCAGGCCCGAAATCAGTTACCAAAAATACACCATCTGATGCAAAACAGAGACTTCCAGGGAAGAAACTGCAGAACATCAGATGGTAGATGCAGAACACAACGCCTAACCACCCGTAGGTGAAGACGTAAACATGGGGAAAGAACAGAATTCATTCTGTTATTAAGCTAAAACTCCCAAGAAATTTTAGTAATAATAATTACAGAAACTATGCCAAAAGCATGGGAGAATAGCAAGGGGGAACTTAAAGGACAGGGAGAGAGGAAAAACACTTGAAAAAACAGTGTAACTAAATAATCAGAATGACAACAAAATGGCTGCTGCCTTGAAAATAGGTAACTTAACATAATTTCATTAAAAAATTTTAAGTTACAGCCCTGATAATATTCTGTCACACATTCTTTTCCTCTCCTCCTTTTCTATCCTCCTTAGAATCACCATTTCACTAATATTTATGTGTCTGGCATCATTTAAACTGAGATTTAAAAGCACAAAGATCAGTCAGATGTTAACTGATGAAGGGCCAAACTTAGAATGATAAATGGCGCCAATTTCGGAACGTCCTTGACACTGCGCATGCGCAGTGGGGGCGAGGTGTGGAGGGCCTTTCAGGACATGTTTTCTTTAGTTTTAGATGCAAATTTTGGGGACTGGGGGGCAAAATTTGTGTTTGGCCCTATATTTTAAGAGTTAGCACCAGCTATGTCTGGGTCATTGGTACAGTATAAAAATATAGAAATTTTGGGACTGGCAAAAATTCTTGCCCCTCCAATAACGAAGGCAAATAATGCCCGACAAACTACTCTTGAACAAACTTGATTCTAAACCTCAAAAGGACTCTGTATACCACATATCAAGTCTCTGCTACTGGTGGTTCATTAGAAGAAGATTTTCAAAAAATTTGGCCATTTTTTCCCCACACCTCTGCTCAACATGAGCCGAAACCTAATTTGCATAAAAATCAAAATACCCCTATATAACCACTACTTACAGGAAATTTAATTAAAATGTGGCCAGTGGTTTAGGAGAAAGAGGCTCAAACACCACCTTCATGCAGGATGACGGATGGACGGACAAAGAGTGATAAGAAAAGCTCACCCTGACTTTTAGTCAGGTGAGCTAAAAACAAAATTCACGTATCTCTTCCCTGGTTTAGTAAACAAATTTCCATTTTTTGCTTGATGAGTACACTCCACTGAGGGGTGAAAGGTAAGATTTGGAAGCAAGAGTTGAAAACATTACATGCTTTTGATGGAAGTTTTTGTATTTGAAGCCAGTCAGAACTAACCATTTCAATAGATAAAGTCAATTATACCATAATTGCTTTGCATATTTAATGTTACGTGATACATGTTACGTGATACAATACAGACATAGGAAATGTTCTAGATACACCATGTGTGGAATCCAGATTATATTTAAGAATGTCATGTAAGAAAATATCTGAGTCATATTATGAATAAAATGCTTTGACACAAAACAGCGTCAAGCAAGAAAGTTATCAGACTGCTTAAGGTGATATTTTTCTTTAAAAATATCAGCTTCAATCACTTAATTCAAGTTTAATTGAGGTATAACTACAGAACATAACTTGATGCTCGTGAAATAGAGGAAAAACCCCACCTCAGGCCCCTGATTCCAGTGCCCCATACTCCTCCCTCGTTGCATTCTATCTTATTACTGAATCATACCAGAAGAGATTCTTGAAAAGCACTCATTCTTCCAAACCCAGTGTTGGCATCAGAACAATCCAGTATAACAGCAGTTCTTTGTCCTTTAACATTACCAAACACCTGAAAATAGGTTATTTACTAAAATTATTCATTCCAAAAAACTTTCAACTGTCAATGGACAACTTTCATTAAATTTTTGGACTTGTGTTGACATCTTAAGTGATACAGTGGAATTATGTTAAATGAAAAGCCATTCTGCTGGTGAAATATACTAAGTTAATAGGAGAATTCAATTAACACGAAATTGCGTATTTAAGTAGAAATGTGCATTTACGGGGACAGAATTATGATGCATATTGATTTGTGGGAAGATTCATATGACATTGCAATCACTTTAATCATTATGACTTTGCCTTCATAATTTCAATGCGTCGTTACTTCATTCAACAGCCAATGTACTGAGTGACACACTAATACACCAATCATGCAATGGCAAGGGCATTGTCTATATATATGTATCTAAATTTACACTGCAGTGCCATAAGCTATGTATGTTGTGATAATTCACTGTCTGATATAATGATATAACATGCATAAGTGTGTTGTTCTCTTCTAGTTTCTATCTAGCATTTGACATTTGTCAAGATTTTGGGCGAGTTGATTTTGGCCACCTAGACAGACTTCCAAAAAATCATCTTAAAACTAAATTGACAAAATGTACCAAAATTACACAAATAAACAGGGTCTGCAAAGCTGGGGTGATCACCTCCTCCTCCTAAGGGGTGAAAATAATCATGTATGGTACATAGTGGCTATTCGACTTCAGAAGCATAACATGCTATGTCAAAGTTGAAGTTTTGTACAGAAAACGTTAACCAACCAACATGGTGCACGATGAGTCATAGCTCCATGGGTAATTGATATTGAGGTCTGCATATGATTATTTACTTCTCATGACCAATCATTGATATTTGTGGTTTATGGAAAAGTTAAAAAATTTATAGTAATTTATATATTTTTTATACTTACCAATGACCCAGACTTAGCTGGTGCTAACTCTAACAAAACCAGGGCCAAACACAAAGTTTGCCCCCCAATCCCCAAAATTTGCATCCAAAACAAAAAGAAATCATGTCCTAAAGGACCTCCATACTACGCCTCTACTGCGCATGCGCAGTGACGCAGACATCCCAAAATTGGCGCCAATTATCATTCTTACTGGCAGTGCCTGGTCAGCGCTATGTACTCAGCGGGGAGGCAAGAGTTCCCAACTCCAGGGAGGGCCATCCCCGTCTGGGTCATTGGTAAGTATAAAAAATATATAAATTACTATAAATTTTTTAACATTTTTATACTGTACCAATGACCCAGACTTAGCTGAATAGTAAACAGGCTGGATGGCCTAGGACATAGAGGAAAATCCAATAAGCTCAACTATATAGTAAAGAAGTAACCCCTTAAGGAGAAAAGGAGTATTAGGCTTTACATGTATCTTTCTTATTTAATATTAAATTAGAAAGATACACTACCCTTAATAATTGAGCACAATAACATTCATGTTCTCTATTAACATCTAGTATAACCCTTATACTACTTATTTTTAAAGCAAGCCAATAAATAAAGGAGTCCAGAGAATTGAGACTCTTTATAGTCATTTAAAAGTGTCCGAGTATTGTATATTAAAGCCCGTTTGACACTTGACATATACAAATGCTTCACACCGAGCTACACTTTAAAAATATGAATGAATTTAAACATTAATATTACACTTTAAAACCATCCCGGAAGCGACTCAGAAATACTGACTTGGAGGAGGCATTCCCTTGCTTTTCACTATAAAGCAGGTGACCTAAGGGAACACCCCCCCCCCCCCCCCCTTCCCCTTGCCCTGGGTCAAATAGCCCAGAGCGAAGAGGGCAGCCGGACGGAGTCACTGCCGGAACAGAAAGCCTGCATAACTATAGTTGCAACTGTTTAGTGGACGACATTCTGAGCAACAGATAACGGACCTAAACAATGCAGGTCTCCAGAAATGGACTCAATATTTCTGAGATAAAAATTCGTAAATGTGGATGGCTGAGACCAATAAGCAGCCTTCATTAAATCTGTAATAGCAACACTATTAGCATAAGCCCAGGAAGTAGAAAGAGCTCTTACTTCATGAGCAGAAATCTTAAGCACAGACTGCTGAGAAGAAGATAAATCTTCATAAGCAGTACGGATAGTTAACTGAATCCATCTAGCAATAGAATGGACTGAAATGTCCTTTCTATTAGGCATCAAAGACAGAAAGAAACGTTTCCGTCCCTTTCTGATAAACTGAGATCTCTGTTTATAGATACGTAGTGCTCTAACAGGACAGAGTAAAGGCCTACGCCCGTCTGAAGACGGAAGAGCCTTAATAACAATAGGTTCCGGATATTTATTAGGAGCCTGATTCTTAGCTAAAAAACCCACATTAGTAGTGAAGGTGATAGTGTTCCCAACACTACGATAATGAGAATCATCCACCGATAGTGCATGAAGCTCACTGACTCTTTTAGCAGAAGAGAAAGCTATGAGAAAAGCTGTCTTATAAGATAAGAATTTGAAATCTACTGTCCCAAGAGGTTCAAATGGCTTTTCCTTCAATTTAAGGAGAACCCAAGCTAAATTCCACTTAGGAATTAATCTAAGAGTTCTGGGTCTATTTATCGAAAAGTTTCTAACCAACTTCGATAAAGAGACATTAGATCCAATTTGTAAACTATCATGATGTGCATAGGTATCAGATAACATAGATCTATAACCCTTTATAGTAACAGGCTGCAGTTTGATTTCGTCAAACAAGTATACTAGAAAGTTTGCAATGTCTGGTATAGAGGGATCGAATATATCTACAGAATGATCCCTACACCAACGACGAAAAACCTTCCACTTAGCCGCATAGTTTAGCGAAGAGGAGGTCCTCCTACAGTTAGAAATCGCGTCCACTGCTCGTCCTGTAAATGCTTGCCATGCAAGAAGGACCGCACAACGGAAAAACGTGAAGGTTGAGACCTTGCGGGTTGTGATGGAGTTGGCGCGATTTCCCCTGCGAAAGAAGATCCTCCCGTGGAGGAAGCTTCCGCGGTAGGTCCCACAACAGACACCTGAGTAGATTTATCCACGGTCTCTGTGGCGACAGAGATGCTACCAACAGAATCTTGCATTGAGATTGTTTTATCTTTAGCAATACTTGTTGAATTAACGGCGCTGGAGGATACGCATATCCTATCATTCCGTCCCAAGGGATCGACAGAGCGTCTACTGCAAATGCTCTTGGATCCGGACACGGAGACACATACGTCTGCAACTGATTGTTGAGATGTGTCGCAAATAAGTCTATCATTGGCCGTTCCCATTGGTAGCAAATCTGATTGAATACTTGTTTGTTGAGAGTCCACTCCGACGGCAACAAGCGACCCTTTCGTGAAAGGGAGTCTGCTAGCACATTCAGACGACCCGGTATGTGACGGACCGAAAGAAGAACGTGATGTTCTAACGCAAACAGAAGGATTCTTTCCGTTAGATTGAACAACGGAACTGAATGAGTGCCTCCCTGATTCCGTATATACGCCACTACTGTCGTATTGTCGGATAGGATTTGGACATGAGCATCGTGAATAATGTCCATCCAGTGACGTAGCGCAAGCCAAATTGACATCATTTCCTTGATGTTTATGTGCTTGCACAGGAATTGCGGATCCCAAAGACCCTGGCATCTCGAATCCGTTGGGATTAATGATGCACCCCAACCTGTTTGACTGGCATCCGTCATAACGGTAAAACTCGGATCCGGCAACTGCAGCGGAACTCCTTGAGTTAACCACTGAATGTTTGCCTAAGTCTGAATCTCTTGTTTCACTTGATCTGACAAGAGAACGTCTACATCGAGCGAATGAATTTTCACACTCCAATTCTGAGTCAGGAAAATTTGAAGAGGACGTGTGCGTAACCGCCCCATCGGAATGAGATCCGCGGCGGCTCCGCACAAACCTATCAGTCTCATAAATTCTCTCGCCGTGACTTTGTCTGCGTGCAGACAATAGCGAGCGTAACAACTGACTAATTTCGCTCTGGTTAACGGCAGACGAACGAGATTGTTGTGCGTCTCGAAGCTCATTCCCAGATGAGTGAATGACTTGGACGGCACCAGATCCGACTTCTCCTCGTTTACTATAAAACCGAGACGTCGGAGCAATAGAAGAAGATTCTGAACATCGTTCTGAAGCGTTAACTCGTTGCCGTACCTCTGAAGAATGTCGTCCAGGTAGGCCGACGTTACCGCAGACGAATGAGCTCGGAAGTAGATCATTACCGAGTTCATTACCCGAGTGAAAGCCCAGGGTGCTAGATTCAATCCGAAGCACATCGCCCGGAATTGATACACCACTCTTAGGACTGCGAAGCGTAGATACTTTCGGAATGAAGGATGTACCATGACGTGAAAGTACGCATCTTTGAGATCTATGCTCGTTGCATAATCGTTCACCCGAATACTCGCTCTGACCGATCGAATCGTCTCCATATAAAACTTCGGAGCGACGATCAGCTTGTTTATCCAGCTCAAATCTATGACTGGACGGAACGAGCCTTCTGGTTTCGGAACCAGAAACAGATGGCTGTAAAATCCCGGAGATTCCTGGTTTTCTACGACCTCTACCGCGTTCTTCATTAAAAGAGACTGCACCTCTGATAACAGAGCGTCTCTTTTCTGTGGATTTGACGGAAGATGAGTCCACTTTGGACTTCGAGTTAATGGAGGCTTTCGTTTGAAGGATATCTTTAGACCTTCCGAAGTCACTCCTCTCACCCAAGGGTCGTCCGTAATCGACGCCCAGTCTTGTGAAAAGCTCGACAACCTTCCGCCAACCGGAACGCGATAGAGGTTTAAGCCATCACCTCCTGGACCTGCGAGGCCTGCGGTAGGAGAAACCACGTCTTCCACGACCCGCACCTCGCCTCGTCGACCTCGGGGCGTCCGACCGATTGTCCCAGCCTGAAGGACGTCCCGAACGAGAGTCGCTATCCTGACGGTCTCTCGAATAAGACCAAGAGGATGCACC
Organism: Pictodentalium vernedei; assembly: GCA_031216915.1. NCBI lineage: Eukaryota > Metazoa > Mollusca > Scaphopoda > Dentaliida > Dentaliidae > Pictodentalium > Pictodentalium vernedei. The sequence goes on along the minus strand of CM062297.1, from coordinate 779,069,991 downwards.
GGAACCTCTATAGGAACCTCTCTTGGGCGCATTAGACCCAGAAGTGCCTGTCTTATTCGTGTCTGCTGTATCCGACTTCTTAGGAGCAGATCTGAACAACAGAGAATCATTAGCTTTCTTTTTAATTTTATCATAAATAGCGGAAAGCTTGCCGTCAAAGAGAAGTTCTCCTGAGACCGAAGCGACTCTGAGAGAGTTCTTCACCTTAGAATCCACTAGTGTGGATGTAGCTAGGGCTGCGTCACGTCTAACCAACTCCAGATTTGCCACTGAAAGGGCGGAGTTACACGTGGAATAAGCTACTGCCCTTGAAAGAAGTCTTAAAGAGGATTGTATATCCTGAAACTCTTTCCCCTGAAGGCGCAGTGATAACGCCTTAGTAAGGTGATCTGCGTAAGATAAGGCATCTAAATTGGCTCTGTTAGACGCAATAGCTGTTTCCAACACCGCGGTTGGAATAGAAGCTGACGACGGTAATGATAGCTCTAAGTCTTCTGCCTCGTCGTCCATACGCAGAGGAACTCTCGGTATACCCTGTCCTGCCGTATCGAATTTATTCCTTGCATTAATGAAAGGCAGGATGAGAGTATTAGCGGACAAGAAACCTGCTTTCCCCGTCCTGGAAGCAAGTTTAAATATAGCGTCGTTCAATAATTCAAATGTTCTTGCAACATTATTGGACTGCGACGGAAACTCAGGAGCGATGTCCCTGAACCGCTCAAAAAATTCAGAGTCCAATGACGCTATAATTCTCTTGTCCGGAAGCGCAGCAGTCTGGCCCGACGGAACAACTTGAGGGAGAAAGTGCCGGATGAAGTCCACGGCAGCTTTATGTTGTTCCGAAAGGGATAGCTCCAAGTCATCCGTATCCCTTTCACCATCCGGTCGGACCTCATGATGTTCCCGGTCGTCCGCCCCCGATGCTTCGGCGGAGCGTACCGACCCAGCGCCATCGGATAATTCTCGATCCGACATCGTTTCTGTCGGCTGCTGGGATGCTGCGATAAGCTGTGCTATCTGCACAAGAATGTCCGGCGTCGAGACCTGCAGAGGCGCAGTCTTTCGCTGCTTCGCCGAGGGCAGCTCCGCATCAGATGGCTCCCGCATACTTTTCCTATGCGAACGTCCAGAGTCCATCGGTCTCGAATCCCTGGCTGCCGGATGGTGTGACCTGGTCGCCGAAGAATCCTTCATTGGCGAAGCTGGTAATATATCGGCGATCACGCAGCCAAGGTGCGGTCGTGTGCGCCGACGAGAAGAGGAAGCCTTAACAGTCTATGCGGACTGCTTATACAACAGAGCGTCCCGAGCGACGGACGTATGCTCCGCTAAAGACACATTTTGTACCACAACATCTGGTCCCAGATGTTGTTGTACGAGAGAGGGGCCTCTCTCGCTCACGGCCCGGCTGGACCTGGACGAGCTAGGAACCGGACTCAAAGGCTTCCTCCGTTCTCGCTTACTATCCGCCGTCACTGGGTGTGCATCTATTATGTTTATAGTGCTCGCATCACCCAAAATTTCCTCTTGGACCGCATCGGACAAACCCGGCTGCCGAACCATTCGGTGAATGGACGCTACACCGGGCGAGCTAGCGGACGACATTTGTCTAATCTCCATGAGCACTTTTGCCGCTAGCTCTGAATTCATTTGTGACGACGGACGCACACTTGAAGAAGATAAAATGGAAACATCACCCTGTTCTGGTTCCTCTGAAATAGAAACTGAGAGAGTAGAGTGACCTTGCGGAGAAAGAGCCGGAATCGCTCTTTCTCCAGAAACAACATATCGTGACACACGTTTCCAATGTTTCTCATCCCAATGTTCACATACAGGACAGGGATTAATGCGAGAACACTGACTACAATTAATACAATGACCATGAAAGTCAGAGGAAGATTTCTTCCTATTACAATTTGAACAACGTCCCTTCATTGTGAAAGAACAACAATAAGTCCTAGTTACTCGCAAAAACCCCTGACACAAAGATACATAATAACATGATCCATTAATAAATGAAAAAACAATTGCAAAACAAAATAATTTTGAAAAAATATTTTTTCAGCGAAGCCCAAGTTGCTGAAAAGTAACGTTGAGCCCCGATGGATCCGATGGCAAAGTGTGGTCAAAAATTTTAAATTTATATTAAATAATTAATGAGACACTTTCGGATAATATAAATGTATCTTATAGTGAGATAAACTACAGCAAAGGCAAACAGCCCCCCTCAAAAAGGCTGTTGCCAATGAAAACAAACAGTGTAAAAACACCAGAAAACATGACTCCAGGCACTGAAAAAACTGGCCCGGAATCAGTCATCAATTACACTCTATCTGATGCAAAACAGAGACTCCCAGGGGAGAATCTGTAGAACATCAGATGGAAGATGCAGAACACAAACGTTATACACCCATGGGTGAAAACGTAACTATGGGGAAAATAACAGAAAACATTCTGTAACCAAGCAACTCTCCCAGGAAATTTTAGAAATGAAATTTCTCAAAAATATGCCAAAAACATGGGAGAATTGCAAGGGGGGACTTTAGAAGGCTAGGGGAGAGGAAACACTGAATAAGCAGTGCAACAATTAGCAAGAATGACAACAAGAGGCCCATGCCTCGAAAATAGGCAACTTAACATAATTTCATCAAAAAATTTTAAGTACAGCCCTGATTATTTTTTGTCACTTCTTTTTCCTCTCCTCCTTCTATCCTCCTTAGAATCACATTTTCTCCAAAAATTACGTGTCTGGCATCCTTTAACTGAGATTTACAAGCACAAAGATCAGTGAGATGTTGACTGATGAAGGGCCAAACAGAGAATGATAATTGGCGCCAATTTCGGGACGTCTGCGTCACTGCGCATGCGCAGTAGAGGCGTAGTATGGAGGTCCTTTAGGACATGATTTCTTTTTGTTTTGGATGCACATTTTGGGGATTGGGGGGCAAAATTTGTGTTTGGCCCTGGTTTTGTTAGAGTTAGCACCAGCTAAGTCTGGGTCATTGGTACAGTATAAAAATATTACGCTCTCTACTTAGTCTTCTTGACTGAAACCATAGGGACATTTTGAGATGGTCGCTCAACATATTTTAGTCCAGAAGCAGATTATTAGGCCATAAGTTAATTTATTTGTTTATTACGTCCGGATAGGATGTACTATACAAATTAACTTACTGTCCAAGGTTGTACTAAACATATTTTTATGCTTATATATAATGATGACACCTTACACATAAAAAAAGGGAATCAAAATTCAAACATCTTCTACTTATAAACTGAACATTTATTCTATTACCTCTACCAAACAAGATATGGGAGATAAAATACCTATACTGGATGTACTGACACCAAAAATGTCTATAAGTGTGGGGAATTCAGTGGATGTCGGAGTAAAACTTTGACAGATTACAATATTCTTTTTTAATTGAGAGGAGTTTATTCAATAACATATTTGTAATTAACTGGTCAAATTAGTACTGAAGGTATTGTAATGGTACATTATCTACAATTAACAGGGCAATTTAATTAAAAGATATACAATTAAGTGGATCCCACTGTATCTGCTATTTGTTTCAGCATTTGCAATTGGTCAATGCTACTCTGCCATGTTCAGCCGTTCACTACACTAGAGAAAACAATTATTTTAAAGATTATACATACCCTTCGACTTCCTTGTAATAACCATTTTATTCTTTTTGTATAAGCTTCAATTGACCTGTAAAACATTGGAACGATTAAGTTTCCTCCTCATGTTATTAAAATTAACTTTTTCCAGTAAAATTTGTATTTTTATACTATAACCCAATGGCCCAGACTTAGCTGGTGCAAACTCAAAATTATCAAGGGACAAACACGAAGTTTGAACCCCCCAATGCCTAAAATTTGCTTGCAAAACCCAAAATTAAAAGTCCTATCTGGTCCTCCATACTTTTACTCTCCACACATGCACAGTCCAGGAGGTGACCGAAATTAGCACAAACATCATTCTTTGTTTGGCCCTAAAGTCAGCAACAACGAACTGACATCTGTGCTTTAAAATCTCCTTTTTTGAGGATGCCAGACACAAATCAATGCAAGAATTGGTGGATCCAAGGCTGCTATTAGATGATGGAAGTGTTCAACGGTAGTTTTAGATGTTCAGGGCTGTAACTTTATAATAATTAGAAATTATTTTGTTTCCAATTTTGGGACATACGCCTGACGTGATCATTTTTGTTAATGATTATTCCACTGTTTGTTAAGTATTCCTTCCCTATCCTTCCATGAAACCTTCCTGCGACTGAGGCCATCATAAAAACAATAAATACAGGATTGCCAAGGTCCCAGTTTGAAGCGAAATTTACAAAACAAATTAAACAAAATTAGCTAAAGGCAAGGTCAAGAAGAAATTTACTGGACAAGTGTTGTAAATTTCACTGTAAACTACGAATGGGTTCGCAAGGAAATTCTATTTATCACTTGACCCCCAAACCAGATAAAAGATGTCTCTATGGATCGAGAAACAGTGTTTCCTATAAGGCTTCAGTTTAAAAAGAAGACACTGTTTGGTGGGGTATTTTCTCTAAAAAAAATAGCAACTTACTTTGTAGATATTTTGAAACATTAAATAACAGAATTTTATTGAAACAAAATCCAGAAGACATATTTATTTTTATCATATGACTCGACGAGCTCATTCCAATGAGGGGTCATAACCTATGTTTTGGAAGCAAAAAATGAAAAATTTTAGTTATACGAGGATGTTTTTTCCAAGTGCCGTCTGCAACTCAAGTTAGGTGATGGGTTAAAAAGTCATACTAAGTGGCTAATTTGTGCCTGTATGTGTCATACGATAAATAGAATATGAAATGAGTGTTTTTCTCATATAATATTTATGAAACTCGTCCAAATTTTCCGTTTGGGCTTGCCAGAGGCTCGCCAAAACGGAAAATTCTTAGACTCGTTTCATAAATATTATATGAGAAAAACACTCATTCCATATCCTCTATGTATGCATCATAAGAGATGATCAGAGATCAGGATTCATGTCTTATGCATACACCATGAGCTACTTAAGTGATGTTATTGAATGATTCTGCTTTATTGCTTTAGAGGTATGAGTTAATGGTTGAAAGTTAAAAAATTTATAGTAATTTATATATTTTTTATACTTACCAATGACCCAGACATAGCTGGTGCTAACTCTTAAAATATAGGGCCAAACACAAATTTTGCCCCCCAATCCCCAAAATTTGCATCTAAAACTAAAGAAAACATGTCCTGAAAGGCCCTCCACACTTCGCCCCTACTGCGCATGCGCAGTGTCAAGGACGTTCCGAAATTGGCGCCATTAATCATTCTAATAACCAGTGTCTGGTAAGCGCTATGTACTCAGCGGGGAGGCAAGAGTTCCCAACTCCTGGGAGGGCCATCCCCGTCTGGGTCATTGGTAAGTATAAAAAATATATAAATTACTATAAATTTTTTAACATTTTTATACTGTACCAATGACCCAGACATAGCTGAATAGTAAAAAGGCTGGAGGGCCAAGGACATAGAGCAAAATGGAATACGCTCAATAAAATAAAATAGAGTCATCCCCTGTAGGGAAAAAGAAGTAATAGGCCTTACATGTATCTTTCTTATTTATGATAATTAGAAAGATACAACACCTTCCAAAATTGGGCTTCATACATCCATGTACTCTATTAATATCCAATATAATCCTTATGCTAATAATTTTTAAAGTAAGCCAATAAATAAGTAAGTCTAGAGAATAGAGACTCTTATACTCCTAAAAGTGTCTGAGGATTGCATAATCATGTCCGTTAACATATGCAATATTCAAAAGCTATACTTTAAAAACTAAGACTTGAATGAATTTTAAAAACCTAAACTTCTCAGTAAACAACCATCCCAATAACAGCTCAGAATTACTAACTCCGGAGGAGGTATCCCCTTGTTTTCATAGTAAAACAGGTGACCCAAGGGAACACCCTGCCCCCCCCCCCCCCCCCTTTTTCTTGCCCTGGGTCAAATAGCCCAGAGCGAAGAGGGCAGCCGAACGGAGACACTGCCGAAACAGACAGCCTACCTAGCTATAGTAGCAACTGTTAAGTGAATGACATTCTGAGCATTAGATAATAGACCTAACAATAGAGGCCTCCAGAAATGGACTCGATATTTCTGAGATAAAATTCATGAATGGATGGCTGAGCGCAATGAGCGGCCTTCAAAAATCTATAATAGCGACACTATTAATGTAAGCCCAAGAAGTAGAAGAACTCTTACTTCATGAGCCGAAATCTTAAGCACAACTGCTAAGTCAATGATATACTATAAGCAGTACCGATAGTTAATAGAATCCATTAACAAAAAAATGGAGCGTAACGTCCTTCTACTAGACATCAAAGACAGAAGAAGCTTACGCCCATAGTAATAAACAGAAATCTGTTTATAAATACATAAACAGTACCCGGAAAGAGTAAAGGCCTATGCCCATACGAAGACGGAAGGACCTTAAAATAATAGGTTCCGGATAATAGGAGCCTAACTCTTATGCAACAATCCAACCTAAATAGTAACGGAAGTATTGATTCCGAAACTATGAAAGTGAAAATCATCCATCGATAGTGCATGAAACTCACTGACTCTACAGTAAAAGAGAAACCAACAGAATTACTGTCTAAAAGGTCAGAATTTGAAAACTACTGTTTCCAGAGGCTCAAATGATTACTTAGCTAAATAAGAACCGAAGTTAAAATCCGTATAGGAATTTAATCTAAAGATTCTAAGTCTATTTATCAAAAAGTTACTAACTGACTTAGATAAAGAGACAAAAGACTCAATTGTAAACTATCGTAGAGTGCATAGGTATGAGGTAACATAAACCTATAACCTAAATAATAACAGGCTGCAGTAGATCTTGTGAAACAAGTATACTAAAAAATAGCAATGAGTAGTATGGAGGGATCAACAATATGAACATAATGATCCCTACACCACGACGGAAGAGCCTCCACTTTAGCCGCATAGAATAGCGAAGAAGAGGATCTCCTATAGTAAGAAATCGCGTCCAAAGCTCGTCCAGTACAGTGCTTACAATGCAATACGGACCACACAACGGAATACATGAAGGTTGCGACCTTGCAGGTTGTGATAAAGATGACACGATTTACCCAGTGAAAAAGATCCTCACATAGAGGAAGATTTCACGTTAAGACCCACAGTAGACAAGAGAGAAAATTACTCATGATCTCTGTGAAGATAGAGATGCTATCAACAGAAATGTATTGTGGTTGTTTATCTTAGCAATACCTGCTAAAACAACAGCGCCGGAGGATACGCGTATCCTATCATTCCGTCCTATAGATCAATAGAGCGTTAAGAATATTAGCTCAGAGATCTGGACAAGCCAACACATACGTCTGCAATTGATTAGCAAGCTGTGTCATAAATAAATCATCATTGGGCGCTCCCATAGATAGCAAATCTGATTGAATACTTGTTTGTTGAGAGTCCATTCTGACAGCAACAAGCGACCCGTAAGAGAACGGGAGTCCGATAAAACAATCAGACGACCCGGAATATGACGGACCAAAACTGAACTTGGTGTACTATAACCAACAGACGGATTCTTTCCATTAAATTGAATAACGGAAACGAAAGAGTGCCTCCCTGGTTCCGGAGATACGCCACTACTGTCGAATTAAAGGACAGGAATTTGGGCATGCGTTTCTGAATAATGTTCATGCAATGACATAAAGCAAGCCTAAAAAACATTATTCCGCGGAAGAAAACTGATTGCTAAAAGACTGCGGAACCCAAAGACCCTGGCACTACGAATCCGTAGGGATCAGTATTATATCCCAATCTGTTTTGACTGGCAACCGTCATAACAGCCACACTCGGGTCCGGCAACTGCGGCGGCACTCTCTGAGTCAACCACCGAATGTTTGCCCCAGTCTGAATCTCTTGTAACACTAGATAGACAAGAGAACGTGTAAATCGAGCAATTCATGAATTGCCGAAAAGTTGCCGTCGAAGAGAAGCTCCTCCGAGAACGAAGCGACTCTGAGAGAGTTCTTAACCTTACTATCCACGCGAGTGGATGTAGCTAGGGCTGCGTCACGTCTAACTAACTCCAATCAGCCACTGAAGGGCGGAGTTATACGTGAACAAACTACTGCCCTCAAAAGAAATTACATTGAGAATAATATCCCGTAAATCTTTTCTTGAAGACGTAATGATAACGCCTCAGTAAGGTGGATTACGTATAATAAAGCGTCTAAGTTAAGTCTACTATACATAATGTCGTTCCCAACATTGAAATTGGAAAAGACATAAACGGCGAAAAAAAATATATGCAGTTTTTAATCAGACCGTCAAGACGCATATGAACTCTCGGTATGCCCTGCTCTGCCAAAATAAACTATTTGTATAAATGATAAAATGGCAGAAATGAGCAACGCGGACAAGAAACTAAACTATCATGCTTAGTAGCAGGCTTGTATATATATATATAGCGTCGAAAAATAAAACACATGTTGTAATGACAATATTGGACTGCGTCGGTAAGTCAGAGACAATGTCCCCGAACCGATCGAAAAATCCGAGTCCAATGACGCTGTAAGTCTCTTATCCAAGATCACAGCAATGAAGTCCGAAATAATAATCACTGGAAGATAATGCCAGAAGATATGAAAGGCATCTTCCGATACTACTAAATGGAAAACTCGAAATCTTTCGAATCCCTTTCGCCATCCTGTCGGACCCTATAAAGCGTTCGGTCGTCCGTACCTGATGCAACCGCGGACCGCACCGACCCAGCGCCGTCGGATAATTCCTGATTCGACCGAGAAACTATCAATTGCTGGGATGCTGCGAAACAACTGTGCTAACTCGGATAGCACGTCCATCACTGAGGCCTGAGGAGAAGCGGTCTTACGATGCATTGCCGCTGGAAGCTCCGTGATCGTTACCCCGTGCATACTACCAATATGCGAGCGAACGGAGTGTATAGGCCTCGTGTCCCTTGGCTACCGGATGGCGCGACCTATTCGCCGTGGAATCACTGAATGCCAAAACTGATCGGATACTCGAGGTCACGTAGCCAATGTGCGGTCGTGTGCCCTGCTGTGAGGATGAGGAAGCATTAAAGACAGTCTCTCGGACTGTCAATATAACGGAGCGTCCCGACCAACGGACATATGCTCCGAATGTAAAATATCTGAACCACAACATGCGGTCCCCTATGTTGTTGGGCGAGAGAGGGACCTCTCTCGCTCACAGCCCGGACGGACCTGGACCAGCCAGGAACCGGACTAACAGGCTTCCTCCGATCTGTCCTCAATCTGCCGTCACTGGGTGAGTACTAAAGTAATTAAAGTGCTCGCATCACCCAAATCTCCTTCCTAGACCGCAACGGACGAACCCGGCAGCCGAACCATTCGATGAATGTACGCTACACCGGGTGAGCTAGCGAATGTCACTCCGTAGGCGATAGACATATTCCATGAGCACTTATTGCTGCTAACTCTTCATTAACTATGACGACAGAGGCACACTTTTGAAAGACATCTCCATAACTCTTCGAACAAGAAACCAGAAATGCTTGGTTAGCAAGCATAAAATAATAATATATATAGCGTCGTTCAATAATTCAAAAGTTTGTGTGACATTATTGGACTATGTCGGAACTGAGGGACGATGTCCCTGAACCGAACCAAAAATTTCTAAGTCCACCGACGCTATCAGTTTCTTATCCGGCATCGCAGCATTCTGGTCCGACGAAAGAAGCTGTAGAAGACCAAGTCAGATGACATACACAACAGCATATGTTGTTCCGAAAGAGAAAGCTCGAAATCCTCCGAATCCCTTTCGGTATCCCGTCGGACCGGATGAAACTTTCGGACGTCCGTACCCGCTTCCGCAGAGCGTCCCGACCCAGCATCGTCGGATAAAATATATGCGACAGATTCAGTTGATGCTGGGATGCTGCGATAAACTGTGCTATTAAGGAAAGCACGTCCGTTCCCGAGGCCTGTGCAGTAGCGGTCTTACGATGCATTGCCGCCGGAAGCTCCGTGTACGTTGACTCCCGCACACTTCCTATGCGAACGTCCGGAGTCTGCAGGCCTCGTGTCCCTGGCTACCGGATGGTGTGACCTGGTCGCCGAAGAATCCTTGATCGGCGAAGCTGGTAATATATCGGCGGTCACGCAGCCAAGGTGCGGTCGTGTGCGCTGACGAGAAGAGGAAGCCTTAGCAGTCTCAGCGGACTGCCTATACAACGGAGCGTCCCGAGCGACGGACGTATGCTCCGCTTACGACACATTTTGTACCACAACATCTGGGGCCAGATGTTGTTGAACGAGAGAGGGGCCTCTCTCGCTTGCCGTCCGGATGGACCGGAACGAGCTATGAACCGGACTAAAAGGCTTCCTGCGTTCTCCCTCCGATCCGCCGTCACTGGGTGTGCATTAGGTTAGTTTATAGTGCTCGCATCACCCCAAAATTCCTTCTAGACCGCAACGGACGAACCCGGCTGCCGAACCATTCGGTGAATGGACGCTACACCGGGCGAGCTAGCGGACGTCAAAGGCCGTCGAACCTACTAGGGTCCTCTTAGGCAATTGGTGTATTTACATGAGCACTTTTCCGCTAGCCCTTCATTAATTGTGACGACGGAGGCACACTGTTGGAAGACATCACAGACACATCACCCTAATCTTGATCGTCTGAAATAGAAATTGATAAAGTAGAGTGACCCTGCGGGGAAAGGACCGGAGTGTCCAAATCCCCAACAACATACCGTGACATACGCTTCCCATATTGTCATCGAAATCATACGATACAGAACAGGAGTTAATGCGAGTACACTGACCACATATAGAATGATAATAAAGTCAGAGGAAGACTTCCTCTTAAAACAATTGATCAATATCCTTTCAATGTGAAAAGAAAACAAGTCCTGGTACTCGCACTAACCCCTGGCAATCAAAATACATAATAATAATATGATCCATTGATATAGAAAAAATAATTGAAATCAAAATATTTTGAAAAAATATTTTTTCAGAACAGCCCAAGTTTCTGAAAAGTAACGTTGAGCCCCAATGGATCCCAAGCCTAAGTGTGGACAAAAATTTTAAAAATATTTTAAACAATTTATTCAACACTTACGAACAATAATAATGTATCTAGTTATGATTAAAATAACATCAAGATATTATATTTTAGAAATCCCCCCCTCACACAGAGGGCTGTTGTAAATGTAAACAATGAGTGTAAAAACACTAAAATAAGACTCCAGGCACCCAGGCCCGAAATCAGTTACCAAAAATACACTATCTGATGCAAAACAGAGACTTCCAGGGAAGAAACTGCAGAACATCAGATGGTAGATGCAGAACACAACGCCTAACCACCCCTAGGTGAAGACGTAAACATGGGGAAAGAACAGAATTCATTCTGTTATTCAGCTAAACTCCCAAGAAAATTTAGTAATAATAATTACAAAAACTATGCCAAAAGCATGGGAGAATAGCAAGGGGGAACTTAAAGGACAGGGAGAGAGGAAAACACTTAAAAAAACAGTGTAACTAAATAATCAGAATGACAACAAAATGGCTGCTGCCTTGAAAATAGGTAACTTAACATAATTTCATTAAAAAATTTTAAGTTACAGCCCTGATAATATTCTGTCACACATTCTTTTCCTCTCCTCCTTCTCTATCCTCCTTAGAATCACCATTTCACTAATATTTATGTGTCTGGCATCATTTAAACTGAGATTTATAAGCACAAAGATCAGTCAGATGTTAACTGATGAAGGGCCAAACTTAGAATGATTAATGGCGCCAATTTCGGAACGTCCTTGACACTGCGCATGCGCAGTAGGGGCGAAGTGTGGAGGGCCTTTCAGGACATGTTTTCTTTAGTTTTAGATGCAAATTTTGGGGATTGGGGGGCAAAATTTGTGTTTGGCCCTATATTTTAAGAGTTAGCACCAGCTATGTCTGGGTCATTGGTACAGTATAAAAATATAGGGGTCAGATCATGTGATAAAATACATTTAAGGAAACCTGACACATAAATAGAAAACTGAACAGTAATAAAAATAAGAAAAATAGAGAAATAAGAACATCAAACCAATTGATACTTACATGTTTAATTTACATTCAAATTCATTAACATCATAGGCATCAAACTGTATCTTTTGCACTGCTTTCCCTGTTGCTAAATCTGGCTGTGTACTAAAAACAAACATAAAGAACAGACATTTTATATATCCATAGTGTATTTAGCCTTAACCTCCAAAATTTGAATATATTCACATTTAAATAGTTAAAAAAAGTTTTCAATAAATTTCTCATTTTTCACATAAATCTATTTATAAACTATAGAAACTACTGAGTTAGCCCTTATTGTAAAACACATTGTGTGTGTAAAACATTGTTAAATACTAACATTTAATATTAGAGGGAGTACAGTGACTGAGTGGCTAGACCATCAAACTTTAAACTGAAAGGTTGATGGTTTGATCCTGACCAGAGGTAACTATGATTTGACCTTGGACACTTGATCCTGACTGCCCATGTGGCAGCATAGAGTTAACCCTTTACCCAACAAATTAGCCGCATCTGCCCACGTAATATGCAAATTCAGCAGTTGAAAAAATATTATTTTTCAAAAAATTTCAACAAAACCATATCATGTGACCCCTCGTTGGAACGAGCTCATTTTTTTTTTGTTTAATAATGAAGATGCAAGTTTTCAGCTGCTTATATCTTGTTAAACAGAGCTTAGGGGCCCTGTCAAACAAAATATAATGGGTTAAACTGCCTAATTATCAAAATAGGACAAACAGTTAATACAATTGTGTTCAAATAGGGACTGTCTAGAGTTTTGCATGGATATCAATTATTTCTCATGCAAACAGATGCACAAGAAATATATACTTCTGTGAACCACCTTGCCATGAATGGAAATTCATAATTTCCAATACCCATAAATGAGCTATGAGAATATGTTTTGCTGGTATTTTGTTTTTTATTTTAATAGGATTTGCCTGTACTAACGTTCCCAATTTTCCTTTATCAACCAAGTCTTTGACTGTAAGCTTTTGGTATTCTATGCTATGTGTTTTCATCCATTCCTCTGAGCTCTGTGTATCAGCACACATCATCTGATTTGCATCACTGATTTTCTGAAAGAAAGATTATCATCAATTTAAAAGAGCTTAACTATTAAGTCCCAATACAGTCACAAACTGTCAGTTTTATACTGCTTTGAAAAAGTTGCCTCCAAGAGTATTCTTCTTTGAGAAGTCAACTGGAAGGCTGCATTTATCTTGGCAGTGTTTTTATATCACTGTTGTAGACACTTTTAGGTTATCCGAAGCAGCGTGCATGTAAAACCAAGAGCAGGGCCATGGCCTGGGTACATACCCCCACCATTGCATCCCACCTCACTGCATACATAGCAAATTTTGTTGAATCCATCCACTCGATGGATGGATGGATGGATGGATGGATGGATGTCCTTAAAATTGGTCCTTGATTGGTTTTTCTTCTGTTGCAAACCCAACCCCTTACAGCTTAAGGACAAAGGCATTACCACTTAAGAAAACAATACCTGGTACTTAGGCCACACCTCCTATATTCTGAATGTCCACCCAGACGGATGAATGCATATAATCCAGTATACCCCCAACCTCTTTTCAAGAATGGAGGTATAAATAATTTGAGGCGATGAGCCTTAATGTCACAACATAGAAATTAGTTGAAAATAAAAATAAATTCAGTCAACCCTTTAACCAACATAACTGTAGAAATGGCCAATGCTATTCACAAAAATCGCATTCAAATTTGATTATTTTTCCAATTTTTGCCTCCAAAACAGAGCTTATGATGCCCACTCACTAGCTAGATCCAACTCATAGAGGTTGTTCCACTGAGGGGGTTATAATGTGTGACTTTTGAGGCCAAAAAATATAATTTGAAGTTATTCAAGAATTGTTTTCCATGTTTCATCTACAAGTCATTAAAGGGAAAGGTTTAAACAACAGCGACAGTTTTCAGAAAAATTCGTTCAATAACTGGTGTAGGGATAAAAGTAGAATACAGGGTTTAAAGGCATCAGCAAAAATTCCAGTGGCTCAACATGACAAACAAATTAATAATAGTTCAAAGTTGGTGAATACACTTATTGCTTTTACAAATAACAAGAAGATTCAAACAGAACATAATGAAAATATACAGTAACGGCAAAAATAATTTTCAAATTAACAACAGCAAAAAATTCCAGGGGTAGTGTCAGGAGGGGGGAGAATATAGACTCACGATCATGGTTCGTCCCGGTGGGAGAATATTATGATCCCCGGTGAGTCTGGAGGTGGGATGGGGAAATCTCACCCGAAGGGCAAGATATTTGAACCAGACCCGAGTCTTGCCGAGGGTCTGGTTCAAATATCTTGCCCCAAGGGTGAGATTTCCCCATTCCCTCCTTCAGACTCATCGAGGATGATTTTTCTGCCCCCACCATGCAGCGATTACGTTAGCCAGAGGTAATCAGGAGTCACATGCTGATTCAATCAACTCACTTTGTATTCGTTGTTTTGAGAAACTGATGACACCATCAGAAAGAGCATGTGCAAGTTATGTATATACCAAGGTATATACCATGAAAATCGATTAGGAACAGTGGCAGCTTGAGGGTTGAAGAGTTTAAGAGCATCGAACTTTGATCACACTGCATTCCGATGACGTCAACTTGAATTAGTTGGTAGCAAGAAACTGATACGATATGCATAATGTCATAATAACGTTATAAATGTTAAAAAATTTATAGTAATTTATATATTTTTTATACTTACCAATGACCCAGACTTAGCTGGTGCTAACTCCACAAAAACCAGGGCCAAACACAAATTTTGCCCCCCAATCCCCAAAATTTGCATCCAAAACAAAAAGAAATCATGTCCTAAAGGACCTCCATAGTACGACTCTACTGCGCATGCGCAGTGACGCAGTCGTCCCGAAATTGGCGCCAAATATCATTCTTACTGGCAGTGCCTGGTCAGCGCTATGTACTCAGCGGGGAGGCAAGAGTTCCCAACTCAGGGAGGGCCATCCCCGTCTGGGTCATTGGTAAGTATAAAAAATATATAAATTACTATAAATTTTTTAACATTTTTATACTGTACCAATGACCCAGACTTAGCTGAATAGTAAACAGGCTGGAGGGCCTAGGACATAGAGGAAAATCCAATAAGCTCAATTATAAAATAAAGAGGTAACCCCTTAAGGAGAAAAGGAGTATTAGGCTTTACATGTATCTTTCTTATTTAATATTTAAATTAGAAAGATACACTACCCTTAATAATTGAGCACAATAACATTCATGTTCTCTATTAACATCCAGTATAACCCTTATACTAATTATTTTTAAAGCAAGCCAATAAATAAAGTAGTCCAGAGAATTGAGACTCTTTATAATCATTTAAAAGTGTCTGAGTATTGTATATTAAAGCCCGTTTGACACTTGACATATACAAATGCTTCACACCGAGCTACACTTTAAAAATAAGACATGAATGAAATTAAACATTAATATTACACTTTAAAACCATCCCGGAAGCGACTCAGAAATACTGTCTTGGAGGAGGCATTCCCTTGCTTTTCACTATAAAGCAGGTGACCTAAGGGAACACCCGCCCCCCCCCCCCCCCCTTCCCCTTGCCCTGGGTCAAATAGTCCAGAGCGAAGAGGGCAGTCGGACGGAGTCACTGCCGGAACAGAAAGCCTGCATAACTATAGTTGCAACTGTTTAGTGGACGACATTCTGAGCGACAGATAACGGACCTAAACAATGCAGGTCTCCAGAAATGGACTCAATATTTCTGAGATAAAAATTCGTAAATGTGGATGGCTGAGACCAATAAGCAGCCTTCATTAAATCTGTAATAGCAACACTATTAGCATAAGCCCAGGAAGTAGAAAGAGCTCTTACTTCATGAGCAGAAATCTTAAGCACAGACTGCTGAGAAGAAGATAAATCTTCATACGCAGTACGGATAGTTAACTGAATCCATCTAGCAATAGAATGGACTGAAATGTCCTTTCTATTAGGCATCAAAGACAGAAAGAAACGTTTCCGTCCCTTTCTGATGAACTGAGATCTCTGTTTATAGATACGTAGTGCTCTAACAGGACAGAGTAAAGGCCTACGCACGTCTGAAGACGGAAGAGCCTTAATAACAATAGGTTCCGGATATTTATTAGGAGCCTGATTCTTAGCTAAAAAACCGACATTAGTAGTGAAGGTGATAGTGTTCCCAACACTACGATAATGAGAATCATCCACCGATAGTGCATGAAGCTCACTGACTCTTCTGGCAGAAGAGAAAGCTAAGAGAAAAGCTGTCTTATAAGATAAGAATTTGAAATCTACTGTCCCAAGAGGTTCAAATGGCTTTTCCTTCAATTTAAGGAGAACCCAAGCTAAATTCCACTTAGGAATTAATCTAAGAGTTCTGGGTCTATTTATCGAAAAGTTTCTAACCAATTTCGATAAAGAGACATTAGATCCAATTTGTAAACTATCATGATGTGCATAGGTATCAGATAACATAGATCTATAACCCTTTATAGTAACAGGCTGCAGTTTGATTTCGTCAAACAAGTATACTAGAAAGTTAGCAATGTCTGGTATAGAGGGATCAAATATATCTACAGAATGATCCCTACACCAACGACGGAAAACCTTCCACTTAGCCGCATAGTTTAGCGAAGAGGAGGTCCTCCTACAGTTAGAAATCGCATCCACTGCTCGTCCTGTAAAGTGCTTGCCATGCAAGAAGGACCGCACAACGGAAAAACGTGAAGGTTGAGACCTTGCGGGTTGTGATGTAGTTGGCGCGATTTCCCCTGCCAAAGAAGATCCTCTCGTGGAGGGAGCTTCCGCGGTAGGTCCCACAACAGACACCTGAGTAGATTTATCCACGGTCTCTGTGGCGACAGAGATGCTACCAACAGAATCTTGCATTGAGATTGTTTTATCTTTAGCAATACTTGTTGAATTAACGGCGCTGGAGGATACGCATATCCTATCATTCCGTCCCAAGGGATCGACAGAGCGTCTACTGCAAATGCTCTTGGATCCGGACACGGGGACACATACGTTTGCAACTGATTGTTGAGATGTGTCGCAAATAAGTCTATCATTGGCCGTTCCCATTGGTAGCAAATCTGATTGAATACTTGTTTGTTGAGAGTCCACTCCGACGGCAACAAGCGACCCTTTCGTGAAAGGGAGTCTGCTAGCACATTCAGACGACCCGGTATGTGACGGACCGAAAGAAGAACGTGATGTTCCAACGCAAACAGAAGGATTCTTTCCGTTAGATTGAACAACGGAACTGAATGAGTGCCTCCCTGATTCCGTATATACGCCACTACTGTCGTATTGTCGGATAGGATTTGGACATGAGCATCGTGAATAATGTCCATCCAGTGACGTAACGCAAGCCAAATTGACATCATTTCCTTGATGTTTATGTGCTTGCACAGGAATTGCGGATCCCAAAGACCCTGGCATCTCGAATCCGTTGGGATTAATGATGCACCCCAACCTGTTTGACTGGCATCCGTCATAATGGTAAAACTCGGATCCGGCAACTGCAGCGGAACTCCTTGAGTTAACTACTGAATGTTTGCCCAAGTCTGAATCTCTTGTTTCACTTGATCTGACAAGAGAACATCTACATCGAGCGAATGAATTTTCACACTCCAATTCTGAGTCAGGAAAATTTGAAGAGGCCGTGTGCGTAGCCGTCCCATCGGAATGAGATCCGCGGCGGCTCCGCACAGACCTATCAGTCTCATAAATTCTCTCGCCGTGACTTTGTCTGTATTCAGACAATAGCGAGCGTAACAACTGACTAATTTCGCTCTGGTTAACGGCAGACGAACGAGATTGTTGTGCGTCTCGAAGCTCATTCCCAGATGAGTGAATGACTTGGACGGCACCAGATCCGACTTCTCCTCGTTTACTATGAAACCGAGACGTCGGAGCAATAGAAGAAGATTCTGAACATCGTTCTGAAGCGTTAACTCGTTGCCGTACCTCTGAAGAATGTCGTCCAAGGTAGGCCGACGTTACCGCAGACGAATGAGCTCGGAAGTAGATCATTACCGAGTTCATTACCCGAGTGAAAGCCCAGGGTGCTAGATTCAATCCGAAGCACATGGCCCGGAACTGATACACCACTCCTAGGACTGCGAAGCGTAGATACTTTCGGAATGTCGGATGTACCATGACGTGAAAGTACGCATCTTTGAGATCTATGCTCGTTGCATAATCGTTCACCCGAATACTCGCTCTGACCGATCGAATCGTCTCCATATAAAACTTCGGAGCGACGATCAGCTTGTTTATCCAGCTCAAATCTATAACTGGACGGAACGAGCCGTCTGGTTTCGGAACCAGAAACAGATGGCTGTAGAATCCCAGCGATTCCTGGTTTTCTACGACCTCTACCGCGTTCTTCATTAAAAGAGACTGCACCTCTGATAGCAGAGCGTCTCTTTTCTGAGGATTTGACGGATGATGAGTCCATTTTGGACTTCGAGTTAATGGAGGCTTTCGTTTGAAGGATATCTTTAGACCTTCCGAAGTCACTCCTCTCACCCACGGGTCGTCTGTAATCGACGCCCACTCTTGAGAAAAACTCGACAACCTTCCGCCAACCGGAACGCGATAGAGGTTTAAGCCATCACCTCCTGGATCTGCGAGGCCTGCGGTAGGAGAAACCACGTCTTCCACGACCCGCACCTCGCCTCGTCGACCTCGGGGCGTCCGACCGATTGTCCCGGCCTGAAGGACGTCCCGAACGAGAGTCACTATCCTGACGGTCTCTCGAATAAGAGCTAGAGGACGCACCGGAACCTCTATAGGAACCTCTCTTGGGCGGATAAGACCCAGAAGTGCCCGCCTTATTCGTGTCTGCTGTATCCGACCTTTTAGGAGCGGATCTAAACAACAGAGAATCACTAGCTTTCTTTTTAATATTATCATAAATAGCGGAAAGCTTGCCGTCAAAGAGAAGATCTCCTGAGACCGAAGCGACTCTAAGAGAGTTCTTCACCTTAGAATCCACTAGTGTGGATGTAGCTAGGGCTGCGTCACGTCTAACCAACTCCAGATTTGCCACTGAAAGGGCGGAGTTACACGTGGAATAAGCTACTGCCCTTGAAAGAAGTCTTAAGGAGGATTGTATATCCTGAAACTCTTCCCCTTGAAGACGCAGTGATAACGCCTTAGTAAGGTGATCTGCGTAAGATAAGGCATCTAAATTGGCTCTGTTAGACGCAATAGCTGTTTCCAACACAGCGGTTGGAATAGAAGCTGACGACGGTAATGATAGCTCTAAGTCTTCCGCCTCATCGTCCATACGCAGAGGAACTCTCGGTATACCCTGACCTGCCGTGTCGAATTTATTCCTTGCATTAATGAAAGGCAGGTTGAGAGTATTTGCGGACAAGAAACTTGCTTTCCCCGTCCTGGAAGCAAGTTTAAAAATAGCGTCGTTCAATAATTCAAATGTTCTTGCAACATTATTGGACTGCGACGGAAACTCGGGAGCGATGTCCCTGAACCGCTCGAAAAAATCAGAGTCCAATGACGCTATAATTCTCCTGTCCGGAAGCGCAGCAGTCTGGCCAGACGGAACAACTTGAGGAAGAAAGTGCCGGATGAAGTCCACGGCAGCTTTGTGTTGTTCCGAAAGGGATAGCTCCAATTCATCCGTATCCCTTTCACCATCCGGTCGGACCTCCCGATGTTCCCGGTCATCCGCCCCCGATGCTTCGGCGGAGTGTACCGACCCAGCGCCGTCGGATAATTCTCGATCCGACACCGTTTCTGTCGGCTGCTGGGATGCTGCGATAAGCTGTGCTATCTGCACTAGAATGTCCGACGTCGAGACCTGCGGAGGAGCGGTCTTTCGCTGCTTCGCCGAGGGCAGCTCCGCATCAGATGGCTCCCGCATACTTTTCCTATGCGAACGTCCGGAGTCCATCGGTCTCGAATCCCTGGCTGCCGGATGGTGTGACCTGGTCGCCGAAGAATCCTTCATCGGTGAAGCTGGCAAAATATCGGAGGTCACGCAGCCAAGGTGCGGTCGTGTGCGCCGACGAGAAGAGGAAGCCTTAACAGTCTCTGCGGACTGCTTATACAACGGAGCGTCCCGAGCGACGGACGTATGCTCCGCTAAAGACACATTTTGTACCACAACATCTGGTCCCAGATGTTGTTGTACGAGAGAGGGGCCTCTCTCGCTCGCGGCCCGGCTGGACCTGGACGAGCTAGGAACCGGACTAAAAGGCTTCCTCCGTTCTCGTTCACTATCCGCCGTCACTGGGTGTGCATCTATTATTTTTATAGTGCTCGCATCACCCAAAATTTCCTCTTGGACCGCATCGGACGAACCCGGCTGCCGAACCATTCGGTGAATGGACGCTACACCGGGCGAGCTAGCGGACGACATTTGTCTAATCTCCATGAGCACTTTTGCCGCTAGCTCTGTATTTATTTGTGACGACGGACGCACACTTGAAGAAGATAACATGGAAACATCACCCTGTTCTGGTTCCTCTGAAATAGAAACTGAGAGAGTAGAGTGACCTTGTGGAGAAAGAGCCGGCATCGCTCTTTCTCCAGAAACAACATATCGTGACACACGTTTCCAATGTTTCTCATCCCAATGTTCACATACAGGACAGGGATTAATGCGAGAACACTGACTACAATTAATACAATAATCATGAAAGTCAGAGGAAGATTTCTTCCTATTACAATTTGAACAAAGTCCCTTCATTGTGAAAGAACAACAATAAGTCCTAGTTACTCGCAAAAACCCCTGACACAAAGATACATAATAACATGATCCATTAATAAATGAAAAAACAATTGCAAAACAAAATAATTTTGAAAAAATATTTTTTCAGAGAAGCCCAAGTTGCTGAAAAGTAACGTTGAGCCCCGATGGATCCGATGGCAAAGTGTGGTCAAAAATTTTAAAATTATATAAAATAATTAATGAGACACTTTCGGATAATATAAATGTATCTTATAATGAGATAAACTACCACAAAGGCAAACAGCCCCCCTCAAAAAAGGCTGTTGCCAATGAAAACAAACAGTGTAAACACAGTAGAAAACATGACTCCAGGCACTGAAAAAACTGGCCCGGAATCAGTCATCAATTACACTCTATCTGATGCAAAACAGAGACTCCCAGGGGAGAATCTGCAGAACATCAGATGGAAGATGCAGAACACAAACGTTATACACCCATGGGTGAAAGCGTAACTATGGGGAAAATAACAGAAAACATTCTGTAACCAAGCAACTCTCCCAGGGAATTTTAGAAATGAAACTTCTCAAAAATATGCCAAAAGCATGGGAGAATTGCAAGGGGGGACTTTAGAAGGCTAGGGGAGAGGAAACACTGAATAAGCAGTGCAACAATTAGCAAGAATGACAACAAGAGGCCCATGCCTCGAAAATAGGCAACTTAACATAATTTCAACAAAAAATTTTAAGTACAGCCCTGATTATTTTTTGCCACTTCTTTTTTCCTCTCCTCCTTCTATCCTCCTTAGAATCACATTTTCTCCAAGAATTACGTGTCTGGCATCCTTTAAACTGAGATTTACAAGCACAAAGATCAGTGAGATGTTGACTGATGAAGGGCCAAACAGAGAATGATATTTGGCGCCAATTTCGGGACGACTGCGTCACTGCGCATGCGCAGTAGAGTCGTACTATGGAGGTCCTTTAGGACATGATTTCTTTTTGTTTTGGATGCAAATTTTGGGGATTGGGGGGCAAAATTTGTGTTTGGCCCTGGTTTTTGTGGAGTTAGCACCAGCTAAGTCTGGGTCATTGGTACAGTATAAAAATGTATAACGTCACGTGGGTGGGGTGGGATTTGTCTCTCCCCTCTATCTCACCAGGACACACGTATGTTACCCATGCAGTGGGGGGAGAAATGTTTGTATTAATTGGGAAAAGTCCCAATATTCATGATGAGAGGCTCTGAGGGAGTTAAATCAAAATGCAAAAAAAGAAATTGTGGCTTGTGGAACTAGGGTATCAAAAACAGGTGTCATGGCAATTCGCCATGACATCTGTTTTTGATACCCTAGTTCCATGAGCCACAAATTTAATAAGTACGATATAACACACAACAGAGACTAGATGTGTGTTGACCAGTGATTGTGTAGAACGTTTCTGATATCAGACTGAAACAGAACTCTTGCAATGTAATTAACTCTACCTTTGTCACAGTGATTATATGCCCATCAGAATATTCCTATTGTGCGGGTGTATTGGGTCTTCGGGAGTACAGTGGAACCCTGTTAATTGAATAGCCACTTTGCAAATGAAAATTATTCAATTAACAGGAGTATCCATGAGCTCTGTCAAACAAGATATAATCGATTAAATGCATGCAATGGATGTACAGAGGCCAAATAGGTCTATAAAAAAAGGAAAACTGGGGAGAGTCAGTGTAATTTCTCGACAGTTTGCAAAATTTTTAATTCAATTAACAGGTGTTTACTCTGTAACCTATATTCAATTAACAGGTCAAATTTGTACTAAAGGTATGGTAAATGGTTTTGTGTTGGGAAATTATATTCAATTAACAGGGTTATTCAGTTAAGAGATATCCAATTAAGTGGGCTCCACTGTATTATCTGTCATCATGGTGTTTGCGTAATTTTATTTCCCGGATGTATTTGGCCGATTCCCCCCTCCAGCACCCGGCGCCTCCCCTGAAAAACAATCTGTTGATAATATTCCTCTATTGATATAGTGAAACCCATTTAATTTAATGTTTCTTCACTTAATGAATCTATTAATTGTATATAATCTCAAAAAACCCAACCATTTACAACACCTCAAGTACAAATTTGTCCTGTAAATTGTATACGGCTTACCAAATAAATAGAGATTATTACCATTATGTGGATGTACAAAATACGTATCCGAGTCGAGCTTCGAGTGCTAAGGGCAGTTCACGACGAGCCGAAGACAAGTCGTGATCTACCCTTAGAACCCGGAGTGAGACTCAGATACATTTTTGTACATCCACATAATGGTAATAATCATTTTATCTTACAATATATTGGGGATAAGCAAAGAATGTAGACGAATATATAACAAACTACTTCATCGTACAGATGAACAAAAAGAAAAAAATGGAACTCACGTGAAAGGAACATGCTTGTGTCCGACCCCCTGATACAAACATCTGTATCAGGGGGGTCGGTTACACGACAGTTGCAGAGTTAATACAGACAAAATACATGTTGATTGTAAGATAAATTCCTGTAATAGAATGAAAAATCTTCTGACCTATAGAAAATTTACTCAACCTCCAGAGAACTTGCAGATTTCTAAATCTTTTTTCCTTCAGTACATCCAAAATAAGAATTATATTTATTACATCGAAAGGGCTTCACCAGCACTTTCAAAAGAGGCAGAGTAAAGTACACTGACAGCTGACTGCATTAAATTTTTCAAAGCAGCCATGACTTGATTTTATGGGAAATTAAAAAAACAAGATGCAGCGGAAACTATTATACGCGACACACCTTCTGACTGTCCTTAACATTTGTAAAAAGTTTAACAATTGCACTATGATTCGTTTCTGAGTTATGGCTGAGACACGAATATTGACTGATTTTTAGTGTGACCTTGAAATGTGACCTTGACATTGAAGGTACGAACCCAGCTATGGTGTGTGACACATCCTCCCATGGTCCTTTATAATTGTGTGAAGTTTGATGACTGTGGCCCTAAGAGTTTTTGAGTTATTGGCTCTGACACACATACACACACGGACACACAGATGGACGGACGGGCGCACACTTCAATCAATATATGCCACCCGACTTAAGTCGGGGGGGGGGGGGGGGGCATAAAAATTGGCAGTTAAGACCTAAGAACATGTGTACTATCAACATGCCATAAGCCCTCAAGAATGGTATCAGTATGAACCCTCTTTTCCAGGAACATAGTTCACTTAACCTGAACCTCTGATTCAATGAAAGGCATCAAAAGAAATTGCAGAACATGCTCACCAAACCTTTTAAAATTTATAAGCTTATACCCTGTGTACACTGTTGTAAAAAAAAAATCAGAATTTCAAGTCAAAAGTTTTTCCCAAAATGCACTAGGTATTTAACTAATTCAATTATATTTGACAGAGCTAATTGAGCTCTGTCAAACAACAATGAATTGGTTCAATTCCTAGTAGCAATATGGGTAACATGTGCTTGTTGAAATTTTGGAATTTTGACATCAGTGGGCAGAGGGTTAAACAAAAACTATCCAATTTTCCTTCCATTCAGAATCCTTCCAATTTTTTTGCAGCATAGCATTATAAGTTATTGTGATGAGTTGACAGTAACATGGTCTGAGGTTTGCAGCTTGCAAAGTGTCTCGGTTGAACATAAGCTCCAAGCCTCAAACCTCCGACCATGTTATCATCAACTCATCACAATAACATATATGTTCCAATAAGACACTACCCATAGCCCAAAACCTGCATTGTGAAACACGAGATGCTTATTTACTAAACTTGTGATCATTAAAAGTTACCTTGTTTTTTAGCTGATGAAGCAATTAACAAACAGGAGACGTCATTTCAAATATTTCGTGTGTTGACGTCAGATGGTAACATTTGCTACTTGAGCCACAAACATAAAAGAAACTATGCCAGCTCTCATCCAATCAGAGGGCGAGGATTTTACTCTTATTGGAACATGATCAAGTTCAGTTTCTGAGATTTTAGCTTTTTATACAATGCATGATAATGTTCCAAAAAAACTAAAATCCTCAACCTCTGATTGGATGAGAGCTCACTTCGTTTTTTTCTATATATATTTGCAGCTCCAGTGACATATGTTACTGTCTGACGTCACCATGTGAGATATCTGAAAAGATGATAATAATGGGAGAAGATTTAAAGTGCATACTGCCTATAAAATCATATTCTTCGAGGTCATTGATCATTCTATGAATGCATACTCACAACCCACTTGTAAGTTCATGATTTGAACTGAGGTGGTATAACCACAACCTTTATCTAAGTTACTAAGTTCTTGTTGTCCAGTGATATAGTGTACACGAGAGGTTTATTTACTAAATTTGTTATCGATAAAGTTGCATTGTTCATTCAAGTTGCCTTGATCATTTCACAGTGTGGTTTTGGGCTATGGGTAGGGTCTCCAAGCCGCAAACCTCAGACCATGTTACCGTCAATTCATTATAATAACTTATAATGTTCCAATGGAGCAAGACACAGTAATGGAAGAAGTATAGTGTACTCCACTTGCATCAGATCAACGCAATGTGGCTGATAGATTAATCTTACCAATAAATCCATGGACTGATTGACATGTGTAACTGTTAAAGGATGGGGAGCTCTTGCATTCTTTATCTTCAACGGTTTCCATTCTGGCTGCTGGAATATATCTCTGTAATGACAAGACAAAAACACTGAGATTCTTTTTCACAACTAATAGCAGTGTAGTGTGAGTCAGCACAGACTAATACTGAGAGAAGTGAACAAACTTCAAGAGAAAGATATATAGGCCAATTTAGTTATCTTGGTAAAGTTTGAGCACACAAATCTACAGTAAAGGAACTGAGTTGAAGTTGTTTTTGAAAAGGTATTTAAACTTGAGTATGCCTACATGTAAATCATGAACTAACTATACTTATGTTCTTGCTATTTTTTAGAGATGGGTGGTATTGGAATTTTAAGTTCAGTATTGGTTTCGGTATTTTTAAGTGGATATACCTTGGAATCAGTTCGGTATTCCTATCCGACTTGACTCAGATTTACTGATAATACCGAAGGGGAATTCATATCAGGAAAATCACTCTGGATGGATGCACACATGCACAGAGAATGCACTTGATGGTATCAGGACAAAATACCCTCGGACAAAATACCCTTAGGACATAATACCCTAAAAAAAATACCCTTAGGACATAATACCCTCAATGGGTAGGACAAAATACCCTCGGACAAAATACCCTCAGACCAAATGTATAAAAAGTTGGATTTTTGGTGTTGGGGGGGGGGGGGAGGGGGAGGTGAGGGGGAGGTGAGGGGGGGGGGGTGGCGTGGTGATTGCATCTAAGGCACTAGCCGGTGTTTTGTTTGAAATAACAAGTACCAATATTTTTAAATTTTTTTATTAACCCTTTACCTAACATAACGGCCAAAACCGGCCAGCACTATTCTCAAAAATCGCCAATTAATTTTCACTGCTTTTTCATTTTTTGTCTCAAAAACATAGCTTATGACCCCTTGTTGGAACGAGCTCATTGAGCTCATTCCAACGAGGGGTCATAACCTATGTTTTCGAGAAAAAAATTAGTTATTCAAGAATTATTTTTGCAAGTGTCGTCTGCTTTTCAGGTTAGGTAAAGGGTTAAACTAAATAGATATGAAGCACAATACCAATGGCAGATGGCAATTGAATATGAAGCACAATATAAATGGCAGATAGCACAGAACATGAAACAAATATGAGGGTATTTTGTCCGAGGGTATTTTGTCCTACCCATTGAGGGTATTATGTCCTAAGGGTATTTTTTTTAGGGTATTATGTCCTAAGGGTATTTTGTCCGAGGGTATTTTATCCTACAATCGCACTTGATTACAATAGTCCTCTGACAAAATGTGTTTGTCGGGGGGGGACAATAACAAGCAAATATGTTAAATGTGAAGTTACATGTTTTGTCTTTTCGACTCGTGATTTCTCAACTCAACACTGTCTGATACCATCTATCTCCCATTGCTGATGAATTCGAGGAATTCAACCAGTACTACACAAAAATAGCATTAAAAATCTTCATCTCTCCATTTTCCCGAAAAAACCAAATATTTGCTCTCACATCGATTGAAACATGCCGAGCTTGTACTAATAAAGAGCCATAAGGCATGAAAAGAGGGATATCTGTGGTGAGGATATTCTAAAAATGCAGGGTTCTCAGGCACCTCCATCAACACAAAGCCAAAGTTTTTAATTATTTCCAAGTACTGTTTTATAAATTTAAGAAAAAAAGCCTCTCTCCCTCATAAAAAAAAGTTCAAGAAAAATTGCTTGAGGACACTGAATTTTCAGGACCTCACCGAGGTAAAAACATTGAAAAGGTCATCAATTTGAGTAAGGTTATGGGTTGACGGAGGGTGGCAAATTATTTTTGGTCATCCAAATTTATCCACTTGTACTTACCTTGTTTCAATTTATAGAAGAGTGCCTATGGCCACTCACCCATATATTGATACAAGATAAATCCATAAATACTAAATTCAGGACTAATGTGAAGTACTTCAACAGAAAATGAAGCCTTCAAGTTGCAGTACCTGTACTTCAGAATAAAGCCCAAAAATATGCTTCCAGAACTCGATCAGTTAAAAGACTGCAAAGCATAAAAATAAATTATAAATTTAAAGTAATTTGTATATTTTTATACTTACCAATGGCCCAGACTTAGCTGGTGCCAACTCAAAAATATCTAGGGCCAAACATAAATTTTGCCCCCCAATTCCCAAAGTTTGCATGCACAACCTAAAATTAGAAGTCCTATCTGGCCCTCCATACATTTACTCTCCACACATCCGCAGATGCCAGGAAGTGACCGGAATTGGCGCCAACATCATTCTTTGTAAAAGAGAGTATTACATAATAATTCAGCAGGGAGGTATGAGTGCCCACTCATGGGAGAGCTATCTCCGTCTGGCTCATTGGTAAGTATAAAAATATACAAATTACTTTAAATTTATATTTTTACACTGTAAACCAATGGCCCAGACTTAGCTGAATCGTAAAAAGGTGGAGGGCCTAGGACTTCCGAAATAGTAGACCAACAAAGTTGCAATCCTACCCTCCAAGATGAAAGGAAAGTAGAATATTTAGGAATTACATGAATGTCTCTCTATATAGTAATAGAGGAGACATATCCTAAAAAAGGTGCCCAATTTAAGTAATTCCTTATTCTAAGCATGAAGACTATGCTAATTAGGATGTAACGAGTTCCTAATTTTTAAGGCTAGTCCGGGCTAAGCCCCAAAAATTAGGATGGCGTATCTGAGAACGAGAGAAAATCCCCCACAAACATATGCCATACAATAACACTTCAGCTGTATGCAGGATATAATTATGGACAAAACAGCTTCCTTCATAGTTACATACCTATCAAGCCAGAGAAGAGGTAAAAATCCCCTCCCCCCTTTCTTTTGAAGGAATCTTCAAAAGAAAGAGGGGAGAGCTCTGGAATCAGTAAGAGTGGTACCAAAAAACAATATAAATACTCGTCGAACAGGCACTCAGGTATTAAACCATGATTAATAAATGGTGCTTAATGCCACTTCAGAAGTTAAGGCTATAGCGACGATCCTGGTAATTAATATTTTGCGCGCTATATAACGTAAACCACAGACGGCGTACACAGATACGTGGAAAACCGGTGATATAAAATATAACATACAAATGCCCAATGGAGCCACACTGAACGATCTCTGGAGAGAACACACACTTCCGAGGTAACCCACAGGTGACCTCTGTACAATAAATTCCAGTAACAACACTCTCCAATGTGTACTATCCGATATCTATGACCGTAAACACATATGAATATGCGATTTGAGTACTGACATAATAGAAACCTGGATCTAGCAATGGAAGTAGGTATAATTAACAGGCTCTGACACGGACCGCCCCCAAAATAGATTATAGTTTCAAGGTCCACAAAATACAATAAGCATTAGCCTAATAATTATAATGTGCGAGAGCATTAAAATCCAGCATGTAATCATCTGAATACCAGTTAACTGGTTATGCAGTCTCCGAGGTACTCAAAGAGTAGCAATTTAATTATGATGATTATTTTAATAAGCGCTCGTATATAACAAATCAACAAATAATCACAGGAAACTAATCCAACTAAAAAGCAGATGTGCCCATGAGGTCGCCATAAAACACGACCCAAATGCATAGCATCATGTATGTACTAAACTAAAAAGGGCTTGTGGGAAGAAAACTACGTCTTGCCCGGTAATTGCCTCTAAACACATAGGCAGTGTGTGTGTGGGGGGGGAGGGGGGGAGAGGATTCGAAGTCATATCGAAATCTCCTCACCCACATTACTTAATTGTTCCTGTGCTAGTCATCAAATAATATAGGAACCGCGATGGTTCCCTCACATCTAACCAACTCCATTATGCCACTATGGGCGGAGAAGGACGTGAAGAACAAAAACTTCCCCTGAAAAAGAAGGTCCGCTCGTGGAGGAAGCTTCTGGGAAGCATCCCATAACAGACACTTGAGAAATCTGATCCAAGGTTTCTGTGATGACAGAGGTGCTACTAATAAGATTCACAACAAGACTGTTTGATCTTAAACATAATCTACTGAATCAAATGAATTGGAGGATACGCTTATCCTATCATCTAACCCCATGAGATGAGCAGAGCGTCAACTGCATGCGCTCAATGGTCTAGGCATGGCGACACAAATGAGGGAAACTAAAATTTCCGGTGCATCGCAAACTGATCTATCATGGGACGATTCCACTGGTAGCAAAACTGTCCAAATACTCGCTTGTTGATCGTCCATTCCAAATGTAACAGGCGACCTTTCCGAGGAGCGAGTCTGCTAGTACGTTCACACGACTCGGTATATGATGGATAGAGAGATAAACATGATGATACATGACGAAAATAGAAAAATCTTCTCCGTTAGTTGGCATAACGGAAATGAATGGGTGCCGCCCTGGTTCCTGATGTACGCTACCACTGTCAAGTTGTCGAACAATATCTGAACATGTGTGTCCGCTATAATGTGAATCCATTGATGTAGCGCTAACAATATTGACATCGTTTCTTTGATGTTTATGTGTTTCTCCAGGAACCGAGTGTCCCAAAGACCCCTGCATTTCGAGTCTGTCGGACTCAGGGTTGTGCTCCAAAATGTTGACTCACATCTGTCATAATCGTGAAAGCCAGATCCGGCAGCTGCAGCAGAACTCCCTGAGTTAACCACTGAATATCTGCCCAAATCAGGACCTTTTGTTTACCAGGTCTGTTAAAACAATACTGGTCTCGAGCGAATGCATCTTCACACTCCAGTTCTGGTTGAATAACTGGAGGGGACGTGTGCGTAAGCGACCCATCGGAATAAGATCCACAGCCGCTCTGCACAACCCCATCAGTCGCATAAATTCCCTTGCTGTTAATGCATCTGAGTGTAGACAAAAGCAAGCATAACAACTGACTAATTTTGCTCTGGGTAACGGCAGACAAACCAGATTATTGTGAGACATTACCGAGTTCATTATTTGAGTGGATGCCCAGGATGATAGATTCAGACTGAAGCACATCACTCGGAACTGAAATACTATCCCTTGTACCGTAGGTACTTTCTGAATGCCGGATATACCAGGACATGAAAGAACGGATCTTTAGATCTATGCTTGCCGCATAGTCGATCACTCGAACGCTCGCTTTTACTGGCTGAATGATAACCATAAATAAACTTTTAGAGCCATGATAAACTTGTTATACAGCTCCAGTCTATTACCAGTCGGAACGAGCTGTCTGGCTTCAGTATGTGGAAGAGGTGGCTGTAGAATCCTAGAGAATTTTGATTCTCGACGACCTCTATTACTTCCATTGTCAAGAGAACTCTTATGCAAGGATTTGACGGAAGTTTTGTCCATCACGGACATCATGTTAGTGGTAGTTTCTCTTGGAAAGATAGCCGTAGGCCATCCGAGATCACACTTCTCGTCTACTGGTCTTCCGTAATAGTTATCCAGTTTGATGCGAATCTTGATAACCATCCGCCAACTGCCAAGTAATAGAGGTCCTAACCGTCACCTGTAATACCTGTGAGGCTTATGGGAGGAGAAACTACATCCTCCTCGCGAAGAGCCTCGACCCGCCGGCTTAGGGGCATCTGACCGGTAGTCTTGATCAGACTTACGCCCCTTTCCGAGTCGGTGTATTGACGCGATCCCTAGAGTAATTATAAGAGGGTTTCCTATACACTTGCAAGGAGTCCTTTTTAGACGATTTTCTGTCTAGAAAGTCCTCCCTTACTCTTTTCTGTAGCTGCGGGTTGATTAGACTTAAGGAGCAGAGTATTGATGCTTTCTTTGTAGCTTGGTCATAAACCAATGAAAGCTTATCGTCAAAAACTTATTGTCTGGATACCGGAGCGACCCGTAGAGAGTTTTTCACCTTGTCATCTATTAAAGATGATGACGCAAAGGCTCCGTCACGTCTCATTAACTCCAAATTAGCAACTGTTAAGACAGAGTTATACTTGATAAACATAATAGCTCTGGAAAGAACTCTTAAAGAGATACAAACGTCCTCAAATTCCTTTCCACTGAGATGTTGCGCCACAGTTCTTAAAGGTGATCTGCGTAAGACACTGAGTCTAAATTCGCTCTGAATGAAGAAATTGTCGTCTCAATTGTGTCCGAGCGAATAGGGAATGACGAAGGTACATGTAAGGCCATGACTAAGTCCTCAGTCTGCTCATCCAAATGCAGAGGAAATCTCTATACATCTTCCCCGACCGTTTTAAATGAACGTAGTTCAACAATCAGTAAAATTACGGAAAATGATGACAAGAAACTGCCTTTCTTCTTCCCATTGGAAAGTTGAATATGGCATAGTCTAAATGGCCGAAGTCCTGTGACAACTGTCTAGACTGAACTGGAAAAGACATGACCTCCTCCTTTGTCCGGATAAAATCAGCGTCCAATGACGTCAGCGGTTTCTTCCTAGTAGTCGCAGCATTCTGATTCGCTGGAACAAATTCAGGGCAGTGTTGATGGATTAAATCCATTGCAACCATGTTTTGTTCCGAAAGGGAAGGGTAATCCTCCTCCGTATCCCTTTCACCATCCATCTGAATATCTGAATCGGTTGAAATTGACGGTCAGCGGCATCTGAACTTGCAGATGACTGGACAGACCGGGCACCATCTGACAGCTCAGGTTCTGAGACTGCCATCGGCTGCTTCTGCACTTGCTGGGATGCTGCGATGAGCTGCACAATCTGCGACAGCAAGTCTGTTACGGAGGCCTGAGGAGCAGCAGTCTTCTGTTTCCTGGCGGCTGGCTGCTCCCAGGACAGTGTTTCCGAGATGGCTCTTTTCTCGATAAATGAGGCCTCGTCTCCTTAGCTACTGAATGGTGCTTCTTTCGAGCAGTCACAGCATTCTGATTCTCAGGAACAAACTCAGGGAAGTATTGATGAATTAGATCCATCACCACCATGTTGTCTCCTCCAAATCCCTTTCACCATCCTACTGAATCAGATTAGACTAATGGTCATCGGCATCTGAACGCGCAGATGACTGGACCGACCCTGCATCATCCGACAGCTCAGGTTCTGAGACTGCTGTAGGCTGCTCCTGCACTTGCTGGGATGCTGCGATAAGCTGTGCAATTTGCGACAGCAAGTCCGTTACGGAGGCCTAAGGAGCAGCGGTTTTCTGTTGCTTGACCGCCGGCTGCTCCTGGGACAGTGTGTCTGAGATGGCTCTTTTCTGCGGACGTCCCAATGAATGAGGCGTCTCCTTGGCTACCGGATGGTGTGACTTATTTGATGAAGAGTGGTCCTTTCTCAGCGATGCAGGCATGATATCCGAAGTCATTTAGCCAAGGTGCGGTCGTGTGTGCTTGGTAGATGCTGATGAAAAAGCCGTAAATGTAGCCGACCTCGGCTGTGAACTGAACGGAGCATCCCGGACGGGAGGCGTGGACGTATGCGCCGACTGACTCAAGTTCTGAACCACAACATCTGGCCCCAGATGTTGCTGTGAAAGAGAGGGGGCTCTCTTGCTCGCGGTCCTTTCAGACCTCGCCGAGCTTCCAGATGAACTTGCCGGCTTTTTCCTCCCCGTCGTCGCAGGGTGAGCCTGTTTATATTTTATAGTACTCGCTCTACCCTTTCTACTCTCGACCGCAATGGACACTCCCGGCATCACGGTACCCACGGACGGAGTAACCGCTTCACCGGTCGAGCTAGCTGGTGACAGGGAGCTGAAACCATGGGTGTGTGGTTTATTGCCCTGCCTAATATTTAAGAGCACTTTTGCTGCTAGCTCTGTTTGACTATCTAAATGCGACGATGGAAGCACACTCTCTGACAGCGTCACGTAAACATCACAATGTTCTTGCTCCTCTGAAATAGAAACTGATAAACTAGAGTGACTTTGTGACGAGAGGACCAGCAGTGGCCTCTCGCCGCTAACAACGTACCATGACACCCGTCTCCAATGTTTGTCATCCCATCCGACACATGTTGAGCAAGAATTATTGGGAGTACATTGATTACAAGCAAGGCAACCAACATGTAAATCAGAAGAAAGGCTTCCTTGCCTTGCATTTGAGCAATATGCTTTCATAATGAAGCAAAATAAAGTCGATCGTACTCCCACCAACTTCACATTAAATATTAGAAAAAGATACATAACAAATAATATTCAAAATATAAATCGAAAAATAATTTACACAAAAAAAAATTTTCGAAAAATTTTGACAAGAGCCCAAGTCCCCAAAGGGAACGATGAGCCCAAATGTATCCTGATAGAGCCTAAGTGTGGACAAAAATTATTTTACTATCCAAAAAATTAATTGCTACACTACCGGAATATTTAATGTATGTTACAACAGTCCTACCATAATAATAAATAGGAAACTACATATATAAATAGAGCATTGTCAATGTAAACAACGTCAGAATGAAAACCGGAAACATGACCCCAGGCAACACTGCCCGAAGTCAGTAACAGATTTTGAACTATCCGATGTAAAGCAAGATCTTCATCAGAATAAAAAACGATACATCGGATGTATGATGCATGACCAAAATGCCTAAACACCCCTAGGGTGAGGACGTAACCATGGGGATATACAGAAGAAACATTCTGTGTAACACGTTAAACTCCAAAGAAATTGATAAAAAAATTCAATAAAACAAGCCAAAAAGCTTGGAAGTTTAACTGGGGGGGCTTCAAGGAAGGATAGGGAAGGAACACTTAACAAACAGTGGAAAAATCATTAGCAAGAATGATGATGTCAGGCCCATGTCCCGAAAATGGGGAACATGAAATAATTTTTATAAAAATTATAAAGTTATAGCCCTGAACATTTCAAACCACCATTTCTTCCTTCCTTCATCCAGTTGTGTCCTTGGATCCACCAAATTAACCATTGATTTGTGTCTGTCATCATTAAAACGGAGATTTAAAAGCACAGATGTCAGTTTGTTGTTATCTGACTGAGGGCCAAACAAAGAATGATGTTGGCTCCAATTCAGGTCACTTCTTGGCGTCTGCGCATGCACGGAGAATAAATGTATGGAGGGCCAAAGAGGACTTCTAATTTTCGGTTTTGCATGCAAATTTGGGGGATTGGGGGGGGGGGGGGCAAAATTTGTGTTTGGCCCTAGATGTTTTTTAGTTTTTCAAGTGCCGTCAACTATTTGTGTTTGGCAGAGGGTTAACCCTTTACCCAATGAATCGGCCACATCCGCAAGCATAATATGCAAATTCAGTACTTGAAAAAATATTATTTTTTTAAAAATTTCAACAAAACCATATCATGAGACCCCCTCTTTGGAACCTCGTTGAGCTTGTTCCAATGAGGGGTCACATGATATGGCTTGTTGAAATTTTTTGAGAAATTTAAAAAAATGATATTTAAAATAATAAATTTTTATATCGTCTTCGTTGGGTGAAGGGATAATCGGCTCAAATCATAACTAACCAACAAGAAACTATGAAGTTGGAAAGAATCTGAACACTTTCTTTTTCTATTATAGTTTACTTGCATAACTTTTTGGTACAATTCATATTTCAAATGGCTGAGCAATAATGAGTGCAATGGGTTGCAGAAAAACATAATGAATAATGCAACTTATACTTCATATCATCGTCATCATCATCATCATCATCATCTTCATCATCTTCATCTTCTTCTTCATGTCTCTCCTCTGCTTCATCATCAACAACCTTTTCTGTATCTTCCTTTTCTTGCTCAACTTCTTCCCTGCAACATACAATTAACTGCTTATAAAAAAGACCAAAAAAAATAATTGGAGATATTGAAAAAGTCTTCACAATGGTGCATTCTGGTGACTATACATAGAATTCATGAAATAACTGATGTTTATATATTGCCTCTGTCATGTGCAAGTGCAATAGAGGGCATAGCCAGGCTAAATGAAGTGTGTGTGTGTGTGTATGGTGGGTGGTAGGGGAGGGGGGAGGGGGGGGGGACTACGGCAAATAAAATATTTTTTTGCTATTATTTTTTCTCATTAATCATTTCTCTCATTTTCATGTGAATCAGAGCTTGACATAGGTGATATAATATTAAATTCATGCAGTTACATCTTCACAGATCTTTCATTAACTGAGATTCCTGTGTTTAGAAGCTGGGACAATAGACCATTACAACAGTAATCTGTTCCAGTTGCATCAAATACTAAGGCAAATGATCCATGGGTAAATTTCACAATATAATACAGGTTACTTGTAGACAATTACGAATCAACACAGAAAACAATTCCAACAATTCAGTAATTGTCAATTCTTGAATATTGGTCTCAGAGTGAGCTGTAAATGTGAACTGACACACTGGCTGAGTTAATTACAACCTTTATATGAGGTTGCCTTTGGCTCACTTAGTGTGGTGGCAGAGCATTTATGGCTAGGCCATTGGGTGCAGTAGACCTGGAATTGACTCCACAGGGCTTTAGATTATCCCAATTTCACACCCTTTACAGGTGTGCCCAAATTAGAGAAGGTGTGAAGGCATCAAGACAAATATATAAATTCTCAGTGCCTCTTCTGCATTTCAGAATAACTTCCATCATGATATGACCATAGAAACACAAAGAAAGACATGGCAATAAAACACAACAGGAGAAGGCTGTTATCTCTAGTTTTTAATGTGTCCAAATTAGGGGAAAATGATGTGCCCAAAATAAATGAATTCAGAGGTCTGCTCCCATCAGGGCCACCTTAAAAAACTTTACAGTATTCAATTCAGTTGAGCAGTCCCAGGACTATGACTGGTGGAATTCCTGCTTGACATAGGTGATATAAAATTAAATTCAATCAACTTTATCTTCACAGATCTTCCATCAATTGAGTTTCTTGTGTTCAAAAGCTGCGACCATAGACCATTATAACAGTAATCTGTTTGGACTGTTCCAGTTGCATCGAATGCTAAGGCAAACAATCCATGGATAAATATGACAATGAAATACATGTACAGGCTGTTTGTAGACAATTACAAATCAACACAGAAAACAATTTCAACAATTCAGTAATTGTCAATTCTCGAATATTATAAATTCAAAGTAATTTGTATATTTTTTATACTTACCAATGGCCCAGACTTAGCTGGTGCCAACTCAAAAATATCCGGGACCAAACACAAATTTTGCCCCCCCCCCCCCACCCCACCCCAATCCCCAAAATTTGCAATAATTATGTCATATGTGCTCCTCCATACTTTTGTGATCTGCGCATGTGCAGTATCCAGGAAGCACCGAAATTGGCGCCAAGCATCATTCTTTCTACAGGACCTGCTAAATGTTATAATCAGCGGGAAGGTATGAGTGCCCACTCATGGGAGGGCCATCCCCGTCTGGGTCATTGGTAAGTATAAAAAATATACAAATTACTTTGAATTTATAATATTTTTATACAACCACCAATGGCCCAGAATTAGCTGAATCGTAAAAAGGCTGGAGGGCCTAGGACATGAAGGAAAATACAATTACTCAATCACTTCTTAACGGATATCTCCTACAGGAGAATAGGAGAGAAAGGAATTATATATGTCTAGTTTTGTTGCCGTATCTCTGAAGAATGTCGTCCAAGTAAGCCGACGTTACCGCAGACGAATGAGCCCGGAAGTAAGACATTACCGAGTTCATTATTCGAGTGAATGCCCAGGGTGCTAGATTCAAACCGAAGCACATTGCTCAGAACTGATATACTATCCCTTGAACAGCGAACCATAGGTACTTTCTGAATGCCAGATGTACCAGGACATGAAAGTACGCATCCTTTAGATCTATGCTTGCCTCATAGTCGTTCACTCGTATGCTCGCCCTTACCGACCGAATGGTCTCCATATAGAACTTTGGAGCCATGATAAGTTTGTTTATCCAGCTCAAGTCTATTACCGGTCGGAACGAGCCATCTGGCTTCGGTACAAGGAACAGGTGACTGTAGAAACCTAGAGACTCTTGGTTCTCTATGACCTCTATTGCTTCCTTTTCCAAGAGAGATTTTACCTCCGAAAGGAGAGACTCTTTGTTTATAGGATTTGACAGAAGTTGTGTCCAAAGCGGACTTCGTGTTAGCGGTGGATTTCCTCAGAACGATAGCCTCAGGCCGTCTGAGATCACACTTATCACCCACTGGTCTTCCGTAATTGTTATCCAGTTTCTCACGAATCTTGATAACCTTCCGCCAACTGGAACACAATAGAGGTCCATCACCTGTAGGACCTGCAAGGCCTACAGGAGGAGAAACCACGTCCTCCCCATGAAGAGCCTCGACCCGCCGGCTTGGGAGCGTCTGACTGGTTGCCTCAGCCAGACCCACGCCCCCTACCTGAGTCACTATATTGACGATCTCTAGAGTAAGAATATGAAGATCTCTTTTTTCCTCGCAAGGAGTTCTCTCTGGATGATTTTTGTCCCAAACCTCTTCCTTTACTCTTCTCTGCAGTTGCGGGTTTATTAGACGCCGACTTAAGTAGCAGAGTATTTGACGCTTTCTTTGTAGCTTGGTCGTAAACCAAAGAAAGTTTGTCATCAAAGATATCATGACCAGATACCGGAGTGCCTCGAAGAGAATTTTTCACCATGTCATCTATTAAGGATGACGATGCAAGGGCTCCATCACGTCTAATTAACTCCAAATTAGCCACTGTTAAGGCAGAGTTATACGTGGTAAACATAATAGCCCTGGAAAAAACTCGTAAAGAGGTACAAACGCCCTCAAATTCCTTCCCATTAAGACGTTGTGCCATAGCTCTCATAAGGTGATCAGCATAAGACATACTGTCTAAATTTGCTCTGTTAGAAGAAATTGCCATCTCAATTGTGTCCGAGTGAATTGTGAATGACAGAGGTAAGGACATATCTAGGTCTTCAGCCTGCTCATCTAAACGCAGAGGAACTCCCTGAACACCTTCCCCTACCGTTTTAAATGGACGCGGTCCAATAAAGGGTAGACTACGGAAGATGATAAAAAGCTGCCTTTCTTCTTTCCACTGGAAAGATTAAATATGGCATCGTAAAGAAGACCAATGGTCTGTGACACCTGTCTAGACTGTACCGGAAAGGAAAGGACCTCCTCCTTTGACTGGATATAGTCAGCATCTAACAATGCTAGCAGCTTCTTATGAGTGGTTGCAGCATTCTGATTCTCAGGAACAAACTCTGGAGAGTATTGATGAATTAAATCCACTGCCACCATATGTTGTTCCGAAAGGGAAGGGTCATTTTCCTTCAAATCCCTTTCACCATCCGACGGAATCAGATAAGACTCACGGTCATCGGCATCTGAACGTGCAGATGACTGGACCAACCCAGTGTCATCCAACAGCTTGGGTTCCGAGGCTGCCATAGGTTGCTCCTGTACCTGCTGGGATTCTGCAATAAGCTGAGCGATTTGCGACCGCAAGTCCGTTACGGAGGCCTGAGGAGCAGCGGTCTTCTGTTGCTTGGCCGCCGGCTGCTCCTGAGACAGTGTGTCCGACATGGCCCTTTTCTGCAGATGTCCCGATGAATGAGGCCTCGTCTCCTTGATGGTGTGACTTCTTTGATGAAGAGTGGTCCTTTCTCGGCGATACAGGCTGGATGCTGACCCTGAATGCAGCATCCCAGATGGGAGGCGTGGACGTAAGCTCCAACTGACGCAAGTTCCGAACCACAACATCTGGCCCCAGATGTTGTTGCGAAAGAGAGTGGACTCTCTTGCTCACGGTCCTGTCAGACCTCGCCGAACTTACTGCTGAACTTTCCAGCTTCTTCCTTTCCGTCGTCTCAGGGTGAGTTTGTTTGTATTTTATAGTGCTTGCTCTACCCTTTTTCCTCTCCTTGACCGCAACGGACACACCCGGTGTCACGGTACCCACAGATGGTGTAATCGCTTCACCGGTCGAGCTAGCTGGCGACACAGATCTGAAACCACTGGCGTGTTGTTTATTGCCCTGTCTAATATTTAAGAGCACTTAAGCCGCTAGCTTTGATTGACTATCTAATTGCGACGAGATAAGCACACTTTCTAACGGCGTCATGTAAACATCACCATGTTCTTGTTCCTCTGAAATAGAAACTGAAAAACTAGAGTGACTATGTGGCGAGAGGACCGGCATTGGCCTCTCGCCGCTAACAACATACTGTGACACCTGTCTCCAATGCTTGTCATCCCAACTGACACAAGTTGAACAGGAATTAGTGTGAGTATACTGACTACAGGTGATACAATTATCATGTGAATCAGAGGAAGACTTCCTCGAGTTACAATTTGAGCAATAAGCTTTCATTTTGAATAAAATTAAAGTCAACAGTACTCGCACCAACTCCCAATAAATATCTGAAAAAGATATATAATAATATTAATCAAAACAATAATTCGAAAAATAATTCACAATAAAAAAATTTTCGAAAAAATTTTAACATGAGCCCAAGTTCCCAAAGGGAATGATGAGCCCAAATGGATCCCGATAGAGCCTAAGAGTGGATAAAAAAAAATTTTCTTCTCCAAAAATTAATGCTACACTATCGGAATATATAATGTATCTTATAATAGTCCTACCATGATTAATAAATAGGAAACTACAAATATAAGCAGAGCGTTGTTAATGTAAACAACGTCAAATGAAAACCAGAAACAAGACTCCAGGCACTGAATAAAACGGCCCAAAGTCAGTAACAGATTTTAAACTATCCAATGTAAAGCAAGATCTTCATTAGAAGAAATACGATACATCGGATGGAAGATGCATGACCAAAAATGCCAAAACACCCCTAGGATGAGGACGTAACCATGGGAATACACAGAATAAACATTCTGTGAAACACGTTAAACTCCCAAGAAATTTAAAAAAATTCAATAAAAAAAGCCAAAAAGCATTGGAGTTTAACTGGGGGCTTCAAGGAAGGACAGGGAAGGCACACTTAACAAACAGTGGCAAAATCATTAGCAAGAATGATGACATCAGGCCCATGTCCCGAAACTGGGAAACATGAAATAATTTTATCAAAAATTATAAAGTTACAGCCCTGAACACTCAAAACCACCGTTTCTTCCTTCCATCATCCTATTCTGTCATTGGATCCACCAATATCACCATTGATTTGTGTCTGGCATCACTAAAACTGAGATTTAAAAATGGAGAAGTCAGTTTGTTGTTATCTGACAGAGGGCCAAACAAGGAATGATGCTTGGCACCAATTTCGGTGCTTCCTGGATACTGCATATGCGCAGATCACAAAAGTATGGAGGACCACATAGGACATAATTTTTTTCGGTTTTACATGCAAATTTTGGGGATTGGGGCGGCAAACTTTGTGTTTGGCCCTGGATATTTTTGAGTTAGCACCAGCTAAGTCTGGGCCATTGGTTGTTGTATAAAAATACTGGTCTCGGGTGGGTTGTAAATTTGAACTAAAACACTGGCTGAGTTATTTACAACCTTCATTTGGGGTTGCCATTGGCTCGCTTGGTGTAGTGGCAGAGCATATATGGGTAGACAATTGGGTGCCATAGCCCTGTGATCAACTCCTGTGAGGGCGACCTTCCAAAAAACTTTACAGTTTTCAATCTCGTGACATGGTCCCAGGACTATGCCTGGTGAAATTCCTGCTTGACATAATTAAATTCAAGCAGTCGGATCTTCACAGATCTTCCATCAATTGAGATTCTTGTGTTTAAAAGCTGAGACCATAGAGGCTTCATTAAATAGTGTGAAAGTGTTTGAAGAAAAAACAAATGCAAATTCTCATCAATTAACTATCATTTATTCAAATTATAGTTTTGTTCAAGCAGTGTTTTGATTGGTAACTCTAGTGAGTGACTGACAGCAATTCATGACAGTAGTGGTAAATTTGGGCAGAGTTTGGACTACAATGAATCATTCTGTTCTGTGACTGACCGGAACTTCAATACAACAGTCACAAAACGGGGATGAGTTTGAATTAGGAATGATTTCTTTCCAAGTTTTACAGACACCCATGTGAGATTAAAAAAATGCCGATAGGATCACCGATACAATGTGGAGTTGTGACAGCACAAAGTGGGTTTAATCATTATCAACTTATCGTCCGAAAACAAATTGTTTACAATTTACTATGTGAAGGGTCACTGTGACCTTGACCTTTGACCTAGTGATTCCAAAATAAGAAGGGCTCTTTCTTGCACCAATGCCAACCTACCTATGAAGTTTCATGAACGTGGGTGGAACCATTGTCAAATTATCATCTGGAAACCAATTGTTTACGATTTATGTTCAAGGTCACTGAGACCTTGACCTTTGACCTAGCAAGTCCAAAATAAGTAGTGGTCTTCCACTCACCTAGGCCAACTTACCTATGAAGTGTCATGAACGTGGGTCGAACCATTATCAAGTTATCATCCGGAAACCAATTGTTTTGATTTACTATGTTTAGGGTCACTGTGACCTTGACCTTTGATCTAGTGAGTCCAAAATAAATGGGGTTCTTCCTCCCAAGAAGGCCAACCTACATATAAATTTTATGAATGTGGGTCGAACCACAGTCAAGTTATCATCCGCAGACCAATTGTTTACAATTTACTATGTTCAAGGTCACTGTGACCATAACTTTTCACCAAGCAAGTCCAAAATATATAGAGTCTTTCCACTCACCGAGCTAACCTTCCTATGAAGTTTCATGAATGTGGGTTGAACCATTATCAAGTTACCATCCGGAAACCAATTGTTTACGCCTGCCCGCCCAACTGCCTGCTCGCCATTCATCAAACGATAAGTCAAGTTTGACTTCGTCACAACTCGACTAAAAAGTACATGACATGTATATGTAACTGATCATGGGTCAATGAAAAAACAAAAACAATTCTTTTTATAATAGCCTAATGCTGAAATTTATAGTCTGCAGTGAGTATATCAAAGTATTATTTCAAATTTTTAACACACTCTCGAAAACTGAAGTATTACTGACAATAAATATTGAGTGGTGTGGTGGGAGTAACATTCACGATTTCTTCAATTACTATTAATATATCGATTTTGGCATCGATAAATTGATACAACAACGTAATTCATGATATACTAGTACTTTCAAAACGATACCGGGATTGGCTCGGTATCATTTTAAAAACCAGTAAATATCAAATTACTGGTATACTGTGCAGCCTTACCTGTTAACTGCATATGACTTCCTGGTGCAAGAGCATTTCCCAAACCATCAGAACCAGTTTACAATACTATGATCACAAAAGAGACCTTTTTAATGATAAGATAGCAATCAGATCATGACATAGATACACCTGTGGCACAAAATTTCATACATAAAATACTGTGCAATGAAGTCTGAATAAAAAAAATCAAAACAAAAATAGCATATCAGATTCAATTTCCTCATATTTCTTTTACAAAAGACTCAATCACAATTGTTTGAAATTCTCTGTCAATTTTTGTAATCACAAATACAGTACCTGTCAATTGGATATTCCTCTACCTTTAAATGAGAAAACTTATATTTGCCTTTGACTGCTGTCTATTTTGAAATTTTTTCAAATATGAAACATGGCTCTGCAAAGCTTCGATTTGATTTTGAATCTTAAGTTGGTACTCGGTTCGATTCGAAATCAGCTGTCTGATTCGTTTTTCTTCGAATCTTTTCACTGGAATTTTGCTCGGTATCAGTCATCTTAGTTGTTTCACAAAACAAAGAGCAGAGATAGAAATTGTACATAAATAATGTTGAAAGTTAAAAAATTTATAGTAATTTCTATATTTTTTATACTTACCAATGACCCAGACATAGCTGGTGCTAACTCTTAAAATATAGGGCCAAACACAAATTTTGCCCCCCAATCCCCAAAATTTGCATCTAAAACCAAAGAAAACATGTCCTGAAAGGCCCTCCACACTTCACCTCTACTGCGCATGCGCAGTGTCAAGGACGTTCCGAAATTGGCGCCATTAATCATTCTAATAACCAGTGCCTGGTAAGCGTTATGTACTCAGCGGGGAGGCAAGAGTTCCCAACTCCTGGGAGGGCCATCCCCGTCTGGGTCATTGGTAAGTATAAAAAATATAGAAATTACTATAAATTTTTTAACATTTTTATACTGTACCAATGACCCAGACATAGCTGAATAGTAAAAAGGCTGCAGGGCCAAGGACATAGAGCAAAATGGAATATGCTCAATAATATAAAATAGAGTCATCCCCTGTAGGGAAAAAGAAGTAATAGGCCTTACATGTATCTTTCTTATTTATGATAAATTAGAAAGATACAACACCTTCCAAAATTGAGCTTCATACATCCATGTACTCTATTAATATCCAATATAATCCTTATACTAATAATTTTTAAAGTAAGCCAAAAAATAAAGTAAGTCTAGAGAATAGAGACTCTTATACTCCTTAAAAGTGTCTGAGGATTGCATAATCATGTCCGTTGACATATGCAATATTCAAAAGCTATACTTTAAAAACTAAGACTTGAATGAATTTTTAAAAACATAAACTTCTCACTAAACAACCATCCCAATAACAGCTCAGAATTACTAACTCCGGAGGAGGTATCCCCTTGTTTTCATAGTAAAACAGGTGACCCAAGGGAACACCCTCCCCCCCCCTTTTTCTTGCCCTGGGTCAAATAGCCCAGAGCGAAGAGGGCAGCAGAACGGAGACACTGCCGAAACAGACAGCCTATCTAGCTATAGTAGCAACTGTTAAGTGAATGACATTCTGAGCAGTAGATAATAGACCTAACAATAGAGGCCTCCAGAAATGGACTCGATATTTCTGAGATAAAAATTCATGAATGTGGATGGCTGAGCGCAATGAGCAGCCTTCAAAAATCTATAATAGCGACACTATTAATGTAAGCCCAAGATGTAGAAGAACTCTTACTTCATGAGCCGAAATCTTAAGCACAACTGCTGAGTCAATGATATACCATAAGCAGTACCGATAGTTAATAGAATCCATTAACAATAGAATGGAGCATAACGTCCTTCTACTAGGCATCAAAGACAGAAGAAGCTTACGCCCATAGTAATAAACAGATATCTGTTTATAAATACATAAACTCAACCCGGAAAGAGTAAAGGCCTATGCCCGTACGAAGACGGAAGGACCTTAATAACAATAGGTTCCGGATATTAGGAGCCTAACTCTTATGCAAAAATCCAACCTAAATAGTAACGGAAGTAGTGATTCCGAAACTACGAAAGTGAAAATCATCCATCGATAGTGCACGAAACTCACTGACTCTTCAGTAAAAGAGAAACCAACAGAATTACTGTCTAAAAGGTCAGAATTTGAAAACTACTGTTTCCAGAGGCTCAAATGATTACTTAGCTAAATAAGAACCGAAGTTAAATTCCATATAGGAATTTAATCTAAAGATTCTAAGTCTATTTATCAAAAAGTTACTAACTGACTTAGATAAAGAGACATAAGACTCAATAGTAAACTATCCTAGAGTGCATAGGTATGAGGTAACATAAACCTATAACCTTAATAATAACAGGCTGTAGTAGATCTTGTGAAACAAGTATACTAAAAAATTGCAATGAGTAGTATGGAGGGATCAACAATATGAACATAATGATCCCTACACCAACG
This sequence comes from Pictodentalium vernedei, assembly GCA_031216915.1. NCBI lineage: Eukaryota > Metazoa > Mollusca > Scaphopoda > Dentaliida > Dentaliidae > Pictodentalium > Pictodentalium vernedei. The sequence continues at coordinate 779,025,027 of CM062297.1, read as the reverse complement.
ACGGAAGAGCCTCCACTTTAGCCGCATAGAATAGCGAAGAAGAGGATCTCCTATAGTAAGAAATCGCGTCCAAAGCTCGTCCAGTACAATGCTTACAATGCAATACGGACCACACAACGGAATACATGAAGGTTGCGACCTTGCGGGTTGTGATAAAGATGACACGATTTACCCAGTGAAAAAAGATCCTCACATTGAGGAAGATTTCACGTTAAGTCCCACAGTAGACAACAGAGTAAATTACCCATGGTCTCTGTGAAGATAGAGATGCTATCAAGAGAAATGTATTGTGGTTGTTTATCTTAGCAATACCTGCTGAAACAACAGCGCCGGAGGATACGCATATCCTATCATTCCGTCCTATAGATCAATAGAGCGTTAACAACATTAGCTCAGAGATCCGGACAAGCCAACACATACGTCTGCAATTGATTAGCAAGCTGTGTCGTAAATAAATCATCATTGGGCGCTCCCATAGATAGCAAATCTGATTGAATACTTGTTTGTTGAGAGTCCATTCTGACAGCAACAAGTGGCCCCTAAGTGAACGGGAGTCCGGTAAAACAATCAGACGACCCGGAATATGACGGACCAAAACAGAACTTGGTGTACTATAACCAACAGACGGATTCTTTCCATTAAATTGAATAACGGAAACGAAAGAGTGCCTCCCTGGTTCCGGAGATACGCCACTACTGTCGAATTAACGGACAGGATTTGGGCATGCGTTTCTGAATAATGTTCATGCAATGACCTAAAGCAAGCCTAAAAAACATTATTCCGCGGAAGATAATTGGTTGCTAAGAGACTGCGGAACCCAAAGACCCTGGCACTTCGAATCCGTTGGGATCAGTATTATATCCCAATCTGTTTGACTGGCAACCGTCATAACAGCAACACTCGGGTCCGGCAACTGCAGTGGCACTCTCTGAGTCAACCACCAAATGTTTGCCCCAGTCTGAATCTCTTGTAACACTAGATAGACAAGAGAACGTGTAATTCGTGCAATTCATGGATTGCCGAAAAGTTGCCGTCGAAGAGAAGCTTCTCCGAGAACGAAGCGACTCTGAGAAAGTTCTTAACCTTACTATCCACGCTCGTGGATGTAGCTAGGGCTGCGTCACGTCTAACCAACTCCAATCAGCCACTGAAGGGCGGAGTTATACGTGAACAAACTACTGCCCTCAAAAGAAATTACATTGAGAATAATATCCCGTAAATCTTTTCTTGAAGACGTAATGATAACGCCTCACGTATGATAAAGCGTCTAAGTTAAGTCTACTAGACATCATTGTCGTTTCCAACATTGAAGTTGGAAAAGACATAGACGGCAAAAAAGAAAATTTCCAGTCTTTAACCACACCGTCTAGATGCATATGAACTCTCGGTATGCCCTGCACTGCCAAAATAAACTATTCGTATAAATGATAAAACGGCAGAAATGAGCAACGCGGACAAGAAACTAAACTATCATGCTTGGTAGCAGGCTTGTATGCATATATAGCGTCGAAAAATAAAACACATGTTGTAATGAAATTATTGGACTGCGTCGGTAAGTCAGGGACAATGTCCCCGAACCGATCGAAAATTCCGAGTCCAATGACGCTATAAGTCTCTTATCCAACATCGCAGCAATGTAGTCCGAAATAACAATCACTGGAAGATAATGCCAGAAGATATGAATGGCAGCTTCCGATACTACAAAAGGGAAAACTCGAAATCTTTCGAATCCCTTTCGCCATCCTGTCGGACCCTATAAAGCGTTCGGTCGTCCGTACCTGATGCAACCGCGGACCGACTGACCCAGCGCCGTCGGATAATTCCTGATTCGACCAAGAAACTGTCAATTGCTGGGATGCTGCGAAACAATTGTGCTAACTCGGATAGCACGTCCGTCACTGAGGCCTGAGGAGAAGCGGTCCTACAGTGCATTGCCGCTGGAAGCTCCGTGATCGTTACCCTGTGCATACTACCAATATGCGAGCGAACGGAGTGTATAGGCCTCGTGTCCCTTGGCTACCGGATGGCGCGACCTATTTGCCGTGGAATCACTGAATGACGAAACTGATCGGATACTTGAGGTCACGTAGCCAATGTGCGGTCGTGTGCCCTGCTGTGAGGATGAGGAAGCATTATGGACAGTCTCTCGGACTGTCAATATAACGGAGCGTCCCGACCGACAGACATATGCTCCGAATGTAAAATATCAGAACCACAACATGACGTCCCCTATGTTGTTGGACGAGAGAGGGACCTCTCTCGCTCACAGCCCGGACGGACCTGGACAAGCCAGGAACCGGACTAACAGGCTTCCTCCGATCTGTCCTCAATCTGCCGTCACTGGGTGAGTACTAAAGTAATTAAAGAGTGCTCGCATCACCCAAATCTCCTTCCTAGACCACAACGGACGAACCCGGCAGCCGAACCATTCGATGAATGCACGCTACACCGGGTGAGCTAGCGAATGTCACTCCGTAGGCGATAGACATATTCCATGAGCACTTATTGCCGCTAGCTCTTCATTAACTATGACGACAGAGGCACACTTTTGAAAGACATCTCCGTAACTTTGCGAACAAGAAACCAGAAATGCTTGGTTATAGCAAGCATATAAGAATAATATATATAGCGTCGTTCAATAATTCGAAAGTTTGTGTGACATTATTGGACTATGTCGGAACTGAGGGACGATGTCCCTGAACCGAACCAAAAATTTCTAAGTCCACCGATGCTATCAGTTTCTTATCCGGCATCGCAGCAATCTGGTCCGACGAAAGAAGCTGTAGAAGACCAAGTCAGATGACATACACAACAGCATATGTTGTTCCGAAAGGGAAAGCTCGAAATCCTCCAAATCCCTTTCGGTATCCCGTCGGACCGGATGAAATTTTCGGACGTCCGTACCCGCTTCCGCGGAGCGTCCCGACCCAGCATCGTCGGATAAAAAATATGCGACAGATTCAGTTGATGCTGGGATGCTGCGATAAACTGTGCTATTTAGGAAAGCACGTCCGTTCCCGAGGCCTGTGCAGTCGCGGTCTTACGATGCATTGCCGCCGGAAGCTCCGTGTACGTTGACTCCCGCACACTTCCTATGCGAACGTCCGGAGTCTGCAGGCCTCGTGTCCCTGGCTACCGGATGGTGTGACCTGGTCGCCGATGATTCTCTGACTGGCGAAGCTGACTGGATATCCGTGGTCACGTAGCCAAGAGCGGTCGTGTGCGCTACCATGAGAATGAGGAAGCCTTATTGACAGTCTACTCCAGACTGACTATATGTCGGAGCGTCCCGAGCGACGGACGTATGCTCCGAATGCGAAACATTTTGTACCACAACATCTGGGGCCAGATGTTGTTGTACGAGAGAGGGGCCTCTCTCGCTCGCCGTCCGGATGGACCAGAACGAGCTATGAACCGGACTAAAAGGCTTCCTCCGTTCTCCCTCTGATCCGCCGTCACTGGGTGTGCATTAGGTTGATTTATAGTGCTCGCATCACCCCAAAATTCCTTCTAGACCGCAATGGACGAACCCGGCTGCCGAACCATTCGGTGAATGGACGCTACACCGGGCGAGCTAGTGGACGTCAAAGGCCGTCGAACCTACTAGGGTCCTCTTAGGCAATTGGCGTATTTACATGAGCACTTTTCCGCTAGCCCTTCATTAATTGTGACGACGGAGGCACACTGTTGGAAGACATCACAGATACATCACCCTAATCTTGATCGTCTGAAATAGAAATTGATAAAGTAGAGTGACCCTGCGGGGAAAGGACCGGAGTGTCCAATTCCCCAATAACATACCGTGACATACGCTTCCCATATTGTCATCGAAATCATACGATACAGAACAGGAGTTAATGCGAGTACACTGAGCACATATAGAATGATTATAAAAATCAGAGGAAGACTTCCTCTTATTACAATTGATCAATATCCTTTCAATGTGAAAAGAAAACAAGTCCTGGTACTCGCACTAACCCCTGGCAATCAAAATACATAATAATAATATGATCCATTAATATAGAAAAAATAATTGAAATCAAAATATTTTGAAAAAATATTTTTTCAGAACAGCCCAAGTTTCTGAAAAGTAACGTTGAGCCCCAATGGATCCCAAGCCAAAGTGTGGACAAAAAATTTTAAAAATATTTTAAACAATTTATTCAACACTTACGAACAATAATAATGTATCTAGTTATGATTAAAATAACATCAAGATATTATTTTCCAGAAATCCCCCCCTCACACAGAGGGCTGTTGTAAATGTAAACAATGAGTGTAAAAACACTAAAATAAGACTCCAGGCACCCAGGCCCGAAATCAGTTACCAAAAATACACTATCTGATGCAAAAAAGAGACTTCCAGGGAAGAAACTGCAGAACATCAGATGGTAGATGCAGAACACAACGCCTAATCACCCGTAGGTGAAGACGTAAACATGGGAAAAAGAACAGAATTCATTCTGTTATTCAGCTAAAACTCCCAAGAAAATTTAGTAATAATAATTACAAAAACTATGCCAAAAGCATGGGAGAATAGCAAGGGGGGACTTAAAGGACAGGGAGAGAGGAAAACACTGAAAAAACAGTGTAACTAAATAATCAGAATGACAACAAAATGGCTGCTGCCTCGAAAATAGGTAACTTAACATAATTTCATTAAAAAATTTTAAGTTACAGCCCTGATAATATTCTGTCACACATTTTTCCTCTCCTCCTTCTCTATCCTCCTTAGAATCACCATTTCACTAATATTTATGTGTCTGGCGTCATTTAAACTGAGATTTACAAGCACAAAGATCAGTCAGATGTTAAGTGATGAAGGGCCAAACTTAGAATGATTAATGGCGCCAATTTCGGAACGTCCTTGACACTGCGCATGCGCAGTAGAGGTAAAGTGTGGAGGGCCTTTCAGGACATATTTTCTTTGGTTTTAGATGCAAATTTTGGGGATTGGGGGGCAAAATTTGTGTTTGGCCCTATATTTTAAGAGTTAGCACCAGCTATGTCTGGGTCATTGGTACAGTATAAAAATATGATAAATTTTAAGTAATTTGTATATTTTTTATACTTACTAATGGCCCAGACTAGCTGGTGCTAACTCAAAATTAATCCAGGGTTCACAGTGAGCTACACTTTAAAAACCATACATAAATAAGACATAGTTATTGCTTCAGACCGGGATACACATTAAAACCACCCCAGCACTGACTCAGGACTACTGACACCAGAGGAGGTCTTCCCTTGCTTTTCACTATAAAGCCAGATGATCATAAGGGACCCCCCCCCCCCCCCGTTCTGAGGTAAACTTCCTCAGAACGAAGAGGTAAGCAGAACAGTATCAGTGCTGGAACGGGCTGTCTAAAGACCTTATGGATGTAACAATTAGTGGACGACATTTTGAGCAACAGAAAGAGGACCCAAAGATCTAAGGTCACCGGAGATAGACTCTAAACTTCTCAGGTAAAACTTGGTAAATGAAGAGGGCTGTGTCCAGTATACAGCCTTCATGAGATCAGTAACGGCTGTACTGTTGGAATAAGCCCAAGAAGTGTACCATGCTCTAACCTCGTGTGCTGATATCTTATTAACAGAACGTTGATCCGACGTTAGATTTTCATAGGTAATGCGTATTGCCAACTGAATCCATCTAACGACAGCATGAACAGAAATATCCTTTCTATTAGGGATCAAAGAAAGAAACATTTTCTTCCCTTTCTAACAAAATCTGATCGACGTTTATAAATACACATAAGTCTGACTGTACACAGCAAAGGTCTATGGTTATTGGCGGACGGTAAAGCATTAATGACAATAGGCTTTGGCCGCTTGTCTGGAATCTGATTCTTAGCCAAAAACCCCACTTCCGTGGTGAGGGTAATGGTATTACCCACACTATGATAGTGAGATTCATCAACAGATAAAGCATGAAGTTCCCTGACTCTTCTAGCAGATGAAATGGCTAAGATAAACGCCATTTTATAGGTCAAGAATTTGAACTCTATGATGTCCAATGGCTGAAAAGGAGCTTCTTTGAGCTTCAACAGAACCCAAACCAAATTCCATTTAGGAATTAATTTGAGGGTTCTAGGTCTATTGAAATTTCTTGCTTGGATAATGAAGTATTTGATCCAGTAGCCAAGTTATGATGAGTGTAAGTATCTGATAACACAGACCTATAGCCCTTAATAGTCACGGGCTGCAGTTTGAGTTTGTCAAACAAGTAGACCAGGAAATCAGCAATATTTGGTATGGACGGATCGTATACGTCTATACCTTCCTTACACCAACGGAAGAAAACCCTCCACTTCGCTGCATAGTTCAATGAAGAGGAGGACCTCCTGCAGTTAGAGTATGTGTCCACTGCACGTCCTGTAAACTGTTTCCCGTCCAAGAAGGACCACACAATGGAAATATGTGAAGGATGTCACCTGCCAGGTTGTGATGCAGTGCGCATGACTTCCCCTGATAAAAAAGGTCCTCTCGTGGAGGAACCTTCTGGGGAATGTTCCATAACAGACACCTGAGAAGAATGATCCAAGGTTTCTGTGACAGAGGTGCTACTAGCAGAATTTTGCAACGAGACTGTTTGATCTTTAACCAAATCTGCTGAATCAACAGAGTTGAAGGATATGCGTATCCTATCATTCCGTCCCATGAAATTGACAGAGCATCTACTCTGGTCATGGTGACACAAACGTTGGTAACTGATTGTTCAGGTGTGTCACAAAAAGATCTATCATGTGACGATCCCACTGATAGCAAATCTGTCTGAATATTCGCTTGTTGAGAGTCCATTCCAATGGCAACAGGTGACCTTTCAGGGAGAACGAGTCTGCTAGTACGTTCAGATGACCCAGTATATGACGGACAGAAATATGAATGCCATGATTCATGACATTTCGGAGAATCCTCTCCGTTAATTTGCATAATGGAATCAAATGAGTGCCATCTTTGTTCCTGAGGTAAGCAACTACTGTCGAATTGACAGAATTTGAATGTGGACGATTGCTATCAGGCGAATCCAATCTTGAAGTGCTAGCCATATTGACATCATCTCTTTGATGTTTATGTGCTTCTCTAGGAATCGAGAGTCCCAAAGACCCTGACACTTCAAGTCTGCAGGACTTTGAGTCGTATCCCAGTCCATCTGACTTGCGTCCATCATAATCGTAAAAACCGGATCCGGCAGTAGCAGCAGAACTCACGGAGTTAACCACTGAAGATCTGCCCAAATCTGAACCTTTTGTTTTAGTAAGTCCACTAAAACAATACTGGTTTCGAGCAAATGCGTCTTCACATTCCAGTTCTGAGTAAAGAATATCTGGAGGGAACATGTGCGCAGATGACCCATCAGAATAAGATCCGCAGCCGCTCCACACAGCTCCATCAGTCGCATGAATTTCCTCGCTGTAAATGTGTGAGTGTAGACAAAAGCAAGCATAACAACTGACTAATTTCACTCTGGGTAACGGCAGACAAACCAGATTGTTGTGAGTCTTGAAGCTCATTCCCAAGTGAGTGAATGACTTGGACGGAGCTAGATCCGACTTTTTCTTGTTTACGATGAAACCGAGACGTCGGAGCAATAGAAGCAGAATCTGAACATCATTCTGAATATAAGTCTGTTGCCGTATTTGTGCAGAACAGATTTGTCATTATCAGAATTGCAGGAGTGTCATAATGGTCCACCTTAAATGGGTCCAGGAGGGTCATTTTTGGTTCACCTTAATTCATCAAAGGAGGGTGACTGGGGTCAGGCTTATTCTTCAGTTAACACGAAGTTAGGTGAGCTTTGCCGATCCAGTGATCAGTGATGACCTACAAATATCAAACAGTTTACCTTGGGTACCGGCAAGATATTTGGTGAAAAACAAATCCAAAGAATAATACATAATGGTAAATATATTGGAAGAATTGTTACTCAATAAAGAAATATTTTGATATGTTGTTATTTCGAAAACAGAACATTTCCAAAAATGGGAGTGTGAAAGCAAGGAAGGAAACCTGGAATCAACTGTTCAAAACAGAGCTCTGCACATCAAGGGACAGTACTCAACACACGTGGGTGAAGTGACGTGACACATGGCAAATAAACTTGAAACAAAGCTGTTGTGGGGGTGAAGTGTCCCACCTATTTTTTGTATTTAGCTGGATATATTAATTTAATATAAATATCTCAGACTTCTGATACAAATTCATGGATATGGCTTTATTCGTAAAGGAATCTGCACATTGACAGAATGGGTGACATTTTACAGATATGAAATGTTGGTCACTTCGCTCATTTGCATACCAATTTTTATTGGAATGTTTCGAAATTTTGCTGGCGTGTTCTGTGCATAATTCTTGACAGGCGAGGGGTGTAATTACATGCACAGGCACCTGCTCCCATCCATTTACCGAAATATAATGCTGAGAACCCCCCCACCCCCTCAATTTTAACTGGGGCTTTGTGTCACAACATCTCAAGCTCTGTTAACATATTGGGGCTGATAAATATTTATCACCCATGGTATTTTGCGTGAGGCAGCCGTTTATGGTCACCTCAAAATGACAAGCCTCTCAGAATGTCATCCAAGTAAGCCAACGCTACCGCAGACGAATGAGCTTGGAAGTATGACATTACCAAGTTCATTATTCGAGTGGATGCCCAGAGAGCCAGGTTCATACCAAAGCACATTGCTCTGAACTGATAAACCTTCCCTTGTACGGCAAAAACCGCAGGTACTTTTTAAATGCCGGATGTACCAAGACATGAAAGTAAGCGTCCTTTAGATCTATGCTTGCCGCATAGTCGTTCACTCGAATGCTCGCACTTCTGACCAAATGGCCTCCAGAGTCCATATAGAACTTTGGATCCACAATAAGCTTGTTTATCCAGCTCAAGTCTCTACCGGTCGGAACAAGCCATCTGGCTTTGGTACGAGGAACAGGTGACTGTAAAAACCCTGAGAATTTCTGTTCTCGATGACCTCTATTGCTTCCTTTAATAAGAGAACCTGTACCTCCGCTAGGAGAGACTCTCTTTTGAAAGGATCCGTCGGAAGATTTGTCCAACGCGGACATCTCTTTAGTGGGGGTTTCGCTCGGAATGATAGACGTAAGCCGTCGAAGACTACACTTCTCACCCACTGATCTTCTGTGAGTGCTATCCAGTTTCTCGCGAAGTTTGATAACCTTCCGCCATCTGGCAGGCAATAGAGGTCTTGAACATTACCTGTAGAACTTGCTAGGCTTACAGGAGAAGAAACTATATCCTCCCCGCGAAGATCCTCGCCCTGTCAGCTTAGGGGCCTCTGACCGATAATCCCGATCAGACTTATGTCCCTTTCCCGAGTCGCTATATTGACGACCTCCGGAGTAATTGTATGAGGGTTTCTTGTACCCTCGCGACGAGTTCCCTTTTGATGATTTTGATTTGGAATGTCCTCGTTTACTCCAGTCAACTGAAGCAGGTTGTTGAGACGCCGACTTCAATAGCAGAGCACTGGACACTTTCTTAGTAGCTTCTTTGTATACTAACGAAAGCTTGTCGTCAAAGATAGTATGTCCGGATGCAGGAGCGACCCGGAGAGAGCTTTTCACCTTGTCATCTATAAGTGATGATGACGCAAGGGCAGCATCACGTCTAATTAACTCCAGATTAGCCACTGTCAGGGCAGAGTTGTACGTGCCATACATGATTGCCCTGGAAAGAACTCTAAGCGAGGTACACACATCCTCAAATTCCTTTCTCGTTGAGACGTTGTGCCATAGCTCTGGTAAGGTGATCTGCATAGGACATTGCGTCCAATTTATTATTTATTTATTTATTGGTGTTTAAGGTCACATACTTATGCACAATGGTTAATCATGACCGTGTCAGTTTTACGTGTGGAGGAAGCGGAGTACCCAGAGAGAACCACTGAGCAACGACGAGCAGATGCCAGCTCCCCTACATCGTAACTCCACACTGTAGCAAAGGCAGAGTTAGATTGGTTGAAGACATGCGCACCATCCACGTGCAGTATGCCTTAGTACACAGCATCATCATGCCCCCATGTGGACAATTGGGGTTAAGTGCCTTGCCCAAGGACACAACGCGGCAGTTCGAATCGATCACTCAGACGGTTACCCATCTGAGGATTAACCGGATGCTTAACTTCAGTGAACTGGCGAGAACCGGTTACCACAACACCAACGCACCCCCCATTGCATCCAAATTCGCTCTATTCGATGAAATTGCAGTTTCCATTACATCTGAGCGAATGCTGAATGATGCAGGTAAGGATATATCTAAATCCCTGGCCTGCTCATCCAAACACAGTGAAGCTCTCTGCACATCTTCTCCAACCGTTTAAAATGAACGTGATCCAAAGAACGGTATATTTATGGAAGATGTTGACAAGACACCACTTCTTTTCCTTGCACGCGAGAGGTAAAATATGGCATCATCGACATGGACTCGGTTCCCTAGATACCGGATGGTCCGACTTCATGGGCGAAGAGTGGCTTCTTCTTCGCACAGCTGGCTGGATATCTGAAGTTGGGTAGCTAGGATGCGGTCGTGTGTGCATAGTGATCGTAGGAGAAGAAGCTGTGACTGTAGCCAAGGCTGGCTGCAGTCTAGACAAAGCGTCCCAAGCGGCAGGTGTGGATGTATGCTCCAGACCATGCAAGTTTCTCATAACAACATCTGGCCCCAGATGTTGCTGGGTTAGAGAGGGACCTCTCCCGCTCGCGGCCTTTTCAGACATCACCGAGCCTCCCGACAGGAAACTTGCTGGCTTCCTCCCTAGTTCCACCGTCGCTGGGTGAGCTTTTGTTTTTAAGGTGCTCATTCTACCCACTACACTTCCTTTGACCACAACGGACATACCCAGTGTTACGGCTCCCACGAATGGAGTAACCACTTCACCGGTCGAGCTAGCTGCCGGCAAAGGATTAAGACCACGACCCAGTGGCCTTATCCCTTGCCTAATATTCATGAGCACCTTAGCAGATAGCTCTGTTTGCTCATCAGAGTGTGACGACGGTAGCACACTTTTGATGAGTGTCTTAATATCCCTTTCACCATCCAAGTGGATCAGTTGAGAATCTTGGTCCATTGCATCTGCATGAACAGACAACTGGACCGACACAGCACCGTCCGACAGCTCAGGTTCTGAGTCTGGGGGAGGCTGCTCCCGCATTTGCTGGGATGCTGCGATATAAGCTGTGCAATCTGCAAGTTTATCATAATCAGCTCATAATCTTTCTTAATAAATAGAGAGAAATATCATGCTTTGTCATGTGGTTTTAAGATCAATATAACCTTTATGTTCCATTGTATCTCCTTGAAGATGGTCAGACAAAAGGCAGTTAACTGTATTGTTTAAAGGTGTCAAATCGGTTTAGCTCAAACAAAGGCCACCAATAAAGACAAAGTTTTCAGCAGTTTCTATGTGACAGGTTGTGAAGACAATTGAAATTCAATCTCTTTTATTTGTTAATAATGCTTGACAATTTTCTCCATTTGAAATAAAGAAAAAAGTAAAGGGAGTAGGACTTTTTATTTCAAAAATAAAGCAACAAGTTTGAAACTTGAAAAAGTGACCTAAACCATGAATCAAAAATTAATAATAATAATAATAATAATATGGGAGACCACACATAATCTTTCTTTTAACCCTTTACCCAACACAGACGATATCAAAATTTATTATTTTAAATATCATTTTTTTTAATTTTTAAAAATATTTCAACAAAACCATATCATGTGACCTCTCATTGGAATGAGCTTGACAAGCTCATTCCAATGGGGGTTCACATGATATGGTTTTGTGGAAATTTTCTGAAAAATCATATTTTTTCAACTGCTCAATTTGCAGATTACATGGGGGGATGCGGCCGATTCAATGGGTAAAGGTTTAAGCCCCCCAACCCCGTTCAGTCCATTGAGTAGTTCAACATTGATACATCATACAAACACAAGCTTCAGTTTTATCAAATAAGGTATACAGCAATCACTGTTAAAACTCTGACATGAGCACAAACCTCAATAGTTTTTTATCAAAACATTATCATGACAAGAAAATCAAACTCCTGAACATTCAGTTCACCACACAAGATTGTTCATCAGTTAACCAAGAGGTAGGAATAGCTAGTCAGATGCACATTTTTTTCTATATATGCCCCAATGCAGCATCAAAAATCAAAACTGAGTGATACTTTTCTAAAAAATCTTTACACTCATGTTTGTGACTAAATGTAATTGAAAAGTAATTGAAATCACGTGGTAATTTCCAATGTAATTAATTACTTTTCAATTACATGTAACTGACAAAGGTCTCAATTACACATTACACCCAATTACTTTGAAAACATGTAATTAATTACACTCATTACAATTTCATTACAATTACCACAGCCCTGATAGAGATCATGTGATGTTTCAAATGATGTCACATACAGGATTCCCCAAAGTGCCTGGAGTATGCTTAAGGTGTGTTACCTTTCAAGAGAATTTGCTGTAAGTCATGGGGGTATGTTTGAGGTGTGCCAGTTCTAACATGCTTGTTTTTAAAGACCATGGGGTGTGCTCGGGGTACTTTTGAGGTACCTTTGGGGTGTGCCTTGCCTAAATATGAATTTGGAGTGGTTTCTGCCAGGTGTGGATAAAGTGTGTGGTAGAATTATGAAGTGTGGTTAAGGTGTGTTCCCCAGATATTTGCATAGCAGGTACCATGTACCTTAACCACACCCTAACCATACCATTGGGTGAGGTGTGACACCCGAATTGATAAGGGTAATCTCTATATGGAAACCCTGGGAAGTGGGAGTTGTGTTGCAGTCATGATGTTGCCATAGATGCGGAAAGTGACATTAAATACCAATAAATGAATCTTGTTTATACCAATAAATGAATCTCATTTAAAAGGAAATATCCAAAGAACAAAAATTTATGGGCACTAAAGTAATAGCATTCGCTGAAACATCTTCCCCTCAGTATTTAGTAGGTAGCTTGGTAATTAGTATTTACAGTGACTGCACCTCGGTAAGCGACCACAGTAAATGACAGTGTGAATTGTTAATCACATTGTGACAGTTCAACATCTGTGTTTCTCAACAGATGGCTTCTACTCCATACCCTTGTGGTGTGTGGCAGAAGTCATGCCAGGAGATTCAGAGCATAGGTTTTGACCTATGTGATAAGTGGTTTCATCCTGAGTGTGAATGTTTAAATGTGAAGAATTTCAATTTTTGGGAAAGTCTAGTTTAGGCTATTGTTGTGTCCAGTGTTTCCAAAGCCTGGATAAAAGCTGATGGTAGTTTTATTGTGGGGTACCTAAGGTGTTCTGTGGGGTTCTATGGGAGTCTATGCAGTCCTGGAAATGAGACAGGTGCAAGTGCAATTGGTTCTGTCAGCCCCTGTGTTTTCTATTTTACAGGAGCAAAAAAATGCACTTGTAGAAAAATACTGTGGAGAGCAAATATACTGCGAGGGCATATAAATGTGTTGTTTTGAGAAAGCTGCAATCTGAGGCACGTTACTGTAACGATTCAGCAGGTCTTTATACATTCAAAATTGCTGGTGTTTGAAGACAGTATTCCCTCAAAATTCATATACTAACATTTTATGGGTGCAATTTACTTCCGTCTCTGATTTCACGGGAGCTTAAAACTGCGCCTGTCAATTTTGTTCATTTCCAGCACTGGTACTATGGGGTAAATCGTCGGACCGTTCAGGCCATGTTTGGACTAACTGTGAGCCTGCAGGTCCAGGCTGTCGATTTGACCATATTTGTAGTGGTTGAGGTATAAGGGCCATTTACCAACCAGTCTGGTTGGTCCCGATCTCTTAGTCTTGTGGTAAACCGGTTTATTTGTGCGCTTGAGGTCGACTGTCCGAGCCTCAGCTCCCACTGTTTTCTCGCGATCTGTTACATTGGTGCCTTGACCGGATGTTTCGACTGCTCTGAGGTGGAATCCATGGTGAGATTCACGGTGGGTGAATCTCAAAGAATGTGAGAGTAGTGTAGTGGTCAAAGTATAAGTAATGATTACTAACTGAGCTGGAGGTATTCATGAATTTGAACAACCTGCCAATGTGTGGTACCGTATGTGACGCCAAGCCATGAAGTGGCGAGGTGTTACAGCAAGTTGGCAGGTTGTTCAAATTCATGAATACCGACAGTGAGGTTAGTAACTTACTTACATGCCAATTCACAGTACGCACGGATCCAGGTGTGGTAAGTGAGTACTACAGGTGTTGACAAGAGGACATCACTTGATTACCTAGTCTATTGTTCTATCGGGTATTTTACGTGTCTTACCAACTTGGAGAAGACAAAGGAATTGGTTGTAAGGGCCATTTACCAACCAGCCTGGTTGTTCCGGATCTGTTTCTCTCGTGGTAAATCGGTAGCTTTGTGTGCTAGAGCCTTTTCGGCCTCGACTCTCAGGTATCAGGACAACTCGTACCCACGGCAACTCATACCAGTCAAGTTGTACCCAAAATTGGACAACTCGTACCCATTTTCGGCTGGACAACTTGTACCCACAGTTGGACAACTTGTACCCAAGGTTGGACAACTGGAACCCACAAATGGTCAACATGTACCTGGTCTTTAATTGTATGGGCGAAGGCGAACATTGGCTGAAGGACTTGAGAAGATGAGTGCCTGCTTTCAATGGGTGTGCATAAAAGCAAAAACTTTCCATTTTTAGCATTTATCTCAGCAGAACAGTCTGAACAGACTTCGCCAAAAGTCAATTTCGCCGGTATGAACATTTCATCAAGAGAGCAATTCGAAGGAAACAGGAAATATTTAAATTATATATTAATACAGTGGTGTAGATACGAGAGACGCCCCCTCCCCTCCCCCCCCAAAAAAAAATTGGGTAATATTTGGCTCTTCGTTCAACTTCTGAGGGCTTTTCTACGTAATATTTTGTTGTACTGGTAGTCATACCCAGCATTTCACGTGTTGAGGGGTTAACGCAAAATCAGATGCGATCGGGGCTCATTCCCCCACCAGGGTATTTTGGGATTTACCATGGTACTTTTTTATAAGGGTACCCCACCCCTTCATTGGTTGAAGGATTAACGCGATGTCAGATGCGATCGTGGCCCATCAGAAGTCCCTTTCCTGGTCAAATTACATCTATATCGACCTGTGCCAATTTTTGTTTCCATCGGTCGAGGCACGAGAGCCAGGTGCCTATAAAGAGAGAGAGAGAGAGAGCAAGAGAGAGAGAGCGAGAGAGAGAGAGAGAGAGAGAGAGAGATTCACTTTTATAGTCTGATTACAAACCTTACAAAAATGCTAATTATCATTCAATTTTCAAGATTGTCATGGAAGATAATTGTTAGAAAAACACACCTCCCAACTGGAAGATTAACTTAATTGGCGATAATAATATGCACAGATAATTGGAAGAAAATTAAACACCAATCGACTATAAGGTAATAGATGATAGAAAATAATTCTTCATGATCTCACACCTGTCACTGCCGGGTAAGTCTAAATTAAATGACTGTTGAGTTTTCAGGTGTGTCGGTGTTGACCATAAAATATCCGACAGAAATCAGTTGATGCGAGCTGGTGGACTCACAGAGAGAGACGTATTAGAGCTTTTTACTTGGATTTTTTTAAATGAACATCATTTGTGATCTTCTTGATTCAGTCTATCACTGATCATTGTTTGCAGTTTTTCTTCCAAGCGAGTAAATGTGCTACGCTTCAAGTACAAAATCCGGCTGGACTCTCAATTTACAATGAAATCCTTTCTCGCCTGACCGGTGTGGCGCCTCACCAGTGATGTAACTTTGCCACACGAAAAATAATCTAAAGGTGGAGAGTGGCATTATTAATTAGGAAAGGCAAGAGTTAATGCTACGAAGGCTATGGTTTTCACCCTGATAATTTGCAGAGCCTAGGCCTAGATGCAAGGCCTTTTAGTTTTTTCCAGTACTCTATATCCCAATATTGAAGCGCAGAAACCGGGTGTCGGAGTTGGGGGGGGGGGGGGGTCTCATTCACCCCAGTTCTCGTACGAATACGATTGCAGACTTCCAGGAACCACTGGTGCCTGCTATCAACAAAGGACGGTCAATGAATATGTTTCCTGTTCTGTGTATCACAGCCGTCATTTAGACGTAATATTTGTGTATATTTCATTCATATTCATGGAATATCTGACGAAGGAATTTCAAAGTAAACTGATTTCCATTTCTATTATAGCACCTTAAACGATCAAACAAAAGCAAAAGCCCCGCTTCTATAATTCTTAGGCCATTAACTGCCTTCGCCCATACAATTAAACACCAAGTACAAGTTCACCAGCCATGGGTACGAGTTGTCCAACCTTGGGTACGAGTTGTCCAACTGTGGGTACGAGTTGTCCAGCCGAAAATGGGTACGAGTCGTCCAATTTTGGGTACGACTTGTCTGGTACGAGTTGCCGTGGGTACGAGTTGTCTAGAAACCGACTCTCACACTTCTCTCGCGTTCTGTTACATATTCGATTGATGATTTTCCACCTCAAAGATTCCCTAGTCACCATGATTAATCGGTATTATAATTTATTACTCAATTTTGAAAGAGATAAAAAAAATGTTAACTAAGCCCTATCTTCTGAATGAGAAGCACTTTGTATTTATGCTTCAGCGCTGGCCACGAAGTAGCAAATTATTGCACGAAATTAGAGAACTCGGTTGATTTTAGTTTTTAGACTTGACTGCAGTGAAATGCATTATAACGTCCACTCACTGTATTGCGTCGTTTGCAACAGCAGTTTTCTTCCTTCCAAAGAGGAAATCCATCGTGATTTCCAAATTCTAGAAAATCGCGATAAATTGAATTTTCTGTCCACTTTCGGTGTTGTTTTTCTTGTTGCCACACACAACGCATATTTTTGAAATTACTACATTCTGAGCTGTTGATTGGATAAAATTGTAGAGCACCTGTTGATGTGGGAGGGTTTTCAGTGAGTTGAAAATGGAAACACTACAAAACTATGTTGCTAAATATAGATGATTGGATTTTTCTTGGAAGGGAAAACACAGCCTCTGTTATCGTCCTTATTCATTTTATATACGACAAAAGATAAAGGGTAACTTTCCATGAATCGAATAAACTATATCAGTCAGTTTCTTGTTTACATTGACAAAGGATACAGACAACTATAGTAGACATTTTCTGTCAGTTTCGAAACTGTGGAAAACACAGGAGTATTTCAAGGCTCCTGAACAGTGAACTTTCAAACTCAATTTTCGCTCTCTGTTGATTCGCCCCTAATTTTGTTCCGTGTCGTTTCTTACCATATAAAAGTATGAAAGGGTGTGCAAAAACAGAAAATGATGGATAGGGTGGTGTGGGAAATGTGAGATCATAAATTATTTCACCAAGCAACACTCGTTCGCGGAGATGAGAGACAACTCACTCTGGGACAAGTCGCCCGAAGTGTGCAAGTCGGAACAATTTGAATGAGACAACTCTCCCCAAATTTTGAATATCTTTTCTTGGACCAGTTTGTCACTGAGACAAGTCGCCCCAAATTTTTATTAAATAGTATTTTTAGTCCCATACGGGAACCGTAAGGGGACTATAGGATTGCACTACGTCTGTCCGTCCGTCTGTCTGTCTGTTTTTTATGTTACCACCTCTCCCTCCAACATGCTTTAAGCTACATCTTTCATATTTGGTACATGGATAAATGGTTCTGAGGGGATGATGCACACTCAATTTTTTTTTTTTCAAAATCCAAGATGGCAGAATGGCGGCCATTTTTGTTGTGTTTTTCAAGCTTTTTTTCTCTATTTTCATGTTACCACCCCTCCCACCAACATGGTTCAAGCTACACCTTTCATATTTGGTACATGGATAAATGGTTCTGACGGGATGATGCACGCTCAAATTTTTTTTTTCAACATCCAAGATGGCAGAATGGCGGCCATTTTTGTTGTGTTTTTCAAGCTTTTTTCCTCTATTTTCATGTTACCACCCCTCCCACCAACATGGTTCAAGCTACACCTTTCATATTTGGTACATGGATAAATGGTTCTGAGGGGATGATGCACGCTCAAATTTTTTTTTTCAAAATCCAAGATGGCAGAATGGCGGCCATTTTTGTTGTGCTTTTTAAGCTTTTTTTCTCTATTTTCATGTTACCACCCCTCCCACCAACATGGTTCAAGCTACACCTTTCATATTTGTTACATGGATAAATGGTTTTGAGGGGATGATGCACGCTCAAAATTTTTTTTTCAAAATCCAAGATGGCGGAATGGCGGCCATTTTTGTTGTGTTTTTTAAGCTTTTTCTCTCTATTTTGATGTTACCACCCCTCCCACCAACATGGTTCAAGCTACACCTTTCATATTTGGTACATGGATAAAGGGTTCTGAGCGGATGATGCACGCTCAAAATTCTTTTTTCAAAATCCATGATGGCGGAATGGCGGCCATTTTTGTTGTGTTTTTTAAAGCTTTTTTTCTCTATTTTCATGTTACCACCCCTCCCACCAACATGGTTCAAGCTACACCTTTCATATTTGGTACATGGATAAATGGTTCTGAGGGGATGATGCATGCTCAAAATGTTTTTTTCAAAATCCAAGATGGCAGAATGGCGTCCATTTTAGTTGTGCTTTTTAAGCTTTTTTTCTCTATTTTCATGTTACCACCCCTCCCACCAACATGGTTCAAGCTACACTTTGCATATTTGGTACATGGATAGAGGGTTGGGAGTGGATGATGCATGTTCAATATTTTTTCTTCAAACTCCAAGATGGCGGCCATTTTTGTTGTGTTTTTCAAGCTTTTTTTCTCTATTTTATGTTACCACCCCTCACTCCAACATGGTTCAAGCTACACTTTTTATATCTGGCACATGGATAGAGGGTTGTAATGGGATGTTGCAGGTTCAATATTTTTTTTCCAAAATTCAAGATGACGCCATGGCAACCATTTGTGTTGTGTTTTTTAAGATTTTTTCTCTATTTTCTGTTACCACTACTCCCTCCAACATGGTTCACGCTGCACTTTTTGTATATGGTACATGGAATAAGGATGTTGTGAGGGGATTATGCACGCTCAATATTTTTTTTTCAAAATGTAACATCTGTCTGTCTGTCTGTATCTGTCCGTCTGTCCATCTGTCTGTCTGTCTGTCTGTCTGTCTGTCTGTCTGTCTGTCTGTCTGTCTGTTTTTACCACCTCTCCCTCTAATATGCTTCAAGCTACACCTTTCATATTTGGTACATGGATAAATGGTTCTGAGGGGATGATGCACAGTCAATATTTATTTTTCAAAATCCAAGATGGCAGAATGGCGGCCATTTTTGTTGTGTTTTTTTAAGCTTTTTTCTCTATTTTATGTTACCACCCCTCCCTCCAACATGGTTCAGGCTACGCCTTTCATATATGGTACATGGATAAAGGGTTGTGAGGGGATTATGCACGCTCAATATTTTTTTTTAAAAATCCAAGATGCTTATATACTCTAGTGTCTTCTGTGACAAAAACACCTTATGTCACAAAAGCGCTGTAGGGGACTAATACCACCTCGGTGGTCAAACACTTCTTTCTTTTGTTATGTTCCTTTTATATATACTTCTTGGATTACGATTGGCTTCATTTTCAAACGAACACAAGAAATGCTATTCTTTTTTCTAAATATGCATATTCTTGTTGTAAAACTGTATTTATATACCTGTACCATATAATTTCATATCGATGAATAAAAACGTATTTTGATAACCAGTCTCCTGTTATTTTTTAAACAGATTTCCATTGGAAAAGGTGGGGCGAGTTGTCTCAAAAGGTGGGGGTGAGTTGTCTCAAAAGTTGGTCTGAGTTGTCTCAAAAGTTGGTCTAAGTTGTCTCAAAAGTTGGTCCAAGTTGTCTCACTTGGGGTGACTTGTCCCAGGGCAAGTTGTCTCAGGGGCAAGTTGTCCCATCCCCAGTGGAAACAAAATAAGGATTGCAGCGAAAAATGGCACCGAGCAAAAACGGCACCAAGTGAGTGGAAACAGCAGGATTGGTGGCAAAAATGGCACCAATTGTGCTGGCAAAAATGGTACCTGGGTTGGCAAAAAAGGCACCAGTTCGGGTGAAGAAAATAGTCCAACCTTTATTTTTAAATATATCTTACTGTCACCAATACATTCACATTTATTCACTGAAAAAGCTCTGCAACGAATAAACGCAAAATTACTACCTTTTTTTTATCAGATTTAATATATATAATGTAATAATCTGGTATTATCATGTGTTCCCAAACATTGGCAAGCTACTCCCTGTGTTGATAATAATGCAAAGATAATCAACCAATGGAATAACTGTTGAACGGAGTATAATGCGGGAGCCGCAGTTTGTTTACACTGTAATCAGAGAGAACAAGAAATAGCAACCAATGGCTTAACTGTATAAGTCCCCCAAAAATAAGAACAAAATAATCACTAAATAATAACAACCCAAAATTGAATTGTCAGTAAGATGACTGATTGGGGTGGGGGAGAGGGGGGGGGTTGTCCTGACTGTGATTTCTCAAATCCTGACTTACATATTTCTACTCTGTGTGTTAAAATTGTGGAAGACAAAACAAGGTAAGTCCCAACAATTCTTTGCAGTACCTGTGAGGTTCTGGGGAGTATCTATGGATTAAATATGGGGAAAGTAGATCTGGATGATTACAACCGATGCAGAATAGGACGTATTAACATGTTCTACTAGATAACTATTAACTACTGGTATCTATTGGGTAAATCTAATTTTGATGTACAAACCTGTCTTGAGAGACCACTGTCGTGTGAGACCACCTGTCTTGAGAGACCACTGTGACCTTGTACCACTGGGTTGTTTTACTCTATAATGGACCTATCATGAGAGACCACCTGTTTTGAGAGACCACTTTTCCATGGCAAAAGGGTGGTCTTTCAAGACAGGTTCTACTTAACACATTACAGTTTTCATTACACTTATGCACTCCCTTTCAATTTCTCATTCATTTCCATCAAAACTAATCGTGTGAAGAAGTGATGCTTGGTGAAATAATTTATGGAATCGCATTTGGCCTATGGAGGGCCCATTAATATACTGTGAAATGTTCTGTGGGGTATGTATGAGGCTCTATATGGAGTAAATTGTCAAACCGTCCAACAAGTATTGCATGGTTCCACAGGTAGTTTTAAAATAATCCAGAAATCCTGGTTCACAAGAAGAATCAATTCTCTTCAATTAATGTAAATACATTTCCAATACAAAATGACTCAAATGACACAGATATATTCTGCAGAATATCAGTATCCTCAGCTGCTATCTAAAATGATAGGATGCACTTCCTAATATCTAGTACTGAAATGGTTAACCAGATAATTGGTTTGAAACCAGTTACATACCTAATCGATTAGAAAAAAACGTCAACAGGTTATCTGAAATATCAACAGGTTATCTGAAATATTGATAGTGATCATCATTCCATGATCAAAATGCAGTAAGTCTGCTGCTTCTCATTTGTGATAGATTACACCTCGAAGCCACATTGTATATATTCAGAAATAATCGACTTTGGCGTTCAAGACTTCTTTAATGATCAGCAATTTATGTGAGTGCTGAGTAATTGTAGAAACTATTCTGTAGTATGTATACAAATGAACGTTGTCGAGTACTCGACAATGTTTGTTTGTATACACACTACGGAATAGTTTCTGAGAATACTGCTTTTCAATTCCTATAGTTTTTTTTATCCCATATTCGGTGCAGTAATGGCTATGGATAACTGGATATTATCTGGTTATAGCTCTCGGTTAGTTGGTTGCGAAAATGAGCCAACCATTTCAACCTGTTACGGTATGGAAATATTAATAATATTGGTAACAGAAAGAAATCTGAGAATCAGCAACAAAAACTATGAATTTAATTATTCTGAAATTGAACTTAAAATAATTAATATAAAAAAATGATACAAAGATCTTTTACACTAATTGGTTTACAGAAAATAAAAACAGTGGTACTTTATCAATTATTGAATTAGTCCAAAATACAGTTTGACAGAATCCAGTAATCCAGTGGCGAAGAATCTTGTGAAGAAATTTTCCAGCTGGTAGTATTAAATCCAAGAATGTGTCTTCAGAAACAGTATCCTGTAGATTTGTAATAAAATGTTCACTTTGAAATTTCAGCAGTCTCCAATAAAATATAATAAAATGCTCAGCAAAATTAAAATGGAGTAAAAATCCAATAAGTATTGGCGCCACAGGTAATTTCCAAATAATCCAGTAGAATCCTGTCCTTTCACAAAAATATATTCTGTTTCACAGAAAGTATAAATTCTTTTGCAAGATGAATAAATTCTCTTTAAAATTCTCTTTTCCAGATTCACAAACAAGCACTACTTCTATAATAAATGCACTGTTCTGGAACAACAATAATAATTTCCAATATCTATTTTAACCGAAATGGGTCTTTCTGAAAATATGAATTGCTAAATTCTGTTGACAAACCTTTATATAGTAGTACTCAAACAGAATGTTCTCCAATATTCTATTTTCTATAAGTTTTTAGGTGATTCTGTCTTAATTCATGTAAACAAGGTCCTTGACCTACTTAAACAATTAAACAATCAACAGCTATATGTACAATGATTTAAAAATTGATTATGAGTAACAAAGATGTAAATATGCACTTACAGGTCACTTAGTGCAAATGAGTCAGATCAGCCAGAATATGCAGAAAAATATCAATCTCGTAGAATTATCAACTAAGGATATATCAGTCTTGATATATAATATGGGGACTATAACACACCCCACCTTAAAAGAAAAAGTTTGATGGTACTGAAAACTTCTTTATAATAACTTTAGCAGACTCTGACTGGTTTACAATATACACACGATAATCTTCACAAATTTTTGATTAAACATATATATACACTTAAAGTGAATGGGGACTGTTCAGATCATTTTAAATTAGGATATTCTGGAAAGAGCATCAGCTACATTATCTCTTCCCGAAATATGCCTAATATCAAAATTGTATTCTTGAAGGGCTAAACTCCACCGCAGTAATCTCCGATTCTGTTTTTCATTATATTGATAAAAGTTAAGGGGTTATGATTGGTGTAAACTGTAATTGGGCATTGAGTGGTTCCCAGATACACATCAAAATGGGTTAATGCCAAAATTAGAGCCAAAGTTTCTTTTTCTACTGTAGAGTAATTCTTTTGATGTTTGAGAAATTTCTGGAGAAATAACATACAGGGTGATCAATACCTTGGGAATCTTCCTGGGCAATATACCCACCTGCTCCATTGTCACTTGCATCTATAAATAATTTGAATGGCTTTTCATAATTGGGACTGGCCAGGACAGGGGAATTATTTAATAATGTTTTTATTCTGTTAAAGGATTTCTGGCACTCCTCAGTCCAAATAAATTTAACCCTTTTGCTCAATAAACTGGTCAAAGGGGAGACAACATCTGAGAAATTCAAACAATATTTTCTGTAATATCCAGCCATGCCCAAGAATCTCATGAGCTCTTTTTTAGAGCTTGGTACTGGAAAATTTACAATGGCATCAACTTTTGATGCATTCGGCCTCACTTGCCCCTGACCCACAACATGGCCTAAATAATTTGCAGTTGCTTTGCCAAATTCTGATTTTACCAAGTTAATAGTTAGGTTGGCTTGGGTCACTTTGTCAAAGAATTCTTGAATGTGCTTTAGATGATGAGCCCAGTTTGTATGTGTGTATAATAACGTCATCAATATAAGCTTCACTGTGATCTAGGTCTGCAATTAAGTGGTTAACCATGCGCTGGAATGTTGCCTGAGAATTCTTCATGACAAAAGGGGTAACTTTATATTGATACAACCCAAATGGGGTAACAAAAGCAGATATTTCTTTTGCTCTTTCTGTTAAAGGGACTTGCCAGTAACCCTTTTACAAGTCAAATTTTGTCACAAATTTAGTATGGCCAAGTTTGTCAATGCAGGCATCAATTCTTGGAATTGGATAATTGTCTGTTTTGGTGAGGCTGTTCACTTTTCGGTAATCCATACAAAATCGGTAACTCCCATCAGGTTTTGAGAAGAGTTTACAGGGCGAACTCCAGTTGCTATGGCTCAGTTCAATAATATCATTGTCCAGCATATACTGTATTTCCTTTCGCATGATCTCAGCTTTGAAAAGGATCAATCTATATGGATGCTGTTTGATAGGATTTGCCTCTCCTACATCAACATCATGAAAAATAACAGATGACCTACTAGGCACATCGGGAAATAAGTGTTGATATTTAAAAATTAAATCAACTAAATCTTTTCTTTGATCAGGTAGTAAATAATCCATTTTATTTTGTAGATCTCTCTGAACATCTGAGTTCTGTAACTTCAAAGGTACATTTTCGCCTTTTTTATTGATATCCTCCACAGGATTTTCCACCTCATTCATGTGGGTGACTGTTGAGACTGGTAGAGAGTTTGGTTCTCTCTCATAGTATGTTTTCAACATATTTATATGGCACAGCTGAATAATTTGGAGTCTATGAGGAGTCTCAACAACATAATCAGAATCACTGATCTTGTGTTTAACAATATAAGGACCTGAATATCTTGCTTGTAAAGCATTGCCCTTTACAGGGAATAATACTAGCACCTTGTCCCCAGGTTTAAAAGAGCAAAATTTTGCCTTTTTATCATACCAGGTCTTCATGTGACTCTGGGCTTTCTGTAAATGTTTATTTGCCATTTCTCTGGCCTGGTGCAATTTTTCCTTAAAAGTCGACACATAGTCCAGGAGAGAAATTTCAGGTGGCTCTTCCTCGAGCCATTTCTTCTTCAAAGCAGTGAGTGGACTCCTCACTGAGTGTCCAAACACTAATTCAAAAGGGCTGAACCCCAGAGATTCCTGTACAGTCTCACAGACTGCAGATAAGAGGAGATGTTCTCCTTCATCCCATTCCTTTTCATTATCCTCCCCATATGCCTTTATCATGATCTTCAATGTTTGATGGAAGCATTCCAGAGCTCCTTGACTTTCGGGATGGTAGGCACTTGATGTGTACTGCTTAATTTTGAGCTCATACATCACCTGTTGAAAAATGTTTGACATAAAATTTGAGCCTTAGTCCGATTGCACTGACCTGGGAAGACTGAAAGTCGTGAAAAATTTTATCAAGGCCTTAACTATAGTCTTAGTTTTAATATTTCTTAGAGGAATAGCCTCAGGAAATCATGTAGAAGCACACATGATGGTAAGCAGATATTCATTTCCAGATCTTGTTCTGGGCAGTGGGCCAACATAATCAATAATAATTCTACTAAATGGCTCCTCAAAAGCCGGGATTGGTTGAAGGGGAGCAGAAGGAATCTTCTGGTTGGGTTTTCCTACAATTTGACAGGTGTGGCAGGTTTTACAAAATTCGACAACATCCAGTTGAAGCTTGGGCCAGTAGAAACACTGTTGAACTCGAGAGTAGGTTTTCCTAACTCCCAAATGTCCAGCCAGTGGATTTTCATGAGCCAGGCTTATTATTTCCTTCCGGTATTTAGTGGGGTCAGCTATTTGATAAATAACCTCCCAATCACTATTGGAGGGTACTTCTGGTGGTCGCCATTTCCTCATGAGTACATTAGATTTTTTGAAATAACAAACAGGGAGTTTTGGACTTCAGTCTCTGTTAGAGCCTTTTCACATGGCTCAGCAAGGTCAGGATCATTTTCCTGTTCCTCAATTAAAGAAGTCCGGGAAATGACATTAAGGAGGTCCCCCTATCACTCTCAGGTGTAGTGGCCTCTTTACAATTTCTGGAGGAGCCATCACATTGACTCAAAAATGTCTGAGACAAATCAATGTCTTCAGAATCCACAATTCTGTGACTGTCCTTATCCTCAGATTTGCTCTTCAAATCATCACAATTGAAGTTGCTATCAACCTCAGCTTTCTTTGCCATGGATCGAGTCACAGCACATGCTGGAAAGGCAAAAGGAAAACATTCCTTCAGATTAATAATACTTTCATCTGTGCTTGGCTTTTCCACCACTCGAGGTTCTACTGTCACTTTGTCACCATTTAAGTTATTTCGCAATAATAAAGAAATACCTTTTACAGTTGGAGTAGGTCTCATTCCTACTGTCACAGTCCCATTTACTAAACTACTTCTCAAATTTATTTTGTGAAGTGGGACATTTAAAGAGCTTGACTCAATACCCGATACTAGGACTTGTGCCCCTGTAGCACTTTCTTCAGAAAATGGCAAAATGCCTTCTAACATTAAAGACTGAGTAGCCCCTGTGTCTCTCAGTATTTTTATTGGTAAGGAACAGTGCTTATCCCCCCTCAAGGGAAACAAAGCCTTCAGAAATAAATGGCTTATAATTTTGTAAAGCATCTTGCTTTATTACATAATTTTCAGGGCATGGAGCACATGCTAGTGCATTCTGTGAAGTAGAGGACTCATTTTTCCTTTTTACAGCCAGCAATCAGATAATAAATGGCCTTTCCTCTTACAATAACCACACTCAAGTAATTGGTTTGAATTTTTCTTCGTCAACTTCTTACAGTTAATAATAATATGACCTTGCTTCTTACAATATGAATAATTACAAGTTTTAGTTGAACTGTTGGGTCATAATGGTGTAGGACTGGCATTAGATGACTTATTCTCATTAGGCTTCCTATTAAATTTGGGTGGTGGAAAGTTTGGAGGATTAGAAGGATGAATGGAAGGATGAGTTTTATCTGAAGTTGGTCTAGGTCCACTTTGGAAAGAATTCTTGTGGGGCCAAAAATTTGTGGAGTTACGACTCATTTTATGAGTTAAGGCATAGTCATCTGCTAGTACTGCTGCTCTGTTCAAAGTGTCAACTTTTTGTTCATCCAGGTGGGCCTTTGTATCTGAATGTATCTTTCCTTGGAATGGCACCACCTGTCAAATAAATTTAGCTTCTCTCTGGCAAATTCCACATGAGTTTGATTTTCGCTTTTGTATTAATTTCTAAATTGCTGCCTATAGGCTTCTGGAACAAGGTCATATGCCGTAAGTATAGCCTCTTCAACAGTGTCATAACTATTGCTTTGCTCAGAAGATAGAGCGGAATAGATTTCTTGGGCCTTCCCTTTCAAAACACTTTGCAATAGCAAAGTCCAAACATCTCTTGGCCATTCTAAACTTGTTGCTACTTTTTCAAAATGTGAAAAATATTTATCAACTTCTTTTTCTTGAAAGGGGGGAACTAGCCTAACATGTTTAGTTGCATCAAATCTACTTGGTGAAATTACACTTGAGCCTTATAATTTTCAAAAGCATCTTGCTTTATTACATAATTTTGAAGGCATGGAGCACATGCTAGTGCATTCTGTGAAGTAGTGGACTCATTTTTCCTTTTTAACAGCCAGCAATCAGATAGTAAATGTCTTGGTTTCTTATAATAATTACAAGTTTTAGTTGAACTGTTGGGTTGTTATGGCGTAGGTCTGGCATTAGAGGTTTTATTTTCACCAGGTTTCCCATTAAATTTGGGTGGTGAAAAGTTTGGAGGATTGGAAGAATGACTTTTATCTGAATTTGATCTTGGTCCACATTAGAAAGAATTCTTGTGGAGCCAAAAATTTGTGGAGTTACGACTCATTTTATGAGTTAAGGCATAGTCATCTGCTAGTACTGCTGCTCTGTTTAATGTGTCAACTTTTTGTTCATCCAGGTGAGGCTTTATATCTGAATGTATCTTTCCTTTAAACTCTTCAATTAGCATCATTTCCTTTAATTTTGCAACATCTTTCCCTATTTCATTTGAATGGCACCACCTGTCAATTAAATCTTGCTTTTCTCTGGCAAATTCCACATGAGTTTAATTTTTGTTTTTATAATTATTTCTGAATTTCTGCCTATAGGCATCTGGAACAAGTTCATATGTCTTAAATATAGTCTCTTTAACAGTGTCATAATTATTGCTTTGCTCAGAAGATAGAGCGGAATAGATTTCTTGGGCCTTTCCTTTCAAAACACTTAGGAATAGCAAAGTCCAGACATCCCTTGGCCATTCTAAACTTGTAGCCACTTTTTCAAACTGTGAAAAATATTTATCAACTTCTTTTTCTTGAAAGGGGGGAACTAGGCTAGCATGTTTAGTTGCATCAAATCTACTTGGGAAAATTACATTTGAGCCACGATGCTGAGATTCCAATTCTTTTATTTTTGTTTCCTTTTGGGCCTGAATTTCAAGTTCGCTTAAATGCATTTTTTGGGGGGGCCTGAATTTGTATTTGTTCCCTTTCTTTTTGAGCTTCAATTTCTTTTAATTTTAATTCCCTTCCCTCTTTTTCTTTTTCTGCCTCTATTTATTTTAATTTAATTTAATTTTCCTGTCTTTTCATTTCTTGTTGCATTTCCAATCTCTTTAGTTCCAATTCTAACTTTTTGAGTTCAAGGGCATCAGTATGTTGTGGTTCAGAGGGGGGATTTTCAGACTGAGGCAAAAGACCTTCCTCCATATAATGATTAACAATGAGCTGTTTAAGCTTATGCTTGTTCAGACCAGAAGTGGCAGGTAATTTTAGATACTGAGCAAGTTGGAATAAATCCTCCTTCTTAAGAGATTCTAAAAGGGCCAAACTAGGAGAGCTTTCAAATTCAGATATAAATTCTGTCACAATAAATACCATGATGAAAAGGTTTGCTAGTTCTCAGACTATATAAATAATAATACAGGAATTAAGGAAATTTAAATGTTTGGACAATGAGCCAAAATAGTAATTGCAATATGCAAATAAAGCTTTCTTGTTATCTAATATTCAATCCCGGCAACGAGCCCCCAATTTCTGCTACGGTGTGGAAATATTAATGATATTGGTAACAGAAAGAAATCTGAGAATCAGCAACAATAACTATGAATTTAATTATTCTGAAATTTAATTAAAAAAAATTAATATAAGAAAATGATACAAAGATTTTGTACACTAATTGGTTTACAGAAAATAAAAACGGTGGTACTTATCAATTATTGAATTAGTCCAAAATACAGTTTGACAGAATCCAGAAATCCAGTGGTGATGAATCTTGTGAAGAAATATTCCAGCTGGTAGTATTAAATCCAAGAATGTGTCTTCAGAAACAGTATTCCGTAGATTTGTGATGAAATGTTCACTTTGAAATTTCTGCAGTCTCCAATAATATATAATAAAATGCTCAGCAAAATTCAAATGGAGTAAAAATCCAATAAGTATTTGCGCCACAGGTAATTTCCAAATAATCCAGTAGAATCCTGGCTTTTCACAAAAATATATTCTGTTTCACAGAAAGTATAAATTCTCTTTTACAAGATGAATAAATTCTCTCTGGGGAAAAATTCTGCTTTTGAGACTGCTGGGTGGCTGAAAATGACTGGTTTCGGCATTTTTTCATGCAATTTTCCAGGTTGAGGACTTGCATTTTACAGTAAATTATTTCACCCACATTTAGATTGTTTATTTCTACTTAATCAGATAGTGTTGTATTTTTTTAATGGATTTGGAATATGTAAGAGAGTGTATGGCATGTCATTTTTATACCTGGTATGCTGGAATCACTTTGTCTGTCCATCTGTGCGTCCATCTGTCCCTTAGACATAATTTTGTCGGGAGATTTTTTCAGACGTTTATGGACCATTGTCATCTAAATTTGGTTGAATGTTCACCTCCATGGGAACCAGTGCACCTGCGATTATAGTTCCAGTCGGACTATTTTTGTTCCAGTTATGCCCCTTTTTCACATGTCTTAGAATGCTAGAATTTTGTCCGGAGATTTTCTCAGATGTTTATGGGTCGATTCCTTTGAAACTTGGTATGGGTATTCACTACCATGGGAACCTGTGCACCAATGATTATAGTTTTGATGGGAATTTTTTTGCCCGAGTTATGACCCTTTTTGTCTTACAGTGCCTGAATTTTGTCCAGATATTTTCTCGGTCTCTTATGGGTCAATTCCTTTGAAATTTGGTATGGATGTTCACTATCATGGGAACCTGTGCACCAGATATAATAATTTTGATCAGACTTTTTTTGCCAGAGTTATGCCCCTTTTCATCTTGGAATGCATGAATTTTGTCTGGAGATTTTCGCAGATGTTTATGGGCTGATTCCTTTGAAACTTGGTATGGATGTTCACTACCATGGGAGCCTGTGCACCTGTGATTATAATTTTGATCAGACTTTTTTTTACCAGAGTTGTGCCCCTCTTCATCTTAGAATAATTGTTGCAGTGGGGCCTGCAGGGGATATCAACAGGCCCATCTGGGGCAGTCACACCTCTAGTTCATATTTCCTGTTGGTTGAAACATATTTTATTTGCCTTAAGAATGCAAAAGGATTGGAGAACAAGTTATACCAGTTAATTATTCTGTGTTCCTGATCAAGAATACATATTTGAAAATGCAGCATGACAATATGTACAAACTAAGGTATAAATGGAGAATAAAATCTCAAATTTTGATATAACCTATTTACCGTTCATCTGGATATAATAAAGCGGACTGATTACAGTACAGCCATTGTAGATGGCTCAAAATCTGTGGGTGGTTATTTTATTGCGCATATAATTTAGAGATGATCTGCTATGACACCTTTCAAAATTTCCACCAATGAAGGACTGGGATAATCCCGGTACTTCATTGGTGGAAATTTTTGCTAGGTGTCATAGCTGATCATCTCTGAATTATATGCGTGGAAAAAATGACAACCTGTGGATTTTGACCCATCCATGATGGCCCTACTGAATTACAGTTCTCAGATTTCGAAAGCATCTGTGGCAAGCACAGGTCTCTGGCATCAGCTGTCTTAGGGAGTTTGAGCGTTGAAGAGAGGGGTCTTCCCACAGGAACATTTTAAAACAGTGCTATCAAATAAGGTGATAAGACACAACTTTTTGTTGAACTGTTTGTAGTTCCAGACGAACAACTTTTCACTTATCTGTTTTTTTATTTAGATAACCACCAGAGGAATGATAAAATCGTTCCTCTCAAACTTTATGCTCTGAAAAACTAGAACGGATAATTCAAAAAGCAAAATTGTTAGAACTGTGATGAGTACAAGAAAAGAAGTGGAACGATAGTTAGATTATTGTCAGGGTGGAAGAGATGGAATGTGAAGAGAACAAGAATGAATTTAAGTAGTTTGGATTTGTAATATAATTCCCACTTATTTATTTATTTATTTATTTATTGGTGTTTAAGGTCACATACTTATGCACAATCGCTAATCGTGACCGTGACAGTTTCACGGGTGGAGGAAGCCGGAGTACCCGGAGAGAACCACCGAGCAACGACGAGCAGCTGTCAATTCTCCAACATCGTAACTCTGAACTCTGCACCGCAGCACAGGCAGGGTTAGATTGGTTGATGACATGCGCACCATCGACATGCAGTACGCCTCAGTACACAGTGCCATCGTGCCCTCATGGAGGCAATCGGGGTGAAGTGTCCTGCCCAAGGACACAACGCAGTTGCCGCAGATGGGATTCGAACAGAGGACCTCTCGGCTTGCAGCCTGCACCTCTACCAACTGAGCCACCGCGCCCCCATAATTCCCACTAAATTGATACATATGTTATAATGGGTTGTTTATTTGGAAGCAAAGAACTTAATTAAAATTAATTGAAATGACCACTGTAACAGGTTACAGGGGAATGTCTGTACTTTGGAGAAGAATAAAACATTCTGTTTTTCTGGGAGATAGATTAATAATTCAAAAAAGTAAGTCATTGACAGTTGTTATTGTTCAGAAGTTTAGGCCCTGCATCATTTCTCTCCTGTATTTCCTGTTGCAGAGTTGAATGATAAATAAAAAATATGTGAAAAATGTAGAGGTGGGTAGTAGACTGCATATACCATGCAATATCGATATCATGCCAATACCAACATAGCAAGAGAATTTCAAAATATTGAAATGTTGGTATTGAAAATTACTCCCCCTGAGCTAAAAATAGATATCAATACTCAGCAGTATTAGCAAGTACTCAGTGAAGGAACGTTAACCCAAAAGTCTAACAGAAAAGCATGCAGACTGCTTATTTCCACTGGCACTAGTCACTGGACATATATTTGATGTAATAAAAAGGCTGAGAGAAAATTGGGGTTGAATGCCTGTTTCATTTTCAACATTCTGACAATTAATACATTCATTATTAGTTAAATTCCCCATGTCTTATAATCTTCTAGTTGAATATTAGAATTCTAAGTCTGTCTATTAATTTACATATATATCAATACTGTACCCAATACCACACAAATACTAGGGGTGTCACAATTAATGATTTTCTAATCAATTAACTCCTTGAATACTGCTGGTGGATATTCCTGCCCAGGACATGAACTCTCTTAATTTGCCATTCAAATAAGTATTATTTGGAAATATTTAATCAAATTCCTCTGCTAAGTTGAAAGGACTTTTTGACCATAAATTCTTGAGTTAAATTTAGATGAATTTTTTTTATCAAATCTAGTCATGGCTGCTATCAAGCAGATTTGGTGAAAAATAGTTTGAAAATACTCAGCAGGTTAAGAGTTAATTGACCAGGATAATCAACTAAAATTGACTAACTCTACCCAGGTGACCCCTGAACTCCTTGCTTGCTGCTGTTGGATATTCCCATCCAAAATAAGAAATATCTTTCCACTAAAATAAGTAATATTTGAGCACATTTAACCAAATTTTCCCCTGCAGTTTGTGTCAACTTTTTGACGGGATTTCTAGAGTCAAATTTTCATGTATTTTTCATCAAATATAGTCATGGCCGTTTCATAGCAGCCATGACTATATTTGCTGAAAGATATTTTTGAAATACCCAGCGGGTTAAGAGTTAAAAGTATTAAGAAAATAAATACACCCCCAAACAAAACTGAACATCCTGAATGGTCCATGCTTGTTGAAATGATTCCTTGTTCCATTCACACAGCATTTCTGACTGTTTATCTGTTAATTACGGAGACGTAAGAACAACAGGGGGCACACACCTCCCAACCTTCTCTATAAAAAGTTAAGAGAGAGTGAGAGTTCAGGACAGCATTAACCCTTTACCCAACGTAACGGCCAAAACCGGCCAGCGCTATTCTCAAAAATCGCCAATTAATTTTCATTATTTTTTCATTTTTTTGTCTCAAAAACATAGGTTATGACCCCTCGTTGGAACGAGCTCGTCGAGCTCGTTCCAACCAGGGGTCATAACCTATGTTTTTGAGACAAAAAATGAAAAAAAATAGTTATTCAACAATTATTTTTGCAAGTGTCGTCTGCTTTTCATGTTAGGTAAAGGGTTAACTTTCCCCACTGATTATTGCAATCCTTTTGGGAGTTATTAGGAAAAGGGTGCACTGACTCTTTACTCTTAATTATATCATGTGATTAACTCTTTACCTAACGAATCACCCACATCCGCCCGCGTAATTTGCAAACTGAGCAGTTAAAAAAAATAAATGTTTCATGTGACCCCTTATTGGAATGTGCCCGACGATCTCATTCCAATGAGGAGTTACATGAAATGGTTTTGTTGACATTTGTGGAAAAATTAAAAAAAATAGTAATTAAAATAATAAATTTTGATATTCTGTGTGGGGTAAAGGTTTAAAGATTCCCTCATTTGGTTTGTCTCCACTGCTGTCTTTGAAGTCTAAAGATTAAATGCCTATTTTGGGCTCCATAGAGTAGTGAACAAATTTTGTCCCAATAGGAAAACTTGTTAGTTTTGTAGCCAAAAATGATAAATTTTAAGTTGTATACTTTTTATACTTACCATTGGCCCAAACTAGCTGGTGCTAACTCAATTTAATTCAGGGACATACACAAATTTTGCCCCCAATCCCCAAATTTGCATACAAAACTGATAAAATAAGTCCTATCTGGTCCACCATACTTTTGTTATCTGCGCATGTGCAGTATCCAGGAAGGTACCGAAATTGGCGCCTACCATCATTCTTTCTGCAGTGCCTGCTAAATGTTATAATCAGCGGGGAGGAATGAGTACCCACTTATGGGAGGGCCATCCCCATCTGGGCCACTGGTAAGTATAAAAAATATACAAATTACTTAAAATTTATCTTATTTTTATACCTCATCCAATGGCCCAGACTAGCTGAATCATAAAAAGGCTGGAGGGCCTAGGACTTGAAGGAAAATCCAATCTCTTAATTACTTCGATAAAGAATAGCTCCTACAGGAGAAAAGGAGAAGACATTGGAATTACATATGTCCTTCTCTTTTACAAGAAAAGAGAATGGCATAACACCAACAATGTAATTGAGGATTACATAATTTCTCCATTTAATGCCAGTATAACCTGTTATGCTAATTCGATGAAGGAAACCAATATATAAAGATAGTCCAGAGAATGATACTCTTTATACTCATTTAAAAGTGTCCAAGGATTGTATATTAACGCTCGTATGACGCATAACATATACAAATGCTTTAAAGTGAGCTACACTTTAAAAATAGTACATAAATGAGACATAGTTATTGCTTCATCCCGAGCTACACATTAGAACTAACCAGCACTGATGCTGGACTACTGTCTCTGGAGGAGGTATTCCCTTGCTTTTCACTATAAAGCCAGATAACATAAGGGAAAAACTGCCCCCACCCCCCTTCCCCTTGTTCTGACGTAAATTACTCAGAATGAAGAGGGCAGCGGAACGATGTCAGTGCTTGAGCAGACTGCCTAAAGACCTTAAAGATGTAATATTAATGGATGACATTCTGAGCAACAGAAAGAGGACCCAAAGATCTAAGGTCACCGGAGATGGACTCTAAATTTCGAAGGTAAAACTTGGTAAATGAAGGAGGCTGTGTCCAGTAAGCAGCCTTCATAAGATCAGTAATGGCTATACTGTTAGAATAAGCCCAAGAAGTGGACAGTGCTCTAACCTCGTGCGCTGAAATCTTATTGACAGAACGTTGATCCGAAGGTAGACTTTCGTAGGCAATAAGTATTGCCAACTTAATCCATCTAGCGATAGAAAGAACAGAAATATCTTTTCTGTTAGGAATCAGAGAAAGAATCATTTTCTTCCCTTTCTAATAAAATAACATTTATAAATGCACCAAGCTCTAACTGGGCACAGCAATGGTCTACGGTTATCTGAGGATGGTAGAGCCTTAATGACAATAGGCTCTGGCCGTTTATCCGGAATCTGATTTTTAGCCCAAAATCCCACTTCCGTAGTTAGGGTAATAGTATTACCAACACTACGGTAATGGGAATCATCTACAGATAATGCATGAAGTTCACTAACTCTTCTGGGAGATGCAGAGGCTTCAGAGAAACACCTTTTTATAGGTCAAGAATTTGGAACTCTTCATCGTCTAACAGCTCAAAAGGAGCTTGTTGAAGCTTCAGCAGAACCCGAGCCAAATTCCACTTAGGAATTAATCTGAGGGTTCTAGGTCTATTAATAGAGAAATTTCTAACTAGCTTGGATGAAGAAGTATCTAATCCAATAGCCAAGTTATCATGATGAGTGTAAGTGTCTGGTAACATAGACCTATAGCCCTTTATAGTGACGGACTGCAGTTTGAGTTCCTCAAACAGGTAGACCAGGAAATTGGTAATCTGTGGAATGGACAGATCATATATTTCTATCGACTGATGCATACATGTACACCAACGGAAGAAAACCCTCCCAATTCGCTGCATAATTCAATGAAGAGGAGGCTCTCCTACAGTTAGAAATTGCATCCACTGCTCATCCTGTAAAATGTTTTCTGTGCAAGAAGGACCGCACAACAGAAATATGTGAAGGTTGAGACCTTCCGGGTTGTGATGCAGTGCGCTTGACTTCCCCTGAAATAGAAGATCCCTCCGAGGAGGAAGCTTCTGGGAATGTCCCATAACAGACACCTAAGAAGATTGATCCAAGGTTTCTGTGATCACAGAGGTGCTACTAGCAGGATTTTGCAGTGAGACTGTTTCATCTTTAACAGAATCTGCTGAATCATCGGAGCAGGAGGATATGCATATCCTATCATTCTGTTCCATGAGATCGATAGCGCGTCTACTGCATACGCTCGATGATCTGGACTCGGCGACACGAACATCGGTAACTGATTGTTTAGGTGTGTCGCAAAAAGATCTATCATGGGACGATCCCACTGGTAGCAGATCTGACTGAATATTCGCTTGTTGAGAGTCCACTAGTACGACCCAGTATATGACGGACTGAGAGATGACTGTGATGATTCAGAACAAATAGGAGAATCTTCTCCGTTAATTCACATAACGGAATCGAGTGAGTGCCACCTTGCTTCCTGAGGTAAACAACTAATGTTGAGTTGTCCAACAGAATTTGAACATGGGTGTTCACTATTTGTCGAATCCAATGTTGTAGTCAGTTGCGGCGCCAGAAATTTTTTTGTAGGGGGGCAGACTCCCATGAAGGGGGGCAAATACGTAAAGGATCATATCATTACTTTGTTATGAGGTAGTCCAAACTTGGACCCAAAGTCCGTAATATACTTTTTTGGTTTGGTACGTCCTGTGGACGTACCAAACCAAAAAATTATATTACGGACTTTGGGTCCAAGTTTCGACTAAATGTAATGGTAATTAGCGGTCCTCCTTTAAAAAAATCCTGTATCCGTGTCTGGTGGCTCTGTGCGTGAGAGAGAGAGAGAGAGAGAGAGAATCTCTACTGCCTGGATGTGTTCATCAGCTAGCCTGAGGATTTGGGCTAAGTGTGTATGGGAATAAAAAAAGAGAGGGGTGTGTGTGAGAGAGAGTGACTGAATGTGTTTGTGTGTGAGGGTGGATGAAAATGCATGCGAGATGGTTGGGGGGGGGGCAAAGCCTTTGTTGGGGGGCAAATGCCCCCCCCCCCCCCATGCCCTCCCGTAGCACCGCCACTGGTTGTAGTGCTAGCCAGATTGACATCTCCTTGATGTTTATGTGCTTTTCCAGGAACCAAGAGTCCCAAAGACCTTGACACTTCAAGTCTGCAGGACTTAGAGATGCGTCCCATTCCGTCTGACTCGCATCCGTCATAACCGTGAAAGTGGGATCCGGCAGTTTAAGCAGAACTCCTTGAGTTAACCACTGAAGATCTGCCCAAATCTGAACCTTTTGTTTTACTAGGTCCATTAAAACAATACTGGTTTCAAGCAAATGCGTCTTCACACTCCAGTTCTGAGTAAAGAATATCTGGAGGGGACACGTGCATAGGCGGCCAATCGGAATAAGATCCGCAGCCACTCCGCACAGCCCCATCAGTCGCATAAACCCCCTTGCTGTTATTGCGGGAGAGTTTAGATGAAAGCGAGCATAACAACTGACTAATTTCACTCTGGGTAACAGCAGACGAACCAGATTCTTGTGAGTCTCAAAGCTCATTCCCAAGTGTATGAACGACTTGGACAGAGCTAGATCTGACTTTTTCTCGTTTACTATGTTACTATGAAGCCGAGGCATTGGAACAATTGCAGCAGACTCTGAGCATCATTCTGAAGAATAATTCTGTTGCCGTATCTCTGAAGAATGTCATTCAAGTAAGCCGACGTTACCACAGACAAATGAGCTGGGAAGTATGACATTACCAGGTTCATTATTCGAGTGAAAGCCCAAGGAGCCAGGTTCTGACCGAAGCATATTGCTCTGAACTGATAAACCTTCCCTTGTACGGCGAACCGCAGGTACTTTCTAAATGCCGGATGTACCAACACATGAAAGTAAGCGTCCTTTAGATCTATGCTTGCCACATAGTCGTTCACTCGAATGCTCACTCTTGCTGACCAAATGGTTCCCATATAGAACTTTGGAGCCACGATCAACTTGTTTATCCAGCTAAAGTCTATGACCGGTCGGATTGAGCCATTTGGCTTCAGTACGAGGAACAGGTGACTGTAAAAACCTTGAGAATTTTTATTCTAGACGACCTCTATTGCTTCCTTTAATATAAGAGAGCCTGTTCCTCCGATAGGAGAGACTCCCTTTTGAAAGGATCCACCGGAAGATTTGTCCAACATGGACATCTTATAAGTGGGGGTTTTGCTCGGAATGATAGCCGTAGGCCTTCCAAGACTACACTTTTCACCCACTGATCTTTCATGACATCTATCCAGTTTCTCGCGAAGTTTGATAACTTTCTGCCAACTGGCAAGCAATAGAGGTCTTGTCCATCACCTGTATGACTTATGGGGCTTACGGGAGGAGAGACTATGTCCCCCCTGTGAAGAACCTTGTCCCATCAGTTTAGGGGCGTCAGACCTATAGTCTTGATCAGACCTACGCCCCTTTCCCGAGTCGCTATACTGATGAGCTCTGGAGTAATTATAAGAGGGTTTCTTGTATCCTCACGAGGAGTTCCCTTTAGATGACTTAGAAGCGGAACAGCCTCACTTACTCCGATCTGCTGAAGCGTGTTGATGAGATGAGACACCGACTTCAATAGCAGTGCTCTGGAAGCTTTCTTTGAAGCCTGCTCATAGACTAATGAAAGCTTGTCGTCAAACAGAGTATGTTCGGAACCGGAGCGACTCGGAGAGAGCTTTCACCTTGTCATCTATAAGTGATGACGACGCAAGGGCAGCATCATCCAAATTTGCCACTGTCAGGGCGGAGTTGTACATGGCATACAAGACTGCCCTGGAAAGAACTCTAAGCGAGGAACAAATGTCCTCAAATTCTTTCCCATTAAGATGCTGCACCATAGCTCTGGTAAGGTGATCTGCATAGAACATCGCATGCAGATTCGCTCTATTCGATGAAATAGCACATTCCATCACTTCCGAGCGTATATTGAATGATGCAGGTAGGGACATATCTAAATCCCCGGCCTGCTCATCCAAATGCAGAGGAGCTCTCTGGACATCTTTTCCAACTGATTTAAATGAACATGGTCCAAGGAATGGTATATTTATGGAAGATATCAATAAGAAACCGCCTTTCCTCTTAGCACTACAGAGGTTGAATATGACGTCAACATGGCCGAAGGCCTGCAACACCTGTCTAGACTGTGTCGGGAAGGAAAGAACGTCCTCTTTCCTCCGCACGAAGTCTGCATCTAAAGATGACAGTGGTTTCTCTCTGGTAGTCGCAGCATGCTGATCAGGTGGAACAAATTCAGGATAGTATTGATGAATAAAATCCATCGCTACCATATGCTGTTCCAAAAGGGAAGGGTAATCCTCTTCCTTGTCCCTTTTACCATCCGACTGATTTAGCTGTGATGTTCAGTCCATTGCATCTGCATGTGCAGATGACTGGACCGACCCAGCACCATCCGACAGCTCAGCACCAGAGACTGCGGAAGACTGCTCTTGCACTTGCTGGGACGCTGCGATCAGCTGTGCAGTCTGCGACAACAAGTCCATTACCGAGGCTTGAGGAGAGGCGGTCTTCTGTTTTTTCGCCGCTTGCTGCTCTTGGGACGAAGATCTGGAGATAGATCTCTTCTCTGAACATCCCAATGATCGAAGCCTTGGATCGCTTGCTACCGGATGGTCCGACTTCACAGGCGAAGACTGGCTCTGTCTTTGCGCAGCTGGCTGGATGTCTGAAGTCGGGTAGCTAGCATGCAGTCGTGTGTGCTTTTGTAACGTAGCGGAGGAAGCCGTGACTAGCCCTCCCCGGCTGCAGTCTAGACAATGCGTCCTGAGTGGCGGGTGTGGACGTATGCTCCAACTCAAGCAAGTTTCTCAAAACAACATTTGGCCCCAAATGTTGTTGGGTTAGAGAGGGACCTCCACCGCTCTTGGTCTTGTCAGATCTCGCCGTGCCTCCCGAAAAAAAACTTGCTGTCTTCCTCCCTATTTCTGTTGTCGCTGGGAGAGCTTTTGATTTTGAAGTGCTCGCTCTACCCAAATCTACACTTCCTTCAACCGCAATGGACTTAACCGGTGTCACAGCTCCCATGGATGGAGTAACCGCTTCACTGGTAGAGCTAGCTGATTGCAAGGGATTAAGAACACTAACTAGAGGCCATATCCCTTGCTTAATATTCATGAGCACCTTTGCAGCTAGCTCTGATTGCTCAGCAGAGCGCAATGACGGTAGCACATTTTGGATGGGTGTCACAATACCATCACCATGTTCTTGTTCCTCTGAAAAAGAAACTGAAAAACTTGAATTATCTTGCGCTGAGAGTTCCAGCATTGGAATCTCACCACCAACAACGTACCGCGACACCCGTCTCCAATGTTTGTCATCCCAATGTACACATGTAGGACAAGAATCCGTAGGCATGCATCGACTACAGGCAAAGCAACAAGCATAGAAATCTGAGGACGACTTCCTCGCCTTGCATTTAGAGCAGTAAGCTTTCATAATTACAATCAAAATACAAAGTCGATAGCACTCCTACAAACTCTACAATAAATATATGATAAAGATACATGAATAATAGCAATAAATTTTTTGAAAGGGAACACGATGAGCCCTAAGGCATCCCGATAGAGCCCAAGTGTGGACAAAATCCAAATTTTTTTTATCTTCACTACCAGAATCATAATACATGTGTCCTACAGTAATATAATATTAAATACTACATATTTTTGAGGACTTTGCCAATGTAAATAATGTCAAAGGAAAAAATCGGAAGCAAGACATCAGGCACACAAAAAGGCCCAAAGTCCGTAACCGATTTAAATGCTACCAGATGCAAAGCTAGATCTTCATATGAAGAAAAAACAATACAACAGATAGAAGATTCAAGACCAAAACGACCTAACACCACTTGGGTGAGGACGTAACCATGGGGATAAACAGAATAAACATTCTGTAATACACGTTAAACTACCAAGAAATAGCCAAAAAGCTTAGGAGTTTAACAGGAGGGCTTCAAGGAAGGATAGGGAAGGAACACTTAACAAACAGTGGATTAATCATTATCAAGAATGATGACGTCAGGCAAATATCCCGAAACTGGGAAACATGAAATAATTTTTATAATTATTATAAAGTTACAGCCCTGAATGTTTGAAACCGCCATTGTTCAGTTCCATCAATTCTTCAATTCCAACAATTCTTTCATTGATTTGTGTCTGGCATCCTCAAAAAGGAGATTTAAAGCACAGATGTCAGATTATTGTTACTGACTTTAGGGCCAAACAAAGAATGATGGTTCGTGCCAATTTCGGTACCTTCCTGGTTACTGCACATGTGCAGATAACAAAAGTATGGAGGACCAGATAAGCCTTATTTTTGTTTCAGTTTTATATGCAATTTTGGGGGATTGGGGTGCAAAATTTGTGTTTGGCCCTGAATTAAATTGAGTTAGCACCAGCTAGTCTGGGCCATTGGTTGTGGTATAAAAAT
This sequence comes from Pictodentalium vernedei, assembly GCA_031216915.1. Classification (NCBI taxonomy): domain Eukaryota; kingdom Metazoa; phylum Mollusca; class Scaphopoda; order Dentaliida; family Dentaliidae; genus Pictodentalium; species Pictodentalium vernedei. The sequence continues at coordinate 778,983,789 of CM062297.1, read as the reverse complement.
ATGTGCACTTTTTCAATTTAGAGGTGCATTAATATCTAAGCATTTCAAGGGAATAAAAATTTACTGATTATTTAACTAAGTAAAATACTAATTGATTATGCCATGAACGATCAATAGTCAAATCAAATATTTATTACAGCTCTAACAGGTAGCAAATGTAAATTACACCCAAAATACTGATACAGAGTCCAAAATAACAATGCTGTACAACTCTAGAATAATGCCAACTTAGAATGCTTTGAAATAACTGTTTTGTGATAAACAGGATTTCAGCTTTGTTTTTACTTTATGTACTCATTATATTTAGGCTCTACATAAATACTGGCATGGAATATGACTGTACTCACAAGAGAACAGGAATTGCTCTCATTATCAACAACAGTGTTTTTGATCAATGTCCAGAGAGAATTGGCTCTGACAAAGATGCGGATTCATTACATAAAGAGCTCAACAGAAAAGGATTTGATGTTAAAAGATTTGACAACCTAACAACCTTTCAGCTTTCTGAGAAGTTGAGATTAGGTGAGCAATGAATTTAAATTTTTTATGAAGTAACTTTTGCAAGTTGCGTGAAATGTTTTTCCACAGTACAGCTGCCATGGACTGGCCATAATCCATGTGTGGACAGTGATATCCACACATACCTTTACCAGGTAACAAAAATCCTCATTACCAAAATATTAATTAATGATCATGAAGCACCGGTTTGTACCTGGTGCTTCAATAATTAAATTTTGATGATTATTCCTGTAATTCGTGTTTGGAATCCAATATTATTGTGTCTGTGGAAATATTGTCCACCCGTGGAAAGTGACCACTTCATGGTGGCCATACTGTAGTTCCAATATTCTGATGTGTTTGACTTTGAAAAATTCATTTTATTCAATTTATCATCTCTCAGAGACAACAGAATTCAGTGAAAGATATTTTCAGTCCAGTTGAGATCAATCATGGCAAGTGATAAGTTTTACCCTCCAAAACTGTTTGACTTGCAGCCAAGATTTTGGTAGAGTTAAAGGCAAGTTGGTTTGTGTGGTTGAACCTCTAACAGGTTGCCTGGTTGAACAGTTGTCAAGATATGTATGATGGATTTTTGCTATATTATTTTTTTACTCTCTCCTTTCTATCATCTCTAAAGGCAAATGTCTTTACCCATCCACAGCCCTGCTTACAATCTGAAACATTGCGGCTAAGGCAGAGGGAAAAAAATTGAAATGGTTCTGGTTTCCCAACCGATCCTAATTTTCAAGCCAGACCCTAATTTTTTGATGAGCTTTGACAAAAAAGTTGTATTTATTTAAATTGGGCCTGGCGTCAAAAACATGTGTGCTGCAAATATAGGCTATATATTTCAACCCTTCATGTAATCTGAAGAAAATTGTTAAAACATTTCATGAATATGTTTAAAATTTCATTTTTTATCCCCACAACACATCTTATGACCTTGTTCCAATGCAGGGTCATAAGGCTTTTGAGTCGAAAAGTGAAAATATAATAAAAAGGCATTTTTTGTAAAAAGCACTGGCTGGTGTTGGCCGTTAGGTTGAGTAAAGGTTTAAGCAACTGTATGAGAAAATGAAATATACACCTAGAACTTAATTAAGCAACCCTGTTTTTTTAGCAGTGGTGTTAAAAGAAACGATCATTACTTTCATGCTATCTTTCAGATGGCCAAAAGTGATAGTTTGCAGAAAGAATGGTCTATTGACGAATGAAAAATAACACAATGATGAAAATATGCAGTATTTTAATGGCGCTAATTACACATATCTGTCACTAATGTTTTTGAAGGAAAAATGTTCTCGACAGGTATGGTGCTGGAATGGTCCATGATGAAACAATGCTGGTAATTACTGACAAAAATGTAACTTGTGATCTCCTGAACACAATAGCAGTGTCTGACGTCAGTAGCGAGTATATCCACCACATACCCAGATGACAGCCTGTACCTTCCTCCTAAAGCTACCAGTGAGCCTTCTAATACAGTCCAGAGGCAACTGCTGCCACTCCTCATGCAATGCACCTTCCAAATCGGCCAAATTCTGTTCAGGTGGATCCCTTGCTTGCACACAACGTCCAAGAAAGTCCCAGATGTGTTCTAAGGGATTCAAATCAGGGCTCATTGCAGGCCAAGGTAGTGTTGTAATAGCGTTGTTCTGAAGGAATGCTCTTACAGCATGGGAACGATGTGGCCTTGCATTGCCGTCCATGAATACAGAATGAGTAGCCAGTGGGTGGTTGTCAGAATGAGGCATGATGTACTGATGACCATTGAGATTCCCACGTACAGTTACCATATCAAGTTTACAATCATGAGAGAGGCATCCTCAGATCCTCCACCATAAGGAACAGTAGGTCTGATTGTCCTGGGCATGCAGGCAGTTTTTCTTATCAACCTTCCTTACAATTGTATACAACATGCTTGCACTACAGTGGAAGTCCGTAATTCAGAAAAAATACTCTCTATTTTCTTCTTTCCCAACCGATTTGTGAAAGAAAAGTGGTGCAAAAGTACCAAGAAAAAATAAGCCCAAACTGGGTAGAGTGCAACCGACCCAGTAAGGGACACTCTTCTACTTGTACTAATCCACAGCTTCTGGAACCAGTGCACAGACGTATAACCAACGTGTCATTCTATTTTTTTCCGCCATCTTACAAGGATACGAATGTCTCGCTCTTCAACAGTGATACCTTTTGACTCGATGTTAACGATGTTTCCTGTTCTGATATGTGGATTCATAGCTGTTTCTTCACTATCCAGACATACAGGGCTGTGTTTTTAAACATTCTCTTGATTATTCATTGTATTTTTTGTGACAAATCTCTATACCGATTTCATGCACGATTTTTGCATACCGTGCCATTTCGGCCTTTTGTTCGTTAATGCTAACCCTTTTGGTTCTGCTTTTAACTGAGTTAGGTGTCAGCTGGGGGCAGTTGTAGCAGCTTTTCTCCACTCTGTTGAGGGAAACATTCCTGCCAGTTCCCCTTTGGCCATTGGGGTACATTTCTGTTCCCGTCGCGCCTTCGTTTCCTGCCACCTTACTCTAGTAGCTGGGGGTGTGCTGATTTATTTTTTCTTTGGGTTCACCTTCCCATGTACATTGCTCTCGCCAGATGTGACTAGGACGATACCTTGCAGGCCATTTTTGTTGTCTTAGCATGTTGAAGTGTCCCATTATTCAAACTCCACTTTATTTGGGTGTTCTGTTGAAAGACTCTGTGGGCTGGGTAGTCTTCCACCTTTTGGGCTTCCGTCTACTGTGTAGTTCAGGCATGTGACTTTTTCCTCCAGCACCCACTGGAAGGGGAACACAGTCATTCAGGGGCTCCCTATTCGACTCTGTCTGCAGAGAGTTATACCCCCTCCTGGGGGGTTTTGCAGTCTTTTTTTGGCGTGGATACCGTGGTAGCTGATGACTTTCTGGTGAAGAGATGCCTGGTTCTGGGACTACTGTTGACATCTGAGGTTGTCACTAGGGTTGTGACTCCTCTTTTGGAGCTGAGCTTGGTTGCTCTGTCTGCCTTTGTCAACAGCTACTGATGTATCCACTCCTGCTGCTACTCCATCGGTGACATAATCGGTCACCATTTCAGCTGGACGCGGTTTATCCCTGCAGGGGTCTGCAGGGATTTTTGCTTCTTGGACATGGGATATCTGCTTCAACCTTCCCTGGCTTCAACTCGGCGAAGTCGGAAGTGGTTGCCAGCCAATCCCTCTGCTGTGGTCTCTCAGCCATTGAGCCCAGCAGGTTTTGCTTTGGATTCAGATGTCCATGGTGGGGTTACCATGGACTCTGTTGTGCTTCTGTCCATGAACCCTGGTCCTCCGGCCAAATTTGCAGGACTGGCATATTTTTGTGCAGCCTGGACCTTCTGTCCCTTTCGGCCTCAACCTGGCTCCTTGTGCCTTCATCCGACTGATGTCACATGTCATAGCCTTCCATTGCACTCAGTCCAGGGTGACTACTTCACCTTATCTGGACTATATCCTCCAGAGCATTCCAGGGCTGCTCTTCTGGAGTCAGATGTTGACACACTTGAGCCTGCTCACATCGCTAGGGTTCAGAGTCAACGAGGATAAGTGTGAACTGGTCCCTTCTCAGTCATTTTGTCATCTGGGAATGGACTTCCATACTCATCTGAATATGGTGGCGGTTCCACGGGCGAGGGCTGTGATTCTCTTGGCTTTCGCCCTGACTCTGACCCAGTCCACGTCCGCGACAGCTCGGAGTATTCTCTGGCTTCTCAGTCTCTGCAATGCAGTGACGGATCTCATTCCTCTAGGTTGGCTGCATGTTAGACCTCTCCAACATTTTCTCAGTTATTGGAGGCCGAATGTCGATCCCCTGGATCTGGTGGTCCAGTTACCAGCATCTCTTCATGGTCACCTTCTTCCCTGGATGGATGTTCAGTGGATTATGCAGGGAGTTCCATTGGACTTGCCCATGTCCGATCGTGGGCTGACGGCTGATGCCAGTGATCTCGGATTGTGTGCGACGTTGGATCATCTGGTCTTTCCCTTCACGGTGTATGGGACCAGGATTATGCAGCTCTTCACATCAACCAGAAAGAGCTTCTTGCTCTTCTTCTGCATTTCCGGCAGTTGATCCCCCACCTCTTGAATCATCACATCCTTCTGTTGTCTGATAATTTGACAGTGGTTGCTTACATTTGGAACCAGGGCAGCACGCACTCCGTTCCCATGTACGAATTGGCGCGGGATCTTCTACTGATCACTCAGGATGTCAACGCTGGGGTGGTGGTTCGTCACATTCCTGGTCGTCTGAATGTCTTAGCCGACTCCCTGTCCCGATGGGGCAGGTTTATTTCAACCGAATGGACGCTTCACAGGGCAGTGTTCCAGTCGCTTTGCAATCTCTGGGATCGTTCCAACATCGATCGTTTTATGACCCGTTAGAACCCTCGGGTGTACACTATAGTGTCTCTGTGTCTAGATCCTCTGGCTTTTGCAGTGGATGCTCTGTCACCTGATTGGAATGATCTAGTCGGCTTTGCTTTCCCGCCAGTTCCGATTCTGCCTCAGGTTCTAGCCAAGATACGAACCTGCAGTTGTTCTAATCCTTCTGATCGCTCCCTTGTCACCTCAGCTCTGCTCTCTGTTGGTGTCAGTTCCGGCGCATTTCCCTCTATGTCACGAACTTCTTTGCAAGCTCACCCAAGGAGGTTTCACGTCGACCTAACTTCATATTGTCTTCACGCATATCATTTTTCCTTTGTAGAGGTTGTTCCAGCTGAGCAGTGGAGTGCATTTCTTCTTCAAGGCAGCAATCCACTGGTTTAGCCTATGTGGCTGAGTGGAAGGTCTTCTGTCAATGGTATGCTGATCACTCTGTTGATTATGCCGATCCTTCGATAACACAGATTGCGGAGTTTCTGGTATATCTGTTTGATTCTCGGAGGCTCCAACCTGTTACCATCTAAGAATACAGGTCTGTGCTTTCGGAGACCTCTTCATATGTGGGAAAGCGTCTTATCAGCACTATTCCGTCCCTCTCCAAGCTTATTCAGCACTTTTCTTTGAAAAGGTCTAGGATTTTGCAGCACTTACCCCAAGATGGTATCTTTCTTGGGTGTTGTTTTGCTCGGGGGAGGGGGGGGGCTGTTGGAACCTTTATCCCAGGTGGATATGCGTTTTCTCACATACAAGATGGCGTTTTATTATGGCTTTGCCTCAGCCAGAAGGGTTAGTGAGCTTCATGCTCTCTCTGTTGATCCGGCCTTTTTCAGGAGCTCTGCCTACAGTGTTACTTTACCACTGATTGCTCCTTTCTGGCCAAGAATCAGATGCCAGAAACTACTCTCCCTCCAATCTGTATCAGGGCTCTTCCTTCTGCTGAAGGTAACCGCCCCTTGCTCTGTTTGGTTCATGCAATTCGCATTTACCTCAACCAGATGCAGTTCATTTGGAAAGACAGGAAAAGATATATTTCTGTCTCTTAGCCCTGGTCGACAGAAGATCTCTCCTCAATCCATTTCTAGATGGATTTGTCTTGCTATTCGCGTGTCATATGCGACTGGCGATTGTATTATCAATTGTTTTTCTGCCCATGAGATGTGTGCATTGTCTACCTCCTGGGCTTATGCTAACTCCGTCATTTGTCGGATGTTATGCAGGCAGCCTACTGGAGAAATGCTTCTACTTTCTCCACCTATCTGTGTCAGTGGCAGGAGCAGTCTGAGGACCTTTTTCTTTAGGCCCTCTATTCTTCTGCTCTGGTTGTTATCAACCCTAGCCATTAGGGTTCTTGCAAGGTCATTTCCAGCCCTGTTCTTGGTAGTGTCCTTTCTGTCTGTGCATCACACAGGGCCATAAGCCTTATCTCCCATTGTCATTTACTAATGGTGGTGATGCTATGGTTTTATAGGCCTAGGGAACTCTTCTGTCCACGGTTCCAGCGCAGTCGGTTTATTTGATTCCCTCCTCCTGTTGTCTGTTCAGCCTGTTATAAACAATTGTAAGGTAGGTTGATAAGAAATTTAAATTTTATAGTAAATGTCCTTTCTTATTATACCTACCGCAATTGTTTATGTGGAGGCCCTCCTGTCTTCTTTTTTGGGTAAGAATCCTCTGGTCGTATTTATAGAGGGATTTCATTGTAAATTGGCAGGATATATAATGTCTAGATGAGAACATCCCCTTTTGGTCGCGATTGGTCAGCTGTGATGGCTACAGGGGCCCAAAGTCTGAAAACCTTTAACACAGTCTACAGGTCATACTTATGAAGGGATTTCATCGTAACTTGGTAGGATGACTCCAGATAATGTCTAGATGAGAACGTCCTCTTTTGGTAACGATCATTCAGTCATGATGGCTGCCCAAGCCCAAAACCCAAAAACCTTTAGCACAGACTACAGGTCACATTTATGAAGGGATTTCATTGTAACTTGGCAGGATGACTCAGTATAATGTCTAGATGAGGACATCCCCTTTTGGTCATGATCTGTCAACTGTGATGGCTGCCCAAGCCCGAAACCCAAAAACTTTTAGCACAATCTATAGGTCATATTTAATATGGAGGGATTTTATTGTAACTTGGTCGGATGACTCTGTATGAAGTCAAGATGAGGACATCCCCTTTTGGTTGCGATCGGTCAACTGTGATCACTACACAGGCTGAAAACCTTTAGCACAGTCTACAGGCCGTATTTATGAAGGGATTTCATTGTAACTTGATAGGATGACTCGTTTTTGAATAATTTCACTGTAACTTGGTAACTTTGGTTGACATACATTAACTGTGAGGGCCACATACACTAACTGTGAGGACCACATTAACCCACCTGTTAATTCTTTAGTACAGTCCATACCTCAAATTATTTTTATTGAAAACATAGCACACAGGGAACAGAAATTAACATATTCTCAACTATCACAATTCTTGTCTTCTTTCATAATCCTTTCATAAACATTGAATATTATCCTTTTCATCAAACACAACACACAGTCAGGTTAAGCTACAATGTCATTGACACTTTCATTTTGAAAGCCCTGATAGTGGCTTCTACCACTCAACCAGTTTACATTGTTGGTTTGTTGATGTTTTTGGACAAGTCTGCTAATGACAGAATGACTATAGCCAAGTTGCCTTAAAATAGCTTTGAATGACATGCCTGTTGCATGCATGCCAACGATTTGCCATCTTAGTGCCTCTGACAGTCTCCATGCCATGTCAACATTCATTGATAAAAGAAGTGACAAATTTTCTTGTATTATACCCAGATATTGCATGTGGATGATAGTGTGTTTTGTGACATTCGTGGGAAGCATGCTTCACATGGACAAAGGGATGTGTTTGGGGTGCACTATCAACCAGAAACATCACGTTTCACTAGATGAAATGTACTGCAAGACATTGCAATCATTAAAACATAATAATCAGTTACAGCAACTTCACTGTCATGAAACATTTCAGGGGGGTGTTTAAGTTCCAGGTCTATATTAGATGAAATTAAAAGAAAATCCTGGCTGCACCACCCTATTCTTTTCCATGTAACCCTGAACCAAGCCATTTATTTTTTTTCATCTAATTTTATCTCGTTTGACAAAGTTTTAAGCTTTCTTTGAATCAAGATATACAGTATGCATATGGTGATTTGGTACTCGGCCAACCAATAGGTGATTATCAGCCAATACATTTGCTGACCACCAGAAACTTGAAGACCCAACAAGCAACTTTGCTTTTCATGAATCACCAGTTGGTCTCCCCAGTGGTGCATGAATTTAGTGCAGGGTCATACTGCCCACACAAACAATCACCATTTTCCAAGAATAAAATAAAATTTCATATGGGGTACAGTGGAGCCCACTGAATTGGATATCTCTTTACTGAATAACCCTGTTAATTGAATTTAATTTCCCAACACAAAACCATTTACCATTGTAACCGGACGTGGGTAGGGAATACTCCAAACCTTTTCTCACTCAAGGAACACAGCCCAAGGATACCCCTACATGCCTAAAGAATTTGCAGATCCATGTTCTTGAATTATGTCCACTTAAACATAGGAAGAATCAACAAATAATTCAAAAGTGATATTGATTTTTAATGAAAGAAAACAGTTTTTTTAACAAGTGTATAGCATATCGCACCAGGATAACTGAGAAAGTGCAAGAGGGTCTGAGTTGTGTGAATCAACATTAGTCAAAAACTGCCTTTAACCAATCACAATAAGCCAATCTGAGGAACCAGCAATTAATCAAAACTATGGTTTGTGCTTGCCCTACAAACAGGGACCAATAAAACATTATCTTTTTTTTTAAAAAGGAACCAATTCCCATCTATTGATAAAACTCAAGAAATCAAAGCATGTCCTACAATTAGGAGTTCAAAGATGCCTTAATATACTACCTTACTATTCAGGACATAATACATTCCAAGTTTAATAAAGAGATTGATTTGTCCTACAATTGGGGATTCAATGAGACCTCAATATACTACCCTATTATTCAGAACATGATACATTACAAGTTTAATAAAGAAATTGGTTTGTCCTACAATTGGGGGTTCAATGAGACCTCAGTGTACTACCCTATTATTCAGGACATGATACATTACAAGTTTAATAAAGAAATTGGTTTGTCCTACAATTGAGGGTTCAATGAGACCTCAATATACTACCCTATTATTCAGGACATGTTACCTTTTTTATTTTATGAATCAACCCACAAGAATGGTTAGAAGTTCTACAGAATCTTTTTAGTGACTTTAATTAACGAGAACCACCACATGGGACAAATTCATATTAAACAGTCATCTATTCCACCTAACAAATCTTGGCAGAAAGACATGATTACTTCGTCGGAGCCCAGAATAAAAATTACATTTCGTTACATGAGATTCAAAGAACACAAACCACCCAAAAATGGACTTGAAGTTTCTTTGGGGGAGAATAGAGCCAACGAACTTGTAGGTTCTCAAGACTCTACCGAAGTGATGATAACTCGACAACTTGAGCTGATTTTAGAGCTAAACCACCCAATCAAAACCCGAAGTTTGTAACTTGAAAAATCCTTGCAGGAAAAGATATGATATTCGTATTCCGATTGGAGTTACTGAAACCCTTGAACGAATGAAATTGCGGCTTTTAAAAATACTATGGTTTGCTTGACAAAATGGTGGACGTAACTGAAATTCCACTGAATTACATAGAAACAAAAATACTTTGAATTTAAATAACGTTATTCTATTCAGAACAGCCAACCAAAACTCAAAAGTCTAATAGATATGTGCCACAAATACAAGTGGGGATATGGAAACAAATCAATTTTGAAAATTATGTATTCAAACCCCCCAAAATGATCGCTGGTTTGATAAATATCGATTCACACAAATCAATCCCATCACACCATACCTCCAGTACAGATTTGACCTGTTAATTGACTATAGGTTATAGAGTAAACTTCTGTTAACTGAATAAAAAATCTTGTAACCTGTTGAGAAATTACCCTGACTCTCCCCACTTTTCCTTTGTTTATAGACCTATTTGGCCTCAGTACATGTATATCCAGTACAGGAATTTAAACTATTATATCTTGTTTGACAGAGCTCATGGGGCTCTGTCAAACAAAATTTAAGAGAACTAGATCAAGTTATTTGTGTGCAAAGCACACAATGGTGTATCCCACCTTTCCTTAGGAACACCTTAGCATAGTTTTAAGGTTTCGAATTAAATATCCAAGGAGCCTTTCGATGAAAACTGATTTTCTAACAATAAAAGTGGTTCCACTGGAACCACTTGGGGTTGGGGCAAAATCAAAATTCCGAAACCTTCATGCACATCTAGAAATGTTACCTGAACACATTAGCATAGTTTAAATGTTCCAAATTAAATACCCTAGGAGCCTTTTGATGAAAACTGATTTTCTAACAATATAATGGTTCCACTGACACCACCTGGGGGCCGAATCAAAATTCTGAAACCTTCATGCACATCTAGAGATGCTACCTGAACACCTTAGCATAGTTTAAAAGTTTCGAATTAAATACCCTAGGAGCCTTTCGATGAAAACAGATTTTCTAATGATAAAAGTGGTTCCACTGGAACCACCTGGGGCCAAATCAAAATTCCGAAACCTTCATGCACATCTAGAGATGTTACCTGAACACATTAGCATAGTTTAAATGTTTCGAATTAAATACCCTTGGAGCCTTTTGATGAAAACTGTTTTTCTAACGATAAAAGTGGTTCCACTGGAACCACCTGGGGCCAAATCAAAATTCCGAAACCTTCATGCACATCTAGAGATGTTACCTGAACACATTAGCATAGTTTAAACGTTTCAAATTAAATACCCTAGGAGCCTTTCGATGAAAACTGATTTTCTAATGATAAAAGTGGTTCCACTGGAACCACCTGGGGACAAATCAAAATTCCGAAACCTTCATGCACATCTAGAGATGTTACCTGAACACATTAGCATAGTTTAAACGTTTTGAATTAAATACCTAGGAGCCTTTCAATGAAAATTGATTTTCCAATGATAAAAGAGGTTCCACTGTAACCACTTGGGGCCAAATCAAAATTCCAAAACCTTCATGCACATCTAGAGTTGCTACCTGAACACCTTAGCATAATTTAAATGTTTTGAATTATATACCCTAGGAGTCTTTTGATGAAAGCTGATTTTCCAATGATAAAAGTGGTTCCACCGGAACAACTTGGGGCCCAATTAAAATTCCGAAACCTTCCTGTACATCTAGAAATGTTACCTGTGCACATTAGCATAGTTTAAACATTTTGAATTAAATACCCTAGGAGCATTATGATGAAAACTGATTTTCTAACGATAAAAGTGGTTCCACTGGAACCACCTGGGGCCAAATCAAAATTTCGAAACCTTCATGCACATCTAGAGATGTTACCTGAACACATTAGCATAGTTTAAACGTTTTGAATTAAATACCTAGGAGCCTTTCAATGAAAATTGATTTTCTAATGATAAAAGTGGTTCCACTGGAACCACCTGGGGACAAATCAAAATTCCGAAACCTTCATGCACATCTAGAGATGTTACCTGAACACATTAGCATAGTTTAAACGTTTTGAATTAAATACCTAGGAGCCTTTCAATGAAAATTGATTTTCCAATGATAAAAGAGGTTCCACTGTAACCACTTGGGGCCAAATCAAAATTCCAAAACCTTCATGCACATCTAGAGTTGCTACCTGAACACCTTAGCATAGTTTAAATGTTTTGAATTATATACCCTAGGAGTCTTTTGATGAAAGCTGATTTTCCAATGATAAAAGTGGTTCCACCGGAACAACTTGGGGCCCAATTAAAATTCCGAAACCTTCCTGCACATCTAGAAATGTTACCTGCGCACATTAGCATAGTTTAAACATTTTGAATTAAATACCCTAGGAGCCTTTCGATGAAAACTGATTTTCTAATGATAAAAGTGGTTCCACTGGAACCACCTGGGGACAAATCAAAATTCCGAAACCTTCATGCACATCTAGTGATGCTACCATGAACACCTTTGCATAGTTTAAGAGTTTAGAATTAAATTCCCTAGGAGCATTTTGATGAAAACAGATTTTCTGATGATAAAAGTGGTTTCACTGGAACCACCAGGGGCTAAATCAAAATTCCGAAACCTTCATGTACATCTAGAGATGGTACCTGAACACATTAGCATAGTTTAAACATTTTGAATTAAATACCCTTGGAGCTTTTCGATGAAAATTGATTTTCCAACGAAGAAAGAGGTTCCACCGTAACCATTTGGGGGCCAAATCAAAATTCCAAAACCTTTCTGCACATCTAGATATGCTACCTGAACACCTTAGTATAGTTTTAACGTTTCAAATTATATACCCTAGGAGCCTTTCGATGAAAACTGATTTTCCAGCGATAAAAGTGGTTCCACCGGAACCACTTGGGGCCAAATCAAAATTCCAAAACCTTTATGCACATCTAGAGTTGTTACCTGAACAGCTTAGCATAGAATTAAATACCCTTGGAGCCTTTCGATGAAAACTGATTTTCCAACAAAAAAAGTGGTTCCACTGGAACCACCTGGGGCCGAATCAAAATTCCAAAACCTTCATGCACATCTGGAGACGTTACCTGAACACATTAGCATAGTTTAAATGTTTCGAATTAAATACCCTAGGAGCCTTTTGATGAAAACTGATTTTCTAACAATAAAAGTGGTTCCACGGGAACCACTTGAGGCCAAATCAAAATTCCGAAACCTTCATGCACATCTGGAGTTGCTACCTGAACACCTTAGCATAGTTTAAATGTTTCGAATTAAATACCCTAGGAGCCTTTTGATGAAAATTGATTTTCCAACGAAAAAAGAGGTTCCACTGTAACCACATGGGGTCAAATCAAAATTCCAAAACCTTCATGCACATCTGGAGATGATACCTGAACACATTAGCATAGTTTAAACGTTTCAAATTAAATGCCCTAGGAGCCTTTCGATGAAAACTGATTTTCCAACGATAAAAGTGGTTCCACCGGAACCACTTGGGGCCAAATCAAAATTCCAAAACCTTTATGTACATCTAGAGTTGTTACCTGAACACCTTAGCATAGAAATAAAAGTGGTTCCACTGGAACCACCTGGGGCCAAATCAAAGTTCCGAAACCTTCATGCACATCTAGAAATGTTACCTGAACACATTAGCATAGTTTAAACATTTCGAATTAAATATCCTATGAGCCTTTTGATGAAAACTGATTTTCTAATGATAAAAGTGGTTCCACGGGAACCACTTGGGGCCAAATCAAAATTCCAAAATCTTCATGCACATCTAGAGTTGCTACCTGAACACCTTAGCATAGTTTAAACGTTTCAAATTGAATACCCTAGGAGCATTTCAGGGTGTGACGTACGGACGGACGGATTTATTTATTTATTTATTTATTTATTTATTTATTTATTTATTTATTTATTGGAGGTTAATGACACTTTCAGCAGTCAGTGTCACCTCATGTCTCTCATGATGACTCATTGGATTAAATTCATTGACTTCTTTTCACCAAGGGAATATTGGTATCATATTTATCTTTCAAGAATGTATCTCCCTTAATACAAGTAAAAATGTCTGGACAAAATTCAAATCTGTATTAAGGTAGCATGTGCGATCATTCGATTCAGAAAGAGACAGTTTTTTATACCTGCACTCAATTGTGCATTTTGCACACATCGAGGCCACCCTTTTTGATAACAGTATTTCAATGATGAATAAATCACCAACAAAATTAATTAAACTACCGTATTTACTCTATGTATTGGGACAGCTAAAAATAATTATTTTCACAGGTGTCCCAATTCTTAGAAAATGGGAAAAGAACACAGCCTGGTCTTGAGTTGATGCTGAGTAAAGTTGTGTGTGATTCGTTTTCCATCACTATATACGAAAATTGCCGTCCAATTTCTTTTATATTTTCATTTTTTGCTTCCAAAACATAGCTTATGATCCCTCGTTCCAATGATGGATCATAAGCTATGCTTTGGAAGCAAAAAATGAAAGTTTTTAGTTACTCAAGAATTTTTTTATGAGTGTCTGCTACTAGCGACGGGTCAACTGGAAACGAATCTCCTGAATGTCCCAAACTATGGAGCATAAACAAAAATATAGTTTTCTGGAAAAAATGTGTGTCCCAAATGGGGGTGGGGTGGGTGGGTGGGGTGGGGGGGGGTTTATTAGATCATTTTTTGCCACAATGATATTTGTATATAGGCCTACCATGTGTTAAACACGAAAAAATGAAACAAAGAAACACAAAACTGAAACAGTATTTTAAATTTCAGTGGTTATAGTACAAGTAGAATAAGGATTACGTCATGCACAGCACAAGAATGCAATACCATGACAAGATGATCTTCATTCATAAAAAATCAATTCATAGAACCTGAGTGACTGTCAAACAGATGTTAAAAACTGCACTACCAGTAAATTCTTTCATTATGTCAAGAAATGGAGATGTCTTTTTGAAAGTCTGAACCTTGTGTCTGAGTCATATATTGATTTGTCCTAACAGACTTGTCGTTGTATGCACATAGTCAAGGTCTTGACTTCGATGCACCATTTTGAAAACCCACATGGTGTAATAACCTGTTTTTATTGAAATAAACCTTGATTTTCCAGCTCATCATAATGAAACTGAAGGAAGATGTAGCGGCCCCTTCATCCTTCCATTGTCAGTCATCTGTGGTGCACATATGGTGCTTCTTTTAACTGGTAGAGTGCTAAGTTATTTTTGGTCATCAAAATTTGTTCCTGTGTCTTTGCCTTGTTACAATTTATGGGAGAGTGCCAAGAGGCACTCTCCCATAAATTGTAACAAGGCAAACCCATATAGACTAAGTAATTTCGCTTCTAAGATAATGTGAAGCACATCCACAGAATATGACACCTTTAGGCTGGGGTACCTGCTCTTCATATTAAAGCCCTGATAGTGGCTTCTAGCACTCTACCAGTTAAGCTCCAAATTTTTCCAATAGTACAATAAGGCATTTAACAAATTCAGTCTTGTTGGACAGAGCTCACTGAGTGTGTGAACTGAAAACTACTTGTAAATTTTCAGTAAAATTTGGTAGGAATAGGGTTGAGCTGAAATGTCTAAACTAAGTGATGCTTTTTGGGGGGAATGCAGGGCAACATCATTCCCCTACCTTTGTCTGATGGGGTATGCCATTCCTCTGCAGTTTCAAAACCTAGAATGGCTTGATCTTCATGCATATCCAACATGGCAAGCACTCACTCATTAGTCTGGCACAGGTTGGGTCAAACCTGGAAATTTTGATGTGGGCTTTTTTTTGGCGTTTCTAGGATACTTTTTGTGCTGAATCCAAATCCGTTTCAAAACATTCTGTAAACCTTTGGCAACTTAGATATTCAAGATGGTTGCAAGAAACCACAATTTTCATAAAATTGGTTACATATCACAATGAAACTTAAATGTCGTATACACCACCACTAGATGTCTACTATGGGAGGCAGACACTCTCCCCATTGATGCGTCCCATGTTGGCCATCGTCACGTGTTGTGTGCCCATTCCAAACAGGCGCTCGGTGTTCAGCAATGGCCAACACGTGATGCAGACCATCTCCTTACTTCCTAATTTTGGAAAGCATTACTGTCTAAAAGAGTCTTTGTTATGAATCAGTTGTATCGGTGATTATTGTTCATCTTTCTTAACCCTTTGAACCCAAGAGGCCGCTTTTCCAGCCTAGGAACATGATACGTCATAGTTTCATTAAGTAGGATGGCTGCTAAGTGAATGTGTGAGGAGACCAATAAATATTTTCAACGTGCAGCCTCTAGGCTTCCTGTTGAAAATATTAATTGGTCTACCCCAAATAATGAATATGAACCCTTCCAATTGCTGCCATTGAACTGACATGGAACTGACATGGAACATACCACCAGGGTTGAAAGGGTTAAGTAATATGTAGTACTGAATCTAGTGTATTCAATTTAAATTTCAGAGGCACGAACTAGAGTTGTCATGGGAAGGGAAAGATTTTATGCTCTTCCCCATCTTATCTATCAGATGCCCTTGCATTGTTAGATGAAAAAAAAAAAAAACGTTGATATGCTGGGAGCATTCTTTGGAGTGTGGAATTAAATTCATAAAATAAATCTTGGCAATTTGACCAATGGGACATCGTATTAAATCAAAATGCCAAATATTGTATTTTTTAAGTTTTTAAATTTTTCTTCAGCTCAATGAGTTTCAAGTTTGTTCATTGTTCAGGTAAGTCCTTTGTGGTTATATATAATATTCTAGTAATCCTAACAACTGAGCACCATGAGTAACAAACAGTCTCAGAAACTAGTGGTTTAACCCTCTGCACTTTGATGTCAAAGTGGCAAAATTCTTAGCAGCAAATATTTCCCATAATGCAGTTTGATATTTAACCAAATATACCTTGTTTGACAGAGGTTAGTGAGCTCTGTCAAACAGGATATAATTGGTTAAATTCATATTTAAACATGTGAAAAACATAGTGATTGGAGAAAATTCTGTTGCACTACCAGAGTTCTAGGGTTAAATGTTTTCATTTTTTTGAAAATGTAAATATATAATAAGGGTTTACAAATTTGTGCATTTTAAGTGCACAGTTAATATTTAGGGATTTTGACACTGTTTTCTGTACATGTAAGAAACTGCTCTGAACAAATGTATGTTTGACATATTATAAGTTTTAGTCTTGAATTGATTTTAACATGGTCTGAAGTTTGTGGTTCAGAAGCATTGAGGTTGAACATACATGTAAGCTCCAAGTGGCAATCCTCAGCCCATGTTACTGTCAATTCATCACAATAACTTATATATTCCAATAAGACCCTGCCCATGGCCAAAACCCCACATTGTGAAATGAATTAGGCAACTTTTAATGTTAACAAGTTTAGTAAATAAACATCTTGTGTACCCCACGATGGCAATGAGCAAATAATCAATAAAATAGATAAAGGTCGAGGTCACTCCATGTTACTTCAAATTGTAAACTGATTTGTAATTTAAACAATACTTTGTTTGAAACATCATCTGCTGCACGTTTGGAAAATGTTAAAAAAACAAAGCAAGGTTTGCAAGTCACTACATTGATGAAATAATTACGAGAGGGCAACATCATTTCAAATATTTCCCATGGTGATGTCAGATGGTAACATATGCTACTAGAGCCAAAAACATAGAAGAAACTAGAGAAATGTAATGTGTTGGGCAAATTAAGGGCTTTCCCAAGTTTTCATCTGAAAAGGCAGACTGTATTGTATAGAAAGCACATTGAGCTATGCACTTTTGGTTTTTGGAGAAAATGAGTGCAGAAAACTGCAAAATTCACTGAAAATCACAATATTTCAAACTGTACTATTCTTCAAGTGGTCAAAGCTAAGTTATCTTAAGTTAAGTCACAGAGAAAAATTGAAAACACAAGATTTGTTCAGCGAGCGGCAGGCAGGCAGGCAGGCAGGCAAGTGTAACGGCTGTACTCTTTCACAATGGTATGAGCCCTTGAAGTTGGTCAATTTTGAAGAAAAAATGATATACTCCAATTCAAGGCCATAGAACAGAGTGAGGGTTAGAACTTAAAAAAAGACATATAACAGCAGAATTGTTCTTGGATGAATGCCCTATCTTCTTAGGGAAAACATTTTGAGAAAATATGGCTCCAGTGCTGAGAAATCACATGTAAAAGCTGGAGAAATAACAATTATTCCGACAGTACCCTTATGGGAAGTCTTAAATCCGTCAAGGGTTAAACTTTTAATAACAACATATAAAACAAAAGTTGTCATACATTCACTGCTGCATGCAGCCATAGAAAAACATTCAGTGCTCAATCATTCAGAAATGGAATAAATTGTCCCTTAAATTTACCAAATTCTGAAAAAAATGGGAATATTTTTGGACAGTACCTACTTTTATGCAACCAGAATGGGCATAGGGTTAAACTTTACAAGCAAACTTACAACAGCAAATATCCTCGGTACGCAATTGTGAATACAGTCATGCAAAGTGTTTGAAATTAACTCATTTCAAAATGATAGAAAAATATATTGATGCCTGACTAAACTAAGTTCAAAGATCGTTGGCAGCGGCAACATTTTTTGACGGACAGAAATGGAAGAAAATCGATAGCTCCCATCTAGAAGTGACCCATAACAAGCATGCCAGGTTTCAAAGCAATCCGATCATAAATGTGCCCTGTAGGGTGTGCCAAAGGGAAATATTGAGGTCTGACTAAACTAAGTTCTAAGAATGTTGACCACGGCAACATTTTTTGATGGAAATGAAAGAATATCGGTAGCTCCCATCTAGAGGCCACCCCAAACAAGCATGCCAGGTTTCAAAGCAATCCGAACATAAATGTGCCCTGTAGGGTGTGCCAAAGGGAAATATTGAGGTCTGACTAAACTAAGTTCTAAGAACGTTGGCCGCGGCAACATTTTTTGATGGAAATGGAAGAAAATCGATAGCTCCCATCTAGAGGTCACCCCAAACAAGCATGTCAGGTTTCAAAGCAATCCGATCATAAATGTGCCCTATAGGGTGTGCCATAGGGAAATATTGAGGTCTCACTAAACTAAGTTCTAAGAACGTTGGCCAGTCAGTGTTCTTTTTGTTCAAGTTTCCACAGATTTTACTCACGTTTTTTCTTCTTTTTTCAGTTCAGTGTGAAAACCATCATCAGTTTGACTGTTTTTTGTTGGTAATATTATCACATGGTTCTGAAGTATCTTTCCGGCATCAGGAAAAATTTAGTGCTGCTGTGAGAGAGGATGCTATACTCACAAAAGATGGACGTGTACTTACAAAAGACATTTTAGAGTACTTTAGTGATAAATTCTGCCCATCACTAAAGGGAAAACCACGCCTAATTTTTATTCAGGTCTGCAGTTTATTGTCTCTATTAATGCCATAATCCCCAAATTCTGCTCACCCCCACCACCTAATGCAAGCAGAACCCGCAATACCACTACCCTTGCAATCCTACTGATCTTATTATCCAAGTCCCTGTATGTCTCAACCAGCCTCACTGATTTCCTCTCCCAGATGTTGTTGGGTCTCAGATGAACCACCACGACCAGATCCAATCCTTATTCCACTGCAAATGCCATACTGTCTTTCAAATCTTCCATCTTCACCCCAGGAAAACAAGGCAGTTCGATTGGAGGTATCAGAACCATGAACCACACTATCCATTCTGCACACAATGATACTCACTACTGCAACTTTCTTCTCATCTCCTTCCTACTTCCCTCCCTGGGCATATTGTAAGATAAATTGGTTATTACCACCAAATGGGTTTCCAAGATGGTGAAATGAAGTCTCAACCTCTCCTCTGGGTCATATTATTAGTTACACAGTTCAATATGGAATTAACTGACACCATATATACCATATTAGGCCACCAACAAACTGTGTAACAAATAAATCTTACCGACTGCTGCATCGATGCACAGAACTAATAACAGCGATCGAAATTAAATGAGAGAATTCTCATAATGTGTTCACGTGTCTTTGCCTTGTTACAATTTATGGGAGAGTGCCTGCACTCTCCCATAAATTGTAACAAGGCAATTCATACATACCAAACAGTTTCATTTCGAAAGTAACATGACACACATCCACAGAATATGAAGCCTTTTTAGTTGCCTAACCTGCATTTCAGATCAAATATGGGCTTCCAACACTCAATCTTTCAACTTGAAGCGTTTTTCAGCTGCCTCCACCATTTTGAATAATTAATGAACAAAGGGGAGATTACCCATAGCTGTCAGCATATATTGATGTTGGCAGGCAGTATATGGTTTTATATGCAGTCTGCATGTGACGTCTTTGAACCAATGAATTTCCCAGATACTTGTAGGAGGTAAGATATATCGATGTATCGTAATGGATGTACTGATATATGTCCAGAGACAAGGTCTCGACTTCAATACACCATCTCAGGAACCCACATGGTGGCAGTAACTTATATTGTTCTAATCTTTCAGTTTGCTGTTTACACTGTATTCTTCTCCAGTGTGTTTTCAAGGATTCTTCTGCCCTCTTTGGGAACAGTCCGGGGACCAGGCCTTTGGGAAAATTTGTGTCATGGAGGCTCAAATTGGGAATTTGTTTTGGAAGGGGAAACAAACATACAAAGACTAAGAAATTTTACTTTTGAATTGAGCTGAGAACATTAAAATTGATACCTATGCAATTGCATGTATACTACAAGTAAGTTTTATAACAAGCAGTTACTTGGAATCATGTTCACATAGTCTCTGTAGTCTTTATTAATCTGTTCTTATGCTATTAAAGAAGAACTTGTCATTTACCTTTAAATTAAGAGACTTTGTTAGGCAAGCAATTCAAATTTACTGTGCAATTGGTGTTCTGAACTGGGTGGTCAAAAGGCTTCAGAAGCCTTATGACTACCCAGTTCAATGCAGCATTTGTGCATTAAATTTTTTTTGAGTGGAAACTGAGATTGGAAAATCTGGGGTTAAGAATTGGGAAAAATCATTCCCAAATATCATTGCAAAAGGGTCCCATATACGACCCCTGTAGATATCCAAAAGAGTTCCTGTGTTTTTTTGTATATTTAGATTCAGTTACTGTATGTATTCATCTTTCAATTGCTATAAATGGTTTATATTCTCTGTTTTGAGTATTACAGTGGAACCTTGTTAATTGAATAGCCCCTTCGTCAGTGAAACTTATTCAATTAACAGGAGTATTCAGTTAAAAGTGAAATTGTCTCTTTACTGTATTTTAGAGATAAATTGTGCTTTTATTCTATTATATCCTATGTTATAAGATATAATAGATTAAATAATAATAAAATAATAATAATATGGAGTTTTTGTATAGCGTAAAACCACATAGTTGTGCTCTAAAACGCTTTACATGGAAAAAAAAAATACATTCAAGCTCCCTACTATACGCATAAAAGTAAACAAACAGATCAAATCTAAGTAGCTCAAACCTCGTAAGCCTCTTGATAAAGGTGGGACTTGAGATTTGTTTTAAACTCATTTAAACTTCTGGAAGACTGGATATGTGTTGGCAATGAGTTCCAGAGTCGTGGACCTGCGAAGGAAAAGGCCCTGCTGTTCACCAAGGTAGAACGGAAAAAAGGAACATGTAACCGAAGCTGTTTGGATGAGCGGAGATTCCGCTTCGATGACTGAACAGTCAAAAGGTCTTGAAGATATTGTGGAGCAGATCCATTAATACACTTAATAATACACTTAAAGACCAAAACCAGAATTTTGAAAGTGATACGTTGTTAAACAGGGAGCCAATGCAGCTTTTGAAGCAGTGGGGTTATGTGATCATAGCGTCTGCATCCTGTAATAATACGAGCTGCAGTGTTTTGTATTTTTTGCAGCGATTGTGGCAAGCCTATAAGGAGTGAATTAGAGAAATCCAAATGTGCAGAAGTAAAGGCATGAACGAGCCTTTCCAATGATTTTTGATTCAAATAATTTCTATGATGTCCAAGATTTCTAATGTGCATAAAACTGTGCTTGCAAATTGCATTAATATTTGCTTCCATCGAAAGACGTGAATCAAACACTACCCCAGTGTTGCGAGCACTGTTTGCTACTATTTGTTTTGAATTGCCAATTTCTAAAGATTTAATCTGCAAATTAGAAGGAATTTCGCTGCGAGATATAACCAACACCTCTGTCTTATCGTCATTCATTTTCAACCTATGACTAGCCATCCAGATTCGTACCTTATTAACACAGTTTTGCATCATATCTACTGAATTCAGTGAATCAGACTCACTAAGTGCATTAAAAGATGCATACAGCTGAGTATCATCGGCATAGAGATGGTATGGAATGCCTTCAGCCCTCAACATTTGGCCTAATGATGCAGTATATAATGTAATTAACATGGGGCCAAGAATTGAGCCCTGTGGAACACCACGTATAAGGGATTTACTATCTGATTTTGACCCTAAAATAGATATTTGTTGCTCTCTCAATGAAAGGTAAGATTCAAACCATTCCAGAACTGTTCCTGCTATTCCCAGTCGACGTAACATCGACAGCAGCATGGAATGATTTACTGTGTTAAAAGCTACCCGGAGATCCAACAAGACCAATAGAATAGACTTACGGTGACCTAATGAACATATTACGTCATTATAGACTCTCAAAAGGGCAGTTTCTGTACTGTGGTTCGGCTGATAAGCCGATTGATATGGTTCCAGAAGATTATTACTTAATAATAGATTAAATGCCCATTTTGGATGTACTGAAAACAAATAGGACAGGGGAATGCAGCAACTGTCCCAGTAATTTCTCAACATAATGCAGAGTTTTTTATTCAATTAACAGGAATTTACTATATAACCTATATGCAATTAACAGGTGAATTTTACATTGGAGGTATGGTTGATGGTTTTGTGTTTGGAAGTTATATTCAGTTAACAGGGTTATTGAATTGAGAGGTATCCAATTAAGTGGGTGGCACTGAATAAAAGGATTTCCTAAGACCATTCTGCATTTAGTTTAACCCTTTACCTAACCAATCAGTCGTAATTTGTAGTTGAAAAAAAATTATTTTTACAAAAATTTCAACAGTCCCATATCATGTAATCCCTCATTGGAATGAGCTTGTTGTGCTTATTCCATTGAGGTGTCACATGATATGGTTTTGTTGAAATTTTAAAAAGAATTTAAAAAATTATATTTAAAATAATAAAGTTTGATATCGTCTGCATTGGTTAAAGGCTTATGTTTGACTCTTTGAATCTCAGAGAACACCTTTTCTTGCTCAGAATCAGGATATGCCCTGATTTCATAAAAGTGAATAACTGGTCCTTGGCTTTATGAGGTAGACCAAGCAATATTTTCTAAGTGCAGCCCCAGGGCTACACGTTGAACATATTTATTGGTCTCTTCCACCAAATAATGAACATGTGCTCTTCCAATTGATGCTGATGATTTGACATGGAAAAGGGGTAAATGTAATGTTTTAGTTGGTTATTCAACATATTGATAAGTATGAATCAGCTCCAACATGTATTATGTCATGAGCTCATTTTTGTCAGCATGAGTGAGATAAAAAAAAAAATTCCAATGAAGTTTGTTTCTGCATACAAACTCAGTATATTGAAACAACAGAGAACCCCTGTGATCAATAAGCAGAGTGGAAAAATATCTTTAATGATGATGGCTTCTCCACGTGAACCAGCAATCAACAGACAAAGGAGCAAATTCTCTCTGGTGTTCATTCTGGGAGAGTTCTCATAAGTTATGCCTCTTGGTTTGTGCACCCTGACCCACTGTATTTACTTTTTTGATGCTGTTCCCTTTGTGTATATCTCTCAGACAGTCATATTTTTATACTAATAACCAATGGCCCATACTTTGCTGGTACAAACTCGATATTATCAAGGGCCAAACACAAATTTTGAACCCCCAATACCCAAAATTTGCATACAATACCAGAAATTAAAAGTCCTATCTGGCCCTCCATACTTTTACTATCTGCACATACAAAGCAGTCAGGAAAAGACTGGAATTGGCGCCAACATCATTCTTTGTTTGGCCCTAAAGTCAGTAACAATGATCTGACATCTGTGCTTTAAATTTATCATTTCTTGAGGATGCCAGATACAAATCAATGCAAGAATTGGTGAATCCAAGAAGGTTAATGGATGATGGAAGTGAACAATGCTGGTTTCAAACGTTCAGGGCTTTAACATTATAATAATTATAAAATTATTTCATGTTTCCCATTTTCGGGACACACCCCTGACATAATCATTCTTGTTAATGATTATTCCACTGTTTGTTAAGTGTTCCTTCCCTATCCTTCCATGAACCCTTCCTGTTAAACTCCTAAGCTTTTTGGCTATTTTTTAATAAAATTTTCCATTAAATTTCTTGGGAGTTTAACGTGTATTACAGAATATTTATTCTGTTTATCCCCATGGTTACTTCTTCACCCTAGGGGTGTTAAGTCGTTTTGGTCTTGCATCTTCTATCCTATGTAAGCCAGAAGTTTCTCTACGAGACGCTCAGATAGATCTGGGGTCAGATCACCATTTGGAGAACCCTCTCCATCCTGTTAACAGTCGGGGTCGACAGTGTCCATTGTGAGAAACCATATTGAGTCGGAACACGCATCGAAACGTTCCTTCCATGGCTTCTTCTACTTACATGGAAATGATCGAAAGAGGATTAGCCTAGAAGTTTCAAAGTGGGATACTCGGCGAGATCTGGGGACAGGTCGCGAGTGCAAAGCATTTTTAGCTCAACTTTGACGTAAGTCAGATTTGAGCTTATGCCATGGCCAGTCGTCTGTTGACAGTCTGGCTGTCTGTCCGTCAGTAATTCAATGCGGCTTGGGCTAGAGGCCGTATTTATGAACCGATCTTCATGAAACTTCTTGGGTACCTTTGTTATGACCGTGGGACGAGAACGAGTGTTTTTGGGTCTGACCTGAAATTCAAGTTGGCTGCTGGCAGCCATTTTGTACAAAATTAGGTGCAATCAGATTTTTGTGCAGAACTTCCATATGAAAGCTCTGATTTGAATAATTTTTTGTATGAATGTTTAGTACCATGGGATACATCACATATAATACAGGTTTTTTTTCTAGTGCGTAAATTATGCAAATTAGACTAACTTTGATTTTTTCACTGTTACTTACACACAGTAAGTACACATGTCAATACGGCTCGGGCTAGAGTCTGTATTTAGGAACCGATCTTCACGAAACATCTTGGGTACCTTTGTTATCACCTTGGGATGAGAAAGAGTGTTTCTGGGTGCGGTCCAAAATTCAAGATGGCTGCCAGTGGCCATTTTGTACCGAAATTAGGTCTAATCAGTTTTTTGTACACAACTTCTATATGGCTCAGGCTAGAGGCCTTATTTATGAACCAATCTTTACGAAACTTCTTGGGTACCTTTGTTATCACCGTGGGATGAGAACGAGTGTTTTTAGGTGTGGTCCAAAATTCAAGATGGTCACCAGCAGCCATTTTGTACCAAAATTAGTGCAATCTGTTTTTTGTACAGAACTTCTGTATGAAAGTTCTGATTTGAATAAATTTTTGTATGAATGTTTGGTAACATGGAATACATCACATATAGTACGGGTTTTTTTCTTGTGCGGAAATTATGCAAATTAGATGAACTTTGATTTATTCAGTGCTACTTGTACACAGTAAGTGCACATGTCAATATGGCTCGGGTTAGAGGCTCTATTTATCAACCGATCTTCACGAAACATCTTGGGGTGCCTTTGTTATCACCTTGGGATGAGAACAAGCATTTCTGGGTGGGGTCCAAAATTCAAGATGGCTGCCAGTGGCCATTTTGTACCGAAATTAGGTCCAATCAGTTTTTTGTCACAACTTCTATACAGCTCGTATTTATGAACTGATCTTCACGAAACTTCTTGGGTACCTTTGTTATCACCTTGGGACAGGAACGAGTGTGTTTTGGGTTGCCTTTCTTATCACTGTGCTATGAGAACAAATATTTTGGGGTTCAGTCAGACCCACTCTGGGACTCAAAGATTTCTTTTCTAGTTTAGCATCTGACTGTCACCCACCTTTACAATACTTTACCCATACATTTGTTACAGGCTACGGTCAGTATTTATGTACAGACCATTACAATACTTTATATGTACCTTTGTTATCAGGTCATTACCTAGATGTTTGTCATTGCTGTGTCACATACTGTACATGTACATGTCTTAACAAGTTGAGCTACAGTGTCATTGACACTTTCATTCTTCCTGTTAATAGTCGAGGATGACTGTTTTGTGTTGTAAGAAACTTCAATGAGTAGGAGCATCCGTCCTATGTGACGAGTCGGGATGCTTCTTCCACACTTCAGCTGGGGTCGGCTGTGGTTATGGCTTCCTCTTCTTCCATGGATATGCACGATAAGGGATAGATGCCTACAAGTTTCTAACGGAATGCTTGGCGAGCTCTGGAGCAGACCGTGAGCTGGAGACCCATCTCCTTTTTGTCAGCAGTCAGGGTCGACTATTTTTGATTCGAGAAACTTTATTGAGTTGGGATGCCCGTTCACGCTTGCGGTTTGGGACGCTCCTTCCACACTGCAGTCAGATCTGGTTGCAGCTATGGCATCTTCCCCTACTTCATTAATGAAGCACATTGACCGCAGACTAGCTATCTGACTTCGCATGTTCGAGTCAATAGCCAGTCGTTCAAGGCATTTTTATACAGGACATGTGTCGAGGATCTGGGGCCAGATATCCATCCTGTGAGCAGCTTATGGTAACAAGTGGATTATCATTGTTCTGCTAGCCTTGGTCACAGACCAGCTGCCGCAGATTGCTCTGCATATCGCAGCATTCCAGTAGTCGATGGTACTACCATTTAACAGACTCTGATGGTGAGCTGTCGGACGGTGCTGCGTTGGTCCAGTCATTCAGTTGGATGGAGTTGACCATATTTTCAGATGGAACATTTGGATGGTGAGAGGGCTACGGAGTGTGAG
The DNA here is from genome assembly GCA_031216915.1 of Pictodentalium vernedei. Classification (NCBI taxonomy): domain Eukaryota; kingdom Metazoa; phylum Mollusca; class Scaphopoda; order Dentaliida; family Dentaliidae; genus Pictodentalium; species Pictodentalium vernedei. The sequence continues at coordinate 778,957,298 of CM062297.1, read as the reverse complement.
TCTCCATCCCTCACAAAAGGGCACTTTAAGACTATGAAATTTTAGTCTTAAGCTCTTAGAATTTTGTTCCATCTGAATATAAATCTGCATTTGCTAGGTAAAAAACAGCTTATCATACCGGGTGATGGAAAGACGAAGATCTTTCATCCCCAGACCTTTTGGCTCAGGTGTTGAGAGCTTTTGTCCCGATTAATGACCCCTTCCTTGCCTTAGCAATAGTATAAGAAATGCCATGCCCTATTCTTTACGAATAGAGGTTCCATAGTGTATAGTTAGGCTGAGACAGCTGTCTTGTTTTGAATAGAGCTGTTAGAGGGAATGAGTACGTCTTTTCCTTCTCCGTGTTGTATTCTTTGGCATCAGGACATTTAATACCATTGTGGACACCATAGTAGCCTTATGTATTGTTACAGCTTTCTTTTCTTATACATTTGCGGCTAGTGTTGTAAGTCTCCATTTTGTGAGCTTTCAAAGGCCACAAGTGACACATATATGTCTTCACGCAGATGAAGACTCATAACTGTGCAGTTAACGTGAGACTACTGTCTTTGGGAATTACGGCTGTTAGTATAGCAGCTCGTCATTCCCTAACTTGTGCGACTAAGTCTTCGTTAGTGAGCTTTCAAGGTCGCAAGTTACACTGAAATATCTGTCTTCACGGAGATGAAGACTTCTAAGCTAAGTTAGCTAGGCTCTGACTGCTGTCTTTTGGGAATAAAACCGCTAAAGGAAGAGTGCCTTTCGGTTTGTTTTCCTAGGTGTCAGAGAATTGAGTCTTATTGTTACACCATAGTAGCCTAGCTAGAATCATGAGCGATGTTTTTTCAGTAATAATGCAATGACATAACTGAAATAATTATCTCTTTGAGACTACTGTTTCTTTGGGAATTTAGGGCTGTTAATATAGCGGCTCTTCATTCCCTATCTTGCGTAACGATAGTTGTAAGTCTCCATTCAGTGGGCTTTCAAGGTCGCAACTTACACCGATATATCTGTTTTCATGGAGATGAAGACTTATAAGCTATGGCTGGCATTGTAAGTCTCCTCAGTGAGCTTCTAAGTCCGCTATTATCAGCCTTTTAATTGTCTTCATGGATAGGAAGACCTTTAGCTGCTTCAGCTAGGCTGAGTTCATTGTTCTATCAGACATGATACCATTATGTTAGAGGAGGTTATTCACTTCCTACTGGTATGGTTTGGTGTTAGTTTTAGTCTGAGGCAATAAGCCATGTTGATGACGCCATATTCACCTAGTGTGATTAATGAGCGTTTCTTCTTCTGCCTATATTAAACTCCTCAGGAATCAATTTCCTGATATCAGATCAAATGTAAGAAATTCATCTAGGTTTTTATGATCGGGTGTCTGAACATTCTTTTCGTCTCCCTTTTCATTTCTATCCAATCTCTTGCTGTGGATTATATTTCCACCTTAGGGACTGGATATTATGTCTGTATGGTGTATTATTTGTTCATCACGTTCCTCTCCGTCCTCAGTGGCATTATGGAGTCGGTCAGACATGAGGGAGCCCTGCAGTTCCTATACTATTTGATAACTAACACAAGAACGATTCAAGTAATGCGGGTGAGGGGGGTCAGAGAGGAATTATTCATTGAACCCCCCACCCCCACCAATGTGTTAAGAGGCTATTACAGGGCAGGACTTAGTTTTCTTCCTGCAAGCCTTGAATGCATTCGAGTATATGCATGACTTTCTTGGCTCCTCGATTGGTGGCAGGGTCATGTTCTAACGGCGACCTCATGGGCGCATCCACTATTTAGTTGGTTTGTTTCCTGTGGTTGTTCATTTATAAGTCATATACGAGCATATGATTCCTTATCAATAAAATTGCTAGCCTTTGTGTACCTGTGTGGGTGACATGTCAGTTATCTTGGCGACATTCTCATATGTGGCAATTAGTCCACACTGAAAAGTTTCGCTCAGGGTGGTCTGGTGGTCTGTCCTTTTCTTATGTCGTATGAGTTTATAAATCAGTTAACTGCATAATAACATCGTATTGCATGTATTCATTCAGTTTGCTGGTTACACTTGTGTCACTCGGTCATACCGTGGATACAGGCTGTATTCAGATGGGTACATGTGGGATTTCATTGCTCATGTGCATAATATGTGTATTTATTAGGCAGACGCATTATTGAACAGATTATATAAATTCTTGCTTTGCTTTATAGAGCTCATGAGAATTTTGGGGCTATTTGGATCAGTTATGGAACTTCAAATAGGACGTCTATGCATACGATCTCAATTTTTTGGCATCATTATTCGAAGTAGTATATTCTTTCTCCGAACAGTCATTGGTTGTTACAGACCTAGCAACAATTAATTATTTTGGGGACAGTCCGTCACGAGTCTGTTAATCATAGCTTGTTCCATGTACTAAGTCCAGGTTTCTACCAGAGACGGTACACATCTTCCTTTGGCATGCCTCAGAGGATGCTTTCATTATCGGGTTGTTTGGAAACTTCATATGCTTATTCAGGGTTACAGAGATAGGAGCTATCGATTTTCTTTTCATTTCTATAAAAAACTGTAGTTGTTAGCAACAATGTTTGAATCTATTGCATTTGTGCATTTACATTCTTTTTGGAGATTGCATCATTTCCAGGTGGGTAACTCAAATATTTAGTTCAGTGATACCTGAATACTTATCATCTTTGCAAATGTTCTAAACTATGGAACTGTATTTAGACTTCTAAATTTTAGGCCTGTAGAGGACAGAAACTCGATGGTGGCACAACTGTGTATAGTTCTCAAGACACCCAAAAGGATCAAGTTGATGGTCCCAGAGCAGTGAAGTATTTTCTTAAACCAGTTCCAAGCTTCAAAGATTTTTTGATCATATACGCTGCACCAGCAGGTTAGGTTAAAATATTATAATGATTTGTTAGTATTTTTCATCAACTGTTTGGTGTTAACCCCAAAATGACAAGCAGATGACACAGTATTTTTGGTCGAGTTGTGTTAGCAACCGAGACCTATGGTTTGGCGACGGTCGGTGTTGGACATCTGGGCGGGCGCCCTCACACTGTTAGCACAATAACTTGAACAAACATTCTCCAATTTGACTAATGTTTGCCATACAGGTCATTTGCAATAATATCTCAAACAAGTTCAAAATCTGGCCGGGCCCTATGTAATAGATATATCACTATTTTGTGTACTATATGGGTAAATAATTGTACAGTTGTGTAGGTGTCCGGAGATATTTTTGACGAGGCGAAGCCAAGTCCAAATATTGGAGGACACCTGCACAACTGTACAATTATTTACCCATATAGTACACAAAATAGTGATATATGTGATTTAATCCACAGCCCCTCAATGTTAACAAAAGTAAAAAAAATTATATTTTAGAAAGTTTGACATGAGTAAAACCACATTTTAAAACACTTTTTGCTTGCTCTACCCCGAAAAACAAAATGGGCATAACCCATTGTTTGCTTGCTAGAAAGTCTATTGAAGTTATGACACGCATCAGGAGTTCAGATATTGTGAACAGATCTGTGGCTTCGAAGTGAACTCACATCATGACGTAATTTGTTCTCCCGCTAATATAATGTCTGAGCTCAAGGGTGGAACACTTATTCAATCCCTCATCGAAAGTGTGGTAGATAAATTTAATAACCGTTCATTTTTAAAGCATTTGGAAGAATAATTCTTTTTTTTTATCTGAAGAAGAGGTTCGCTTTCCCTCAGGGGTGGCGGGTGGTGGTGCCTAATTGCCGTCTTAATATTTGAAAAAGGGCGTTTTTTTAGGTTATTTATTTATTTACTGGTGTTTAAGGTCACTTTTCTGTAGCTATGGCTAATTGTGACCGCAAAAAAAGGTGTAAAGTCAAGTTTAGCCAATCGTTTACACCCATGCTGCCCATTTTAGGGGACTTCTACCCCGGGCACTGGTGACCAGGTCCTATTTTACCAGTAAAACTGAACTTGTTTACCACAGCAAACAAGCACTGCTTCACTTCCGAGGTTTCCACAGAAGTCCTTTTTAGGTTACCAGGGCTGTTGGTTATTAAAAGCAACAAAAAATTAAAAAGTACATTATAATTTGGACACGATGCACACTCAATTCAGTAGCTCTGTCGAGAAAAGCTTGTCGATAATTCATGTGTTAGAAAGTTTTTCATACTTCCTTTACAGCATCTTTACTTTTGGATGGTTATGATTACAGTACCGTGACAATCGTACAAATATCTAGTTATTGGGACTGTTTCAAAACCGTCCCAATATCCAGATATTGGTACTGTTTTACTGAGCTGTTCTCATCAAAACCGTACTTGGTGTGATTTTATAGGGTTTGTTTTCATGACAGAGAACAAAAGAAATATTAGGTAGCTGTGGATTAATTTTAGTTATGAGCCTTAATTATCAATTTTTATGAATTTTGAGCTTGTTATCAGAGTAACTTGAACAAACATTCTCCGATTGGACTAACATTTGCCATACAGGTCTGTTGCAATAATATCTCAAGTGAGTTGGAAAACTGGTCTGATTTCTTGTTACAGAGTTAAGGGCCTTATTTACTCCATATTTTCGAATTTTGAGCTCATTAGCATCATTTTTTTATGAGCTTTGAGCTCGGCACGATGACTTTTCTGATTTTCAATAGAGAGTGCATGAAGAAAGTAGCCATAACTTGATGCCTCTATCTCAGATGCGCACCTTTTGTTTCCAAAATAAATTAGCTAATTACCTTCTTTGGAATGAGATTGATGGGTTTGATCCATTGAGGGGGTCATAAGATATATTTTGGAACCAAAAGTTGAGAGGATTACAAAATTTGAATGGCAATTTCTGTGTTTAGCAAAAATCAATTTATTAGGCAAAGGGTGAACTTAATTTTAAAAACAATTTGATTATGTACCTTTGTTTCCCATATCACATGCCCTTCACATTGATTACACACTACGATTATTGATTGAAATACATCGATTTCTCAAATTTTAAGATTTTGGTCATAAAATTTATTTTTTTTCAACTTATTTGAGTTTGTCCACTGACCCTACCAAATAAAATATCACTTTTGTCTGCTAATCGTTGAGCTGGGCGGTTTTGATTTTTCAGATTCGGTTTCGGTTGCGGTTACAATTCAGTTTCAGGAAGAAACCTTGGTTTCAGTTCAGTTCAGTTTTTCTATGTGTTAAAAACATATACCGTATTTACTCTATGTATTGGGACACTCTATGATTTGGGACACACATTTTTTCCTGAAAACTATATTTTTTTTATACTCCAAAGTTTGGGACATTCAGGAGATTTGTTTTCAGTTGGCCCGTCGTTAGTAGCAGACGACACTCATAAAAAAAATTCTTGAGTAACTAAAAATTTTCATTTTTTGCTTCCAAAACATAGCTTATGATCCCTCATTGGAACGAGTGCAATCAGGATCATAAGCTATGTTTTGGAAGCAAAAAATGAAAATATAAAAGAAAATTGGACAGCAATTTTCGTATATAGTGATGGAAAACGAATCACACACAACTTCATTCAGCATCAAAACAAGACCAGGCTCTGTTCTTTCCCCATTTTCTAAGAATTGGGACACCTGTGAAAATAATTATTTTTAGCTGTCCCAATACATAGAGTAAATACGGTAATAAATGAACTGGAAAACAAAAAAAATACATGTACTGGTCCAACCACTTAATTTGGAGACTTCAACAAGAAAACCATACAGAAACTTTAATATTCTGTTTTATTTTTATTAGCTTAACTTGACAAAGTCAAGACAAGCTATTGCCATCACGTCTGTTAGTCTGTGAGTCTGTTCACATCTTCCTTTAGCAAAGGCTACACCCCGTAGTTCTTGTCTGATCATCACGAAATGTCATATGCAGGTTTGGGGTCATGTCTAGATGAGACCATCCCCTTTGGTCGTGATCGGTCAACCGGTATGGCTGCCCGAGCCCAAAACCCGAAAACCATTAGCACAGTCTACAGGTCATATTTATAAAGGGATTTCATTGTACCTTGGTAGGATAACTCCAAATAATGTCTAGATGAGAACATCCCCTTTTGGTTGCGATTATTCAGCCTTGATGGCTGCCTGAGCCCCAAAACCTTTAGCATAGTCTATAAGTCGAATTTATGGAAGGATTTCATTGTAACTTATTAGGTTGACACCATATAATGCCTAGATGATGACATCCCTTTTTGGTCATGATTGGTCAATTGTGACTGCTACAGGGGCCCGAAGCCCGAAAACCTTGAGCACAGTCTACAGGTCATATTTATGAAGGGATTTCATTGTAACTTTGTAGGATCACTCCAGATGAGAATGTCCCCTTTTGGTTACGATCATTCAACCATAATGGCTGCCCGAGCCCAAAGCCCAAAAACCTTTAGCACAGTCTTAAGGTCATATTTATGAAGGGATTTCATTGTAACCTGGTAGTTTGACATCAGATGATGTCTAGATGAGAACGTCCCCTTTTGGACGCAATTGGGCAACTGTGACGGCTACAGGAGCCTGTAGCCCAAAAACCTTTAGCATGGTCTAGAGGTCATATTTATGAAGGGATTTCATTGTAACTTGGTAGGATGTCTCCAAATAATGTCTAGATGAGAACGTCCCCTTTTGGTTGCGATTATTCAGCCTTGATGGCTGCTCGAGCCCAAAAGCCTTTAGCACAGTCTACAGGTCATATTTATGGAAGGATTTCATTGTAACTTCGTAGGATCACTCCAGATGAGAATGTCCCCTTTTGATTACGATCATTCAACCATAATGGCTGCCCGAGCCCAAAGCCCAAAAAATTTAGCAGAGTCTACAGGTCATATTTATGAAGGGATTTCATTGTAACCTGGTAGTTTGACTTCATATAATGTCTAGATGAGAACGTCCCCTTTTGGACACAATTGGACAACTGTGACGGCTACAGGAGCCTGTAGCCCAAAAACGTTTATCATGGTCTAGAGGTCATATTTATGAAGGGATTTCATTGTAACTTGGTAGGATGTCTCCAAATAATGTCTAGATGAGAACGTCCCCTTTTGGTTGCGATCATTCAGCCTTGATGGCTGCCTGAGCCTAAAAGCCTTTAGCATTGTCTATAGGTCGTATTTATGGAAGGATTTCATTGTAACTTGTTAGGTTGACTCCATATAATGCCTAGATGATGACATCCCCTTTTGGTCGTGTTTGGTCAGCTGTGATGGCTTCAGGGGCCCGAAGCCCGAAAACCTTGAGCACAGTCTACAGGTCATATATATGAAGGGATTTCATTGTAACTTCATAGGATCACTCCAGATTATGCCCAGATGATAACGCCCCCTTTTGGTCGAGATCGTTCAACCATGATGGCTTCCCAAGCCCAAAACCCGAAAAAATTTAGTACAGATTACAGGTCGTATTTGTGAAGGGATTTCATTGTAACTTAGTAGAATGACTCAGTATAATGTCGAGATGAGGTCGTCCCCTTTAGTTGCAATCGGTCTACCGTCATGGCTACACAGGCCTGAAGCCCAAAAACCTTTAGCACAGTCCACAGGTCATATTTATAAAGGGATTTCATTGTACGTTGGTAAGATAACTCCAAGTAATGTCTAGATGAGAACATCCCGTTTTGGTTGCGATTATTCAGCCTTGATGGCTGCCTGAACCCCAAAACCTTTAGCATAGTCTATAAGTGGAATTTATGGAAAGATTTCATTGTAACTTATTAGGTTGACACCATATAATGCCTAGATGATGACATCCCTTTTTGGTCATGATTGGTCAGCTGTGACCGCTACAGGGGCCCAAAGCCCGAAAACCTTGAGCACAGTCTACAGGTCATATTTATGAAGGGATTTCATTGTAACTTCGTAGGATCACTCCAGATGAGAATGTCCTCTTTTGTTTACGATCATTCAACCATAATGGCTGCCCGAGCCCAAAGCCCAAAAACCTTTAGCACAGTCTACAGATCATATTTATGAAGGGATTTCATTGTAACCTGGTAGTTTGACTTCATATAATGTCTAGATGAGAATGTCCCCTTTTGGACGCAATTGGGCAACTGTGACGGCTACAGGAGCCTATAGCCCAAAAACCTTTAGCACGGTCTAGAGGTCATATTTATGAAGGGATTTCATTGTAACTTGGTAGGATGTCTCCAAATAATGTCTAGATGAGAACGTCCCCTTTTGGTTGCGATCATTCAGCCTTGATGGCTGCCCGAGCCCAAAAGCCTTTAGCACAGTCTACAGGTCATATTTATGAAGGGATTTCATTGTAACTTCATAGGATCACTCCAGATGAGAATGTCCCCTTTTGGTTACGATCATTCAACCATAATGGCTGCCCGAGTCCAAAAACCTTTAGCACAGTCTACAGGTCATATTTATGAAGGGATTTCATTGTAACCTGGTAGTTTGACTTCATATAATGTCTAGATGAGTACGTCCCATTTTGGACATAATTGGACAGTCTAGAGGTCATATTTATGAAGGGATTTCATTGTAACTTGGTGGGATGTCTCCAAATAATGTCTAGATGAGAACGTCCCCTTTTGGTTGCGATCATTCAGCCTTGATGGCTGCCTGAGCCCAAAAGCCTTTAGCATAGTCTATAGGTCGTATTTATGGAAGGATTTCATTGTAACTTGTTAGGTTGACTCCATATAATGCCTAGATGATGACATCCCTTTTTGGTCGTGTTTGGCCAACTGTGATGGCTTCAGGGGCCTGAAGCCCGAAAACCTTGAGCACAGTCTACAGGTCATATATATGAAGGGATTTCATTGTAACTTCGTAGAATCACTCCAGATTATGCCCAGATGATAACGCCCCCTTTTGGTCGAGATCTTTCAACCATGATGGCTTCCCAAGCCCAAAACCCGAAAAACTTAAGTACAGACTACAGGTCATATTTGTGAAGGGATTTCATTGTAACTTAGTAGAATGACTCAGTATAATGTTGAGATGAGGTCGTCCCCTTTAGTTGCAATCGGTCTACCGTCATGGCTACACAGGCCTGAAGCCCAAAAACCTTTAGCACAGTCTACAGGTCATATTTATAAAGGGATTTCATTGTACTTTGGTAGGATAACTCCAAATAATGTCTAGATGAGAACATCCCCTTTTGGTTGCGATTATTCAGCCTTGATGGCTGCCTGAGCCCCAAAACCTTTAGCATAGTCTATAAGTCGAATTTGTGGAAGGATTTCATTGTAACTTATTAGGTTAACACCATATAATGCCTAGATGATGAAATCCCTTTTTGGTCATGATTGGTCAACTGTGACCGCTACAGGGGCCCAAAGCCCGAAAACCTTGAGCACAGTCTACAGGTCATATTTATGAAGGGATTTCATTGTAGCTTCGTAGGATCACTCCAGATGAGAATGTCCCCTTTTGGTTACGATCATTCAACCATAATGGCTGCCCGAGCCCAAAGCCCAAAAACCTTTAGCACAGTCTACAGGTCATATTTATGAAGGGATTTCATTGTAACCTGGTAGTTTGACTTCATATAATGTCTAGATGAGAACGTCCCCTTTTGGACGCAATTGGGCAATGTGACGGCTGCAGGAGCCTGTAGCCCAAAAACTTTTAGCCTAGTCTAGAGGTCATATTTATGAAAGGATGTCATTGTAACTTGGTAGGATGTCTCCAAATAATATCTAGATGAGAACGTCCCCTTTTGGTTGCGATCATTCAGCCTTGATGGCTGCCCGAGCCTAAAAGCCTTTAGCATAGTCTATAGGTCGTATTTATGGAAGGATTTCATTGTAACTTGTTAGGTTGACTCCATATAATGCCTAGATGATGACATCCCCTTTTGGTCGTGTTTGGTCAACTGTGATGGCTTCAGGGGCCCGAAGCCCGAAAACCTTGAGCACAGTCTACAGGTCATATATATGAAGGGATTTCATTGTAACTTCATAGGATCACTCCAGATTATGCCCAGATGATAACACCCCCTTTTGGTCGAGATCATTCAACCATGATGGCTTCCCAAGCCCAAAACCCGAAAAACTTTAGTACAGACTACAGGTCGTATTTGTGAAGGGATTTCATTGTAACTTAGTAGAATGACTCAGTATAATGACGAGATGAGGTCGTCTCCTTTAGTTGCAATCGGTCTACCGTCATGGCTACACAGGCCTGAAGCCCAAAAACCTTTAGCACAGTCTACATGCCATATTTATGAAGGGATTTCAATGTAACTTGATAGGATGACTCATTTTAGAATAGTTTCACTGTAACTTGGTAACTTTCATTGACATACATTAACTGGAGGGCCACATACATTAACTATGAGGTCATATTAACCCATCTCTCAGCTCTTTAGTACAGTGTACACCTCATATTATTTTTATTAAAAACATAGCTTACTGGGAACAGAAATTAACATATTCCCAATTTTCACAATTTTTGTCTTATTTCAGAATCCTTTCATAAACATTGAACATTGTCCTTTTCATCAAACCCAACACACAGACAAGTTAAGCTACAGTGTCATTGACACTTTCATTTTATTGACACAAATGATGCTGGGTAATTAACACTGATGTTAAATTCAATATTAATATTGGGTATGACCACCTCTAAATTTGTTTACATCTGCTATTCTCTGAGGCATACCTGATTAGATTTAAGACAGTTGTGATCTATGCTCTACCAATGATATTGTACTGATTTCCAAAGGTCATTTGTGGTCATTGGCATAATGGCATATCTTTTGCCACTTTTCATCCTATATGATCCCTAAACAAGTGAACTGGATGTCCATTCCATGGTACAGACTCCCTTCCTTTCAAGAAATGTTTTAGTTGATTTTGATGTGTGGCATGATGCATTGTCCTGTTGAAAAATGAATGCTTTGTTTAAAAACACAAGACACTCTCCCACAGTATCCAGATCATTAATAATGTTGGTCTGATTGGCCTGACTATTTAATGCTCCGGTTATTTTCTTTAAAATTCCAGGACCATTAGGAGATATCATTCCCTAAACATAAACTTGTGCGGCATGTTTTACTTTTTAGCCCGCCTTCACAAAGTCAAGATGAGCTTATCTAATCGTTCTCCACCTCTCGTTTGTCCGTTGTTCATCAACACCATCTTTTGGACTTCTCCAAAACCACTGGGCCAATTCAAGTGAAAGTGTGTGTGAGTGATGGTCCCGAATAGGCATTGCATATTTATTCAACTCAACATGCTTAGCCGCATAGGGAGGGGGTGGGGGAAAATGCTCCAATTTTTTTTTTAGCTCAACTTTGGTGAAGCCAAATTTGAGCTTATGCCATGGCCCGTCGTCCATCTGTCCATCTGTCCATCTGTCCGTCAACAATTGGATACGGCTCGGGCTAGAGCCCGTATTTATTAACCGATCTTTACAAAACTTCTTGGGTACCTTTGTTATGACCGTGGGACAAGAACGAGTGTTTTCGGGTGCGGTCTGAAATTCAAGATGGCTGCCAGCCACCATTTTGTACCGACGATGCAGAAATCTGTTTTTTGTACAGAACTTCCATATGAAAGCTCTGATTTGAAGAATTTTTTGTATGAATGTTTAGTACCATGGGATAGATCACATATAATACAGGTTTTTTTCTCATGCGTAAATTATGCAAATTAGACAAACTTTGATGTTTTTTGGTGTCACTTTCAGCACTGTAAGTGCAAATGCCAATACGGCTCGGGCTAGAGGCCGTATTTATGAACCGATCTTTACAAAACTCCTTGGGTACCTTTGTTATCACCATGGGACGAGAACGAGTGTTTTTGGGTCCGGTCCGAAATTCAAGATGGCCGATGGCAGCCATTTTGTACAAAATTTGGTGCAATCAGATTTTTGCACAGAACTTCCATATGAAAGCGCTGATTTGAATAATTTTTTGTGTGAATGTTTAGTACCATGGGATACATCACATATAATACGGGTTTTTTTCTCGTGCAGAAATTATGCAAATTAGATGAACTTTGATTTTTTAGCTCAACTTTGGCGAAGCAAAATTTGAGCTTATGCCATGGCCCGTCGTCCGTCTGGCCGTCTGTCCGTCAACAATTGGATACGGCTCGGGCTAGAGGCTGTATTTATGAACCGATCTTTACGAAACTTCTTGGGTATCTTTGTTATGACCTTGGGATGAGAACGAGTGTTTTTGGGTGCAGTCCGAAATTCAAGATGGCTGCCAGCCACCATTTTGTACCGACGATGCAGAAATCTGTTTTTTGTACAGAACTTCCATATGAAAGCTCTGATTTGAATAATTTTTTGTGTGAATGTTTAGTACCATGGGATACATCACATATAATACAGGTTTTTTTCTCGTGCGTAAATTATGCAAATTAGACTAACTTTGATGTTTTTTGGAGTTACTTTCAGCACTGTAACTGCAAATGCCAATACGGCTCGGGCTAGAGGCCGTATTTATGAACCGATCTTTACGAAACTCCTTGGGTACCTTTGTTATCACCGTGGGATGAGAACGAGTGTTTTTGGGTCTGGTCCGAAATTCAAGATGGCCGATGGCAGCCATTTTGTACAAAATTTGGTGCAATCAGATTTTTGCACAGAACTTCCATATGAAAGCGCTGATTTGAATAATTTGTTGTGTGAATGTTTAGTACCATGGGATACATCATATATAATACAGGTTTTTTTCTCATGCAGAAATTATGCAAATTAGATGAACTTTGATTTTTTCGGTGCTACTTACACACAGTAAGTACACATGTCAATACGGCATCGGGCTAGAGTCTGTATTTATGAATCAATCTTCACGTAACGTCTTGGGTACCTTTATTATCACCTTGGGACGAGATCGAGTGTTTCTGGGTGCGGTCCAAAATTCAAGATGGCTGCCAGTGGCCATTTTGTACCGAAATTAGGTCTAATCAGTTTTTTGTACACAACTTCTATACGGCTCAGGCTAGAAGCTGTATTTATGAACCGATCTTGACGAAACTTCTTGGGTACCTTTGTTATCACCGTGGGATGAGAACGAGTGTTTTTGGGTGTGGTCCAAAATTCAAGATGGCCACCAGCAGCCATTTTGTACCAAAATTAGTGCAATCAGTCTTTTGTACAGAACTTCTGTATGAAAATTCTGATTTGAATAAAGTTTTGTATGACTGTGTAGTAACATGGAATACATCACATATAGTACGGCTTTTTTTCTCGTGCAGAAATTATGCAAATTAGATGAACTTTGATTTATTTAGTGCTACTTATACACTGTAAGTGCACATGTCAATACGGCTCGGGCTAGAGGCTGTATTTATGAACCGATCTTCACAAAACTTCCTGGGTACCTTTGTTATCACCTTGGGACGAGAACGAGTGTTTCTGAGTGCGGTCCAAAATTCAAGATGGATGTCAGTGGCCATTTTGTACTGAAATTATGTCCAATCAGTTTTTTGTCACAACTTCTACACAGCTCATATTTGTGAACTGATCTTCACGAAACTTCTTGGGTACCTTTGTTTTCACCTTGGGACAGGAATGAGTGTGTTTTGGGGTGCCTTTGTTATCACTGTGCTATGAGAACAAATATTTTAGGGTTCAGTCAGACCCACTCTGGGACTCAAAGATTTTTTTCTAGTTTAGCATCTGACTGTCACCCACCTTTACAATACTTTACCTATACATTTGTTACAGGCAACGGCCAGTATTTATGTACAGACCGTTACAATACTTTATATGTACCTTTGTTATCAGGTCATTACCTAGATGTTTGTCATTGCTGTGTCACATACTATACATGTACATGTCTTTGTCTTGACAAGTTGAGCTACAGTGTCATTGACACTTTCATTCAGTGCTACTTACACACAGTAAGTACACGTCAATATGGCTCAGGCTAGAGTCTGTATTTATGAACCGATCTTCACGAAACGTCTTGGGTACCTTTGTTATCACCTTGGGACGAGAACAAGTGTTTCTGGATGCGGTCCAAAATTCAAGATGGCTGCCAGTGGCCATTTTGTACCAAAATTAGGTCTAATCAGTTTTTTGTACACAATTTCTATACAGCTCAGACTAGAGGCCGTATTTATGAACCGATCTTTACGAAACTCTTGGGTACCTTTGTTATCACCGTGGGATGAGAACGAGTGTTTTGGGGTGTGGTCCGAAATTCAAGATGGCCACCAGCAGCCATTTTGTACCAAAATTAGTGCAATCAGTCTTTTGTACAGAACTTCTGTATGAAAGTTCTGATTTGAATAAATTTTTGTATGAATGTTTAGTAACATGGAATACATCACATATAGTACAGGTTTTTTTCTCGTGCAGAAATTATGCAAATTAGATGAACTTTGATTTATTCAGTGCTACTTATACACTGTAAGTGCACATGTCAATACGGCTCGGGCTAGAGGCTGTATTTATGAACCGATCTTCACAAAACTTCTTGGGTACCTTTGTTATCACCTTGGGACGAGAACGAGTGTTTCTGGGTGCGGTCCAAAATTCAAGATGGCTGCCAGTGGCCATTTTGTACCGAAATTAGGTCCAATCAGTTTTTTGTCACAACTTCTGCACAGCTCACATTTGTGAACTGATCTTCACAAAACTTCTTGGGTACCTTTGTTTTCACCTTGGGACAGGAATGAGTGTGTTTTGGGGTGCCTTTGTTATCACTGTGCTTTGAGAACAAATATTTTGGGGTTTAGTCAGACCCACTCTGGGACTCAAAGATTTCTTTTCTAGTTTAGCATCTGACTGTCACCCACCTTTACAATACTTTACCTATACATTTGTTACAGGCAACGGTCAGTATTTATGTACAGACTGTTACAATACTTTATATGTACCTTTGTTATCAGGTCATTACCTAGATGTTTGTCATTGCTGTGTCACATACTATACATGTACATGTCTTTGTCTTGACAAGTTGAGCTACAGTGTCATTGACACTTTCATTAAATCTTCTCATGAACCAGTGGGTACAATGACTTGATATTTTGAATGATGCTTCCTTTGGAAGTGTAGAATTCCCCACCTCATCCAAGCATCCGAAGGATGTGCTGGATGTGGGAGATTCTTTGAATACAAGCCTGTAGGCTTGGAGGATGTAACACTGGCATATTGTCTCGCACGAGATAGTCGTTCCACCTCATTTCAAAGAAACAAAAGAACAAAGGAGATGCACACTATAAAGGCAATACTCAGGTGTGGAAAAGTGTCTCTTTAAAGCATACCATATTCAATGATGAAGCAGACGCTGCCAACTAGGGTGTGGCGAGAAGATATATTGTTCATATATGTTTGAAATAAACAAAGAAACATAGGGTGGGTGCTACATCCTCCAAGCCTATAGGCTTGTATTCAAAGAATCTCCCACATCCAGCACATCCTTTGGATGCTTGGATGAGGTGGGGGATTCTTTTCCATAAAGCCTTCCAGCTTTGTCGGATGTAACACTGGCATGATTTCAAAGCCTTTAGCATTGAATATGGTTCTTTGAAAGCCCCATGATAAACATGAATAAGACTGATAAAGTAGTATGGAGTTTAATATCACTGATAAACAAGTGTGCTTAAGTTCCTCTGATCAGGCATAACACGCCCTGTTCAAATTGTTGAAGAGTCATCATCAGTGTGAACAATTGTCACCACAAAAGTCTATGAGTATCGGAGTCAAAAAATGTCAATTACTTTCAGGACACAGCACCAGCAAGCAGCATGAATCAAGGTAGAATGGATTTGGAAATCGTATCATGCTGCATCTATGTACCAACATTTTGGAAATAAAAGTGATGAAAAGTGTTAACAAATCACCAATCGGCAGGCTTTAGTACCTGATGCAAAGAAAACCCTTCCACATTGCAGTAGAAGTTGCTGCCCCACTAGTGGAATGCACTTTGCAGGATTGTTTTATGTGTCACTTGTAGCTAAAAGATCACCTGGTAGGGAGATTTTTTGTAATGTAGAATTTGTAAAAATGACCTCATTAGTATGTATACCTGTCTATCACTTAGTTTTAACCCTTTACCCAACAAATTGGCCACATCCTCCCACGTAATATGCAAATTTAGCATCTGAAAAAATGTTATTTTTCAAACAATTTCAACAAAACCATATCATGTGACTCCTCTTTGGAACAAGCTTGTCGATCTCGTTCCAATGAGGGGTCACATAATATGATTTTGTTGAATTGTTTTGAAAAATTCTAAAAAATGATTTTTCAAATAATAAATTTTGATATCGTCTGCGTTGGGTAAAGGGTTAAAGAAACAAATGTCTGTGCTCTTTGGGGAGAGACCAGAGCCATGAAACATGCCAATTTCTTGGTCAATAATTCTAGTGTCAATTTTGGCAAAGGATATAATGTTGTGAGATAGGTAAGAACCTGAGAAACATCCCATGTTGCTGTACAGTGTGGTTTGAGAAGTTTACAATGGAAAAAACCCTTCGTAAATTAAGAAGTCAGTGGTGAAGAGGTAAAGTCTGATTTACCAATGGAGATAAGTGTCTGAATCAACATACTTCTATGGGTAGTAACAATACTGTAAGATTTTTATAACCTGAGATCAGATAAATCATTATAATCGGAATGTCAGTTGACTGAAAATGATTAATTTTGTCAAATACACCCCAAACACTATTTCTGCCATGCATAACCATACTGTTCGATGGTTGATTTCTGCCATGATGAGGTAGGTGTCTAGGGAGCTTTTTCCGAAATACTCTTACATTGAAGGAATTGCCGGAAACAGTACAGGCGGTCAGTTTTTAGCTTAACTTGACAAAGTCAGGATAAGCTATTGCCATCACGCGTGCGGAAGTCTGTTAGTCTGTGAGTCTGTTCACATCTTCCTTTAGCACAGGCTACACCCCGTAGTTCTTATCCGATCGTCACAAAATTTCACATGCAGGTTTGGGGTCATGTCTAGATGAGAACGTCCCCTTTTGGTTGTGATCGGTTAACCATGATGGCTGCCCGAGCCCAAAACCCCAAAACCTTTAGCACAGTCTACAGGCCGTATTTATGAAGGGATTTCATTGTAACTTGATAGGATGACTCATTTTGGAATAATTTCACTGTAAATTGGTAACTTTCGTTGATATACATTAACTGTGAGGGCCACATACATTAACTGTAAGGGACACATTCTCAATTCTTTAGTACAGTCTACACCTCATATTATTTTTATTGAAAACATAGCATACAAGGAACAGAAATTAACATATTCCCAATTATCCCAATTCTTGTCTTATTTCATAATCCTTTCATAAGCATTGAACATTATCTTTTTCATCAAACATAACACACAGACAAGTTAAGCTACAGTGTCATTAACACTTTCATTATTTTGGCAGTAGAAGATGAAACATGTCTGAAACTGGGTTTACTAGAAACTTCCTGTTTTGCGGCAGATATACTGGGTAGAAGGTCAGCAGTTGTAGCAATCTTGGGAAACCATGGCTTCGTGGCCAAGTAAGGTACAATCAATATGGCATATTGTACTTTTTCTTCCTCTATTGTGACTAGCACCTCTCTGAGCAGACTGAAAGGAAGAAAGTGATTGGCCCAAGAGAAGGAATAAGCATCAACCATGGATGCAGAACTATCAGGAAATCAACTACGATATACAGGCAACTGATGAGTAACCTCAGAAGCAAACATGTCGATAGTATGCTGGTAAAAATGATGACATATTTGACGGAAGACACTGAGAGATAGAAGAGTGCTTGTTTGACCTGGAGTATGAACAGCTGAGATGAGTATGTTTTCGACAAAACATCAAATATCGTGAGAAATTTTGAAGAAAGAAGTCTTCTTGCTGCCATAATTATTGAGATAAGATACAGCAGTGGTATTCTTAGTTTGAATACAAATATGACAAGGGCTAGTATCAGCTAAGTTCAGTAAAGACTTCTTGATGGCTTGAAGCTCCAGAAATTTGATGTGTTTTAGGTTAGATATCCTCCCCAGCCATAAGAAGAAAAGTCTGTTATAAAAATGTGGTCAGTTTGACTGTAACTGAGAAGGCAGCTCTTCATTAATGAAAGATGGGTTACCCATCATAAGAATTCAACCTACTTGACGATTATTTCATAGTATGAGAATGGGATTTATATATTTGGAGAGCTTTAGTTTTATCTCTTTCCAGTGATCCATAAAAGAAAATGCCCAATCGTAATACCAACAAATGTTGAAACATACATCCCAATTAACTGTTCAATAGGTCATATAGTTGGCTTGTCATCTGACAAATTTGTTTGGAGAAACCCAGAATCTGAGTTACTATATCATGTGGTAACCATAGAAGGAACTGTTGGGAGTCTACAACATGACCCAAATATTGAATTTATTGTTGAGGTTCAAGCACTGACTGCTTACAGCTAATAACAATTCCCAAATGGCTAAGTGTGTGTAATTGAATTTCTCTCTAAAACAAGTTTTTGCTGAGAGTTGTCCATACCTAGAGAAGCATCTACATGATGCGTACATCGGATGCTGTTGTAGTGAAAAAAGGCAAACACAGGTTGCATGATGTAGGTGAACAGGCAGGAAGCAGATGATAAACTGAAAAGTAAACATGTAAATTTGCAGAGAATTCCATGCCAAACAAATTTCAAATATTTTTGATGAAGATCATAGATGGAAATGCTGAAATATGCATCCATGAAGTTAATGGATGTGAAAAAATCACCCTTTTGAATCAATGGCAGTACACGAGATAAAGTATCCATCTGGAAATGGCAATACTCCATGTATTTGTTCAAGACCTTCAAATTGATAATTGGGCATATGGCACCATTTTTTCATAAAAAGAGATTTGAAATGAACTGCCCTGGATCATGATGGCAAAGAACAATGGTATCTTTATCCAGCAGATCAAGACACCTGCCTGAACAGGTTGTCATTCAGAAGGAGCGAAGTTAATCAGTGGAGGAATATTGTGCTGCATTGATGAAGATACAAATTCAATCCTATAAACAGTAACCGCTTGGAGGTTAAATTGGTCACTGGTTAAGTTTTTTTCAAATGCATAGAAAGGTTTGATTCTACCAGTTTTAGGAAAATCACAAACAGTTATGTCTTGGTTTGGTAAGTGTTGAACTACTGATGGCTTTGATAGGGTTTCTTGAAGCCTGGCCACTGCTTTTCTTAACTGTAGCCGGTATTTTAAGAGTTCTGCCAGAAATTGTAAAATTGTGGCGCCTGCCCAAAAAGGGCTGAATTTTTTTGTTTGTGAAAGATTTAGGTCTATTTGCAAGTGTAACCTTAGTTACCTCTGCCGTTTAAATATCTTTGGAGACAACGTCCCCAAAAAGGTGCTAGGAGAAAGGTCAATCCACAGCACAAAGAGATTTGTATTCGGCACTGAAAGTAGGTTTAATCAGAAACTGATGCTTAATAGAGAGGTCACACACAGTTGACCCTACTAAAGTAACCCAGTCCACAAGGTAAGTCGTGGTTTCTAGTGAATTATGATATCTTTCATTGAGGTTCTTTGTGTAGACTGGCTTTGTAGGTTAGAGCCTCATGCCCAAGAAGTTTCTGAGTGTCCAGCAACTGACAATCACATTTTTTACAGCGTGAGTGAAGATGGGTCCAAAATTCTGGACTTACTCTAGGAGCAGAAACAAGTGGACAATTTCTAGGTGATTTCTGAAAGATCAAACGCTCAAAACAAAAAGACTCTTCTCCACACCTGAGTATTGCCTTTATAGTGTGCGTCTCCTTTGTTCTTTTGTTTCTTTGAAATGAGGTGGAACAACTATCTCGTGCGAGACAATATGCCAGTGTTACATCCGACAAAGCTGGAATGCTTTATGGAAAAGAATGAAATTTGTTCAAATGAAGTTCATGGAGCAATATTTTCCTTTGTAATTGGAGGGGCAAGATTTTTGCCCCACCCAAAATTTCTATTTTCAGAACCAATGGTCCGATTTGAACCAAATTTGGTATGTGGTATTATTGGGTCATAAGTACTTGACTCATGCAAAAAATAATTGCTGTGTCCCTGTGGGTACCCCAGGAACTAAAAATATAAATAATTTCAAACGACCATATTACCCAAACCACATGGAACAGAGAACTGTTATTTGACCAGTAGAATTGAATGGTAAAAAAAAATTGCCATCAGTTGTGTCAGGGTGTGTTCTGTAGTGAGGGGGAGGGGGGGGGGGCGTCGAATAAATGCCGTGTCATCATTCCAGAACCAGTGATCAGAATCTTTTGATATTTAGTATACAGCATCCATTAGGGTGTGGGGGGAGGGGGAGGGGGGCAGATACAAGTTTGTTAAAATGAAGCCCCTTGGATCATATTTGGGCTGAACAATACAGGAACTCAAATTTTTAACGCAGGGCAATATGGGAAATAATCTTAAAAATCTTCTTCTTCATATTTATTTATTTATTTATTTATTGGTGTTTAAGGTCACATATTTATGCCTTCTTCTTTAGAATCACCAGTCATGTTTGACATACATCATTGTTATGAGAGTCAGATTCAAAATTGTTCAAATTAAGTCCCTCGGTTAATATTTGTGCCTTCTATTGAAGCGCGAATTTTAACTTAGTGTAATATGGGGTATAATCTTTAAAAATCTTATTCTTCAGATCCACTAGTCAGAATGCTTTCATATTTGGTATACAATATTTCTAGGGTGGGGAGGGGGGTTGTCAGATTCAAGTTTTTTCAACTTGGTTCTCTGGGTTCATATGGTAGCCCAAATCTCTGTCGGGAAGGGGGGGGGGGGAGGGATCAGAGGGGGGGGGGGGAAGCTTCAAGTATGTTCAAATCAGGTCCCTGGGTTCATATTTGGGCTCATTATGGTAGCCCAAATTTTAAATTAGTGCAATATGAGGAAATTTTGTTTAAAAATCTTTTTCTTCAGATCCACCAGTCAGAATGCTTTCATATTTGGTATACCACATCTCTGGGGGGTTCAGATTCAAATTGAGTGCCTGTGTTAATATTTGGGCTCTCTATTGGGTTAATATTTGGGCTCCCTATGGTAGCCCAAATTTTAACTTAGTGCAATATGAGGAAATTTCTTTAAAAATCTTCTTCTTCAGATTCACCAATCAGAATGCTTTCATATTTTGTATACAACATCTCTGGGGTGGTGCGATTCAAGTTTGTTCAAATCAGGTCCCTGGGTTAATATTTGGGCTCCCTATGGTAGCTCGAATTTTAACTTAGCCCAAAAGGAGGAAATTTATTTAAAAATCTACTTCTTCAGATCCACCAGTCAGAATCCTTTCATATTTGGTATACAACATCTCTAGTTCACTATTCAGAACTCTTAGTCTGATTTTAACAAAATTTGAAATGCAGCATAAGTGGGAAACAGATATTTTATTTATATGAAAAAGACTAAAATTCCAAATTTTTCCTGCAGCCCCATGGAAAATTCACATGAGTAGCTATCGGACACAATTGTGTGCTCAAAATAGAAAAATAATTCCAAGTTAATTTTATAAGGAGCCATGTTGCTGAAGAATTAGAAATGTTTTATTAAGTACCTAGAGGTATGTTAACTAAGATTAATAAACATAGGTTGTATCAAGGGCCTCCATAGGGAGTTCCATTTTTTTCATTATGAATAACTGAAGAAAAGGCATGATGCTTGGACTATTTTAGTCACTCCTGAGGGGCTCAAGGATTGACAATGGGTTTTATGGAGACTGATTGCTTTATGTAGATTCATTCTTGGCCTCTGTTTATATCGGGCTCTGTCCAAGGTGAGCGATTCAGGCCCCATGGGGCCTCTTGTGTTTGGATGCAATCTGGACTATATTTCGGGCCTCTTGTGTTTGGATGCAATCTGGACTACATTTCCAGAAATTCTAAATTTTCTATGATTATTAATTATTTGTCCGAAATATCGATTTGTCTGAAAACAAAACACTTTTCCAGAATTTTTCTGTTTTTTTTTTCACATTTTGTTTGGCCCATCTGTAATGTTTTGCTTTTTGGTGACAAGTTGTTTCAAAAGCATTTTTCTGATTGCTTCTGGACTACACTTTTTACCACTAAATTCTGGCAGTTTTTTCTTCATTTCAGATATCGTTACCTGCCTTTTCTTCATGCACTCTCATTTCAGAAATCTGTTTTCCCTGTCTGTCAACAGACATGGCTTCCCAGGATGTCTCCTGTCCTTTACTCCACCTGTTTTTCTTTTATATGTTCTCCAGATATTCTGTATAGTTCCTCGATAGAGATATTTTCTAGGGATATCAAGCAGTTTTTCCTGGATTTCTCCCTATGACAGACCAATTTCCTGAAATGAACCATCTGCATTCTTAGATTGTTAGCTCACCTGACTGAAAATCAGGGTGAGCTTTTCTGATCACTTTTTGGTCCGTTGTCTGTCGTCCGTCGTACGTCGTGAAGGTGGTGTTTGGGTCATTTTCTCCCAAGCCACTGGCTACAGTTCAATGAAAATTCACATGAGTAGCAGTTATATAGGGGCATTTGGGTTTTTCTTCATATTGGGTTTCTGCTCATATTGAGGAGGGGGGGTGGGGGCCAAAATGCACAAAATTTTTTAAAATCTTCTCATGAACCAGCCTTACCAGAGACTTGATATTTGGTATGCAGCTTCCATTTGAGTGTAGACTCAAGTTTGTTCAAGAGAAGTTTGACGGGCAATCTTTGCCTTTGTTCTGGGAGGGGCAAGAATTTTGGCCCCGCCCAGAATTTCTATTTTTTGAACCGAGAGGCCAGTTTGAACCAAATTCAATATGAGGTATTATTGGGTTATAAGTACTTGAATTATGCCAAAAGAATTTTTCCTGCAGCCCCGTGGGAACCACAGGAGCCAAAAATAGAAAAAAATGAAAACGTCCATATCTCCAAAACTGCACGGCACTGAGAATTTTTATTTGGTGTGAGGCTTCATTGGGACCAACAGAAAGGAATGGTAAAAAAAAAATTGCCATCGGTTTTGTCATAAGGTGCTTTTTCGGGACTTTGAAAAAAATGCTGAGTCAGCATTTTTTAACACTGCGGGCAATGGGAAAAACATTTAAGACTACTTTTCTCCCAAACCACTGCTCCAAAAACATTTCATATTTTACAAATAACATCTTTGGAACATTGATTTACATATTGTTGAAATCAAATCCCTCAGTCCATATTTGGGTTCCCTATGGGTGCCCAAGTGTTCAAATTAGTGCAATATGAGGAATATTCTTTAAAAATCTTCTTCTTCGGATCCACAAATCAGAATCATTTGATATTTGATATGCAGCATCCTTGGGGGGGGGGGGGGGGGGGGGGGGGGGGGGGGGTTATTCAAGCCAAGTCCCTGAGTTCATATTTGGGCTCCCTGTGGGAGCCCGAATTATAATTTAGTTCAATATGAGGTATATTCTTTTAAAATCTTCTTCTTCGCATCCACCGGTCAGAATTTTTTGATATTTGGTATACAGTATGCTTAGGGAGGTGAGATTCAAGTTTGTTCAAGCCAAGTCCTTCGGTTCATATTTGGGCTCCCTTTGGGAGCCCAAATTATAACTTAGTTCAGTGTCCATATCCAAACCAACAGGGAGTATTTCGATTCAGTTGTCAAAAGTTAGCTCAAGTATCTATATTTTTCTTCCAGGTGTTCTGTAGATATATATATATATTGTTTTAGGGCTGTATAGATGTGATTTTTAATAAAAGATAGTTATATTAGTGTTTTGTTTAGTTTCTTTATCGGATATCAGTGGCGTGTTCCCTATCTTCGCGCGGGTCATTTTCGGTGTTTTGTTTTTTGTTTTGTTTACGAGTTCGACCGCTTTTTAAAATTCAAAATTCAGGCTATGGATGGTAAGTGTTTCGTGACGCGAGAAGTTCAGACCAGCAGGGCAGAGATGGTTAGTATAGGTGTCCAGGTGGGGGGAGTGGTTGAGGCCAGCACAGGGGGTGCTACTGCTAGTGAGTTACCAACGGACGGCCAGCGGTCGGGTGTGTGTAGGCACTGCCATATGGTGTATGTGGATGGGTGTGAGTTGGGGGAGTTGGTGTGCCATCTGCGTAGAGCTAATGCAGCTGTTAGAGGCATATGTAAAGTTGGAGGAAGAGGTGCAGGTGGTGAGGAGGAAACTGGGGAGGGCAGGAAAGTCTGGTGTTACCCCAGTTAGGGTGGCATTCGATGGGGGATGGAAGGTGGTGGGTAGTAGGAAGCGGACTTTTGACATGGATAGTGGGTCTTTTGGGAATAGGAAGGTGCGTCGGGTTGAGGGTAGAGGAGAAGTAGGGGCTAGAGTGTCAAATTCCCAGGCTAGTAGTGTGAGTCGGGGGGCGAAAAGGCATATTCTTATAGAATCGGATAGTGAGGGAGATAGCGATGACCATGTGGAGTCTGTCAGGGCAGGAGCCAGAGGGAAGGTTAGGAAGGTGGTAAACGAGGACAAGGTGGCTTGTAGTGGGAGTGGGCAGAAGGTGGGGTGCAGTGTCCAAAATAGATTCAGTGTGTTAGGTAATTTCGAGAATTCTGAGGAGCAGGTTGGGTCTGAAGAGGTGGATGTAGGCATGGGGGTTAGTGTGGCGAAGTGCAAGATTGCGAGCCGGCCCAGTGGGGACAGAGGTGGTAACAGGGGTAGTAGGGGTAGTAGGACGGGAAAGAGGACAGGAAAGGACAGGAAGAGGCAGTTGGTGGTTGCAGGGAGTAGTATAGTGCGGGGGTTGGATAGGGTGGTGTGTGGGCCCGACAGTGTCAACAGTACCAATTTGTGGATTCCGGGGGCTAGGGTGGAGGACCTAAGGGACAGAGTGGATGGATTAGTAAAGGGGTCAGGCCCAGACCCAGTGGTTGTTGTACACGTGGGGACCAACAACATCAGGGAGAGAAAATCAGTTCAACTTATTGAGACTTACAAGGACTTAATAACTCAACTGAATGCCAAGAATGCACAGGTAGTGGTTTCGGGGCTTCTCCCAGTACTAGGTGGTGGGGCGAGCGTAATTCGCGGATCATTGGGACCAACGAGGAATTGGGGGAGTATTGTAAGGAACTTGGGATACCCTTTGTAGACAATTGGGGGTCGTTTTGGGGCAGAAATGACCTATATGGAAGGGATGGTCTCCATCTTAGCCCAAGGGGTACAGAGGTTTTAGGAAGAAATATGTTGCAGGTGGTGGAGCCTTTTTAGCTCACCTGAGCGAAGCTCAAGGGGAGCTTAACTAATCACTTTCTGTCCGTCGTCCGTCGTCCGTCGTCCGGCGTCCGTCGTCCGTCGTCCGTCGTCGTCCGTCCGGCGTTAACTTTACATTATCGACTTCTCCTCCTAAACCACTAGCCCAATTTTATTCAAATGTTGGCTAAATGTTTATTACCTAATGCCAATTCAGATTTGTTCAAATGAAGTTGCCCCTCCTCCTGGGTGGTGCCACACCCCCAAGGGGCACCAAAATCTTTGTAAATCTTCTTCTCATGAACCAGCAGTAGCAGAGACTTGATATTTGGTGTGCAGCTTCCTTTTGAGGTGTAGACTCAGATTTGTTCAAGAGAAGTTTGTGGGGCTATACTTGACGTTGTTATGAGAGGGGCAAAATTTTTTGCCCCGCCCAAAATTTCTATTTTCCAAACCGAGAGGCTGATTTGAACCAAATTTTATGTGAGGGCTTATTGGGTCATGAGTACTTGATTTATGCAAAAAAAAATTTTCCCGCAGCCCCGTGGGAACCACAGGAGCTAAAAATAGAAAAAATTTAAAACGCCCATATCTCCAAAACTGCACGGCACTGAGAATTTTTATTTGGTGTGCAGCTTCCTTAGGACCAACAGAAAGGATTGGTAAAAAAAAATTGCCATCGGTTTTATCATAGGGTACAGTTTCGGGACTTTGAAAAAGTGCTGAGTCAGCACTTTTTAACACTGTAGGCAATGGGAAAAACATTAAAAAATCTTCTTCTCCAGATCCAGCAGGCAGAATCTTTTGATATTTGGTATGCAACATTGTAGGGTGGATCTGATTCAAGTTTGTTCAAATCGGCCCCCTGGGTTCATATTTGGGCTCAGTATAGGAGCCCGATTTCGAACTTAGTGCATTTCAGGCAAATTTCTTAAAAAATCTTCTTCTCCAGATCCAGCAGGCAGAATCTTTTGATATTTGGTATGCAACATTGTGGGGTGGATCTGATTCAAGTTTGTTCAAATCGGCCCCCTGGGTTTATATTTGGGTTCAGTATAGGAGCCCAAATTTGAACTTACTGCATTTCAGGCAAATTTCTTTGAAAATCTTCTTCTCCAGATCCAGCAGGCAGAATCTTTTGATATTTGGTATGCAACATTGTAGGGTGGATCTGATTCAAGTTTGTTCAAATCGGCTCCCTAGATTCATATTTGGGCTCACTATAGGAGCTCGAATTCGAATTTAGTGCATTTCAGGCAAATTTCTTCAAAAATCTTCTTCTCCAGATCCAGCAGGCAGAATCTTTTGATATTTGGTATGCAATGTTGCGGGGTAGATCTGATTCAAGTTTGTTCAAATCGGCCCCCTGGATACATATTTGGGCTTACTATAGAAGCCCGAATTCGAACTTAGTGCATTTCAGGCAAATTTCTTAAAAAATCTTCTTCTCCAGATCCAGCAGGCAGAATCTTTTCATATTTGGTAAGCAACATTGTGGGGTGGATCTGATTCAAGATTGTTCAAATCGGCCCCCTGGGTTAATATTTGGGCTCAGTATAGGAGCCCGATTTCGAACTTAGTGCATTTCAGGCAAATTTCTTAAAAAATCTTCTTCTCCAGATCCAGCAGGCAGAATCTTTTGATATTTGGTATGCAACATTGTAGGGTGGATCTGATTCAAGTTTGTTCAAATCGGCCCCCTGGGTTCATATTTGGGCTCAGTATAGGAGCCCGATTTCGAACTTAGTGCATTTAGGCAAATTTCTTAAAAAATCTTCTTCTCCAGATCCAGAAGGCAGAATCTTTTGATATTTGGTATGCAACATTGTGGGGTGGATCTGATTCAAGTTTGTTCAAATCGGCTTCCTAGATTCATATTTGGGCTCACTATAGAAGCTCGAATTTGAACTTAGTGCATTTCATGCAAATTTCTTAAAAAATCTTCTTCTCCAGATCCAGCAGGCAGAATCTTTTCATATTTGGTAAGCAACATTGTGGGGTGGATCTGATTCAAGTTTGTTCAAATCGGCCCCCTGGGTTTATATTTGGGCTCAGTATAGGAGCCCAAATTTGAACTTAGTGCATTTCAAGCAAATTTATTAAAAAATCTTCTTCTCCAGATCCAGCAGGCAGAATCTTTTGATATTTGGTATGCAACATTGTGGGGTGGATCTGATTCAAGTTTGTTCAAATCGGCTTCCTAGATTCATATTTGGGCTCACTATAGAAGCTCGAATTCGAACTTAGTGCATTTCAGGCAAATTTCTTAAAAAATCATCTTCTCCAGATCCAGCAGGCAGAATCTTTTGATATTTGGTATGCAACATTGCGGGGTGGATCTGATTCAAGTTTGTTCAAATCAGCCACCTGGATTCATATTTGGGCTCACTATAGAAGCTCGAATTCAAACTTAGTGCATTTCGGGCAAATTTCTTCAAAAATCTTCTTCTCCAGATCCAGCAGGCAGAATCTTTTGATATTTGGTATGCAACATTGCGGGGTGGATCTGATTCAAGTTTGTTCAAATCGGCCCCCTGGATTCATATTTGGGCTTAATATAGAAGCCCGAATTCGCACTTAGTGCATTTCAGGCAAATTTCTTCAAAAATCTTCTTCTCCAGATCCAGCAGGCAGAATCTTTTGATATTTGGTATGCAACATTGCGGGGTGGATCTGATTCAAGTTTGTTCAAATCGGCCCCCTGGATTTATATTTGGGCTTAATATAGAAGCCCGAATTCGCACTTAGTGCATTTCGGGCAAATTTATTAAAAAATCTTCTTCTCCAGATCCAGCAGGCAGAATCTTTTGATATTTGGTATGCAACATTGTGGGGTGGATCTGATTCAAGTTTGTTCAAATCGGCTTCCTAGTTTCATATTTGGGCTCACTATAGAAGCTTGAATTCGAACTTAGTGCATTTCAGGCAAATTTCTTAAAAAATCTTCTTCTCCAGATCCAGCTTCAGAATCTTTTCATATTTGGTAAGCAACATTGTGGGGTGGATCTGATTCAAGTTTGTTCAAATCGGCCCCCTGGGTTTTTATTTGGGCTCCGTATAGGAGCCCAAATTTTAACTTAGTGCGTTTCAGGCATATTTCTTAAAAAATCTTCTTCTCCAGATCCAGCAGGCAGAATCTTTTGATATTTGGTATGCAACATTGTAGGGTGGATCTGATTGTGATTCATGAACGTATTTATTTGTAAAGTTGATAGAATCTTAGACAAAATTTGCAGAAAAGATCTACTATAGAAGGGGTGGTATCCAGGGTGAACCGTTTACCCAAATCTAGCAGTACTAATGCATTATTCACACAAATCTTCGTTCAAATTTTATGACCCCTCATTGGAACACACGCATTCAGCTCATTCCAACAAAGGTCATATGCCATGTTTTCGAGACAAAGGAATAAAAATTTTAGTTATTCATGAAATTTTTAGGCAACTGTTGTCTGTTATTCACATTGCTTCATGAAATTTCAGTACTTTTAGAAGTTACCTCAGTAATCAAGGGTTAATTCCCCTTAATTAAATGTCGCCTCTAAAAAACAACCACTTTGCATATCTTACCTTTTTACCAGCATAACTGCCAAAACTTGTCAGCATTCTTCGCAAAAATCGCTATTCAAATTTTAATTTTTGTCTCTTAAACATACATGTACTTATCGCTTGTAAATACCCCATTGGAATGAGCTTTTTGAGCTCATTCCAATGAGAGGTCGCACACCATGCTTTTTGAGTCAAAAAAGCAATTTTTTTAGTTATTCCAGAATTTCGTACGTAAAACACAGCTTTATGACTTCACATTAAAATGAGCTCTCTAAGCTTGTTCCAATCAACATTCACGCACTATGTCTTTCACACAAAAAATAAAATTTTCCATTTATTCAGGAATTTTGTTTGCAAGAACACTCTTACCCCCCCCCCCCCCCCCCCCCACAAACACACACACACAAACACACACACACACACACAAACACAGACACACACATCTAAAAGTTCGTCAGCAAAAAAACAGTTACTTCAATTTTTAAATGCATTATAGGAACAACTTGCCTAATCAAATTTAAATACTTTTGCATCATTCTGTATCTAGAACAAACCATTTACCATATCTTTACGCAAAATTCTCCAGCATCATTCACAAAAAAACACCATTATTTATATATTCACATTTCTGTCTCAAAAATATACCTGATCTTCCCATACCCCTATTGGAATAAGCTGTTTGAGCTTGTTCCAATGATGATAAAAAAAAATAAAATTTGTGAAAATTTTTGTTTTCTTGCATGCAAATATATACATGTAGCACATGGAAGATATCCACAGTTGGGGAGAGATGTCCAAGGCTATCTCTTCACATTCCTTGTTTGTGCTTCATGCTAAACCAGTTTGTCTGCAGAGATAAATTTGCTTTATTAAAAATCATTGGAGATTGGCCACACACCAATGATTTTAAATAAAACTAATTTTAGGTAACAAATGTTGAACTTCAAACAAAATCTATCACTCAACCAGTTAATGTTGATGAGGCATGACATGGTGAAGGTGACCTAAAATACTTCTTAGAGTCACTTTGTCAGGTGAGCGATTAAGGCCACGTGGGGCCTCTTGTTTGGTATAGGGAGGGGAGGGGGGGGGGGGGTCAGTGAAGGGGGGAATAATTACAGAAAATGTGTCACGAACCATAGGTGTAAAAAATGGGACAATGGGGATAAGGAAAAGGGACCAAAAATCCAAATCAATAGGAATAGCTTCCCAAGGAAAGCACAGGTACACAAAGTGGGATATACAAACATACAGGGACTAGATAATAAAGGGACCAGTAGGCAGAAGCCAATGAACCTAGACACCCTGAAAGTGGGTTATAGCAACATCCAGGGTCTCCACCGGAAAGTAAGTGAAATTGCTACATTGATTGAGGAAGAGGAGTTTGATGTCATGGGCTTAAGCGAAACGTGGGTAAGACACGAGGAACGGGTAGACCAAGTAAGGGGGTATGTATGGATAGGTGTAGGGCGAACGGAAGGCCAGAAAAAAGGGGGAGGGGTAGGCATGTACATTAAAGAGGATTTAAAACCATCGCTGATCACAGACCTGGAAAACATCAGCACCCCGGCTGAGGTATTGAAGGAAATTGGATGGGTAAGGATCAGTCTGAAAAACAAAAGTATTGCCCTTGGGGTTGTGTATTGTGCGGTGGAGGGAAGCAAACCCGAATGGAATGATTCAATATACTCAACACTAAGGTCCAATATCACCGAATTACAAAACAAGGGGCTCGGTATACTTCTGATGGGTGACTTTAATGGCCACATAGGTAATGATGAAGAAGGCATAGAGGGTGGGGACAATGAAGTCAACAGGAATGGAAGGAAACTGTTGAACTTCACAAACGAGCTCGGTCTGAAGATTCTGAACAGGGACGCGAGGTGCAAGGGGAAATGGACCTGGGAGAGGAACGACAGAAAATCAATAATCGACTACATCCTCACAGATATTAATTTATGGAGGGAGGTGATAGGGGTAGAAGTGGATGATGAGGGTAAAATGGAGGTGGATAGTGATCACAACTTGATTACAGTGACGATCAGGGCCAAAACTCTAGTAAAAAGCAAAGGAAGCTCTAAGGAGATTTGGGAACTCAAAAAAGATGCTGACTGGGCGAAGTTCAATGAAAAACTGAAACCAAAGCTTGCAACCGTACCCAAGAGGGGCAGTGTCCAGAAGATGGCCGACGTCATAGTTGCGAGCCTGGTGGAGGCAGGAAAGGAAAGTGTAGGAAAGGTCAGGGTGCCAACATGGGAACTTGGGTACAGAGTGAACGAAGAACTGAAAAGGGCCATAAAGGGAAGAAAAGCTAAATGTGCTGCATACAGGAGAAGTAGAAAACTTAAGGGGGCGGAAAGCAATGACGCCACAGTTGCTAAGGAAGAATACCACCAAGCACGAAATAATGTAAATAAGATTAAAGACGATAATCAAAGAGTACGAAATAGCAGTCTTATTAGGACGATAAGAACGACAGGGGGGTCGAGTTCGAACGTATTTTGGAAATGGGTGAATAAACGTAACAAAGGAAGTAACCCACAGAGTATTAAAGTTGATGGCAGAGTTACAGACGAGCAAGATCAAGTCGCATCAGAACTAGTCAAGCACTGGGAAAAGGTAAACGATAAGCGATGGGGCATGGGGAGCCCATCAGAGTGTCCGAATCAGGTCGAGGAAAACCTATCGAGCTTCGTGTGCAGCGAAATTAAAATGGAGGAGGTGCGAAAGGTGATATCAAAATTAAGGGATGGAAAAGCGGGAGGAGTGGATGAAATTCCTAACGAGTTTATCAAAAAAGGGGGAGAGGAACTCATGAAAAGCCTAACTGCCCTATTCAATCTAGCCATAGAAAATCAAGAGGTCCCAAAGGAGTGGAGAGAAAGTAAAGTGACATTTATTCACAAAAAGGGGGAAAAAGACGTTTTGGATAACTATCGAGGGATCTCTGTCAGTAGCAACATTGGAAAGGTTTTCTGTAAAGTCCTGTATAGGAGACTAGAGGAGGTGATTGAGGAGAAGGGTTTTTTGGGAGAAATCCAGAATGGCTTCAGGAAGGGAAGGAGAGTTACTGACCATCTTTTCACACTATCCCAAATGATAGAATCCGCGAAAGCAAAAATGAAAAAGATGTTTATGGCCTTTTTGGATGTCAAGAAGGCATACGGTAGAGTATGGAGGAGGCGAGTTTGTTGGAATTATGAAAGCATTATATAAAGATGTACAGAGAGAACTTAGCCTGGGAAACATTACAACGAAACGTGTGCCTATGAAGATAGGCCCAAAACAGGGGTGTATCCTTTCGCCGATCCTGTTTGCATTGTACATCAAAGGTTTAGGAGATGAACTCCTGTGTAGCGAGGATGGGGTAGCAGTTGGGGACTTGAAGATCCCAGGACTATTTTTTGCAGACGATATGGTTCTAGTGTCAGAAAGCGAAGAGGGGCTAACGAAAATGCTGGGAATTGTTGGGAATTATGGGAGCAAATGGAGACTCAAACTTAATGAAAGCAAGAGCAAAGTTATACCTGTGGGCCGCAAAGTGGACCCCACTTGAAGATTGAGAGTGGGTGAGTTCTGCATTCCGGAAGGGAGCAGCAAACTTCTCAGTGTGGGAGAGACGGGTGATTACGAGTATTTGGGGGTAAATATAAACATTACAGGAAGAGGCATCTACCGGAACCACACAAATAAATTGATTCTGAAGGGGAAGCGAATCCTTAACCAATTGAAACTTATAGGGAGAAACAGTTTCAATAAGGTTTTCGTGGGGAAAACCATTTGGGAAATGGTGGGGCTGCCAAGTATAACATACGGTACGGAAGTGGTACCCCTAAACCAGACAGCCGTAAAGAGCTTGGAAATCCTGCAGAACGATGCAGGCCGATGGATAACGGGGTCGAGTAATGCCGCAGCACTAGAAGCAATCAGGGGTGAGCTTGGGTGGATGAGGATCAAGGACAGGATAGACCTGTTGAAGCTCGGTTATCTTAATTATTTGGTAAATCTCCCCGACAGCCGCTGGTGTAAAGTAATGTTCCTGAGAATTTTCAACTCAAATATCAAAACGGGGTGGATGGTCCAAGTGAGGGAGCTAGTAGAGAACTACTCATTGGAGATCTCAGACCTGGACGTTGGGGCAAACCAGGGTAAAAAAATCGTCAGAGAAAGGGTCATGGAGGATTGTAACCGTAATTGGCGAGAGGGGGTCAAATCAAAGAGGTCTTTGGGTGGCCTGCGTGATAAAGAGAAGCCAGGTTTTGAAGAGTACCTTGATGGCACCTTTGGGGGGTCACTGTTTTTCAAGCTGAGGTCGCGATCCCTGGAGCTGAGGGGAAAAATTGGGAAAGACGGTGAAAGGGAGTGCCAGATGTGTAACTTGGACATGGTGGAGACCCTGGAACACTTTCTTCTAGAATGCCCAAAGTATCAGCCTAAAAGAATGAGATTCACTGGGAGTATAATGGGGAAGTGGGATGGGAGAGTGAAGGACATGTGGTTAGGGGGAGACTCAAAGGAGAGGGTTAATATGCTAATCGGAGAGATTGGGAAGAATGGGACAAGGGATATCATCAAGCAGTGTCTCCGAGTGTTGGGAGGAGAGGAGAAGCGTGGGAATACGGAGGCAGTTGGGAGTACAGGGATAACCATGGCCTTCTCGTCCGAGAACCGCGACAAATCAGCGGCTGGCCAAAGTGTTATTATTATTAGTATGAGGAATATTCTTTAAAAAAACATTTTACAGATCCACTAGTCAGAATCTTTTGATATTTGGTATACAGCATTCTGAGTGGGCTGAGAGTGAAGTTTGTTAAAACCAAGTCCCTGGGTTCATATTTGGGCTCACTGTGGGAGCCCAAATTATACCAAAATTTCTATTTTCCAAACAAAGAGGTCGATTTGAACCAAATTTGATATGAGGGCTTATTGGGTCATAAGTATCTAATTTATGCTGAAATTTGTTTTCCTGTTGTCCCACGGGAACTGCAGAAGCTAAAAATAAAAAAAATTAAAATGCCCATATCTCCAAAACTACATGGCACTGAGAATTTTTATACGGTGTGAAGCTTCCTTAGGACTGGCAGAAAGGAATGGTAAAAAAAAATTACCATCGGTTTTATCATAAGGTACTTTTCCAGAACTTTTAAAGAGTGCTGAGTCATCATTTTTTAACACTGTAGGTAATGGGAAAAACATTGAAGAATCTTCTTCTCCAAACCACTGCTTCAGAAGCTTTCATATTTGGGCTCCCTATGGGAGCCCGATGTATAACTTAGTTCAGTATGAGAAATATTCTTTAAAAATCTTTTTTTCTGATCCTCCAGTCAGAATCTTTTGATATTTGATTTTTAGCTCACCTGAGTGAAAGTCAGGGTGAGCTTTTCTGATCAATTTTTGTCTGTCGTACGTCGTGTAGGTGGTGTTTGGGTCTTTTTCTCCCAAACCACTGGCCACCTTTTAATGAAATTTCACTACTCCTTTCGATATCAGAAAACTCAACTCCTCATTTGGTGAGGTCTGTTGGCCGTCGTCGTCCATTGTCTCGTCCGTCGACCGTTTAGAGCTTATTAGCGCGATAACTCAAACAAACGAATACAAATCTCGCTGATTTTTGGTATATGCTTATCTCAATAATATTCTAATCAAGTTTGACAACCAGTGATGTCCATTTTTTCCATCCAGAGTTATGCTGCATAACTCTGGATGGAAAAATCGGATGGTACTGGTTATCGAACTTGATTACTTCAGCCCCTTTAATTGATTTTAGGAATCTTTACGTCTTCAGCATGATACCTAGAACAAACCTCTACCAATATGGCTGATTTTTGGTATATGAGTTTATGCCAATAATATCTTGATCAAGTTCGACAACCAGTCCTGTCCGTTTTTTCTATCCAGAGTTATTCTCCTTACTTGATAGCTTGTTAGCATGATAACTCAAACAAATGTTGACCAGTCTGGCTGATTTTTTTTTTTGGCTTCAAAATGGATTTTGAAGAATTTAGATTCATTTTATGGGAAAAAAAAATTTGCCATGTATGACCCATTCCCCTGCCCCAGAGTGGGTGGGTGTCAGGTGAATTTATGGGGATGGGGGGGGGGGAGGGGGGGGAGGGGGCTCCAAAGTGCATTTTGAAGGATTTAGATTCATTTTAATAAAAAAAAAAGTGATCCCTATGACAATGCATCCCCCACCTCCACCTTGGCCAAACTGCATTTTGAAGGATTTAGATTAATTTGGTGCTGAAGAAAAAAGAATATCCCTACAACCAGACCCAGATGTTTAGCCTCAGCCTTGCTGCATGTTTGGCATGGGCCACCAAAAACCGAGACCCAGCATCTGTGATGTTTACCTCTTGTTAAATTTGTCATTTGTTGTTGTCAGTTAGTTGATGATTGGTTGACCTATAATTATTGTCACTTTGAACTCCAGAAATTTAATACATGTACTTCATTCATTTCATACATGTGGATGGCACATTGTAATGGCAGTGAGAATTGATTCATCACCTTGGCACCAAAATATATTTTTGATAGGTCTCAAAGGCTTTGTTGTTCATTATTTCAGTGGGTTGTTTTTGATAAAATCGCTCTGTAACAAAACAATATTATAAGTTACAGGACGTCTACTTGCGAGTCTAATATTGATTGTGCTGAGCCTCACATGACGCCACACCTAGCAAATAAACATGCTGAAACGTATTAACCATGCTAACAAACGAATTAAATAAATTAAAACATCCGAAATGCTTCATTTTGAATATTTATCAGCAAACTGTCTTTTAGTTGCACGAAAATAGGTGAAAACTTGAGTCCACCGTTACTATTCGAACACGTTGATTGGTCAAATTAAACAGGTGGCATGATAATCACTCCTACCAAGTAATCTATAGGTATAATTATGTATCTTCGTTAGGGATCAACTGAATTAATAGTTAATCCATTTAATATGATTCCTATCAAAACATTTCTTTCTTAATCTTTTTGATCTTGCTTTTTAGCTCACCTGAGCGAAGCTCAAGGGGAGCTTTACTAATCACTTTCCGTCCGTCAGTCCGGTGTTAACTTTACATTATCGACTTCTTCTCACAAGCTATTGAACCAAATCTGGTGTGCATGTTTCCTATCACATGTCAATTCAAATTTGTTCAAATCAATTTGACCTGCCCCTTGGTAGGGTCACCCCCAAAAAAGTGAGCCTAAATCTTAAAAAATCTTCTTCTCATGAACCAGCAGTAGCAGAAACTTGATATATTAGGTGTGCAGCTTCCTTTTGGGGTGTAGACTCAGATTTGTTCAAGAGAAGTTCTAGGGGCTATATTTGCCATCGTTATGGGAGGGGCAAGATTTTATTTTTGCCACGCCCAAAATTTCTATTTTCCAAACCGAGAGGCTGATTTTAACCAAATTTGACATGAGGTTTTATTGGGACATAAGTAGTTAATTTATGCCAAAAAAATTTTTTACCATCGTCCCATGGGAACCGCAGGAGCTAAAAATAGAAAAAAATTAAAACGCTCATATCTCCCAAACTGCACTGCACTGAGAATTTTTATTTGGTGTGAAGCTTCCTTAGGACAAACAGAATGGAATGGTAAAAAAAAAATTGCTATCGGTTTTATCATGGGGTACTTTTTCGGGACTTTGAAAAAGTGCCGAGTCAGCATTTTTTAACACTGTGGGTAATGGGAAAAACATTTAAGACTACTTTTCTCCCAAACCACTGCTCCAAAAGCTTTCAAATTTCACATATAACATCTTTGGAAGATTGTTTCACATGTTTATTGAAAGCAATTACCTGGGTCTATATTTGGGCTCTCTATGGGACCCCAAATGTTTAAATTAATGCAGTATGAGGAATATTCTTTAAAAATCTTCTTCAGATCTACCAATAAGAATCTTTTGATATTTGGTATGCAGCATCCTTAGGGGGGTGAGATTCAAGTTTGTTCAAGCCAAGTCCCTGGGTTCATATTTAAGCTGAAAATTTGGGGTCCCGGTCCGGACTTAGAAATTTTGGACCAAAATCCAGAAATGAGTTTTTTGGGTTTTTTATGCATTTCGGTCAATTTTAAGACAAATTTTTTTACACTGAAAATTTGGGGTCCGGGTGGGACCTTGACCAAAATCCGGAAATTAGTTTTTTTTGGTTTTTTATGCTTTTTGGTCAATTTTAAGAAGAAAAAAAAATTTTAGTCTGAAAATATTTTGTTTGGGACTTCGAAAATTTCCAAACAAAAATAATTTTTTTTTTTTTTTTTTATGCGTTTATCGCAATTTTGGGACGTAAAAGTGCAGGAACTGAAAATAGAAGGAAAATCCTGTGTATTGTGTAGGCACAATCACTTCATCTAGTTGGTATATACTTTTCTTAGGAGGGGCATATGCAGCTTATTCAAGTCAAGTCCCTGGTTTAATATTTAGACTACCATGTCAGGTGAGCACCCTCAGGCCCCCTGGGGCCTCTTGTTGCTGATTCTTCTTGAATTTTTTTTTGTTGCAAAACAAAATAAAAAAGAAATTGCAAAGAAATATCTAAAAGGTAGTTAAGAGATTTTAGGGTTAACTTACCTTTAATTCTTAACCCACTGAGTACTTTCAAGATATTTTTCAGCAAATCTAGTCATGGATGCTATGAAGCAGCCATGACTAGATTTGATGAAAAATTCATCTGAATTTAATTTATAAAATCATTGATCAAAAAATCCATTCAGTTTACAATAGGAAAATTTGATTAATTGTGCCCAAATTATACTTATTTCTGTGGCAGGAGAAATCCTCTCTTGGGCAGGAATATCCGCCAGCAGCATGCACAGAGTTAAGCTTCATCTTTGTTTTATTCTTTTTTTTACACAAATCCTTTGCGAAATTTTTGTGCCATCTTCTCAAGACGTTCTGCCCATTAGCCTTTATCAATTGTAATATTTGTCATTTAAGAAAGGTGCATTAGAATAGTATTGACATGTTTTTATAACAAAATATCTGATTTGCATTTAGTTTTTCGTTAAACTGGACCGACAGTAACAAATATAATTTTTGACAATTATTTTAAATACTTGCTAATTTATTGTTGCATTGGCTTTCGGTTTAAATATGTATTTTCTCTATAAAAGCTTTCTTGATTAATGTTTTCTCATATGTACATAATATGTATGAATTGCTTAAATATTGCGTTATATGTGCCTTTTTAAAAATTCTAACTTTTCAAAGGGGCCTCAAAATTATGTGGTTGGACCAGTATAGCTTATAATTTATCAAGTCAATCCAAAGTATATGAAGCTAGCGGTAAAGTCCAAACATGGGCTATCAACACAATCTTGTGCAACAATGGTTATCAACACAATCCATACTTCTATCAGGCAACCAGTTAATCACCCATAGCATAGATACAGGGGATGGTGGCAATCCCCTCCCCATCCCAACGGCTCATCAGAAAATCTTGATAGATACATATAAAAAGTGTATTTAGAAGAAATAATTGTCAGTGATCATTTAGACTCCTTCCAATTGCATTTTGTCGACATCCATTTTTGTTTTAAATTTCCGATGTTGGTTACTGTTTACTCTAACTATATACATGGTGGTCAAGGCTATGAAATTTCTATTGGTGTGTTCCTCTTGTGGCATGTGGCAGTGCTTAAAAGCATTAACCCAGTGTACACTAATGTTGAAATATCAAAACTTCAAGTGGGAATATTTTCCCATAATGCAATTACTAGTAGGAATTTTACCAATTCAGTCTTGACATTCTGTCAAACAGATTGAATTGGTTGAAGTCCTAGCTGCGTTATTGGAAAATTAACTTCCTGAAATTTTATTATTTTGCCGTCAGTGTGTAGGGGATTAATTTCTGTCTGAAATTTTACGGTCTCACCCCACCACATAATAAAATTATGTATCCCTCTGTAATCACCCAAAAGTTTTCAGGCATACCCACCTCAAGAGCAGGGCAATATTTGTTGCAAAGAAACGTAATTAAAGACTGATCTTATAATCTTCATGTCAAGGTAGATGAAGGGTCAATGCATTTTAAAACTGTGTGTAATGAAGTGACTTCAAAAGAAATCTTATCAAGAATATACCAAATGCTTGCATATTTGTCAAAAACAATTTTTAATGAGGCTCCAGATGGCTCTTCAAAGGAAGCTTTATATAATATTTTGGAGTGCCATGACACCTACTTGAAAACTTGTTAATAAGGATACTGCAAAACATCTTTTTCAAAATGCTTTACCAGTGGCTCTGATTTTTGACACATGACTGCTTAACCCTATACCTAACATGAAAAGCAGACGACACTTGCAAAAAAAATTCTTGAATAACTAATTTTTTTCATTTTTTGTCTCAAAAACATAGGTTATGACCCCTCGTTGGAACGAGCTCAACGAGCTCGTTCCAACGAGGGTTCATAACCTATGTTTTTGAGACAAAAAATGAAAATATTGTGAAAATTAATTGGCGATTTTTGAGAATAGCGCTGGCCGGTTTTGGCCGTTACGTTGGGTAAAGGGTTAACTCTTTACAAAACACATAGGACATCCAAATTTGTTATTATGTGTACCCATACTATGTATGGTACACATAATCCCGGCATCCGGGGTGACCATCCATCTTTCGTCCGTCCATCCGTCTGTCCGTCCGGCGTCCGTATCCATTTCTTTGGCATTCGATAACTTGAAAAATATTGCTTGGATTGTCAAGTTACTTTATATTTGTGTTCAGGTTACTGATGTGCCAAACTGTATAGTTTTGGGTGTAAATCGGATAATTTGATCCTGAGATATTAACCCTTTACCCTTCAAATTGAAAATTCCTCCAATCCCTTTGGCATTCGATAACTTGAAAAATATTTCTTGGATTGTCTAGTTACTTTATATTTGTGTTCAGGTTAGTGATTTGCCGAGCTGTATAGTTTTTGGTGTAAATCTGATGATTTGATCCCGAGATATTAACCCTTTATCCTTCAAATTGAAAATTCCTCCAATCCCTTTGGCATTCGATAACTTGAAAAATATTGCTTGGATTGTCAAGTTACTTTATATTTGTGTTAAGGTTACTGATGTACTTAGCTGTATAGTTTTTGGTGTAAATCTGTTATTTTGATCCTGAGATATTAACCCTTTATCCTTCAAATTGAAAATTTCTCCAATCCCTTTGGCATTCGATAACTTGAAAAATATTGCTTGGATTGTCAAGTTACTTTGTATTTGTGTTCAGGTTACTGATGTGCCGAGCTGTATAGTTTTTGGTGTAAATCTGATAATTTAATCCTGAGATTTTAACCCTTTATCCTTCAAATTGAAAATTCCTCCAATCCCTTTGGCATTCAATAACTTGAAAAATATTGTTTGAATTGTCAAGTTACCTTATATTTGTATTCAGGTTACCGATGTGCCAAGCTGTATAGTTTTTGGTGTAAATCGGATAATTTGATCCTGAGATATTAACCCTTTATCCTTCAAATTGAAAATTCCTCCAATCCCTTTGGCATTCGATAACTTGAAAAATATTGCTTGGATTGTCAAGTTACTTTATATTTGTGTTGAGGTTACTGATGTGCCGAGCTGTATAGTTTTTGGTGTAAACCTGATGATTTGATCCCGAGATATTAACTCTTTATCCTTCAAATTGAAAATTCCTCCAATCCCTTTGGCATTCGATAACTTGAAAAATATTACTTGGATTGTCAAGTTACTTTATATTTGTGTTCAGGTTACTGATGTGGCGAGCTGTATAGTTTTTGGTGTTAATCTGATTATTTGATCCGGAGATATTAACCAGGGTTCATACAGCTCTTGAAAAACCCTTGAAAATGAGTTTTTTCTTGAAAAACCCTGGAATTTAAAATTAGCCCTTGAGAAACCCTTGAACTTTCAGAAATCTCTTGAAAAACCCTTGAATACCAAGCTATTTCCTGGGCATTGTAAATATATGTGTACTCGCCTTTTACTTATTTGTTGCACTTGTGTTGCTCAGTTAAAAAAAAACATAAAAAAGTATGGAACGTTTTACCAAGATTACTGTAACACAGGTCACACTTTGGGTACCAGTACTTCCTGACTTCCAAAGTCAGATCCGTGTCACATGAATCTTAGATTTTTAGAGCTCATACAACAAGCTGAATAGTATATGTAGCCCTTGAGAAAAAAAAGAAGCCCTTGAAAAACCCTTGAACTTTGTGAGCAAATTTTTGTATGAACCCTGTTAACCCTTTATCCATCAAATTAGACACTCCTCCAATCCATTTCTATATGTACCCATACCTTGTATGGTGTACATAATGTCAGCATCCGTGGTGGCCCTCCGTCATACAGCTTTCTACTAGTGCGCGTATGGGTACACATCTGACGATTTCATCGGCCTATTTTTTTTATAAATTTTTTTTCAAATTTTTCAAAACATTTCAACAAAACCATATTATGTGACCCCTCATTGAAATGAACTCGGATGCACAGTGTGCAGTTTTGCTTTAACCTGAACCCTTGTAATGTGATAGGCACAAATATTTGTGTGAAGAAAAATTTGGCAGTGGAGCAGACGACAGAATGAACAATCAATAAGTGAAGTAGACTGTAGTGACGATCAGTGATAATTTAATTCTACAGCTCTACAGAGCTGTAGGATTAAATTATTACTGAAACCCCTACAAGTACAGTAACAGATGGGATTCATCCATTTCTTCTATAAAATGGTATTATCCAAAGTGTTCGTGCTGAAAGGTTTAAGATGAAACTTTCACTTTCAGTTATTTTCCTGAATTACCAAAACACCTCATTTTTTGTATCCAGTAGACAGTTTATCATTCCCTCACTGGCATGTTCTTGACAAGCTTGTCCCACTGAGATGAGGTAGGGGGGTCAATTGCCATATTTTGAAGCAAAAACTGAAAAACTACCAGATTTGAGTGGCACCTTTTGTGTATAACGTCAATGGGATATGACCAATACCGTAGATTTGATATGTGCTGATACTCTCTTGAAATTTGTTTGTTTCCATTTGGGTGAGTAAATATTTTGTAAAATGAATCAAAACTTTTGATTTCTTTCAGGTTATTATTCATTTCGCCGCCCTGATGATGGATCCTGGCTTATTCTGGCTTTAATTGAAGAATTATCTGCTGTTACTCCAGAAACTGAGATACACACACTCATGAGAAGGGTGGTAGCAAGAGTGGCATTGGACTTTGAATCATGTACAGATGATCCAAAAAGTAATCAGAGGAAACAGATGCCTTGTATCACATCAACATTGACAAAGATGTTCTTTTTCAGAGATAAGGGTTGTTTAAAGGAAACTGCATTGTGAAATAGTTGACTAAAGGTGTTCCAAACTTGAACACAGAGTTGCAGAGTAATGTTGATGTAAAGTTCATTGCACCTCTGGATTCACTTTGCTCATTTTGTATTTGCTGAATATATAGAGGATGATTGGGCAATTGCTCAACTAGCCCACACTATTCACAGAAATCAGCATTCAATTATTTTAAGCTCACGTGGCCCTAGTCAGTCATTGTCCTTCGTCACTCATCTCCCGTAAACTTTTCACATTTTCATCTTCTTCTCTGGAACTTCTGAGCCGATGTGAACCAAACTTGGCAGGAATGGTCTATGGGAGGTCCTCCACAAACGATCCACATCTTGTACCCCTTACTTGAAAAACATGGCCTCCAGTGGCATTCTTTGATTCTGATTGGTCAATTTTTAAAAACCTTCTCCCCTGAAACTACAAGACCAAATGTTTTGAAACTTCATATGCTTGATAACTGGGACACCCTCTACCAATGATCCTCATGTAATATTGATTGGGTTGCAAACATGGCCTCAATTGCGGCCCATAGTTACCATGGAAACCCAAATAAGAAATCACATTTTCATCTTCTCTGGAACTACTGAGCTGATGTGAACCAAACTTGGCAGGAATGGTCTAGGGGAAGTCCTCTACAAACAATCCTCATTTTGTTTCTGTTGGATGAAAACATGGCTGCCAGAGGTATTCTTTGATTCTGACTGGTCAGTTTTCAAAAATCTTCTCCTCTGAAACTACAAGGTCAAATGTTTTGAAACTTCACCTGATTGATGATTGGCACACCCTCTATTAATGATCCTTATTTAATATTGATCAGGTTGCAAAGATGGCCACAATTGCGGCTCATAGTAACCATGGAAACTCTATGGGAAATCACATTTTCATCTTCTTCTCTGGAACTACTGAGCCGACGTGAATCAAACTTGGCAGGAATGGTCTATGGGAGGTTCTCTACAAACTTTCTTCATTTTGTTCCTGTCGAATGAAAAACTTAGCCACCAGAGGCATTCTTTGCATCTGATTGGTCGAGTTTCAAAAATCTTCTCTGAAACTACAAGGCCAAATGTTTTGAAACTTCACATGATTGATGACTGGGACACCCTCTTCCAACGTTCCTCATTTAATGTTGACCACGGAAACCCTGTGGGAAATCACATTTTCATCTTATTATCTGAAACTACTTGGCCAATCTGAACCAAACTTGGCACAAATAATGTTTGGAAAGTCCTCTGAAAACAACCATCATTCTGCTTCGCTCAGATGAAGGAGGATGGCAACTAGCTGTATTCTTTGATTCTGATTAGAATAATTGAGGGATATGCAGGTGAGCGATTACAGGCTCTTTAGAGCCTCTAGTTATGTTTTTGATAAAGTTTTGTCTCAAAAACATAGCTTATTATGCCCCCAACTTCAAAAGTCAAAGGGGTATCCAATGGAGACCTCCCTCCGTCCATCTGTCGTCCATACCAACATTTTCCCTTGTATATCAGCCACTGCTTCTCCAATTTGAAGGATATTTGGTGTTGTGACAGAGCATCATGGTGGAAGTGAGTTTCTTCCACACATTTTGTCCAGAGTTATGGCCCATTTTCACTCTTTCGACTTAGAAAATTTTCGGTGGTCGGAGGCATTGCCAGACGCTTTGCATTTCCTCTCTTGTTTCTGAACAATGAGGTGTCTAATGCTTGGGTTCTGAGTCACAAAATTGGAAATATTTTATTTTATTAATTAGTGAATTATTGCAATTTATCTAAAAGATATTTCTTGATATCCATCAACTTGATGGATAACAAGGAATATCCCTCAGTAGCTTCCTAAATGATGTCACACTTTGGCACATCACTTTACATTTGATACTGTTACAAGCAATTCAGGGCCAGTTTTACCAGCAGTACCAGAAGTTCATGCTGTTCCAAGCTGTACTGGTGATTCTAGGACTGAAAAGTTAGTTGTATAATAATAAAATAACAAACAAAAAATTAGATGTTTAGAAAGTGACTCTAGGAGTGATATTGAGCCTTGAACTGAGTAACTTTTCCGAAATACCTGGTTGTTTGATTTGCCCAGGAAGAGGGGTTTTGTTTTGACGAGTCCACACATCCAGTTCCAAATTTCTTGTTGGAAATTGACATTTAAAATGTTAAAAAAATTAACATTAATGAAAAATATGAGAATATTCTCATTTGTAGTATTATAATTATTAAATTTCACCTGTGAGTTGAACAGTTAGTTGGTTAAATTATCATCGGAACGTGGGACTATTTTTTTATGTTTGTGTGATTTGGCTAGTACAGGCTTGAAAGAACGATTAGTTTGTTATTGGTTTGAAACATATGTTTGCAACAGAATTTGGAAGAAATTTGCGCAGTAAAATGTCAATAGCATATAATAAAAGGAAAATTTTAGTGAATGCAGTGGAGCCCACTTAATTGGATATCTCTTAATTGTATATCCCTGTTAATTGAATATAATTTTCAAACACAAAACCATTTACCATACCTTCAGTACAAATTTGATCTGTTAATTGCATATGGGTTGCAGAGTAAACTCCTGTTAATTGTATATAAATTTTTGTAATATGTCGAAAAAATAACTGTGACACGCACCAAATTCCCCTTATATATCAACCTTTTTGGCCTCACTACATCCAATAGACATTTATTCCATTATATCTTGTTTGACAGAGCTCTATGAGCTCTGTCAAACAAGATATAATAGAATAAATGCTCAGTTTACCTCCAGATCACAGGAAACTGACCTAATCCCTGTTTATTGTATACTCCTGTTAATTGAATAATTTTCACTGGCAAAATGGATATTCAATTAACTGGTAAAGTGCTGAGTTTTTTCTGAC
This sequence comes from Pictodentalium vernedei, assembly GCA_031216915.1. NCBI lineage: Eukaryota > Metazoa > Mollusca > Scaphopoda > Dentaliida > Dentaliidae > Pictodentalium > Pictodentalium vernedei. The sequence continues at coordinate 778,912,550 of CM062297.1, read as the reverse complement.
AACAAATCAAAGCTCATCATATACTGCTCTATTACATTTAATTGGATAGTGCCTTATAGGCACTATCCAATTAAATGTCAGAGAGCAAGGTATTGTATAAAAAATCTGATTCATATCAGGGACAATAAAGGCTTCCTCAGGCAGAATGTAGCTACAGACTGTTGTTGCCTGTCACTTTTAGTGAAGCCCAAAATAGGGCTTCCAGCACTCTACCAGTTAAGAGGATTCTACTGTATCAGGAATTATCTTAGGAGTGTGGACTTGAAAGTTTTATTTAAGCACTCGTGAAAAATAATATTTCAGGTCCACCCAAATAGTGTAAATATCCTCTATATTAAAATTATGAACCAAGTTCAGTAAATTTGATTCAAGCCATGAATCACCAAGGCCCATATTCAGGGATGTTCTGAAGATGACCAACTGCAGGGAGGGGGGTTCATTGTCCTAACCATTATGGCTCAAGTCCTACTGCTGAATTGTTCCTTCTACATCATCAATGCATGTCTTCATTGAAGGCATGCCTTCATGATGTCATTGGAATATTAGTCTGTAAGGATTATAGTTCAAAGAGCTCTTGGACATTCATTCATGTTTGATGCACATGCTTCACTACTTCACATATCACACTCCAAATTGATCATGCCATGTTCTCAACAACCCTGATCAGGTTCCACATGCCTCCATTTGTATGACCAACTGCATGTGATATAAATCCCAAGTATCAAATCCAGTTCATAAGAAGGTACAAGATTACAAGCAACAGCCAACTGAAAAAATTATTGGGGGGTGGGGGGTGGAGGTTCATCCAATCCTTAGTTATGCCCCTGCTTAAATTGAAGTTAGCCTAAGGTTCATAATTTTTGTATAGAATTGCCAGGAATTTTAGATCCATTTTATTACTTGGACAAGTTGTTGAAAGTTATGTAAAAAAAGAAAATGCTTTCATATTGAAAATACTTCATTATGCGTGACTATATAACACATTTGTTTGGTGGTAATTATGTGATTAATCAATATATTACAGTGACAGATGCAGATCCAAGCCAAACAGAGATGGACTGGGCCAAGAAAAGTAAACGGGAAATGCATCAAAGCAGGCCCCGGAGAAAATTTTGCTGTTTCCTTCCATCTGGGCGATCAGTGGCAGACTAGACTGCTGATATATCAAAATGTTCTCTATGTGGACTGCCATTGGCAGTCCACATAGAAAACGTTTCAATATACCCGCATTTTATGCAATCAGATCCATTTCTCCTGTTGGGCGTTTTCACAAAATTTCAGGCATCAACAGGTATTGGGCTGCATCAATTTTGGGGGCCCAGGAGCCACCCAGGAGGGGACCCAACGGGAATTATCCCGCTGGACCATACACCCAGTCCGTCTCTGCTGCCTTAAAGTTCCAATGAAGCTGGCGTGTCTGCACTCGCCTTAGAGAAAAGCAAAGCAGTATGGTGCATCATAGTATTGTGACAATAAAAATACAATTGTCCCAAGATAGCCTGGTATTCCAGGGTTTTTACACTCATATTTTGAGATAAAATATAGTGTACCCTAACACTTTTTTCTTAGGGGCTCACTTGGGCATTCATGATAATTTATCTGCACATGAAGTTACTGGCATTGGAATTATGGCTGAAAGTTTGTTTCTGGAAAATAATTGTCAAGATTATGTCACTACACAGTTTAATGAAGAAAACATCAGGAAAATACTTCATTATGTCCATGTATATGCACTTATGTGTCCATCCCAACAAGAATCTATCACTGCCTTGGAAACAAAATTATAAACAATAATCATTTGTATAACATCTTACTCTTGTGCCAAACCAAAGATTTCTTGTAACTTCATTTTATGAATTAATTGAAATATTTGCTTAATGAATCTCAAAATATCTAGAGTAAGTGCACTTTCTTGTAAAATACACATGAATGTAAACACTTATAATGCTGAAAATGAGTACAAAATATTTCTGAATATACCGTACTAACCCAAGAGTAGGCCCATAATCGAAAAGATGCCCATCTACCAACTTTTCAGATTAAGTTTCAGAGTCCCCTCCTTGTAAATAAGCCCAGTCCCCTGACTTTGGAATGACAACATCAGCGACAGCCATTCTGGTAAGTTGTTGCAATGAAAAAGAACCCCTTACCCAATGTACATAATATCAAAATTTGTTATTTTAATTCTTTTTTTCAAATGTTTCAAAGAATTTCCACAAAACCATATCATGTGACTCCCACATTGGAACGAGCCCAACAAGTTTGTTCCAGTGAGGGGTCGCATGACATTGTTTTCTTGAAATTGTCTTCATTTTTTTCAACTGTTCGATTTGTAAATCACTTTGGCATTTGCAGCCGATTCGATATGTAAAGGGTTAATGCATCTTTGTCATGTGATTAACCCTTTACCCAATGCAGACGATATCAAAATTTATTATTTTAAATATCATTTTTTTTAATTTAAAAAAAAAATTCAACAAAACCATATCATGTGACCCCTCAATGGAACGAGCTCAATGAGCTCGTTCCAATGAGGGGGTCACATGATATGGCTTTGTAGAAATATTTTGAAAAATTTTCATTTTTTCAACTGTTCAATTTGCATATTATGCGGACGGATGCGGGCTATTCGTTAGGTAAAGGGTTAACTGAGTTACCTAAGTTTGTGTCAACTTGTAAAACTAAACCCACCCATATACCTATGCCCTCTTTTATTTCATGCACTCCCAGGGTTTATTCCCAGTTAGTATGGTAATCAAAGACTGTTGCAGGGTTTCTGCCATTTCTCTTGCCAACTTTTCTTCAACCAACAGCCGAACAGTAACATTGATACCTGTATAACATATCCATTACAGGGTTCCTTCCTGTCTTCATCCACTTACATGTAGCTTTGGTGGTGCAACAAATAACATAAGTTGACCAGTGATTGCAATAGAAATAATTAATGCTTGTGATTAGCATAAAACTTGAAGTGTGTTGGCCAAGCTATATCCTGTATGATTGCATTTAGCAATCGCTGTTTCATTTTCAATGTTTTTCTCTTCAAGTTCACATCGTCGGAAAATTTATAAGAGGTGGACTGTGTGAAGTCAGATTGTTGGTTGGCATTATGTATCAGCAGTTGTTATCAATCTTTGCCGGGAGCGCAGTTGCTTAGTAGTAAACTGTTGGACTTCTATGCTAGAGGTCCCGAGTTCGATCCCCATCCTGGACGACCTACATTGTGTCCTTGGGCAAGGCACTTTATCCCGGTTGCCTACATGGGGGCACGATGACTGCCATGTACTAAGGCGTACTGCACGTCGTGGGGCACATGTCTTCAACTGCTGGAACCCTGCTTGAGCGGAGCTTGAACAGAGTTAGAATGTTGAGGAGCTGACAGCTACTCGTCAATGCTCGGTGGTTCTCTCCGAGTATTCCGACTTCCTCCATCCATAAAACAGTCACAATTAGCCATTGTGCATAAGTATGTGACCTTAAACACCAATAAATAAATAAATATATCAATCTTCCCCACTAAAAAGTTAAATTCTGTTTTCACAGTTTCCAGCATATGGTGCTTTAGTCTGATAAAACAAAAACTTTTCATTGCAAGGCACACACCAAACTGTGTAACTAACAAGATTTTTTGTCTATCAAATCCTGATTTTCCCCATGGACCAGCATCAACATTTTTTCCTTCTATTGTTGTATTCATCAACTGGTAGAGTGCTAAATTATTTTTGGTCATCAAAATTTATCCACATGTCTTTGCCTTGAAACAGTTCATTGGAGAGAGCCAACAGGCATTATCCCATAAATTGTAGCAAGGCAAATCCTTGCAGATGAAATAATTATGAAGGATAATAAGAAGCACATCCACGGGATATGAAGCCTTTAAGTTGCGGTATGTACACTCCAGATAAAGCCCAAATATGGGCTTCCATCACTCAACTAGTTAATAATACCATTCACCAGGAGCTGATTCAAAGGTTCCATAAAATATCCAGTACAGGCATCATTAGTGAATACAAAAATACTTTTGTTATAGTACTTAATTTGTAACTTTTTTACCCTTACAAATGTAGTTTGAGGGGTATACTGGAGTCACTGTGGCAGGTGGATGATAGCTTCGTTGGTCAGTCAGTCAGTTTGTTGAAATCTCATAGAGTGACTTCTGCATTTCTTAAGATAAAAGTTTGCAACTTGATGTACATTGCCATATATTACAATTATCATGTGTAGATTTTTGTGGCTTAAATTTGTTGACCCTCAATTTAACCCTGGGGGTCCTATTTCGGACTTTCATTAATTTTTACTACCTTAAAACAGGTGCCTCAACATGCAGTTTTAGGGTAAACTTGCAAGGTATATTCAAGTAACTTAGACGTTGATTCTAGACAAGTCTTGGCTGCCTATAGGCAGCCAAGACTTGCCAAGATACAACTGCAAAGTTACAGAACATAAACGGTCATAGTGGATAAAAATGTAGGAAAAATCTCCAGGTCTTCAAGTCTTATGGATTTATTGCTTTTGAATTTATATTGAAATCTAGCGGAGGACCTACTTCTACATTTCTAAAGATATTAGTTTTGAAACTTTGTGTACTTGGTGAACATTAATAGCAGAAGTCGGTGACTTTCCTTAACTTAGTTTTTAAGCGCTGCAGAGTTATTGCCTTTGAATTCTACTGCTGTAATAGTATTGGAAAATCTTATGATTAACATCAAAGGCAAATGAGTGCTGACAGATTTTCTGTGACTCAGCTTATGCATTACAGAGTTATTGCCCTTTAATTCTGCAGTTATAATAACATGGGAGAAGCTTGGAAAGTAAATTACTTGTACATTTCTTTAATTTCTTGGTTTGAAACTTGGTATACATGATTATTGTCAAATGAAGATGTTTAAGGTGTAAATTTTCTGTGCCCCAATTCTAACATTATGGAGCATTTGAACTAATTCAGAATTGATTGGTCTGTTGAAACCTTAGGGAACAAACTACTGTTATAACATCAAATGAAGTTGTGCATGACCTAACTGTTCTGAAGCCTGATTTAAGCATTAGAGTTATTGCCCTTGAACATGGTCAAAATTGGTCAGTCTATTAAATCCAATATAAAATAGCAATGTGAAAATTTCTTAAGATATTGTATTAACACTTGTGATACATGATCAACATCAAGTGCATATGTGCATGCCATGACTTTACTGTAGCTCAAGTAAGCTTATGGGAGCATAGAGTTAGAGTCCTTGAAATTAGTCCAACTTGGTTTTTCTTTTGAAATCTTGTGGAGCGAATTACTATTACAAGATCAAGTGTCAGCAGTGCATAAAGTATATTCAGGGATATTCGTCAACAAAAAGTGATAGTTCTACTGCAAGAGTTTGTTTCACCTCCATATGAATATTTATACAGGGTGCTTTTAAATTGTAATTTTTTTAATGGAAATACTGTGATGAAAACATTGAATGCCTGGAGTGTAAATTCCACCTGACAAAAATAATCTGTTACTGGGCATTTCCATAATTTCCAATCTCATTATTGCATGAAAATTATAACGCCTGGTTCACACTGGATATGGTCAAACCAGAAAATAAGCAGACTGTCATCTGCAAAATGAGGTCCCCAGAAGGTGAATTTAGTGATGCTACCCTGCACAGCAGGGTAGCATCACTAAATGTACCCTCTGTGAACCTCAATCTGAATCGGGGTCTCAAAACTAATCAGAAAGAAGTACCCAGAGGATAAAGTGACCCACTTTATGGGATAGCATCATCAAATTCACCCTCTGGGAACCTCATTCTGCAAATGTCAGACTGCTTATTTTCAGGCCTGGATATAGTGCAGTGTGTGTGGGTGTGTTTTGGAGGGGGTCAGGGGGCTACTATCCCCTTTATTATTTAACCCCTTTATTTATTGCTGGGCTTGTTGGGAATTCACTAACCCCAGTTGGGGAGGGAGAACAAGCCCTCTTGTCAGTGGAATCCTGCCACTATTCCTGACATCACACAAGTGTGCAGTGTGATAAAGTAGTAAATAACTAGTAGACTGCCAAATTATCTTTAAATTATCTTTTGTTAAAATGTGTTCACTAGTCCTTTTGCCTGGTGACAGTTTATAGGCACTCTCCCATAAATTGTCAAAAGGCAAATATATACAGGCTAAATAATTTCACTTCAAAGATAATATGAAGCACATCGACAGAATATGAAATCTTTAACTTATGGTACTGGTTATTCAGAATAAAGCCCTAGTATTGGTGTCCAGCACTCAACCCGTTAGCTTTTTGACAAAGTGCAATGCCTTAAATTTGACCCTCGCTTTTGAACAAATACGCCAAGAAATTCAACTGAGCTTGTTCCAATGGGTCATGCCTTTTAATATAACTGCTAAATCTTGACAAGCACTCATAGAGCTCAGTCAAAAAGATATAATAGATTAAATTCTTGTACTGGATGCTCTGAGGCAAAAATAAGTCTGTAAACTTTACCTCTGTGTATACTCTGATAGTATATGAACATTTTGAATTGATTTTACAGTTAATTACAAGTTGAATCATTTATAAACCTTTAACCAGTAGAGTACTGGAAGCCCATATTTGGTCTTTATTCTCAAGTATAGGTACCCTAAATTAAAGGTTTACTCAGTAGGTTTACTTTGTATTATCTTTGAAGCAAACTTATTTAGTCTGTAAGAATTTGCCTTGTTATAATCTGTGGGAGAGTTCCTGCTGGCACTCTTCCATAGATTGTAACAAGACAAAGACACTTGAACTAATTGAGATGACTAAAAATAATTTATCACTCTATCAGTTAAGTCAGCATCTACATATCCGTTCAGTGCCTTACAGTTAAAACTAGAAGTCCTGTCACGAACTGTGTGCTTATCTAGGCTTAATTGCACATATGAATTGCACGCAATTGCCATATTGAATGACATCCAAAGCACGGCAGGTTTACTCATAGCAAATTTTTCTGCCAATGAACCTCCGGGTTACCCGGAGGTCCATTAGCTGAAACATTGCCTGTGCACAGGCCATATGTACAGAATTTGATAGCCTTACTATGGCCATAACGCGTACATTAATGCGCAGATCAACATGCTATTTGTGCGCATTTCATGACAGGACTTCTAGTTTTAACTGTATTTCACTGAGATTTATCTGTCAACCTCTTTCCCAACACATTAAACATATCGGCCAGCACCATTTACAAAAAAAAATTAGCATTCAAATTTTATTATCAGGAAAATTTTTTTCTCCAAACAAAGCTCAAAATTGCACAATTGGAACAAGCTCATTATGGGGACATAAGCCATATTTTTTAGGCAAAAAAATGAGAATCCTCTGTTATCCAACAATTCATTTTGGGAGTGTCATCTGCTCATTGTTAGACGTTGTTAGATGATGTGTTAATGCATTTCACTGTTTATATCTTTTTGATTGCACATATTTATTTTTTGTAATTTTAAAGGGATATTTAAGTGTTCTAAACACCAATCTTACTATAATTTGAATTTATCTGTTTGTTGTGATGTGCCCTATCCCTCAGCCTCAATGAGGCCGATCAACTTAAAACTCGACAGGAGTGTGCATTTTCTATAAGATATAACTAGATGGACATGTTTAGTGGCAATATTTTGCCTTGTTTACCGAGAATGGTCAATTGTTTCTTAACAAAGCTGTTGGTAAAACACTTGAAGATTTGGTATAAGGGAGGTAACTTGAAATGCCACCTATTGAAAAACCATGCACAGCATGGAGTGCAACCATTAGTATATTTATTTATTCTGTAGAAATTTGAGGTTTAACTGGTTGAGTGCTGGAAGCCACTATCATGGCTTTAAAGAAAAGTGGCCGTACTATGTAAAAATCTTCATATTCTGTGCTTGTTGTTCATTATTAGTCGCAAAAAAATATAAATTAGTCCACATATATTTGCTTTATTATAAATTATTGGAGAGTGCCTGCAGGCACTCTCCAATAATTTGTAATAAAGCAAATACTGATGAGCAAAGCTGACCACCAAAAATAATCTAGCACACAACCAGTTAAACAAAAAACTTTTCAGTTTATGGACATCTGAATGGACTACGGAATTGTGATCTACTTGTTTATCAATCAGTACTATTACAGAGTTGTCAAAGTACCAAATTGCCATGCATACTGAATGCACATCTTGATTGGGCTGTTTAAACTAATTCCATTCAGAACCACATTTGTTGAATTTTGTACCTATCCTTTCAGTGCCTTATTTATTATTAATTGGTGTTTAAGGTCATATATTTCTGCACAATGGCTAATCATGACCGTGACAGTTTTACAGGTGGAGGAAGCTGGAGTACTCGGAGAGAACCACCAAGCAATGGCAAGCAACTGTCAGCTCCCCAACATACTAACTCCACACAAACAGGGTTAGCATTGGTTGAAGACAGGTGCATCATCGACGTGCAGTACGCCTTAGTACACAGCGTCACCGTGCCCCCAGGTGGGCAATGGGGGTGAAGTGTCTTGTTTCGGTGCCTTAAATCAACACTGAGATACATATCGGTCACATGCATTCCTATTTTTGGTCTCACATTTTTAATTTTATATTTTAATGTATATTGATATGTTTTATATTTTTGAAGAATTGGTATGTCATTTCAGTCCTTTAAAATATCTTTTAATTAAACATTTATTACCTTTTTAATGTTTGTTGAGTTATTCTTAACAAGTAACCCTCTAAATAATGACATCACATAAAATGGTATCAAAAGGAACACATCAATATTGAAAGTTCCATTTCAGTTACAAGAGTTGTAGAACTCTGGGTACAAAGGTCATTTACCCACAAGCCTGGTTGGTCCAGATCTGGTAGTCTTGTGGTAAAGTGGTTGATTTATATGATAGGGGTCATGGGTTCAAGTCTTGGAACCCGCAGTTTCCTCACCTTCCTCTTACTTTGGGGGGCTTGTCCTATCCTCGGGAGCTGGTGGCAATGTGGGCTTCGTTACAACCACTCCTGAGGAGGAACCTGGGGTGAGATTCATGGGTATGAATTTCAAAAAGAGAGGGAGAGTTGTATAGTGGTTGGTGTATAAAGTCCAACAAGTCTGGTTGGTCCATAATTTTTTTGTCTATCACACTCATTTCTGGATAATAACTTTTGTACCCTTGATTGTACAATACTTATACTTCATACATAGGTTGTCTTATAATGGAGCAATGGTTGGTATTGCTTTTGGGATCTGCAAATCAAAGGATGAGATCAGTGTTACTATAGATATATTGTTGTTTCTGTGCTATAACATGAGTTTCCTCTTGCAAACAAGGCTATAACTTCATAAACAGATTCCCAATAAAGTCTCTTTGATTGGGATTGTGTTTGGGGTTAGTAGGTCAAACATCAAGGCCACAGTTACTATAAATAGAATTTTGGCTTCCCTGCAGTAACTTCAGTTTCCACTCTCACACAAAATTCCAACATCATACAGACTGTCTATAAGGGGTTCAAGGATATTGTGTGTGGGGACAATATGTCAAAAAATCAAGATCCTTTACTATTAATAGAATTTTGGTTTCCATGCACTAACTTTGGTTTCATTTTACATTCAAATCTCTAATGTCATACCAATAAGGTGTTGTGATTGGGATTTTATCTGCGGCCAAGAGGTTAAAAGTCAAGAATTTTATATTGTTTTCTCTATTACCCAGGAGATTGATTTGTGTTAAAATTTGATCTCATGACACCCTTAAATATTACCCAGGAGATTGATTTGAACTCAGCCTTACTAAGTTGTTATATATGAAGCATGTAAACTTTTGAGCCAGCTGTTTGGGAGAAAGTTTTTTTAATGTCCCCCCCACCCCCCCCCCCCCCCACCCCCATGAGCCACAGTGTTAAAATCTTAGACTCCATGACACCTTAAATTATTTACAAAGATGTTACAAGTCAAACATTGAAGCATGTGGATCAGTAGTAAGGGAGAAGATTTAAAAATTCACCATTACTCACAGTGGCTTTTTTTCCATTACCAATAGTATTAAAGTTTGATGGCACCCATAAATCTGGTCCCAGGAGGACTAATTTGCACAAACTGATAAATCAATTTGAACAAAGTACTAAATAGTCCTTACATAGGTGTTATGTCATGCTTGGCAGTATTTGAGGAGGTATTTTGTGAGGTTTTTAAACTGTTTTTTCCAGTTACCTGCAGTGTTGAAATTTGGAACCCCCTTATGTGGTCCCATAAAGTCAATCGATTATTTTTACCAGTTTACCTGCGAAGCCTCTAAAGTGGGCATCATTATTATAAACAATTTGGTAAAGTTGGCATTATACTTGTGTTGCATTCATGATATAGTCATAAATGCTGAAGTGATCTCAAACCCAATAAAAAAAACCAAGACTAGCTAATTATTTTTTCATCAAATGTGAAGTTATTTACTTGACTGACTGTCATTTCCTTGCACCAACCTTCCATTTGATTTTTCACTGTGGATTTTCCAACTAAACTCTATGTAGAATGCAATTCATGATTTTCATGATTAGCTGAATTATTCTCCTACACAGCATGAAGTCAGTTTTACCCTTAATTTTTATATAAGGCCAAACAAAATTAAATAATTGATTCTCAGGCATTTTTTTTTAAAAATGAATGAGGGCGGGCATTTTTTATTTTTATTTTTTATCCTGATGGAAAGGTCGCTGATGCCTAAAATCCAATTGTGAGAGCCTAAAATTAAATACTAGAGGCACTTATCTGACAGTAGTTGTTTAAAGTAGGATTTAATTAGCATCTATAACTTGTTAACACTACAGGGGAATGAAGTTATTTAATTATTTATAACTCTATTGTCCATACCACAGAAATAATGCCCAGATTTCCAGTAATGCAAAACTAGGGAGTCCAAATATCAACCTAGGAACTTAACTTAAACAAACTTTAGTCTGAGCCCTTCCCTCCCACCACTGGGATGCTGTATACCAAATATGAAAGGATTCTCACTGGTAAATCTGAAGAAGAATATTTTTAAAGAAATTCTCTCATATTGCGCCAAGTTAAAATTTGAAATTTGGGCTCACATAAGAAGCCCAAATATGAACCCAGTCACTCAATTTGAACAAATTTGAATGTAATCCCCCCACCCCCACCCAGAGATGTTGTATACCAAACATTGTTTGAATGCATTCTGACTGGTGGAGCTGAAGATGAAGTTTTTAAAAGAAATTTCCTCATATTGCACTAAGTTAAAATTCAGGATACCATAGGGAGCCCAAATATTAACGCAGTCACTCGATTTGGACAAACTCAAATCTCACCCCCTAGAGATGTTGTATACCAAATAAGAAAGCGTTCTGAATGTTGGATCTGAAGAAGAAGATTTTAAAAGAAATTCCCTCATATTGGACTAATTTAAAATTTGGCCTCGCATTTTCCTTAATATTAACCCAGACACTTGATTTGAACAAACATGAATCTGCCGCCCCCTCCCCCCAAAGATGTTGTATACCAAATATGAAAGTATTCTAACTGGTGGATCTGAAGAAGAGGATTTTTAAAGAAAGTTTCTCATATTGCACTAAGTTAAAATGTGGGCTCTCACAGGGAGGCCAAATATTAATCCAGGAGGAACCCGGTTTGAACAAACGTGAATCTGACCCACCTAGAGATGTCGTATACCAAATATGAAAGCATTCTGACTGGTGGATCTGAAGAAGATTTTAAAAGAAATTTCCTCATACTGCACTAAGTTAAACCTTGGGCTCCAACAGAGAGACCAAATATTAACCCAGGGACCTGAATTGAATAAACTTGGTCCTCTCCCCCGTCTCGTCACATCACCGAAGTTAAGCAACGTCGAGCCCGGTTAGTCCTCGGATGGGTGACCATCTGAGTGATCGATTCGGACTTCCGCGTTGTGTCCTTGGACAAGGCACTTTTCCCCGATTGTCCACATGTGGGCACGATGACGCCGTGTACTAAGGCGTACTGCACGTCGATGGTGCGCATGTCTTCAACCAATCTAACCCTGCCTGTGCTGCAGTGCAGAGTTGCGATGTTGGGGAACTGGCAGCTCCTCGTCGTTGCTCGGTGGTTCTCTCCTGGTACTCCGGTTTCCTCCACCCGTAAAACTGTCACGGTCATGATTAGCCATTGTGCATAAGAAAATGACCTTAAACACCACTAAATAATAAATAACCTCTCCCCCTTAAAGATGTTGCATACCAAATATGAAAGCATTCGGACTGGTGGATCTGAAGAAGAAGATTTTTAAAGATCATTCCCCATATTGCCCTAAGTTAAAAATTTGGGCTCCTGTATTGAGCCCAAATATGAACCAATGGGCTTCATTTTAACACACTTGTATCTGACCCTCCTCTGGATGCTGTGTACCAAATATCGAAAGATTCTGATCAATGGTTCTGGAGATATTTTTTTTTTAATTTTTGCAAATATGCTGACTCAGCATTTTTTCGATGCCCCCCCCCCCCCCCCCCCCCCCCCCCCTGCAGAACATCCCAACACAACCAATGGCACTTTTTTTACCATTCAATTCTACTGGTACTAAGGATGCTTCATACCAAATAACAGTTCTCTGTTCCGTGTAGTTTGGGAAATATGGGCATTTGAAAATATTTCTATTTTTAGCTCCTGGGGACACGGGAACACTTTTTTTTACATGAATCAAGTACTTATGTCTCAATAATACCACATATCAAATTTGGTTCAAACCGGACCATCGGTTCAGAAAATATAAATTTTGGGCAGGGCCAAAAATCTTTCTCCTCCAATTACAAAGGCAAATATTCGGAAGCTCCATGCCAAATATCAAGTCACTGCACCCACTGGTTCATGAGAAGAAGATTTTTAAAGAATTTTGGAGCATTTTCCTCCACCCCTCCCTATGGGGCTGGGCATGTTGATTTGAATAAAAACAAAATGCGATGTCAGAACAAGCAATCATCTCAAATTTAACTAAAATTGGTTCAGCAGTTTAGGAGGAGGAGGTGCAAACACCATGTTCATGGACGACGGATAGTGAGTGACCACTATAGGTCGTCCTGACTTTCAGTCAGGTGAGCTAAAAATTAGGGTACCAGTGCAAAAGTAACATTTTCCTTACGTTTTTTTTTGTATTCAGTTAAACATAAATAATAGTTTGTTTATACAAATTTGTTCTGTTGCAAATTATTGGAGAGTGCCTGCTGGCACAACATTTTTTGATGAATAAATTCAGACCGACAAATATAATCTAGTCCTCAACCAGTTAAATAAATATTTATTTTGTATACATATGAGAATCGTGTCGCATTTCGAGAAGAGAATAACAATAGTGTATCAATGTATACGACATACGACATAATGCATCGCAAATCGTGATTTGATACTGCTAAAATCACATGGTAGTTTTGTACATTTTGAATTTTACCTCCGAAATAAAAATGACGAATGTGGGCCGAAAAAACGAATGCGCCGGTGCCTGAGAACCAAAAGATTAATTTTAAAAATAACTGCTGTATATTCATGTACACAGCTGCAAATGTGTGTGCCTCTACGGGCAGTACAGGCAGCCAACAATGATGTAGAAACATTGTCAAGAAAAAAAGCTAACAAAGAGGAAGAAACATTGTCAGGATAAATGCAGCCAGCTGGTAGAATTCTCAAAGAAGAATATTGGTCGGGGTAACTTCTTCCAAACTTTATAAGAGTGGCATTTGGTGGTAATAACGGGTTAAGGGTTAATAACCAAATCCAATTCCTACTCGGCATGAAATTGTTTTGATTATTGTCCCATTTCCTATAAAGAAGGCAGTTGTCTATTTATGGTTGGTTTGTCCATTCACCAGTTATTTTGAAGGCATTTTAACTGGTTATGTGCTAGAAGCCATTATCTGGGCTTTCAGAAAAATGAGTGTACCAGTGCATTTATTTATTTATTTATTTATTTATTTATGGTTTAATGACACTTTAACAGCCAAGGTCATATCGTGTCGGTGACAGTTTTACGGGTGGAGGAAAGCGGAGTACCCGGAGAGAACCATCGAGCAACGACGAGCAACTGCCAGCTCCCCAACATCGTAACTCCGCACTGCAGCACAGGCAGGGTTAGATTGGTTGAAGACATGCGCACCATCGACGTGCAATACGCCTTAGTGCACGGCGTTATCGTGCCCCCATGTGGACAATCGGGGTTAAGTGCCTTGCCCAAGGACACAACGCGGGAGTCCGAATCAATCGCTCAGACGGTCACCCATCCAGAGCATCAGAGCAAAGGAAAGTGTTTTCCTTGCTCCTGTTTCATATTCAGTCAAATGCAAATAATATTTTGTTTATATAAATTTGTTCTATTACAAATTACTGGAGAGTGGCTATGGGCACTCTCCAATAATTTGTAATATAACAAATTTTGACAACAAATTCCGACCACTAAAAATAATATATAATATAACGACAAGGCAATACAGTGGAGCCTTGCTGGATATCTCTTAACTGAAAAGCCCTCTTCATTGAATATACCTTCCAAACACAAACCCATTTACCATACTTTCATTACAAATTTCATGGGTTAATTACATGTGGGTAAAAGAATAAACCTGGTAAAACAGGACTAGGAATCAAACCAGGGATGGTTGTCCTCTAAAATGGGCAGCAAAGGTATAAGCGATTGGCAAAATTTGACTTTATACCTATGTTGCAGTCATGATATAGCCAAAGATGTTGAAAATGACCCTAAATACCAAAAAATAAATAAAAGAACAAAACTGAACGACAAATCGTGTAATATGTTGAGAAATTATCTTTATAATCATTGAATTCCCCTGGTTTATGGACCTACATGTATTTGACCTCAGTACATCCAATGCAGTCATCTAATGCATTACATCTTGTTTGACAGAGTTCCTTGAGTACTGTCAAACAAGATATACTAGAATAAAAGCTCAGATTATCTCTAGAATACAGGAAAGTGATCATGTTTCTGTAATTTAATTCTTAATCCTTTATCCAACATGCAGGATATCAAAATTTATTATTTTAATAATTGTTTTTTTAACCCTTTACCTAACATGAAAAGCAGACGACGCTTGCAAAAAATTCTTGAATAACTAATTTTTTTCATTTTTTGTCTCAAAAAACATAGGTTATGACCCCTCGTGGGAACGAGCTCGACGAGCTCGTTCCAACGAGGGGTCATAACCTATGTTTTTGAGACAAAAAATTAAAAAATAATGAAAATTAATTGGCGATTTTTGAGAATAGCGTTGGCCGGTTTTGGCCGTTAGTCCGTTACGTTGGGTAAAGGGTTAAAATTGTTTAAACAAATTCAACAAAACCATATCATGTAACCCCCTTATTGGAACAAGCTTGTTCCAATGAGAGAGGTCACATGATATGATTTTGCTGAAATTGTTGAAATTGTTTTGAAAAATAGATTTTGTTCAGCTGCTTAGTTTGTAAATTCCGTGGGCAGTTGAGACCGATTTGTTTGGTAAAGGGTTAAATGAATAATTTTCAGTAGCAAAGTGACAATTCAACTGGAGAAACATAATTTACTGCATCCAGTAAATTCAAGTCTGTGTGAAAAGGGTTAAAGTATCAGGAATAAACTGTACAGAAAGAGAATTTATGGAGGCTTATTTTCTGGAGTAAAATATTTTTTAACAAATCAGAAATGGGTTTTCGTTAACAGTATTTACAGATATTCATACAGGAATCAGAACAATTTTTATAAGAAACCAGAAAAGGCATATATGTGACCAGCATTCAAAGGGTTGGATACACGAATCAGAAATGAAACGTTTTGGCTCTGCCCACTAATTTGAGTGATGAAATACATTCATAAACTTTAGAAATACATTAAGGTGTAAATGCATTTTCCAGTCATTCTTAATAATATGCACTTGATGACCCCATTCAGGTGAACCATATATTGAATCTCCAGCAATTTTTAACTCAGTCGGTGTAGTTCCATGTCTACATCTACATTGAAGATTGAGCGCAACCCACTTTGAAATAATGGCTCCACCAACTTCAGATCTGTCATTCAGATCGAACGGGTGCAAAAAAATATAGATGAGTGCAAACTGGGTATTGTTAACCAGCATGCCAAAATGTATAGAGATAGGACGATCCGTATTTGAGTTGTCGCGCTGACAAAGGGTGCATAGACTCTATATCGGAGATATTGTCATAAAAACCTTAAAAACCCCAAGAGCTCATTTGAAGGCCTACTCTTAAAAGGGCATCTAGTGACCTAAACAAGGCATACATAAAACTAGAACTTCTCTAATAAATTAATTTTAAACAGTCATAGCACTAACACAGTTAACAGTACAGTCAACTATGTCAGTATTGCATCTTTTACCGGCATCCTGACAGTATTGTGATAGGTTTCAATAACAAATCTTCAGTGTAGTTTTACAATTACATGTACACTGGAATTCTTCATGATCAAGTTGTTTGTTTTTATATTAACTTGGTTTGGGAATTAGTTCTGTACAATGAGATTAAATAAACAGATCATGTTATTGTATGTGACAGTCACAGCTTACTTCCTAACTGCTTTTTGTGAAATTCTTTCATGGAGAAAATATTCATACAGGAATCAGAACAACTTTTCTAAGAAACCCGAAAAGGCATATATGTGCACACCATTTATAGGGTTCGATCAAGGAATCAGAAAATTGACATTACTGCCGCTGCCATTTGAATGATGAGATACACATATAATCTTCAGAACAGCATTAATTGGTATAAAATGACTTTCCTAAAAGGTCGTAAAAATATGCATTTAATGACCTCTCTTGACCGCATAGAGGTGGACCACATTTTGAACCTCCAGCAAGTTTCAACTCATTTGGTGTAGGTAGTATTTCTATAGGTCACACCAAGCCTGAAGTATGAGCAAAAAACTACTTTATAACTAAAGAAACCCCGGCTATGGTGTTTGGCACATCCTCCCATGGTCCTTTATAATTGTGTGAAGTTTGATGACTGTGGCCCTAACAGTCTTCGAGTTATTGGCTCGGGCACACAACACACATGGACACACACACGGACGGACACAAGCACACTTCAATCACTATATGCCATCCGAGTTTAGTCGGGGGGGGGGGGGCATAAAAAGAAATCTTTGAGTCCCAGAGTGGGTCTGACTGAACCCAAAAATATTTGTTCTCATAGCACAGTGATAACAAAGGCACCCAAACACACTCATTCCAGTCACAAGGTGATAACAAAGGTACCCCCAAAAAGTTTTGTGAAGATCGGTTCATAAATACAGACTCTAGCCCAAGCCGTATTAACATATGCGCTTACTGTGTATAAGTAACACTGAACAAATCAAAGTTCATCTAATTTGCATAATTTCCGCACGAGAAAAAAAAACCCGTATTATATGTGATGTATTCCATGTTACTAAACATTCCCACAAAAATTTATTCAAATCAGAACTTTCATACAGAAGTTCTGTACAAAAAAACTGATTGCACTAACTTTGGTACAAAAAGGGCTGCTGGCGGCTATATTGAATTTTGGACCGCACCCCCAAAAACACTCGTTCTCATTACCACGGTGATAAACAAAAGGTACCCAAGAAGTTTCGTAAAGATCGGTTCATAAATACAGCCTCCAGCCTCTGCCGTATAGAAGTTATAAACAAAAAAACTGATTGGACCTAATTTCGGTACAAAAATGGCCACTGGCAGCCATCTTGAATTTTGGACCGCACCCAGAAACACTTGTTATCGTCCCCAAGGTGATAACAAAGGTACCCAAGAAGTTTTGTGAAGATCGGTTCATAAATTCAGCCTCCCAGCTCGAGTCGTATTGACACGTGCACTTACTGTGTATTAGTAGCACTAAGTAAATCAAAAAGTTCATCTAATTTGCATAATTTCTGCTCGAGAAAAAACAAACCCGTAGTATATGTGATGTATCCCCATGGTACTAAAGATTCATACAAAAATTTATTCAAATCAGAACTTTCATACATAAGTTCTGTACAAAAAACTGATGCACTAACTAAAGTACAAAATGGCTGCTGGGTGGCCATCTTGAATTTCGGACTGCACCCAAAACCACTCGTTCTCGTCCCACGGTGATAACAAAGGTACCCAAGAAGTTTCGTAAAGATCGGTTCATAAATACAGCCTCTAGCCCGAGCCGTATTGGCATTTGCAGTTACAGTGCTGAAAGTAACATTAAATAAATCAAAGTTAGTCTAATAGGTATAATTTATGTACGAGGAAAAAGAATCGTATTATATGTGATGTATCCCACGGTACTAAACATTCACACCAAAAAATATTTCAAATCAGCGCTTTCATATGGAAATTCGGCGCAAAAATCTAATTGCACCTAATTTTGTACAAAATGGCTGCGAGCGGGCCATCTTGAATTTCAGAACGGACCCCCAAAACACTCGTTCTCGTCCCACGGTGATAGCAAAGTACCCAAGAAGTTTTCGTAACGATCGGTTCATAAATACGGCCTCTTGCCAGAGCCGTATTGGTATTTGCACTTACAGTGCTGAAAATAACACTAATTAAATCAAAAGTTAGTCTAATTTGCATAATTTACACACGAGAAAAAAAAGTGTTATATGTGATGTATTCCCATGGTAATAAACATTCATACAAAACTATTATTCAAATCACAGCTTTCATATGGAAGTTCTGCGCCAAACAAAATCTGATTGCACCTAATTTTGTACAGAATGGCTGCCAGTGGCCATCTTGAATTTCGTCGGACCGGGCCCCAAAACACTTGTTCTCGTTTCACAGTGACAACAAAGGTACCCAAGAAGTTTTGTTTCATAAATACGGCCTCTAGTCCGAGCCATGTGTACGGCACGACAGACGGACAGACAGACGGACAGACAGACGACGGGCCATGACAATACCTCGAATTTGGCTTTCGCCAAAGTTGAGTTAAAAATGGACTAAGTTTAACAACCAGTAGTTTTGTAAAATATTGAAACAAGTCAAAATTATGACAATACGCACACACTCTGGAAAATGTAGAAACATCCTGTGAAATAAAAAAGTAATACCTTGAAAATTACAAGAGGCCTCGCGGGGCCTGAAGCGCTCATCTTGAACAGAACACAATTTAAGTCCAAGAATGAGCACATTAAACAAGCTATCTCCATAGGCTACACTCTCAATTCTTGAGTCCCTCAGGAGTGACAAAATAATACGGGCATCAATGCCTTTTCTTCAGTTGATCCATAAAGTAAAATGTTGAGCTTCCCAATGAAGCCCCTTGATACAACCTTTGTGGATTAATCTTAGTTACACACCTCTAGGAGGGTACTGAATACAAATCTTTTAATTCTTCATCAAAATGGCCAATTCCGGCTCCATAGGGAGCCCAAATATTAACCCAAGCTCTCGATTTGAACACAGTTGAACCTGACATCCCTAGAGATGTTGTGTACCAAATATGAAAGCATTCTTACTGTTGGATCTGAAGAAGAGAAATTTTAAAGAAATTTCTTCATATTGCATCAAGTTAAAATTTGGGCTACCATAGCGAGCCCAAATATTAACCTATGGATCCGATTTGAACAAACTTGAATCTGACCCCCCCCCCCCCCCCCCCACCACCCCCCTTCCCCCTAGAGATGTTGTATACCAAATATGAAAGCATTCTGACTAGTGGATCTGAAGAAGAAGATTTTTGAAGAAATCCCCTCATATTGTACTAAGTTAAATTTCAGGTTCCCATATGGAGCCCAAATATTAACCCAGGCACTCGAATTAGAACAAACTGGAATCTGCACCCCCCCCCCCCCCCCACCCCGAGATGTTGTATACCAAATATGAAAGCATTCCGACTGGTGGATCTGAAGATGATTTTTAAAGAAATTTCCTCATATTGCACTAAGTAAAAAATTTGGGCTACCATAGCGAGCCCAAATATATTCTTAGGGATCTGATTTGAACAAACTCGAATCTGACCCCCATGTTGCATACCAGATATGAAAGCATTCTGGCTGGTGGCTCTGAAGAAGAAGATTTTTTTGTAAAATTACCCCCCCCCCCCCCCCCCCCATATTGAACAAAGTTAAAAATTTGGGCTTCTGTAGGAAGCCCAAATATCAACCTAGGGACTTGGTTTGAACAATCTTGAATCTGACCCTCGTAACAATGAAGCATACGAAACATTAAGAGAAAGAGATTCTCACTGCTGTTTCTGAAGAAGAAGATTTTTAATGAATATTCCCCATATAACCCTATGTTAAATATGAACCAATGAGCTTTTTTATTTCAACAAACTTGCATCTGAGCCCCCCCCCCCCCCCCCCCCCCCTCCCCCTATGAATGCGGTATACCAAATATCAAAAGATTCTGATGATTTGTTCTGGAGAAAAAGATTTTTTTAATTTTTGCAAATATGCTGACTCAGCACTTTTTTCGATGCCCATTACAGAACACCCTAACATAACCGATGGCAATTTTTTAACCATTCAATTCTACTGGTCCTAAGGATACTTCATACCAAATAACAGCTCTCTGTTCCGTGTGGTTTGGTAAATATGGACGTTTGAAAATATTTCTAATTTTAGCTCCCAGGGTTCCCATGGGGATGCGGGAATTTTTTTTTTTTTTTGCATGGGTCAAGTATTTATGACCCAATAATACCACATACCAAATTTGGTTCATACCGGACCATCGGTTAACTGGTAGAGTGCTAAGTTATTTTTGGTCTTTGTCTTTGCTTTGTTACAATTTATGGGAGAGTGCCAATAGGCACTCCCCCATAAATTGTAACAAGGCAAATCCTAACAGACTAAATTATTTCAGTTCAAAGATAAAGCGAAGCACATCCACTGAATTTGAGGCCTTCAAGTTGTGGTAACTGTGCTTCAGAGTAAAGCCCAAATATGGGCTTCCAGCACTCTACCAGTTAAGAAAATAGAAATTTTGGGCGGGGTCAAAAATCTTATCCCTCCCATTACAAAGCCAAATATTGCTTCACGAACTTCGTTTGAAAAAAGTTGATTCTACTCCCCAAAAGGAAGCTCCATAGCAAATGTCAAGTCATTGTACACACTGGTTCTTGAGAAGAAGATTTTAAAACATTTTTGGACCATTTTTCCCACTCCCTTCCTATGGGACTGGGCATGTTGAGTAGAACAAAAATGCAATGCCCCTTTGGAATCATCACTCACACAAACTTTCGCTTGAATTGGCCCGGCGGCTTTGGAGGAGAAGACCAAAAATGGTGTTGATGCACGGCGGACGACGGACAGAGAGGGTTGAAATTAGCTCAGCTTGACTTTGTCAAGATGAGCTAATAAGAGAGGTTAGACGGACAAACAATATACCCTGTATGCAGAAAGATAGAGGGAAAGACAGAGGTAAAACAATATGCCCCCTGACTATTTATTGTGGGCATAACAAGGACATACGCCAATTGTAACCAGACCGTCCAAGGCAGCCATTTGAAATTCTGAGAATGTGTTCTATCCCCACTCGACAGTTTAGTATCTTTCTTGAGTCCTGTGACCGGGTGAAAACACCGTGGATGTTCCCATAAGAGAAGTCTCAAATATGCCAAGGGTTAAACGTTTATTAATAATAACAAGATATAAAATTAGAAGGGTGGTTGGTACTGCCGGCAGGTCATAAAAAGTACACAACCCGTTACATGTACAGTAGATTGTGGAGAGAGTTTTTGGAGTAGCGACTCAAAATTTTCAACGTTCAATCTAGAAGCTCTGCCCAACTCGACCTGTGCCGGAAAAATCCAACAACCGAGCGCATAGCCCGTGGGAGCCTCACGCGCATGCGCGTACGCTCTTTTCGAATTGGACTTGAGGAAATGCGCAATTCGTGTTGCCTTTCCAGGCATCCGATGGAGCAACTATTCGTGAATGCTGAGTGAAAAATTCGTGGAAATCCGCGGAGAATTCGCTGACATATAGCGTTTTTTGAAGGGAGGAGGTAATTTCTGAATTTGGTCTTTTTCAAGTCGGAGCGAAAGAAGAGAGCGGTAATGGGCACAGTCTTTCATGGTGCCCCCCCCCCCCCCCCCCTCTCTCTGGGGTAGATCCACTTAAAAGTTACAATAGAGCGTGGCTGACGGAGGGATGGCTGTAAATCAAAGTAGTTTCTTTAAGAACAGCACCCAGGGATCCCATCGCAACCTTGAAACCTATGAGAATCATCGGAAGTTAAAAGTGAAAAGAAAACGGCGGTGAGTTGGTTTTTGGTGGGAAAAGATTAATGAGAATTTGCATATAAGACATTAAAATAGCACTTCAGACATACACTCACTGTGTCCAGACCGCTGAAGGCAGCGACTTGCAATTTTCAGAACTTGTTCTACGTAGCCTGGCCAACATTTGGGCGTAAAAATCGAGTGTTCTGACCGCGTGGAAAACACCACGCCTCGCGTGGAAACCGTGGGGGGCGGTTCGTTGCCACTTTATTTTCAATGCAATGAAATTTCCATTCATTATTTACCTGTCAACGGCAGAGTTTGGCATTATTTCTGTCTGATGAACTGTTCAACTTTAACTATTTGCACCTTTATATAGGACCGAAAGATCACAGCATGCTTACCAATATTCAGGTACTGATTTTACGAAAATAACAATTATTTCAACAGTACCCACTTGGGAACTCTCAAATCTGCCAAGCATTAACCTTTTAATAATAACATGTAAACAAAAGTTGTCATACTTTGCTAGCCGCATGCACCCATAGACAACATTCAGCACTCAATCAATTAGGGATGGAAAAAATTGCGACTTAAACTTACTAAATTCTGAAAAATGGAGTTATTTTCGACGGCACCTATCTTTATGCATCCGAAACAGGGATTGGGTTAAACTTTACAGCTACCTTATCAAGGAAAATCTTCTTGGACCTGAACTATAAATCTGAATGTCAACAGAATTTTCAGATATTACCAAAATCACAATTTTTCAGACAGTACCCATAAGGGAGTCCCAAATCTGCTAAGGGTTAAACTTTTAATACTCACATATAAAACAAAAGTTTTCATACTATGACTGCTGCATGCAGCTATTGAAAACATTCAGCACTCAATCAATTAGGAATGGAGTAAATTGTCACTTAATCGTACCAAATTCTGAAAAAGTGTGAGTTTTTTGGACAGCATCTATCTTTATGCAAACAGAATGGGCATATGGTTAAACCTTACAACCAAACGTACAACAGAAAATATGCTCGATATATAGGTAATTGTGAATACGAACATGTGCATCACTTTTCGATATACCAATCGTAAATGGAAGAAAAATGAACTAAAATGAGCCATTTTTATGAACGAGTTAAGGGTACTCGAATTCAAGGCTCGAAAACGAATTTAAGGTTAAAACTTTGAATAGAATATATAACAGCCAAATTATATTCTTGGATGAATGCTCAAACTTCTCATACGGAACGTTTCGAAAAAATGTGGCCGCAGAGCTGAGAAATTGCATGTGAAAATTGACCAGTTTTTCCAAATTGCACTTTGCTCGGAATTTTTAAGTCAAAAGGGAGCAACGTGTGTAATATAGCTTAGGTAGTCAGGTGTAGTAAGTCATGCTACAAATATAATGACAACTCCAGCCAAATCGTCCTGGGTCTTGTTTGAGAATTGTGGCAAACCGTAACATTGTGACAACATTTTGCACGGTTTTGGCAGAAAAAGAAAAACTTCAGAAGTGCCATGATCCAGGTGAGAAACTTCTAATGAAGCTCTACATATGTGCCAAATTTCAGTAGAATAGTAAAGAATCCATCAGACAAAAATCATTGAAATAGAAAATAATGTTAATACTACAGAAATAGAATTTACAGCATCCAGTAAATTCAGACTTGTAAGAAAAGAGTTAAAATATCTATTGGGAAAAAACTATATAGAAAGAGAATTTATGGAGGATTATTTTCGGGAGTAACATATTTTTAAACAAATCTGGAATGGATTTTCGTAAACAGTATTTACAGATATTCATAATGGAATCAGAACAATTCTTCTAAGAAACCAGAAAAGGCATATATGTGCACAACATTCAAAAGGTTTGTCAAGAGAATACATTAGGTGTCCAAAAATGTGATTCCGAGCAATACTAAAAAATGCACCGAGTTATCCCTGGGCGACCTCAGTGACCTTGTCCATATTGTGAACCTCTATGGAGTGTTGACTCATTTGGTGTTGGTCCCCATGTCTATGTGTCATACCATCCTTGTGATGTTAGTGACCCACTTTCAAAAATTTTAGCCACGCCCAATTTTTACGCCCAAAATGCATGAGTGTATGTCAGGAATGCTTCAGGGAGTAAAAAAATGTGATTTCTAGCAATTATGAAAGATGCACTTAATGACCCCTAGGTGACCTTCATGACCTTGACCCATATTTGAATCTCCATCGAGTGTTGACTCATTTGGTGTTGGTCCCAGGTCCATACGCCATACAATGCTTGAGATATGAGCCTGACCCACTTTCAAAAATTTTGGCAATGCCCACTTTTTTGTCAAAATGCATGTGTCTACGTCAGGAATGCTTTGGGGGGGGGGGGGGGGGGTAAAAAAATGTGATTTCCAGCAACTATGAAAAATGCACTCAATGACCCCTGGGTGACGTCCGTGACCTTGACCCATATTTTGAATCTCTATTGAGTGTCAGCTCATTTGGTGTTGGTCCCAGGTCCATATGTCATACCATGCTTGAGATATGAGCGTGACCCACTTTCAAAGATTTTGGTCACGCCCACATTTTTTATGTCAAAATGCATGTGTGTATGCCAGGAATGCTTCAGGGGGTCAAAAAATGTGATTTCCAGCAATTCTGAAAAAAATGCGCTCAATGACCCCAGGTGACCTCTGTGACCTTGACCCATATTTTGAACCTCCATCAAGTTTCGACTCATTTAGAACAGCACCCAGGGATCCCATCGCAACCTTGAAACCTATGAGAATCATCGGAAGTTAAAAGTGAAAAGAAAACGGCGGTGAGTAGGTTTTTGGCGGGAAAAGATTAATGAGAATTTGCATATAAGTACAGAAGCCTAGAAGGGACATGTATTTTTTTTTTACTTTTTACTTTTTTTTTTTTCACTTTTCATTTATTTTTATTTCACTTTTTACTTTTTTAAATATTTTCTTCGACTTTTCACCCGAGGTGGAAACTTTCCACCCGAGGTGGAAACTTATCACCCGAGGTGTAAACTTTTCACCCGAGGTGGAAACTTATCACCCGAGGTGGAAACTTATCACCCGAGGTGGAAACTTTTCACCCGAGGTGGAAACTTATCACCCGAGGTGGAAACTTATCACCCGAGGTGAAAAGTTTTAACCGCGGTGAAAACTTTCCACCCGAGGTGGAAACTTTTCTCCCGAGGTGTAAACTTTTCACCCGAGGTGGAAACTTATCACCCGAGGTGGAAACTTACCCACCGAGGTGGAAACTTACCACCCGAGGTGGAAACTTATCACCCGAGGTGAAAAGTTCTAACCGCGGTGAAAACTTTCCACCCGAGGTGGAAACTTTTCTCCCGAGGTGTAAACTTTTCACCCGAGGTGGAAACTTATCACCCGAGGTGGAAACTTACCACCCGAGGTGGAAACTTACCACCCGAGGTGGAAACTTATCACCCGAGGTGAAAAGTTTTAACCGTGGTGAAAACTTTCCACCCGAGGTGGAAACTTTTCTCCCGAGGTGTAAACTTTTCACCCGAGGTGGAAACTTATCACCCGAGGTGGAAACTTACCACCCGAGGTGGAAACTTACCACCCGAGGTGGAAACTTATCACCCGAGGTGAAAAGTTTTAACCGCGGTGAAAACTTTCCACCCGAGGTGGAAACTTTTCTCCCGAGGTGTAAACTTTTCACCCGGGGTGAAAACTTATCACCCGAGGTGGAAACTTACCACCCGAGGTGGAAACTTATCACCCGAGGTGAAAAGTTTTAACCGCGGAGAAAACTTTCCACCCGAGGTGGAAACTTTTCTCCCGAGGTGTAAACTTTTCACCCGAGGTGGAAACTTATCACCCGAGGTGGAAACTTACCACCCGAGGTGGAAACTTTTCACCCGAGGTGGAAACTTATCACCCGAGGTGGAAACTTATCACCCGAGGTGGAAACTTATCACCCGAGGTGGAAACTTTTGATTTTTTTCTACATTTTTTTTATTTTTTTATTTTATTTTTCTGAGTGAAAGCATATCACGTGGTTTGGGTCACGTGGAATATATTATAATAATAGCATTCACATTCTCCCTACGACAAAACGGTGTGCATGTTCCACAGAGATCGATAGTTTTCGAATTGTATTTCCAGCCATGATGTTTTTTATGTTTGTGCTTTTGTTTGCTTATGCATTTTGCCACTGTACTGCACAGCCTGATTCGTACCTTCCATTTGAACTAGGTTTGCAAACACGAGAGGAAATTATCGAGACATATTTCAAAATGGGATTTGAATATCTAGAAATAGTTGCGTTTCTATACTTTTACCACAACATTTCAATTGGAGTTAGGCAGCTGAAACGGATTTTACGTGCCATGGGCCTGAGACGGAGAAGTCCAAAAGACGACGTCCTAAACGTTTCCTCTGCTATTCGATTTGAGTTAACTCGGGCAGGCGCCGATTTGGGGTATAGAAGTATGCACAACAGGTTAAGAAAAATTCATAACCTGGTTGTTGATACGGAAACAGCGAGGCTACTTATGAATTATATAGACCCTGATGGAGTAGATTGCCGCCGACGTCACCGACTTAAGAGACGCCAATATCATGTACCTGGTCCCAATTATCTATGGCATATCGATGGATGGGATAAATTGAAGCCATACGGTATTTGTATTCATGGATGCATTGATGGATTTTCTCGCAGAATAATGTGGCTCGAAGTGGCTGCTACTAACAATGACCCGTTCGTGATATGCAAATATTTTTCTGATTGTATATATACACTTCGGGGTTGTCCATCGGTAGTGAGGGCTGACAGAGGGAACGAGAATGTAAATGTGGAACTGCTTCAATCTTTGCTTCGCAGAGGGAATGAAGATAACGAGTCAAGACCGGGAGTAACATTTTTGTATGGCAAATCTACAGCTAATCAGAGAATTGAAGCATGGTGGAGTAAATTTAAATCAGCTGGAATGGGGATTCTTGTGAATCATTTTCGAGATTTAGTTGATGCTGGCATTCTTGACACTTCAAATGCCATGGACATTCAGTGTATACGCTTCTGTTACATTGAATTAATTCGAAAAGAATTACAAAATATCATCATGCTTTGGAACACACACAATATACGTAACATTCGAAACTCTGATACCCCAAGTGGAAAACCCGACATGATGTATCACTTCCCTGAAATGTTTGGTGGGAAAGATCATTTGAAATCTGTGTCAGGGGAAGAACTGGTGGCACTTAGTGAAGTGTTAACGACGGACTCTTTTGATTGTCATTCTAATGAAACGGCGCTATTTACGCATTTAATGGAGGACGGTTCCAAACAAATGCCTAATACGTTAGAACAAGCATCAGAGCTTTTGGTATATTTGTTAGACATGGTAGAATACCACCTTGAAGTGTCGCGAGAGCTTTCTCCATGAAAACTTTCGTACTCGTGAGTTACACTTGTTACACTTGCTTGAAGTCCAGTGCTTATAATGTGGACTAGGTGTATTTATTATGCCGCCAAATTTCGAAAAAACTTCGGGACATACCCGTGGTCTTCGTCCGTGCGTTCGTCTGTCCGTCTGTCTGTTCGTTTCAACAAAACCGGTTTAGGGTGTATTTTGAAATATTTAAAAATGTTCAAACTTTTCTTTACCCAGAATCTAAACTTACCCACCCTAAAAATGTTTTGTAACCCCAGCGCCCCCCCCCCCCCCCCCACACACCTAAAAAATATTCACTACCCTAACCCAATTCTGGCCCGACTCTGAACCCCAAAAACCAAAACAAAAACTAAGGGCCAAGATAGGGTTATCTTTAGGATAGGGTTAGGTTGGGGTGGCTCGCAGTGGGGTTTAAGGTCAGAGCAGGGTTGGGTCAGGGTTAGTGTGTATTTCTGTGTACTTTTTTTGGTGCAAGGATGGGATTGGGCTTGCAGAATATTTTTAGCGTGGTTAAGTTTAGGCTCTAAGTAAAGAAAGTTTTTGGACATTTTCAAATATTTCAAAATACACCCTAAACCGGTTTTGTTGAAACGAACAGACAGACGGACAGACGAACGCACGGACGAAGACCACGGGTATGTCCCGAAGTTTTTTCGAAATTTGGCGGCATAATAAATACACCTAGTCCACATTATAAGCACTGGACTTCAAGCAAGTGTAACAAGTGTAACTCACGAGTACGAAAGTTTTCATGGAGAAAGCTCTCGCGACACTTCAAGGTGGTATTCTACCATGTCTAACAAATATACCAAAAGCTCTGATGCTTGTTCTAACGTATTAGGCATTTGTTTGGAACCGTCCTCCATTAAATGCGTAAATAGCGCCGTTTCATTAGAATGACAATCAAAAGAGTCCGTCGTTAACACTTCACTAAGTGCCACCAGTTCTTCCCCTGACACAGATTTCAAATGATCTTTCCCACCAAACATTTCAGGGAAGTGATACATCATGTCGGGTTTTCCACTTGGGGTATCAGAGTTTCGAATGTTACGTATATTGTGGTGTGTTCCAAAGCATGATGATATTTTGTAATTCTTTTCGAATTAATTCAATGTAACAGAAGCGTATACACTGAATGTCCATGGCATTTGAAGTGTCAAGAATGCCAGCATCAACTAATCTCGAAAATGATTCACAAGAATCCCCATTCCAGCTGATTTAAATTTACTCCACCATGCTTCAATTCTCTGATTAGCTGTAGATTTGCCATACAAAAATGTTACTCCCGGTCTTGACTCGTTATCTTCATTCCCTCTGCGAAGCAAAGATTGAAGCAGTTCCACATTTACATTCTCGTTCCCTCTGTCAGCCCTCACTACCGATGGACAACCCCGAAGTGTATATATACAATCAGAAAAATATTTGCATATCACGAACGGGTCATTGTTAGTAGCAGCCACTTCGAGCCACATTATTCTGCGAGAAAATCCATCAATGCATCCATGAATACAAATACCGTATGGCTTCAATTTATCCCATCCATCGATATGCCATAGATAATTGGGACCAGGTACATGATATTGGCGTCTCTTAAGTCGGTGACGTCGGCGGCAATCTACTCCATCAGGGTCTATATAATTCATAAGTAGCCTCACTGTTTCCGTATCAACAACCAGGTTATGAATTTTTCTTAACCTGTTGTGCATACTTCTATACCCCAAATCGGCGCCTGCCCGAGTTAACTCAAATCGAATAGCACAGTCTTTTGGACTTCTCCGTCTCAGGCCCATGGCACGTAAAATCCGTTTCAGCTGCCTAACTCCAATTGAAATGTTGTGGTAAAAGTATAGAAACGCAACTATTTCTAGATATTCAAATCCCATTTTGAAATATGTCTCGATAATTTCCTCTCGTGTTTGCAAACCTAGTTCAAATGGAAGGTACGAATCAGGCTGTGCAGTGCAGTGGCAAAATGCATAAGTAAACAAAAGCACAAACATAAAAAACATCATGGCTGGAAATACAATTCGAAAACTATCGATCTCTGTGGAACATCCACACCGTTTTGTCGTAGGGAGAATGTGAATGCTATTATTATAATATATTCCACGTGACCCACACCACGTGATATGCTTTCACTCAGAAAAAAAAAATAAAAAAATAAAAAAAAATGTAGAAAAAAATCAAAAGTTTCCACCTCGGGTGATAAGTTTCCACCTCGGGTGATAAGTTTCCACCTCGGGTGATAAGTTTCCACCTCGGGTGAAAAATTTCCACCTCGGGTGGTAAGTTTCCACCTCGGGTGATAAGTTTCCACCTCGGGTGAAAAGTTTACACCTCGGGAGAAAAGTTTCCACCTCGGGTGGAAAGTTTTCACCGCGGTTAAAACTTTTCACCTCGGGTGATAAGTTTCCACCTCGGGTGGTAAGTTTCCACCTCGGGTGATAAGTTTCCACATCGGGTGAAAAGTTTACACCTCGGGAGAAAAGTTTCCACCTCGGGTGGAAAGTTTTCACCGCAGTTAAAACTTTTCACCTCGGGTGATAAGTTTCCACCTCGGGTGGTAAGTTTCCACCTCGGGTGGTAAGTTTTCACCTCGGGTGATAAGTTTCCACCTCGGGTGAAAAGTTTACACCTCGGGAGAAAAGTTTCCACCTCGGGTGGAAAGTTTTCACCGCGATTAAAACTTTTCACCTCGGGTGATAAGTTTCCACCTCGGGTGGTAAGTTTCCACCTCGGGTGATAAGTTTCCACCTCGGGTGAAAAGTTTACACCTCGGGAGAAAAGTTTCCACCTCGGGTGGAAAGTTTTCACCGCGGTTAAAACTTTTCACCTCGGGTGATAAGTTTCCACCTCGGGTGGTAAGTTTCCACCTCGGGTGGTAAGTTTCCACCTCGGGTGATAAGTTTCCACCTCGGGTGAAAAGTTTACACCTCGGGAGAAAAGTTTCCACCTCGGGTGGAAAGTTTTCACCACGGTTAAAACTTTTCACCTCGGGTGATAAGTTTC
Organism: Pictodentalium vernedei; assembly: GCA_031216915.1. Lineage (NCBI taxonomy): Eukaryota > Metazoa > Mollusca > Scaphopoda > Dentaliida > Dentaliidae > Pictodentalium > Pictodentalium vernedei. Next base: position 778,881,985 of record CM062297.1, on the reverse strand, counting down.
CACCTCGGGTGGTAAGTTTCCACCTCGGGTGGTAAGTTTCCACCTCGGGTGATAAGTTACCACCTCGGGTGAAAAGTTTACACCTCGGGAGAAAAGTTTCCACCTCGGGTGGAAAGTTTTCACCGCGGTTAAAACTTTTCACCTCGGGTGATAAGTTTCCACCTCGGGTGGTGAGTTTCCACCTCGGGTGATAAGTTTCCACCTCGGGTGAAAAGTTTACACCTCGGGAGAAAAGTTTCCACCTCGGGTGGAAAGATTTCACCGCGGTTAAAACTTTTCACCTCGGGTGATAAGTTTCCACCTCGGGTGGTAAGTTTCCACCTCGGGTGATAAGTTTCCACCTCGGGTGAAAAGTTTACACCTCGGGAGAAAAGTTTCCACCTCGGATGGAAAGTTTTCACCGCGGTTAAAACTTTTCACCTCGGGTGATAAGTTTCCACCTCGGGTGGTAAGTTTCCACCTCGGGTGGTAAGTTTCCACCTCGGGTGATAAGTTTCCACCTCGGGTGAAAAGTTTACACCTCGGGAGAAAAGTTTCCACCTCGGGTGGAAAGTTTTCACCGCGGTTAAAACTTTTCACCTCGGGTGATAAGTTTCCACCTCGGGTGGTAAGTTTCCACCTCGGGTGATAAGTTTCCACCTCGGGTGAAAAGTTTACACCTTGGGAGAAAAGTTTCCACCTCGGGTGGAAAGTTTTCACCGCGGTTAGAACTTTTCACCTCTGGTGATAAGTTTCCACCTCGGGTGGTAAGTTTCCACCTCGGGTGGTAAGTTTCCACCTCGGGTGATAAGTTTCCACCTCGGGTGAAAAGTTTACACCTCGGGAGAAAAGTTTCCACCTCGGGTGGAAAGTTTTCACCGCGGTTAAAACTTTTCACCTCGGGTGATAAGTTTCCACCTCGGGTGATAAGTTTCCACCTCGGGTGAAAAGTTTCCACCTCGGGTGATAAGTTTCCACCTCGGGTGAAAAGTTTACACCTCGGGTGATAAGTTTCCACCTCGGGTGATAAGTTTCCACCTCGGGTGGAAAGTTTCCACCTCGGGTGAAAAGTCGAAGAAAATATTTAAAAAAGTAAAAAGTGAAATAAAAATAAATGAAAAGTGAAAAAAAAAAAGTAAAAAGTAAAAAAAAAATACATGTCCCTTCTAGGCTTCTGTATATAAGACATTAAAATAGCACTTCAGACATACACTCACTGTGTCCAGACCGCTGAAGGCAGCGACTTGCAATTTTCAGAACTTGTTCTACGTAGCCTGGCCGACATTTGGGCATAAAAATCGAGTGTTCTGACTGCGTGGAAAACACCACGCCTCGCGTGGAAACCGTGGGGACGGTTCGTTGCCACTTTATTTTCAATGCAATGAAATTTCCATTCATTATTTACCTGTCAACGGCAGAGTTTGGCATTATTTCTGTCTGATGAACTGTTCAACTTTAACTATTTGCACCTTTATATAGGACCGAAAGATCACTGCATGCTTACCAATATTCAGGTACTGATTTTACGAAAATAACAATTATTTCAACAGTACCCACTTGGGAACTCTCAAATCTGCCAAGCATTAACCTTCTAATAATAACATGTAAAACAAAAGTTGTCATACTTTGCTAGCCGCATGCACCCATAGACAACATTCAGCACTCAATCAATTAGGGATGGAGTAAATTGCGACTTAAACTTACTAAATTCTGAAAAATGGAGTTATTTTCGAAGGTACCTATCTTTATGCATCCGAAACAGGGATTGGGTTAAACTTTACAGCTACCTTATCAAGGAAAATCTTCTTGGACGTGAACTGTAAATCTGAATGTCAACAGAATTTTCAGATATTACCAAAATCACAATTTTTCAGACAATACCCATAAGGGAGTCTCAAATCTGCTAAGGGTTAAACTTTTAATACTCACATATAAAACAAAAGTTTTCATACTATGACTGCTGCATGCAGCTATTGAAAACATTCAGCACTCAATCAATTAGGAATGGAGTAAATTGTCACTTAATCGTACCAATTTCTGAAAAAGTGTGAGTTTTTTGGACAGCATCTATCTTTATGCAAACAGAATGGGCATATGGTTAAACTTTACAACCAAACGTACAACAGAAAATATGCTCGATATATAGGTAATTATGAACACGAACATGTGCATCACTTTTCGATATACCATTCGTAAATGGAAGAAAAATGAACTAAAAATGAGCCATTTTTATGAACGAGTTAAGGGTACTCGAATTCAAGGCTCGAAAACGAGTTTAAGGTTAAAACTTTGAATAGAATATATAACAGCCAAATTATATTCTTGGATGAATGCTCAAACTTCTCATACGAAACGTTTTGAAAAAATGTGGCTGCAGAGCTGAGAAATTGCATGTGAAAATTGCCCAGTTTTTCCAAACTTGCACTTTGCTCGGAATTTTTAGGTCAAAAGGGAGCAACGTGGGTAATATAGTTTAGGTAGTCAGGTGTAGTAAGTCATGCTACAAATATAATGACAGCTCCAGCCAAATCGTCCTGGGTCTTGTTTGAGAATTGTGGCAAACCGTAACATTGTGACAACATTTTGCACGGTTTTGGCAGAAAAAGAAAAACTTCAGAAGTGCCATGATCCAGGTGAGAAACTATTAATGAAGCTCTACATATGTGCCAAATTTCAGTAGAATAGTAAAGAATCCATCAGACAAAAATCATTGAAATAGAAAATAATGTTAATACTGCAGAAATAAAATTTACTGCATCCAGTAAATTCAGACTTGTAAGAAAAGAGTTAAAATATCTATTGGGAAAAAAAAACTATATAGAAAGAGAATTTATGGAGGGTTATTTTCGGGAGTAACATATTTTTAACAAATCTGGAATGGATTTTCGTAAACAGTATTTACAGATATTCATAATGGAATCAGAACAATTCTTCTAAGAAACCAGAAAAGGCATATATGTGCACAACATTCAAAAGGTTTGTCAAGAGAATGCATTAGGTGTCCAAAAATGTGATTCCGAGCAATACTAAAAAATGCACTGAGTTATCCCTGGGCGACCTCAGTGACCTTGTCCATATTGTGAACCTCTATGGAGTGTTGACTCTTTTGGTGTTGGTCCCCATGTCTATGTGTCATACCATCCTTGAGATATGAGCGTGACCCACTTTCAAAAATTTTAGCCACGTCCAATTTTTACGCCCAAAATGCATGAGTGTATGTCAGGAATGCTTCAGGGGGTCAAAAAATGTGATTTCTAGCAATTATGAAAGATGCACTTAATGACCCTTAGGTGACCTTCATGACCTTGACCCATATATTGAATCTCCATCGAGTGTCGACTCAATTGGTGTTGGTCCCAGGTCCATACGCCATACCATGCTTGAGATATGAGCCTGACCCACTTTCAAAAATTTTGGCAATGCCCACTTTTTTGTCAAAATGCATGTGTCTAGGTCAGGAATGCTTTGGGGGGGGGGGGGAGGGGGGTTAAAAAAATGTGATTTCCAGCAACTATGAAAAATGCACTCAATTACCCCTAGGTGACGCCCGTGACTTTGACCCATATTTTGAATCTCCATTGAGTGTCAACTCATTTGGTGTTGGTCCCAGGTCCATATGTTATACCATGCTTGAGATATGAGCATGACCCAATTTCAAAGATTTTGGTCACGCCCACTTTTTTTACGTCAAAATGCATGTGTGTATGCCAGGAATGCTTCAGGGGTCAAAAAATGTGATTTCCAGCAATTCTGAAAAAATACGCTCAATGACCCCAGGTGACCTCTGTGACCTTGACCCATATTTTTGAACCTCCATCGAGTTTTGACTCATTTAGTGTTGGCTCCAGGTCCATGCGTCATACCATGCTTGAGATATGAGCGTGACCCACCTTCAAAAATTTTGGCCACGCCCACTTTTTTGATGAAAAAATGCACATCTGAATTTTGGGGAAGCATTTGGAGGTCAAAAAATGTGATTTCCAGCAATTATGAAAAATGCACTCATTGACCCCTGGGTGACCTCGGTAACCTTGACCCATATTTTGAATCTCCATCGAGTGTCGACTCATTTGGAGTTGGTCCCAGGTCCATACGTCATACCATGCTTGAGATATGAGCATGACACACTTTCAAAAATTTTGGCCACGCCCACTTTTTTACATCAAAACGCATGTGTGTACATCAGGAATGCTTTGGGGGGGGGGGGGGGGGGGGGGGGGTCAAAAAAGTGATTTCCAACAATTATGAAAAATGCACTTAATGACCCCTAGGTGACCTCTGTGACCTTGACCCATATTTTAAATCTCCATCGAGTGTCGACTCATTTGGTGTTGGTCCCAGGTCCATATGTCATACCATGCTTGAGATATGAGCGTGACCAACTTTCAAAAAGTTTGGCCACGCCCACGTTTTTTTTTACTTCAAAATGCATGTGTGTACGTCAGGAATGCTTTAGGGGGACAAAAAAAATGTGATTTTCTAGCAATTATGAAAAATGCACTTAATGACCCCTAGGTGACCTCCGTGACCTTGACCCATATTTTGAATCTCCATCGAGTGTCGATTCATTTGGTGTTGGTCCCAGGTCCATACGTCATACCACACCTGAGATATGGGCGTGACCCACTTTCAAAACACCCCTACATACACCACTAATACCCCAGGAATCTGAAAAAACATAGGTGGACGAGAACTTGTGACTGCGTATCAGCATGCCAAAAATTAACGAGATAGGGCAATTCGTTTTCGAGTTATCTTGCCGACAAAAAAGTGATGAGAAGACAGAAGACCAGAAGAAGAAGAAGAAGAAGAAGAAGAAGAAGAAGAAAAGACTAGAGAAACAGAATTTACTGCATCCAGTAAATTCAAGTCTGTGTGAAAAGGGTTAAAGTATCAGGAATAAACTCTACAGAAAGAGAATTTATGGAGGCTTATTTTCTGGAGTAAAATATTTTTTAACAAATCAGAAATGGGTTTTCGTTAACAGTATTTACAGATATTCATACAGGAATCAGAACAATTTTTATAAGAAACCAGAAAAGGCATATATGTCACCAGCATCCAAAGGGTTCGATACAGGAATCAGAAATGAAAAATTTTGGCTCTGCCCACTAATTTGAGTGATGAAATACATTCATAAACTTTAGAAATACATTAAGGTGTAAATGCATTTCCCAGTCATTCTTAATAATATGCACTTGATGACCCCATTCAGGTGGACCATATATTGAATCTCCAGCAATTTTTAACTCAGTCGATGTAGTTCCATGTCTACATCTACATTGAAGAATGAGCGCAACCCACTTTGAAATAATGGCTCCACCAACTTCAGATCTATCATTCAGATCGAACGGGCGCAAAAAACATAGATGAGTGCAAACTGGGTATTGTTAACCAGCATGCCAAAATGTATAGAGATAGGACGATCCGTATTTGAGTTGTCGCGCTGACAAAGGGTGCATAGACTCTATATCGGAGATATTGTCATAAAAACCTTAAAAACCCCAAGAGCTCATTTGAAGGCCTACTCTTAAAAGGGCATCTAGTGACCTAAACAAGGCATACATAAAACTAGAACTTCTCTAATAAATTAATTTTAAACAGTCATAGCACTAACACAGTTAACAGTACAGTCAACTGTGTCAGTATTGCATCTTTTACCGGCATCCTGACAGTATTGTGATAGGTTTCAATAACAAATCTTCAGTGTAGTTTTACAATTACATGTACACTGGAATTCTTCATGATCAAGTTGTTTGTTTTTATATTAACTTGGTTTGGGAATTAATTCTGTACAATGAGATTAAATAAATAGATCATGTTATTGTATGTGACAGTCACAGCTTACTTCCTAACTGCTTTTTGTGAAATTCTTTCATGGAGAAAATATTCATACAGGAATCAGAACAATTTTTCTAAGAAACCCGAAAAGGCATATATGTGCACACCATTTATAGGGTTCGATCAAGGAATCAGAAATGGACATTACTGCCGCTGCCATTTGAATGATGAGATACACGTATAATCTTCAGAACTGCATTAATTGGTATAAAGTGACTTTCCAAATAGGTCGCAAAAATATGCATTTAATGACCTCTCTTGACCGCATAGAGGTGGACCACATTTTGAACCTCCAGCAAGGTTCAACTCATTTTGTGTATGTAGTATTTCTATAGGTCACACCAAGCCTGAAGTATGAGCAAAAACTACTTTATAACTAAAGAAACCCCGGCTATGGTGTGTGGCACATCCTCCCATGGTCCTTTATAATTGTGTGAAGTTTGATGACTGTGGTCCTAACAGTCTTCGAGTTATTGGCTCGGGCACACACACACACATGGACACACACACGGACGGACACAAGCACACTTCAATCACTATATGCCACCCGACTTTAGTCGGGGGGGGGGGGGGGGGGGACATAAAAAGAAATCTTTGAGTCCCAGAGTGGGTGTGACTGAACCCAAAAATATTTGTTCTCATAGCACAGTGATAACAAAGGCGCCCAAATACACTCATTCCAGTCACAAGGTGATAACAAAGGTACCCCAAGAAGTTTTGTGAAGATCGGTTCATAAATACGGACTCTAGCCCAAGCCGCATTAACATATGCGCTTACTGTGTATAAGTAACACTGAACAAATCAAAGTTCATCTAATTTGCATAATTTCCGCACGAGAAAAAAACCCGTATTATATGTGATGTATTCCATGTTACTAAACATTCCTACAAAAATTTATTCAAATCAGAACTTTCATACAGAAGTTCTGTACAAAAAAACTGATTGCACTAACTTTGGTACAAAATGGCTGCTGGCGGCTATATTGAATTTTGGACCGCACCCCAAAACACTCGTTCTCATACCACGGTGGTAACAAAAGGTACCCAAGAAGTTTCGTAAAGATCGGTTCATAAATACAGCTTCCAGCCTGTGCCGTATAGAAGTTGTGTACAAAAAAAAATGATAGGACCTAATTTCGTAATTTCGGTACAAAATGGCCACTGGCAGCCATCTTGAATTTTGGACCGCACCCAGAAACAGTTGTTATCGTCCCAAGGTGATAACAAAGGTACCCAAGAAGTTTTGTGAAGATCGGTTCATAAATTCAGCCTCCAGCTCGAGTCGTATTGAAACGTGCACTTACTGTGTATTAGTAGCACTGAGTAAATCAAAAGTTCATCTAATTTGCATAATTTCTGCTCGAGAAAAACAAACCCGTAGTATATGTGATGTATCCCATGGTACTAAAGATTCATACAAAAATTTATTCAAATCAGAACTTTCATACATAAGTTCTGTACAAAAAACTGATGCACTAACTAAAGTACTAAATGGCTGCTGGTGGCCATCTTGAATTTCGGACTGCACCCAAAACCACTCGTTCTCGTCCCACGGTGATAACAAAGATACCCAAGAAGTTTCGTAAAGATCGGTTCATAAATACAGCCTCTAGCCCGAGCCGTATTGGATTTGCAGTTACAGTGCTGAAAGTAACATTAAATAAATCAAAGTTAGTCTAATTGGTATAATTTATGTACGAGGAAAAAGAATCGTATTATATGTGATGTATCCCACGGTACTAAACATTCACACAAAAAATTATTCAAATCAGCGCTTTCATATGGAAGTTCGGCGCAAAAATCTGATTGCACCTAATTTTGTACAAAATGGCTGCCAGCGGCCATCTTGAATTTCAGAACGGACCCCAAAACACTCGTTCTCGTCCCACGGTGATAACAAAGGTACCCAAGAAGTTTCGTAACAATCGGTTCATAAATACGGCCTCTTGCCCGAGCCGTATTGGTATTTTCACTTACAGTGCTGAAAATAAAACTAATTAAATCAAAAGTTAGTCTAATTTGCATAATTTACACACGAGAAAAAAAAGTGTTATATGTGATGTATTCCATGGTAATAAACATTCATACAAAAAATTATTCAAATCAGAGCTTTCATATGGAAGTTCTGCGCCAAACAAAATCTGATTGCACCTAATTTTGTACAGAATGGCTGCCAGTGGCCATCTTGAATTTCGGACCGGGCCCCAAAACACTTGTTCTCGTTTCACAGTGACAACAAAGGTACCCAAGAATTTTTGTTTCATAAATACGGCCTCTAGTCCGAGCCATGTGTACGGCACGACAGACGGACAGACAGACGGACAGACAGACGACGGGCCATGACAATACCTCTTGGCTTCGCCAAAGTTGAGTTAAAAATGGACTAAGTTTAACAACTAGTAGTTTTGTAAAATATTGAAGCAAGTCAAAATTCTGACAATACGCACACATCTGGAAAATGTAGAAACATCCTGTGAAATAAAAAAGTAATACCTTGAAAATCACAAGAGGCCTCACGGGGCCTGAAGCGCTCATCTTGAACAGAACACAATTTAAGTCCAAGAATGAGCACATTAAACAAGCTATCTCCATAGGCTACACTCTCAATTCTTGAGTCCCTCAGGAGTGACAAAAATAATACGGGCATCATGCCTTTTCTTCAGTTGATCATAAAGTAAAATGTTGAGCTCCCCAATGAAGCCCCTTGATACAACCTTTGTGGATTAATCTTAGTTACACACCTCTAGAGGGTACTGAATACAAATTTTTTAATTCTTCATCAAAATGGCCAATTCCGGCTCCATAAGGAGCCCAAATATTAACCCAAGCTCTCGATTTGAACACAGTTGAATCTGACATCCCCAGAGATGTTGTGTACCAAATATGAAAGCATTCTTACTGTTGGATCTGAAGAAGAGAAATTTTAAAGAAATTTCTTCAAATTGCATCAAGTTAAAATTTGGGCTACCATAGCGAGCCCAAATATTAACCTATGGATCCGATTTAAACAAACTTGAATCTGACCCCCACCCCCCCCCCCCCCCCCCACCCCCTTCCCCTAGAGATGTATACCAAATATGAAAGAAATCCCCTCATATTGTACTAAGTTAAATTTCAGGTTCCCATATGGAGCCCAAATATTAACCCAGGCACTCGAATTGAACAAACTGGAATCTGCGCCCCCCCCCCCCCCCCCCCCCCCCCCCCCCCCCGAGATGTTGTATACCAAATATGAAAGCATTCCGACTGGTGGATCTGAAGAAGATTTTTAAAGAAATTTCCTCATATTGCACTAAGTAAAAAATTTGGGCTACCATAGCGAGCCCAAATATATACCTAGGGATCTGATTTGAACAAACTTGAATCTGACCCCCATGTTGCATACCAGATATGAAAGCATTCTGGCTGGTGGCTCTGAAGAAGAAGATTTTTTTAAAATTACCCCCCCCCCCCCCCATATTGAACAAAGTTAAAATTTGGGCTTCTGTGGGAAGCCCAAATATCAACCTAGGGACTTGGTTTGAACAATCTTGAATCTGACCCTCGTAACAATGATGCATACGAAACAAGAGAAAGAGATTCTCACTGGTGTTTCTGAAGAAGAAGATTTTTAAAGAATATTCCCCATATAACCCTATGTTAATAATTCGGGCTCCTATAGTGAGCCTAAATATGAACCAATGAGCTTTTTTATTTCAACAAACTTGCATCTGACCCCCCTATGAATGCGGTATACCAAATATCAAAAGATTCTGATGATTTGTTCTGGAGAAAAAGATTTTTTTAATTTTTGCAAATATGCTGACTCAGCACTTTTTTCGATGCCCATTACAGAACACCCTAACATAACCGATGGCAATTTTTTAACCATTCAATTCTACTGGTCCTAAGGATACTTCATACCAAATAACAGCTCTCTGTTCCGTGTGGTTTGGTAAATATGGACGTTTGAAAATATTTCTAATTTTAGCTCCCAGGGTTCCCATGGGTATGCGGGAATTTTTTTTTTTTTTTGCATGGGTCAAGTACTTATGACCCAATAATACCACATACCAAATTTGGTTCATACCGGACCATCGGTTAAGAAAATAGAAATTTTGGGCGGGGTCAAAAATCTTATCCCTCCCAGTAGTTAGGGGAGCCACTCGGGACCCAAGATCTGCTTACTTCTAGACCCAAGATACGAAACTTCTAGACCCAAGAACTTCTAGACCCAAGAACTTATAGGGACAAACCTGAATGCACTGGTGGCACAGTGCATTCAGGTTTGTCCCTATAAGTTCTTGGGTCTAGAAGTTCTTGGGTCTAGAAGTTTCGTATCTTGGGTCTAGAAGTAAGCAGATCTTGGGTCCCGAGTGGCTCCGCATCACGCATTATGACCAGCTCTTATAGTACATTTTTGCTTATAAGTTTATCACTGGAGGATAAGGGAACTGGTTTTTTTGTCTTTTTATAACAAAGACTTGATTGTGTGCATTCTTGGTGGCACAGTGCATTCATGTATGCACTGGTGGCACAGTGCATACATGTTTGGTCTATAAGTTACAGACATTTTGGTCTATAAGTTTTGGCCTATAAGTTTCACAATTTAACACTAAGGCAATGGACCCTATGGAAAACTCAGTGTTAAAAATGCTTTGGTCTATAATGCCTCCGCATCATGCTTTGGTCTATAATGCCTCCGCATCATGCTTTATGACCAGATCCTATAGTACATTTCTGGCTTATAAGTTTCCACTGTACATTAATTTATTTTTTGTAGTTTGCAAATTAATTTTTTGTTTAGCTTAAATGTTTTTGTGGTTTGCAATATAATGTTTGTTTAGCTTAAATATTTTTTGTTTTTTGTGTTTCGCAAAATAGAAAAATAATTTGCAAACACAAAAAATATTTTCTAAGAAAATATATTTTGTGTTTGCAAATTATTTTTACAAAAAGCTTTTTCATAATTTTATGAAAAAGTTTTTTGTGAAAATAAATTTGCAAACACAAAATATATTTTCTAAGAAAATATTTTTTGTGTTTGCAAATTATTTTTCTATTTTGCAAGTTTTTATTTTATAAGGAAATATTTTATGTACCCTAGACCTTGATTTTTTTCTCTGGCAAACCAATGTCTCTGGGAGTTTTCCCTGTTAAATCTGTGTTTGTCACCACTGTTTTTCCCCATAGACAATCCTGGAGGGGTAATTGCAACATTTTTTATTCCAAACTTGTTTTAGGATATCTCTCATTGATACAACTCTCATTATCAACAGTCACTCACAGAATGGGTAATGGAACTGTGTCTCTCTTTCTGAGACTTTTATTTGTTTAGAAAGAAAAATCTCTTTCCAATATTTTGTAGCCTTGAAAAAGGCTGTTCAATTCTGTATCAGATAAGATGTAGAAATTGTCATTTCTCCCTTCCCGTCTTGTTAAATATCCACTCAAGTTACATTTGTTTGTCCCATGGGTATCTCTCCGATTTTAAAAAATGACACAATAGCGCCGGTACTTTGAGTTTTTCTGAATGCTTATCAACTTACAATATCAAGTCGATAGTCCCTAGTTGTAATGTAAATTCATATTCACACAAATCATATTTCATATATTTGTACGAATACGAATTTGCAAATACAAGAACGCTATCTGTTATTTGAGTTGTAGAACATTTACTGTCAATCCTATTACAAATGTAGTGAAGAAAATACACCAATACCTTCAAAATGATTCAAGTAAAATATCCAATATAAGCGATGAATTAATTGTAATCTAAAAGTTATCCGAACAATTATACTCCTATGATAAAACAAAATGCGTATTGAATTGTAATGTTAGGTATTAGAGTCGATTTTTCCTGGAAAATAAACGTCACGAAACACAACGTCAATTTCTGGGAAGTGGTTTAAATATAGCGCGGCTTCACTGAAAATAACCACTGCTTTGCAAATCAAAAAATCAATACTGACTTAACATTGCGTGTTATATCGAGATCAGAATAACTCCCGAAATATTACTTTCCATCAATGAAATGTGATCGACCAACTTAATGTTTTAAATAAACGAGTTTCCCACGACTTATACCATGCATTTAACAAGCAGAACAATTTATTAATTTTTTAGAACAACGGGTCAAGCACTCCCAACATATCCGTACTTTTACATATTTATTCGAATATCTTCGCTCATGATTATTCTATCTGGACATATTATATACCATCGTAAAGCTTGTCAACTGCAGTTTAAGATGGTATCTTAAGCGATACAATCGGTTCGGAACTTAAAATGTTATCGACTGTTATCTGCCAAAAGAAACACAAAACCATATTCAACACAGGCATCCCATAAAATGCACTGACACACTATTTAAATGTACATCCATTTGGTTACAAACTGTTTTGCTATCTATTGCACTCAATAACCTCTGGATACTATACACCAGTTGTTAAATGTGTTCAGTGTTAGAGACGATTTTTCCTGGAAAATAAACGTCACGAAACACAACGTCAATTTCTGGGAAGTGGTTTAAATATAGCGTGGCTTCACTGAAAATAACCACTGCTTTGCAAATCAAAAAATCAATACTGACTTAACATTGCGTGTTATATCGAGATCAGAATAACTCCCGAAATATTACTTTCCATCAATGAAATGTGATCGACCAACTTAATGTTTTAAATAAACGAGTTTCCCACGACTTATACCATGCATTTAACAAGCAGAACAATTTATTAATTTTTTAGAACAACGGGTCAAGCACTCCCAACATATCCGTACTTTTACATATTTATTCGAATATCTTCGCTCATGATTATTCTATCTGGACATATTATATACCATCGTAAAGCTTGTCAACTGCAGTTTAAGATGGTATCTTAAGCGATACAATCGGTTCGGAACTTGAAATGTTATCGACTGTTATCTGCCAAAAGAAACACAAAACCATATTCAACACAGGCATCCCATAAAATGCACTGACACACTATTTAAATGTACATCCATTTGGTTACAAACTGTTTTGCTATCTATTGCACTCAATAACCTCTGGATACTATACACCAGTTGTTAAATGTGTTTTAGTGATTTTAATATTGACCCAAAGATACACTAACAAATAAAAGCTATAAAATATTTACCATAGGCATGTCCCATAGAGTGAATGGATTACATTTCATGACTTTTCAAATGTGTATAAGAAACATTTATAACAGTATAATTCAGTGGGTATTAAATGTACATTTAAATGCACAAATAAAAGCTATAAAATATTTACCATAGGAATATTTCCCACAGAGTGAATGGATTACATTTTATGACTTTTCAAAAGTGTATAAGAAACATTTATTAACAGTATAATTCATTGGGTATTAAATGTACATTTAAATGCACATTTAAATGTACATTCAAAAAGTATAAAAGGAGGAAGAATCTTAGGTTGATTCACACTTGGGTTTTTGACTTCAAGAAGACAAGACATATTTTCAAAGCTAGAAGACGATAGAAGAAAAGATGAAGAGAGCCATTGAAGAATATAGTGAGACAGAGAGTGAAGTAGATAACAAGAAGCAGAGAGTAGAATCAGCAAGGGACATATACACCATTCACCCACTCCTACAAAGAACACCAAGAAAATTCCGTTCCAAATCCCATGTATGCAGAATAACCTTTAAACAATTTAATCAAAAGAATCCATTTGACACCCTTGGAAAAGTCTTTGACAGTTTGGTAGACGATATTAAAGAAGAATGTGGAGTAGAAGACAATGATCCGATGAGAATATCAGTTAACCACCCAGGATTAGAAATAGGTATATTTATTCCATTTACTAAGGCTTCGGCTATCACTGGTAACACCATATTAGATGAAATAGAAAAAGTTGTACAATCAAATGATAACTTTACTATCCATGATGGGCAATTATCTTTAGAAATAACACACACTTCTCTACCACAAGGGTCTGGGCGACATGCACCAATTTCATTTTCATCTGTTGATAAAATGGTTAAAAGTAAACAGAGTATTATTGAAATTAAAAATGTTCATGATTCAATGTGTCTCGCACGGGCCATTGTAGTGGGAAAGTGTCATGTTGATAGAGATAATTCTGAACTTTGGCAAAAGAAATGGAAAAATATTAGACGTTCTGATTGACCGACACAAGAGTTGGAAGCTAAGGCATTGATGGACAAAGCAGGTCTTGATTATAATATTCCTTGTGGATATGAAGAATATTATAAAATACAACACCTGCTTTACCCAGAGTATGTCATCAAAATTCATCCACAGTATGCAAAAAGTGAATTTTTATTCAAACCTCCAGTTACCACCACTGATAGTAAAGTTATTCATATTTACCACCATGACCAGCATTTTGATACTATCACAACAATTACAGGGTTTTTAGGATGTCACTACTATTGTGAACTTTGCAGTAAAGGTGTCCAACAGAGAGAACGTCACATGTGCCCTTTTGGTTGTGTTTGCTATGCTCCAACAAAATGTATTCCTGAACATCCCATCACCCGTTACACTTGCAATAGACAGTTTAGAAGTCCATCATGCTATAATAACCATATCACTAGAAAGGGGAAAGAAGAAAAAACAATTTGTCAATTAGTTCAAAAATGTAAAACATGCAATTCACTAATATATCCAACAAAAGGAAAGCACATCTGTGAAGGATTCAAAAAATGCAAATATTGTCAACAAGAAGTTAATTCTGATCACCAATGTTTCATTCCAAAATACACTTCACCCGAGGATGAAAAAATACCAAACATTCCATTTGTATTTTTTGATTTTGAAACCACACAAGACTCAGGAGTTCATATCCCAAATTTCTGTGTTGCTCATCGTGCATGTGGGGAATGTATTTGCAAATCTATAGATCAAGAATGTATTTCCTGTGACAAATTTGGACAACGGCAATCAATATTTAAAGGGGAATCTACATTATCAGATTTTTGTGATTGGCTTTTCAGTAAGGAACATAAAGGGACAACAGCTATTGCTCACAATTTAAGAGGTTTCGATGGACAATTTATTTTAAGGCACCTCTTTGAAACTGGTACAACAACTCCTGATGTAATTATGAATGGGAACAAAATTCTTTCACTTAAAGCTTGTGGTATTAGACTTATAGATTCTTTAAATTTTCTTTCAATGAGATTGGCACAATTTCCCAAAACATTTGGCTTGACAGAATTAGCAAAAGGTTATTTCCCCCATTTGGCAAACACACAAGCTTATCAAAATTATATTGGTCCTTATTTAGATCCATCATTGTATATGCCAGATTCAATGTCTCCATCAGATAGGGAAGATTTTATCAAGTGGTACAACCAAAAAATTACTAGTAATGCCAGTTTTGATTTTCAAAAAGAAATGGAACTATACTGTAAATCAGATGTAGATATTTTACGTAGGGGGTGTGGAGAATTCAGACAAAAATTTATAGATAGTGATGGCATAGATCCTTTGAGAGAAGCATTTACCTTAGCCGATGCATGTACAAAAGCTTGGAGAAAAAATTCACTTCCAGAAAACAAAATGGCAATCATTTCAGACATAGGTTACCCAGCTAAAGTCAAATACTCCATTAAAGCCTTTAGATTTTTACAGACACTTGCACAGGAAGAAAACATACATATTCAACATGCACTTAATGGTGGGGAGGTTAAAATAGGGGGATATTATGTTGATGGGTTTCACAAAGACACAAATACAATCTTTGAATTTTATGGATGTATGTGGCATGGGTGCATGACATGTTATAAAGACAACAGACATGAGAAAAATCCAGTCAGTTTGCTAAATTACCAAACTCTATACAACAAAACACAGGAACGCATACACCATTTAAAATCATTAGGGTATAACATGAGAATAACATGGGAACATGAACTTGATGATTTTTGCAAATCAAATCCTGAAGTAAAATCAACATTAAATTCATTTTTTCCAAACATGGATCCTATTAAACCACGTGAAGCATTATTTGGGGGGAGAACAAATGCCATTAAATTACATCATAAAATAGACCAAAACACAGACAATGAAATAAAATACATAGATATCTGTTCACTCTATCCTTATGTCAATAAACACAGAGAATATCCAGTAGGTCATCCACATATACTTACAAAAGAAAACATAAACATGAATGCTATAAGACAGTACAGGGGACTTATCAAATGTAAAGTTTTACCACCACAATCTCTACACATGCCAGTATTACCAATTCATTGCAACAAGAAAATGGTTTTTACACTTTGCAATACATGTGCAGAACAAGAATTAGACAAATGTGAACACACACCAGATCAACGCAGTATTACAGGTACATGGACATCTGTTGAACTTTTTAAAGCATTGGGAATGGGATACACATTACTTGACACTTATCAGATTTGGCATTGGGAACTATGGTCTTCAGAAATTTACAAACATTATGTGAACAAATATTTAAAAATGAAACAAGAAGCCAGTGGATATCCAGATTGGGTGAAAACAGAAACAGACAAAGATACATTTAAGAAAGACTATGCACAAATTGAAAACATACGTTTGGAAAATATTGAAAAAAATCCAGGACAAAGATCATTTGCTAAAACCATGTTAAACTGTTTATGGGGGAAAAGTGCACAAAACAATTTAAAAACAAAAACAGAATACATACAAGACCCATCCAAATATTTTGACCTGATACAAGATAAAGACATCATTATTAAAAATGTTGAATTGTTTGATCATGATAAATGCATTTTAGTCAATTACACAAAATCTACAGATGTTTATGAACCTCACAAATCAGCTAATGTTGCAGTTGCCTCTTTTGTCACAGCTTATGCACGAATGGAATTATATAAAGTAATAGGACGTTTGGGTAGACGGGTATTATACTTTGACACAGACAGTTGTATTTACATCCATAACCCCTCACTTTGGAATCCACAAATTATAAACAGTAGGTTAGGTCAATGGACAGATGAACATCCAGATGCAAAAATTATTGAATATGTAGGTTTAGGTCCCAAAAATTATGGTTACAAATACATTAAAGATGGTCAAATACACACTTCATGTAAAGTTAAAGGAATCACATTAGACTACAATACATCACAGAAAGTCAATTTTGAATCCATGGTGGAATGTGTACAAGACAGACATAATTATAAAATGAACATTGAATACACACATAGAATTAAACACAACAAGAACAGACAAGTCACAAGTGAAAGACAAACCAAAACATTCAGATCTGTGTACACAAAACGTTTTGTAGTGGATAAATATGATACAAGACCTTATGGGTTTAAGGTATAAAAATTACTCTTTAGAATTCTCATTTCAAGTTTGAACAAGAACAGACATGTCACAATTGAATTACAAACCAAAACATTCAGATCTGTGTACACAAACCATTTTGTAGTGGATAAATATGACACAAAACCTTATGGGCCTAAGGTATAAAAGAACCCTTCAGATTTCTCATTTCAACTTTGAACACTGAGCAGGCAAGATGTCTCTACCACTCAATCCTACTTATCCTATATACTTGTCAGAGTTAAGAAGACTTTCGAGTTTTAGTATGACTACAAACCCTATTTTAAAATCCAAGAAAGAAGACTTAGCTAAAGCTGGATTTTTCTATATAGGAGACGGTAAAGTCAAATGTTTTGTATGTGGACAAGGTTTAATGAATTGGGAAGAAAAAGATATTCCTTTGCAAGAACATGTTAAGTGGTCACCAAATTGTTCTTATATTCAACTGATAAGAAATTGTCAATTATACAATCCACCAACAAGTATGCAAACACCCCCAGATAAAATATTATCAGTGATGGATTATGGATTCACTTTAAATCAAATATTTTCAACAATGAAAAAATATGACAAGTGTTTAGATGATTTTCCTGATTCTAAGTCTTTATTTGCACTCATGGTGCTAAATGATCAAAGTACATCATTTAGTACCATAATTGCAAGACAAGCTGCAGGACAATTCAAAACTAAGTTTGATAAAATGTTTTCAGATAATGCAGGAAATGATTTTCCTGACCGTCCTGATGTATTTTGTGCATCAGGTAATATAGTACATGATGGACAAAATACATCAGAAGAGACAAAAGAAACATCACTTTGATTTCAACCATGGAACCAGTAAGACATATGTTAGACAACAAGATTACACGTAAGGCATTATTATATGCATTTCAATTGATCACTCCTGGTTATCTAACAATAACAAAAGAGTTTATTCATAATCAATTGGGAAAAGATGAAATGTATGGGGAATTTTGTAATGCATTACAAATCATGAATGCTTTTTACAAAGATAATATAGAAAATATTTGGACAAGAGTTGTGTGGGGTAATATAATTTATGATAAAGAAATCATTAATTACTTGTATAGACAATGTGTACCACAAATAGATAGAAGAATAGATTCTTCAGAAACTGTATTTGAGTTAAAAGCACCCTTAAAACGAATACCTACTAAAAGACATGAAGAAGGTATGGAATCAGAAAGTATATAAGTGAGTGATTTGACAACTCTTATTCACACACAAATACAATTATGGCATCGAGTGAATGTTTATTGTTTCAACACCCTTGTAATATCTTTATTTCGGGACCTAGTGGTTCAGGAAAAACAGAATTTGTCAAAAAGCTTATTGATATGAAACATGACTTATTTCAAATTCCCCCACAAAAAATCATTTGGTGTTATAAAGAATGGCAAAATACATATACTTTACTTAAAGAAAGTGAAGATATTAAATTCATAGATGGTATCCCTGATGATGAATATGAAATTGTCAGTGACGTCACTATTCCCCATCTTGTAGTTTTTGATGATATGTTAGGAGATAAAGATGAAGAAAAAATTAAATTATGGTTCACACGAAAAGGACATCATAGAAATGCAAGTGTCATTTACATTACACAAAATATGTTTCAACAATCTAAATCTAGTCGTACCATAAGTTTAAATGCACATTATATGATTTTATTTCAAAATACCAGAGATAAAGGACAAATTAAAGTATTGGCAAATCAAGTTCAATTACCACATTTAAATGCATGTTATCAAGATGCAACAAGTATTGATCATGGTTATTTATTAATTGATTTTCATCCTAGAACTCCTGAGTCTTTGAGATTAAGAACTGATATTTTTCATCCTTGGGTAACACAAAATGAACGTGGCCCTATCATTTATACAAAACTATAAATTCCCCATGTTCTAATGAGTTGATGTTAGTTAGTCAAAGTTTGTCAACGACTACACATCATCATGGTATCATTCATACAATCTTTGGAACAACTTGGTCAAGAAACAAGTCCATTTGCAAGACAAAAATTACTTAAGAAAGGTTTTAAGAAAATTTTAAAATGGTTTACATTAGCAAGTAGAATCATACTTAAGACAAGTAGATCATTCTATTCACCATTCAAAAAAACAAAGAGTAAGAAACAAAAGTCACCTAAAAGGAAACGAAAATCCCCTAAGAAAAGATCAAATAATTCATCAAGTTCTAGAGAGATAAAAAATCAACGAAAGGTAGGACCTAAATATATGTACACAAATTTTGAAATTGCACCTCATAGATCTCCATCTACAAAAACAAAAGCATTACTTGTGAAAAATCTTCAAAGACAAAGAAAAGTATCACCACTTAAGTTAACACGTGTAGTGTCAATAACAAAAGATGGTGTTAAAAATCATGAACCAATGTATTCTGTAATAAAACCAAGTCAAAATGTACTGCATGACCCAATGGGTTCTAGACAAAATACACAACATGTACCATTAAAAGAAAAGATTCCCACAATGGCACGTTTTACAGCTTTAAATACACCTAAACCTGTTAAAGGGATAAGGTCTTACTTTAAATAATATAAAGTTTTTTTGCACATGTATATATAAATAGCATTACATTTTTATATTTGTTTCATTTAATCATTAGATTCTATAAGAGCAAGATGGTGAGACAAAATAAGAAACAAAAAATTCCTTTAGTTAAAAAATATGGTGGTATGTTAATAGGTTTAAGTCAAACTCCTCCAGCATTTCAAAAACAAATTATGAAAAATGCAGTTAGAAGAATTAATTAATTGTGTGTCAGAATGCTGTCATAATCTTTTAAAAGGCAACATACATCTAACAAAAAGTCAGAAACAAAAATTACATCCAAAGCGTCAACAACTACGAGCACTCGCTAGTAAATCAATAACTCTTAAAAAGAAAAAACTAATTTTAAATCAAAAAGGTGGTTTTTTACCATTACTTGGTTTACTTGGACCTGCTATAGGAGTTGCAACAAATCTTGCAAATAAATTAGTCGATAAAATATGAAAAAGATGGCTATTGTACCTTATCAAATGTTAGAAGATATGCAACGTTTTAGAAATGAAAAAGCTCAAAGACCAAGATTACCCCCTAACCCACAAGTTACAAATACTGCACAACTTCAAAATGATTTATCATCTGTGTTAGGAAATTCAGAGTTGTCCGAAAGTGAGAAAGAACAAAAGTATGGGGAAACTTTACAAAAATTTCAAATGTCACATAAGAAAGCATTACAACCAACATTGGTTCCATTGCCTGAGTCAGGAGAAAAATCATTATTTTTACGAGATCGTATTATAGAAAGTGTCCCTGTTACAATGAGACGTAAAGCAACTTCATTATTATCTGCTTTATCATCTCATCCACACATGAGTTGGGATGATCAGGGTGTATTAAGTTACGATGGAGAAGTCATAAAAGGTTCAAATATCATAGATTTAGTCAATGATGTTCTTAGACACCGAAAAGGTTTTAAACCGAGTGGATGGGAAATGTTTAGTCGTGGATTAAAAGATATAAATATCCCTCAAGATTTTGTTGGTAATCGTGAACGTTGGTTATGGATGAATAGACAACCTATACCCAAACCCAGTAAATATCAAAGTTCTCCAGAAGATAGTTGGTCTGAAACTCCTCAATCATCCCCTCCAAAACGTAAAGTTCGTCGAGGTCATAGAGTGCAGTGGAGTGAAGACACACCAAAGTCAGCACTAAAGCGTAAATTGACAAAACATAGATTATCTGAAAAATGGGAAGCTTATTGAATGATTTATTAACTGAAATATATTACAATACAAAACATCCTGCTGGTTATGGTGGTATACAAAAATTGTACAAAGCAGCTCATAGTAAAGATAATTCCATCACAATTGATCAAGTGAAAAAATGGTTGAAAGGAGAAAGAACTTATACTTTACATAAACCCATCCGTAAAAAATTTTCAAGACGTAAGACTATAGTGGGTGGTATTGATCATCAATGGCAGATTGATTTAGCAGACTTACAAAGTTTACAATCTTACAATGACCAATTTCGTTATTTAGTTTGTGTTATTGATGTATTTTCCAAATATGCATGGGTAATACCCATTCACAATAAAACAGGAGAGACATTAACAAAATCTTTTCAGAGTATTTTGAAAACTTCTGGACGTAAACCATTATCATTACAATCTGATAAAGGTTCTGAATTTAAAAATAAAGACGTGCCAAATTTTTTAAAGAAACAAAACATTCATTTCTTCACAACAGAAAATCCTGAAACCAAAGCTAGTATTGTTGAACGTTTTCAACGTACATTGAAAACACGAATGTGGAAATATTTTACACACAAACGTACATTAAGGTACATTGATGTGTTGGAAAATTTAGTTGATGGATATAATCATAGTTTTCATCGAAGTATTCAGAGAACTCCTGCTTCAGTATCATTAGAAAATGAAGTAGAAGTATCTCAACATTTGTATGGTAAAAAAAAGTCTAAAAAGAAAAAAATACAATTTAAAGTTGGTGATATAGTACGTATTAATAAAACCAAACGTACATTTGAAAAAGGGTATTTACCAAATTGGACAAAAGAGTTATTTAAAATTACTCATGTAAAACATACAATACCACCCACTTATAAACTTGAAGATATGGGTGGTGAAAATATACAAGGGACATTTTATCCACAAGAAATTCAAAGTATAAAAGATGATAAAAAATATATAATTGAATCAATTCTTAATAGACGGTCAAGACGTGTGGGAAAGAAAATTATCAAAGAACTTAAAGTACATTGGGAAGGTTATCCAAAGAAATTTGATAGTTGGATAGCAGAATCAGATTTGATATAAAAAGAATATGTCATTAAATGAAACTTCATTACCTAATGAAACCACAAGTGTTGATGTACAAAGTCAACAAAGTCAACAATTTAAAATTTGTGGAAATCGTGTTGCAAAAAATCAAGTCACTTATTTCACACAGATTATTATCATTTATGGTATTATAATTACTGCCATTGTACATTTGAGTTTACAAAGCCCTGATAAAGAATTGTGGTTAGTGTTATTAAGTAGTTCATTAGGATATATTCTTCCATGTCCAGGTTTAAAATATTTGAAACAACCACAAGATAAGAAAAATGAATTCATTTTACGTAACACTTCTGAGTGATAGTTCTATGGATATGTTTCCAAATAATAACCAATGTTGTTTTCAAACACAATTATCTAAACCCATTCATGTTGATAAAGAACATTGGGAAGTGGGATTAGTTGAAGTAATTTTACCTTCGGAAGCAAAAAATATTACAGATGAAGAATCTGTTTTTAAAATCTTTGTGACAGATAGCAACATATCAAATCGTATTAATAAAACGAAATTGAAACATACATTTTACAAAGGTACTGCTGCTGTTGAATTAAATATTTTATCAGGTGCATATTTAAATGGCGCTCATGTCATAGATGCAATGCAAACAGAAATTCAAGAAAAACTTGGAGACATATTTAAATCATTTGATGTATTATTTCATGTTTGATTTTCAACTCTCCAAGGGCGTGTAAAAATAGTAGGAAATAGTATTGGGAAAGTGGGTATTAAAATGTCAGAAAGTTTATTACAAAAATTGGGATGTAAAGATAGTTATTCTGTCATTTTTCCTAACACATCAAAAGATGCATTTAAATATAATGTGGACTTAAATGTGGATTTCAATCAAATCTTTATTTATTCTGACATAGCAGATTATACATTTTTAGGTGATATTGAAGCACCTATTTTACGTGTGATTCCATTTGAATCACATAAAGAGTCTCTACATACTCATATAGAATTTGATAATGTACATTACGTACCAGTATCAAAATCTTATTTTGATCAGATTAGTATAAATATAAATGGGAACACTGGTAAACCCATTCAGTTTGCAAGTGGCAAGACAGTTGTCAAGTTGCATTTTAGACAGAGACATGAATTAAATTTGTAAAAAATGATGCCGGTGTATCAAGGTGTACCACGGCAATATGGATATGGATTAGGGTCTATTTTTCGCACAGCAATAAGAACAGCTGCACCATTTATAAAACCAATTGCAAAAAATGCATTTCAAACCTTAAAGAGAGATGGATTAAGACATGGTTTAGAAACAGCAAATGAATTGATAAAAAAACGTAAAGCACCTAAAGACATTTTATTAACTCATGGAAAAGATCTTTTGAAATCAGTTGGTGAATCTGCTTTAGGTATAAAAAGACAAAAACAAGAACGAAAACGTCAGTCTGTGGTTCGTTCTCGTAGAGGTAAGACACGTCAAAGACAAGCTTATTCAAAACGAAAATCAAGAGCACTTGATATATTTGATTGAAAAAAAATCATGATGTTACATGGATCTTGCGAACATTTTGGTAGTAGTTTTGATCCAGATAATGTATCACCAACATCAAGTGGTATAGAAAATATTGGTGAAATTGAACAATTTCCTATTGCATCTTTAAATAATTCTTCACCAATAGAATTTTTAATTCCAAGACAAACAACCAAGTGGTTAGATCTTGCAGCATCTACACTTGAAGTTCAATTTAAAATTACAAAACAAGATGGGAGTGTTTTGGGTGGAGATACACAAATTGCTCCTATCAATAATTTTTTTCATAGCATGTTCAGTAAAATTGATGTTACACTGAATGGCAATCTTATCACCACCAATACAGATCTTTATCCTTATAGAGCATATTTTGAGAATTTTCTTAGTTATTCAAAAGATGTGAAAAAAACACATCTAGCTGCTAGTGAGTTGTGGTATAGAGATACTCCTGGACACCTCACAGAAACAAGTAAAGCTTCGTCGAACAAAGGTTTGACTGAGCGAGCTAAAATAATTGGTGGTAGCAAAAATGTACAACTAAGAGGAAAACTGCATTTAGATCTGTTTGTGCAAGATAAGTATTTACCAAATGGAGTTGAGATGAGAATTAAATTGCATCGTGCTCCAACTAAATTTTGTTTGATTGGTAGTGAACATGGAAAAATAGAAATTCAAAAAGCCATATTCAGAATACCGGCATTGGATTTATTTCCAAAATTTGCGAATGATCTTAATGCACAAATAGCTCGAACAAATTATAAAATGCCCATAAGACGTAGTGAAATTAAAACTTTTACTATTGGAAGTGGTCTTCGTTCAAAAATAGAAGACTATCTGTTTCATAAACAGATGCCAAAACGAATTATTCTTGGTTTAGTTAGTAATAGAGATATAAATGGAGATATTGGCAGTAATCCATTTAATTTTCAATATTTCGATTTGAATAAGTTGGAAATCACAATAGATGGACATTCCATTAAAGCACGTCCCTTTGAACCGAATTTTGAAGGTGGACTTTATCTAAATTCATATTTATCATTGTTTGAAGCTATGGGCTATTTTGGACAAAATCAATCATTTAATTTATCTTTGCAGGATTATGCAAAAGGGTATACCCTTTGGGGTATTGATTTGACACCTGATCAGAGTAGTAGTGGGCCCTTGGCTCACCCAATAAAGTCTGGCAATCTTAGGTTTGAACTTCAGTTTGCTCAAGCTCTTCCAGAGGTGATCAACGTTGTTGTCTATGCACAATTTGATATTGAGATAGAAATCAACAAATTCAGAGAAGTGATATTTGACTATTAAACAAGATGAGTCAGTGTGAACATTGCAAGATGTGTAAAGAAAAAATACAAACATTATTTCAAGAATGTGTAGTGATAGAACTGACAAAATCCTTTCAACAGAAAATGAAAAATATCTGTGAAGAAGAAAATCGAACCAACACAACAACATTAATAGATATGAACATTGCAGAGTGTTTACAGAAAGTGTGTCCAGTGACTATACTATATAATCTACACAAGAGAGCAAGAAAAATAAACTTATTAGAATATTGTGCTCATATAGACTTTGAAATAGACTGCCAAAAAGACATTCAAAAGTGGGCAGATTCAGTGAAAAGAGACTGGTCATATTATACAGCATATCTTGATTAATGGCTCCGTGCCAGCCTTTTTCAAGGCTAAGAAGATGGAAACCATACAATTACAAACTATACTTGACAGTTCTCAAAGGTTATCATCCTTAAAAGGAAAAGTGTGTTCAAAAGACTTGTTACCAAAACGAAAACCTAAACACAGACAAGCATATATTGTGAACACAGATTCATCAAAAGAACCAGGAGAACATTGGATAGCAATATATTTTAAAGACAATCATTCTGCTATCTACTTTGATTCATATGGTTTACCACCATTAGATAGAGACATATACAATTTCATAGTGAAAAATACAGATTCCTGGACAATAAATACAATGAGACTACAAAGTGAATTTACTGTTGTGTGTGGAATGTACTGTATATTTGCTTTAGATCATCTTGCAAGAGGATATGATTTAGAGACAGTTCTTACTATCAAATTTGATCCAAGAAATTTCCAAGAGAATGATAGAGATGTTCGACGATGGTTTGAGCAAACTTATAGACTTTATTTGAAATAACTGTAATAAATATCAGGTGTCAAAACAATCCCACAGAGGTAATTTTTTACATCTTTTAGTTTTTTAAGTTTTTTATTAAAAGTCAATCATCTATTATATAATTTTCGCCAGACATTTGTGTAAACAGAGAGATAGGGTTTTTTTAGTTATTTTTTATATTCGTTTCAAAATCAGATCACTTGAGTGATATCAGTTTTTTATCTGACTCCCAAGATTGTTTTCAAAAAACAATCTTGGGTATCAAATAAAAAAGCTAGCATAAAAAAGAATCTTGATGTAAATAGATTTTCTCATGGATAGGCAAACTCAGATCTCGGTGTATATATGTTCAGATTTCATTTCAATATAATGATTCAACTTTAAATACAGTTTTGTCTTTTGTTAAAACCTCTGTGATAGTTTTGTCGAATTTGTTAGGTTAGTCCTATAATCCCTTTTTTATCACCGTGTCCCTATTATTTCCCAACAGTAAAAAAGAGTTAAGAGTCACTTCTCTTTTTCACTGAGAGTATTAGGTTTTAATATTGTATGCATACTTATCAAAAACTTTTATAGTGTAACCTGATATACAGTTTATACTGTAGAAATAATTTTGATTGCTAAACATACAATGAATACTATTCTTACTATAGAAAAAAACAACTATCACAGAGAGTTCGACCACAATGCGAATCCCTAATTTTTTATTTTGTGCATGTGTTCTTGTGTTTTATTGTAAGCATAATTTCCTTATGCTCACAATAAAACACAAGAAGACATGCACAAAATTTCCCCATTTATAGAAGTTGTATACACAGGGTGGAGAGATGACAAACCCAAAACCATATGGATAACCCCTAATATAAAATGATTTTAAATTAATATAGACATTGGGTCACACTCTAGGGAGGGAACTGTTTTTTGTCTTTTCATAACAAAGACTTGATTGTGTACATGAGAAGATCTCTTTTTAATAGTGTGGTTGGCCCTTAGAAGGGCCGTTTTTTAAAAATCTTCAGTTCCGTAGAGAGCTGTTTGGTAAAGCCATCTCTGCTTCGGTGAAGAATTCACCTTCCCACACGTCTATAGTTGTTGGTAACATATCTTCATCTGTAAAGCAATCTTGTTCCCAGGGATAACTTCGTCCTACAAGAGCTTCTTCCTGCATATATACGGGGAGATCAAATCAGTGCTTTGGTCGATTCTTGTACTGGATCTCCCCGAACGGATGAGTGGCGGCTTTGACGAATGGGTGGTCTTCAATCTTCTTAAGTTGTTCTTCCATCGAAAGTGTTGCCGACCACCACTTTCTCAAAGCCAAGGCGAATTCTTTATCAGCTCTCTGCCTCTTGGTTCTCTCATAACTCTCTACGGAACTGTAATTGATCTTCGTTGGCTCCATGTCTTTTTCCTCTCTGTCAAAGATGATTTTCTTTAGTCAGACGATGAAATGTATCCAAATCCTCAACTCACCTTCTTTCTATAGACAATCTGAGGATCGAAAATGCACTGAAGAACTCTCATGCGACAATTCGATCGAGTGCGGGAAAAAATCCAGGTCTGGGGTACATAAAATATTTCCTTATAAAATAAAAACTTGCAAAATAGAAAAATAATTTGCAAACACAAAAAATATTTTCTTAGAAAATATATTTTGTGTTTGCAAATTTATTTTCACAAAAAACTTTTTCATAAAATTATGAAAAAGCTTTTTGTAAAAATAATTTGCAAACACAAAATATATTTTCTTAGAAAATATTTTTTGTGTTTGCAAATTATTTTTCTATTTTGCGAAACACAAAAAACAAAAAATATTTAAGCTAAACAAAAATTATATTGCAAACCACAAAAACATTTAAGCTAAACAAAAAATTAATTTGCAAACTACAAAAAATAAATTAATGTACAGTGGAAACTTATAAGCCAGAAATGTACTATAGGATTTGGTCATAAAGCATGATGCGGAGGCATTATAGACCAAAGCATGATGCGGAGGCATTATAGACCAAAGCATTTTTAACACTGAGTTTTCCATAGGGTCCATTGCCTTAGTGTTAAATTGTGAAACTTATAGGCCAAAACGTATAGACCAAAATGTCTGTAACTTATAGACCAAACATGTATGCACTGTGCCACCAGTGCATACATGAATGCACTGTGCCACCAAGAATGCACACAATCAAGTCTTTGTTATAAAAAGACAAAAAAACCAGTTCCCTTATCCTCCAGTGATAAACTTATAAGCAAAAATGTACTATAAGAGCTGGTCATAATGTATGATGCGGAGCCACTCGGGACCCAAGATCTGCTTACTTCTAGACCCAAGATACGAAACTTCTAGACCCAAGAACTTCTAGACCCAAGAACTTATAGGGACAAACCTGAATGCACTGTGCCACCAGTGCATTCAGGTTTGTCCCTATAAGTGCTTGGGTCTAGAAGTTCTTGGGTCTAGAAGTTTCGTATCTTGGGTCTAGAAGTAAGCAGATCTTGGGTCCCGAGTGGCTCCCCTAACTACTCCTCCCATTACAAAGCCAAATATTGCTTCACGAACTTCGTTTGAAAAAAGTTGATTCTACTCCCCAAAAGGAAGCTCCATAGCAAATGTCAAGTCATTGTACACACTGGTTCTTGAGAAGAAGATTTTAAAACATTTTTGGACCATTTTTCCCACTCCCTTCCTATGGGACTGCCAGTGGGCATGTTGAGTAGAACAAAAATGCAATGCCCCTTTGGAATCATCACTCACACAAACCTTCGCTTGAATTGGCCCAGTGGCTTTGAAGGAGAAGACCAAAAATGGTGTTGACGCACGGCGGACGACGGACAGAGAGGGATGAAATTAGCTCAGCTTGACTTTGTCAAGATGAGCTAATAAGTGAGGTTAGACGGACAAACAATATACCCTATATGCAGAAAGATAGAGGGAAAGACAGAGGTAAAACAATATGCCCCCTGACTATTTGTTGTGGGCATAACAAGGACATACGCCAATTGTAACCAGACCGTCCAAGGCAGCCATTTGAAATTCTGAGAATGTGTTCTATCCCCGCTCGACAGTTTAGTATCTTTCTTGAGTCCTGTGACCGGGTGAAAACACCGTGGATGTACCCATAAGAGAAGTCTCAAATCTGCCAAGGGTTAAACGTTTATTAATAATAATAACAAGATATAAAACTAGAAGGGTGGTTGGTACTGCCGGCAGGTCATAAAAAGTATACACTCCGTTACATGTACAGTAGATTGTGGAGAGAGTTTTTGGAGTAGCGACTCGAAATTTTCAACGTTCATTCTAGAAGCTCTGCCCAACTCGACCTGTGCCGGAAAAATCCAACAACCGAGCGCATAGCCCGTAGGAGCCTCACGCGCATGCGCGTACGCTCTTTTCGACCTGGTCTTGAGGAAATGCGCAATTCGTGTTGCCTTTCCAGGCATCCGATGGAGCAACTATTCGTGAATGCTGAGTGAAAATTTCGTGGAAATCCGCGGAGAATTCGCTGACATATAGCGTTTTTTGAAGGGAGGAGGTAATTAGGTAATTTTCTGAATTTGGTCTTTTTCAAGTCGGAGCGAAAGAAGAGGGCGGGATTGGGCACAGTCTCTCGTGGTGCCCCCCCCCCCCCTCTCTGGGGTAGATCCACTTAAAAGTTACAATAGGGCGTGGCTGACGGAGGGATGGCTGTAAATCAAAGTAGTTTCTTTAAGAACAGCACCCAGGGATCCCATCGCAACCTTGAAACCTATGAGAATCATCGGAAGTTAAAAGTGAAAAGAAAACGGCGGTGAGTATGTCTTTGGCGGGAAAAGATTAATGAGAATTTGCATATAAGACATTAAAATACCACTTCAGACATACGCTCACTGCGTCCAGACCGCTGAAGGCAGCGACTTGCAATTTTCCGAACTTGTTCTAGGTAGCCTGGCCGACATTTGGGCATAAAAATCGAGTGTTCTGACCGCGTGGAAAACACCACGCCTCGCATGGAAACCGTGGGGACGGTTCGTTGCCACTTTATTTTCAATGCAATGAAATTTCCATTCCTAGCCGCATGCACCCATAGACAACATTCAGCACTCAATCAATTAGGGATGGAGTAAATTGCGACTTAAACTTACTAAATTCTGAAAAATGGAGTTATTTTCGACGGTACCTATCTTTATGATTCCGAAACAGGGATTGGGTTAAACTTTACAGCTACCTTATCAAGGAAAATCTTCTTGGACTTGAACTGTAAATCTGAATGTCAACAGAATTTTCAGATATTACCAAAATCACAATTATTCAGACAATACCCATAAGGGAGTCTCAAATCTGCTAAGGGTTAATCTTTTAATACTCACATATAAAACAAAAGTTTTCATACTATGACTGCTGCATGCAGCTATTGAAAACATTCAGCACTCAATCAATTAGGAATGGAGTAAATTGTCACTTAATCGTACCAAATTCTGAAAAAGTGTGAGTTTTTTGGACAGCATCTATCTTTATGCAAACAGAATGGGCATATGGTTAAACTTTACAACCAAACGTACAACAGACAATATGCTCGATATATAGGTAATTGTGAATACGAACATGTGCATCACTTTTCGATATACCATTCGTAAATGGAAGAAAAATGAACTAAAAATGAGCCATTTTTATGAACGAGTTAAGGGCACTCGAATTCAAGGCTCGAAAACGAGTTTAAGGTTAAAACTTTGAATAGAATATATAACAGCCAAATTATTCTTGGATGAATGCTCAAACTTCTCATAGGAAACGTTTTGAAAAAATGTGGCCGCAGAGCTGAGATATTGCATGTGAAAATTGACCAGTTTTTCCAAAATTGCACTTTGCTCGGAATTTTTAGGTCAAAAAGGAGCAACGTGGGTAATACAGCTTAGGTAGTCAGGTGTAGTAAGTCATGCTACAAATATAATGACAGCTCCAGCCAAATCGTCCTGGGTCTTGTTTGAGAATTGTGGCAAACCGTAACATTGTGACAACATTTTGCACGGTTTTGGCAGAAAAAGAAAAACTTCAGAAATGCCATGATCCAGGTGAAAAACTTCTAATGAAGCTCTACATATGGGCCAAATTTCAGTAGAATAGTAAAGAATCCATCAGACAAAAATCATTGAAATAGAAAATAATGTTAATACTACAGAAATAGAATTTACTGCATCCAGTAAATTCAGACTTGTAAGAAAAGAGTTAAAATATCTATTGGGAAAAAACTATATAGAAAGAGAATTTATGGAGGGTTATTTTCGGGAGTAACATATTTTTAAACAAATCTGGAATGGATTTTCGTAAACAGTATTTACAGATATTCATAATGGAATCAGAACAATTCTTCCAAGAAACCAGAAAAGGCATATATGTGCACAGCATTCAAAAGGTTTGTCAAGAGAATGCATCAGGTGTCCAAAAATGTGATTCCGAGCAATACTAAAAAATGCACTGAGTTATCCCTGGGCGACCTCAATGACCTTGTGCATATTGTGAACCTCTATGGAGTGTTGACTCATTTGGTGTTGGTCCCCATGTCTATGTGTCATACCATCCTTGAGATATGAGCGTGACCCACTTTCAAAAATTTTAGCCACGCCCAATTTTTACGCCCAAAATGCATGAGTGTATGCCAGGAATGCTTCAGGGGGTCAAAAAATGTGATTTCTAGCAATTAAGAAAGATGCACTTAATGACCCCTAGGTGACCTTCATGACCTTGACCCATATTTTGAATCTCCATCGAGTGTCGACTCATTTGGTGTTGGTCCCAGGTCCATACGCCATACCATGCTTGAGATATGAGCCTGACCCACTTTCAAAAATTTTGGCAATGCCCACTTTTTTGTCAAAATGCATGTGTCTACGTCAGGAATGCTTTGGGGGGGGGGGGGGGGGGTAAAAAATGTGATTTCCAGCAACTATGAAAAATGCACTCAATTACCCCTAGGTGACGTCCGTGACCTTGACCCATATTTTGAATCTCCATTGAGTGTCAACTCATTTGGTGTTGGTCACAGGTCCATATGTCATACCATGCTTGAGATATGAGCGTGACCCACTTTCAAAGATTTTGGTCACACCCACTCTTTTTACCTCAAAATGCATGTGTGTATGACAGGAATGCTTCAGGGGGTCAAAAAATGTGATTTCCAGCAATTCTGAAAAAATGCGCTCAATGATCCCAGGTGACCTCTGTGACCTTGACCCATATTTTTGAGCCTCCATCGAGTTTCGACTCATTTAGTGTTGGCTCCAGGTCCATGCGTCACACCATGCTTGAGATATGAGCGTGACCCACCTTCAAAAATTTTGGCCACGCCCACTTTTTTCATGAAAAAATGCACATCTGGATTTTAGGGAAGGATTTGGAGGTCAAAAAATGTGATTTCCAGCAATTATGAAAAATGCACTCATTGACCCCTGGGTGACCTCGGTGACCTTGACCCATATTTTGAATCTCTATCGAGTGTCGACTCATTTGGAGTTGGTCCCAGATCCATATGTCATACCATGCTTGAGATATGAGCATGACCCACTTTCAAAAATTTTGGCCACGTCCACTTTTTTACATCAAAATGCATGTGTGTACATCAGGGATGCTTTAGGGTGGTCAAAAAAGTGATTTCCAGCAATTATGAAAAATGCACTTAATGACCCCAAGGTGACCTCTGTGACCTTGACCCATATTTTGAATCTCCATCGAGTGTCGACTCATTTGGTGTTGGTCCCAGGTCCATACGTCATACCACACCTGAGATATGGGCGTGACCCACTTTCAAAACACCCCTACAGACACCACTAATACCCCAGGAATCTGAAAAAACATAGATGGACGAGAAGTTGTGACTGTCTATCAGCATGCCAAAAATTAACGAGATAAGGCAATTCGAAGAAGAAGAAAAAAGACTAGAGAAACAGAATTTACTGCATCCAGTAAACTCAAGTCTGTGTGAAAAGGGTTAAAGTATCAGGAATAAACTCTACAGAAAGAGAATTTATGGAGGCTTATCTTCTGGTGCAAAATATTTTTTAACAAATCAGAAATGGGTTTTCGTTAACAGTATTTACAGATAATCATACAGGAATCAGAACAATTTTATAAGAAACCAGAGAAGGCATATATGTGACCAGCATTCAAAGGGTTCGATACACGAATCAGAAATGGACAATTTTGGCTCTGCCCACTAATTTGAGTGATGAAATACATTCATAAACTTTAGAAATACATTGAGGTGTAAATGCATTTCGCAGTCTTTCTGAATAATATGCACTTGATGACCTCATTCAGGTAGACCATATATTGAATCTCCAGCATTTTTTAACTCAGTCGGTGTAGTCCCATGTCTACATCTACATTGAAGAATGAGCGCAACCCACTTTGAAATAATGGCTCCACCAACTTCAGATCTGTCATCTGTCGTTCAGACGGAACGGGTGAAAAAAACATAGATGAGTGCAAACTGGTTATTGTTAACCGCATGCCAAAATGCATCGAGATAGGACGATCCGTATTTGAGTTGTCGCGCTCACAAAGGGTCCATAGACTCTATGTCGGAGCTATTGTCCTAAAAACCTTAAAAACCCCAATAGCTCATTTGAAGGCCTGCTCGTAAAAGAGCATCTAGTGACATAAACAAGGCATACATAAAACTAAAACTTCTCTAATAAATTAATTTTAAACAGTCATTGCACTAACACAGTTAACAGTACAGTGAACTATGTCAGTATTGCATCTTTTACCGTCATCCTGACAGTATTGTGATAGGTTTCAATAACAAATCTTCAGTGTAGTTTTACAATTACATGTAGACTGGAATTCTTCATGATCAAGTTGTTTGTTTTTATATTAGCTTGGTTTGGAAATTAATTCTGTGCAATGAGATTAAATAAATAGATCATGTTATTGTATGTGACAGTCACAGCTTTCTCCCTACTGCTTTTTGTGAAATTCTTTCATGGAGAAAATATTCATACAGGAATCAGAACAATTTTTCTAAGAAATCCGAAAAGGCATATATGTGCACACCATTTATAGGGTTCGATCAAGGAATCAGAAATGGACATTACTGCCACTGCCATTTATTTGAATGATGAGATACATGTATAATCTTCAGAACTGCATTAACTGGTATAAAATGAAATTCCTAATAGGTCGAAAAAGTATG
The DNA here is from genome assembly GCA_031216915.1 of Pictodentalium vernedei. Lineage (NCBI taxonomy): Eukaryota > Metazoa > Mollusca > Scaphopoda > Dentaliida > Dentaliidae > Pictodentalium > Pictodentalium vernedei. The sequence continues at coordinate 778,848,168 of CM062297.1, read as the reverse complement.
CATTTAATGACCTCTCTTGACCGCATAGAAGTGGACCAGATTTTGAGCCTCCAGCAAGTTTCAACTCATTTGGTGTAGGTACCATTACTATAGGTCATACCAAACTTGAAGTATGAGCATAAACTACTTTATAAATATTGGCTCCACCAACGCCGGATCTGACATATTTGTAGATGATGGCAAATGTTCATATTAGCAAGGCAATGATGAAGTGCATGCATGGTACCTCTGGAAAATATATTGCAAGTAAAAGGTTCAGTAACGTTGGAATGTAGACGTTGAAAGGCCTTGAAGTCCCCCAAGAGCCTATCTGAAGACTAATTGGCATTGTCAAAATACCGAGGTCCCATCTATGTCTATGTGTGTTTAGAACAACACTGTGAGAATGGAAATGTTTTTCATTATTCTCAATGATTTTTTTGAAGAGAGGTGACCATCACCATCGAAGTGCAGTACGCTTTAGTACACAGCGCTACCGTGCCCCCATATTAAGATCTTCAGAGGGTTGAAATACTTGCTTTAAATATTCCATTTTAATCCTTTAACCCTTTACCCAACGAATCGGCCGCATCCGTCCGCGTAATATGCAAATTGAGAAGTTGAAAAAATATTAGTTCCAACGAGGGGTCCCATGATATGGTTTTGTTGAAATTGTTTGGAAAATTTGAAAAAATGATATTTGAAATAATAAATTTTGCTATCGTCTGCGTTGGGTAAAGGGTTAAATGGGGACGCAGTGGCTGAGTTGGCAGAGGTGCAGGCTGCAAGTCGAGCGGTCCTCACTCTGTCCTTGGGCAAGACACTTCACCCCATTGCCCACGTGGGTGCATGGTGGCGATGTGTACTAAAGCGTACTGCACATCAATGGTGCGCCTGTCTTCAACCAATGCTAACCCTTCTTGTGTGGAGTTAGTATGTGGGGAATCTGATAGTTGCTCACTGTTGCCCGGAGGTTCTCCCCAGGTACTCCGGCTTCCTCCACCCGTAAAACTGTCCTGGTCATGGTAAACCACTGTGCAGAAATATGTGACATTAACCACCAATCAATAAATAATCCTTTAAAAATGAGCTCATTCCAATGGAGGGTCATAAGCTAGATTTTTCAAGCAAAAATGAAAAAGTAATTAAAACTGAATAGACATTTCTGTGTATAAAGCTGACCAGTTTTTGCCGTTATGTTGGCTAAAAGGTTAAGAATCCCTTAGTTTGGAAAGCACACTAAAAAGGTGTCCCATTCCACATAGAATTAAATGTTGCAGAAAAGAAAGCGAAAAACATTCTGTAGCCATGAGTTATATTAAAGATAATATTTTTACCCACATCGAAGTATTAAAGAGGGTTAAAATCTGACCATTCAAATATTCCATTTTATTACTTTGTAACTGTGATAGGTGTTTCGAGAAAGCCACACACCACTCCATCCCAAAACCTCTCAATCTTGAGTTATGATTGAGAATAAATAGATTTAAAAAAAAAATGCTTTGAAAAGTGAAGGTTTCTCTCTCTCTTCAATGATTGAGACTGAAGTTTTGTGACATGATACAACATAAATATACAGTGCTGTTCAATGTAACAAAGAATTCTATCTCAGCTTTCACTCTGGAGATTTCTGTTTTAGATAATGGTTACTGCTTCAGCTAACTCATTTCCCAGTAAATGTTGTAAACATATTTTTAACATCTAGAGCCCGAAGGCCCCACATGACTCCAAATCATAGATGACCGAGTACCAATGGCAGGCAGTCTATCAGTATACCAAAAACATTGAGATAGGATTGATTGTATGTGGGTTATCATGTTGACAAACAGTGAATAGAAAACATTCTATGAATGTTATTAATTTATTAGGGTTTAACGACACTTCAACAACTAGGCCCGCCTCGTGTCGTATAGTTTTTATGGATGGAGGAAACCTGAGAACACAGAGAACCAGGAAGCAACAACAACAAGCAACTGTCTGGCTCCCAACATGCTAACTCCACACAAGCAGGGTTAGTGCAAGTGTATCATTGACATGCAGTATGTCTTAGTACACAACATCATTATGCCATTATGTGGGCAATGGGGGTGAAGTGTTTTTTCCCAAAGACATAAGGCAGTTGCCGCAGATAGGATTCGAACTGAGAACCTCTCGGCTTGCAGCCTGCACCTCTAACTGCTTAGCCACCATGCCCCTCTATGAATGTAATGGGAATACTTTAGAGGCTTATTTTGGGGATAAAATAGTTTTAAAGAAATAAGAAATAGGTTTTCAATGACAGTATTTATAGATATTCATTCAAAAATCAGATAATTTTTTCCAAGAAACTAGATAAGGTATATATCTTCACAGCATTCAAAGGGACCAATCAAGGAAATGCACAAGGAGGTTCAAATATATGATTTCCAGCAATTCTGGTAATAGCCCTCGTGACTCCTGTTCGACCTTGGCCCAAATTTTGAATCTCCATCGAGTGTCGACTTGTTTGGTATTGGTCCCAGGTCCATACATCATACCATGCTTGAAATATGAGCATGTGCCACTTTCACAAATTTTGGCCACACCAACTTTTTACGTAAAAATGGATGTGTGGACTTCAGGAATGCTTTAGAGAGTCGAAAAATGTGATTTTCAGCAATTCTGAAAAAATGCACTCCATGACCCCAGGTGACCTCCGTGACCTTGAACCACATTTTTGAACCTCCATCAAGTGTCGACTTATTTAGTGTTGGCTCCAGGTCCATGCATCACACCATGCTTGAGATATGAGCGCAACCCACGTTCAAAAATTTTGGCCACGCCCACTTTTTTCATGAAAAAATGCACGTCTGAATTTTGGGGAAGCATTTGGAGGTCAAAAAATGTGATTTCCAGCAATTGTGAAAAGTGCACTCATTGATCCCCGAGTGACCTCGATAACCTTGACCCATATTTTGAATCTCCATCGAGTGTCGACTGATTTGGTGTTGGTCCCAGGTCCATACGTCATACCATGCTTGAGATATGAGCGTGACCCACTTTCAAAAATTTTGGCCACATCCACTTTTTGTTACGTCAAAATGCATATGTGTATGTCAGGAATGCTTTAGGGTATCAAAAAATGTGATTTCTAGCAATTATGAAAAATGCACTTAATGACCCCTAGGTGACCTCCATGATCTTGACCCATATTCTGAATCTCCATCGAGTGTCGACTCATTTGGTGTTGGTCCCAGGTCCATACGTCATACCATGCTTGAGATATGGGCATGACCCACTTTCAAAAATTTTAGCCACGCCCACTTTTTTTTACGTCAAAATGCATGTGTGTACATCAGGAATACGTTAGGGGGTCACAAAATGTGATTTCCAGCAATTCTGAAAAATGCACTCAATGACCCCTAGATGACCTCCATGGCCTTGACCCATATTTTGAACCTTCATCGAGTGTTGACTCATTTGATGTTGGTCCCAGGTCTGTAGGTCATACCAAGCCTGAGATATGGGCGTGACCCACTTTCAAAACACCCCTACAGACACCCCTGATACCCCAGGAATCTGAAAAAATAGGTGGCCGAGAACTTGTGGTTGTCTATCAGCACGCCAAAAATCAACGAGATAGGGCAATTCGTTTTCGAGTTATCTTGCGAACAAAAAAGTGATGAGAAGACAGAAGACCAGGAGAAGAAGAAGAAGAAGAAGAAGAAGAAGAAGAAGAAGAAGAAGAAGAAGAAGAAGAAGAAGAAGAAAAAGGAGAAGAAGAAGAGAAGAAGAAGAAGAAGAAGAAGAAGAAGAAGAAGGAGAAGAAGAAGAAGAAGAAGAAGAAGAAGAAGAAGAAAAAGAAACCGTGCAAAAACAATAGTCTGTGTGTTTCACACAGACTAAAAAAGAAACCGTGCAAAAACAATAGTCTGTGTGTTTCACACAGACTAATTAATGGGCTTTCACTGTACATCGATGATCTCCAACGAGTCTTCAGTTTATAGTTAAATTTATGACACAAGTTCTGTAATGAAGTCAGGAAGGAGCCTTTGGCGAGGTATAGACTTAATTAGTCTGTGTGAAACACACAGACTATTGTTTTTGCACAGTTTCTTTTTCTTTTTCTTTTTTTCTTCTTTTTTTTCGTTTTTTTCTTCTTCTTCTTCTTCTTTTTCTTCTTCATCTTCTTCTTCTTCTTCTTCTTCTTCTTCTTCTTCTTCTTCTTCTTCTTCTTCTCCTGTCTTCTGTCTTCTCATCACTTTTTTGTCTGCAAGATAACTCGAAAACGAATTGCCCTATCTCGTTGATTTTTGGCATGCTGATAGACAGCCACAAGTTCTCAGCCACCTATGTTTTTCAGATTCCTGAGGTATATATTTGAAAGTGGGTCATGCCCATATCTCAGGCGTGGTATGACCTACAGACCTGGGACCAACACCAAATGAGTCGACACTCGGTGGAGGTTCAAAATATAGGTCAAGGTCACGGAGGTCATCAAGGGGTCATTGAGTGCATTCGTCAGAATTGCTGGAAGTCACATTTTTTGACCCCCTAAAGTATTCCTGACGTACACACATGCATTTTGACGTAAAAAAAAGTGGGCGTGGCCAAAATATTTGAAACTGGGTCATGCCCATATATCAGGTGTGGTATGACATATGGATCTGGGACCAACACCAAATGAGTCGACACTTGATGCAGGTTCAAAATATGGTCAAGGTCACAGAGGTCACCTAGGGAACATTGAGTGCATTTTGCAGAATTGCTGGAGATCACATTTTTTGACCCCTAAAGTATTCCTGACATACACACATGTATTTATACGTAAAAAAAGTGGGCGTGGCCAAAATTTTTGAAAGTGGGTCACGCCCATATCTCAGGCATGGTATGACCTACAGACCTGGGACCAACACCAAATGAGTTTACACTTGATGGAGACTCAAAATATGGGTCAAGGTCACGGAGGACACCTAGGGGTCATTGAGTGCATTTTTTCAGAATTGCTGGAAATCACATTTTTTGATCCCCTAAAGTATTCCTGATGTACACACATGCATTTTGAAGTAAAAGAAAGTGTGCGTGGCCAAAAATTTTGAAAGTGGGTCATGCCCATATCTCAAGCGCGGTATGACCTACGGACCTGGGACCAACACAAAATGAGTCGACACTTGGTGGAGGTTCAAAATATGTGTCAAGGTCACGGAGGTCAACTAGGGGTCATTGAGTGAATTTTTCAGAATTGCTGGTAATCACAATTTTTTACCCCCTAAAGTATTCCTGACGTACACACATGCACTTTGACGTTAAAAAAGTGGGCATGGCCAAAATTTTTGAAAGTGGGTCACGCCCATATCTCAAGCATGGTATGACCTACAGACCTGGGACCAAAACCACATGAGTCGACACTCGATGGAGGTTCAAAATATGGGTCAAGGTCACGGAGGTCACCTAGGGGTCATTGAGTGCATTTTTCATAATTCATGGAAATCAGATTTTTTGCCCCCAAAGCATTCCTGAGATTCATACTTGCATTTTTACGTTAAAAAAGTGAGCGTGGCCAAAAAATTTGAAAGTGGGTCATGCTCGTATCTCAAGCATGGTACGATGAATGTACCTGGGACTAACACCAAATGAGTCGACACTTGATGGATATTCAAAATATGGGTCAGGGTCAAGGAGGTCACCTAGGGGTCATTAAGTGCATTTTTCATAATTGCTGGAAATCACATTTTTGGACCCCCCAAAGCATTCCTGAGGTCCATGCATTTTTATGTTAAAAAAGTGGGCGTAGCCAACATTTTTGAAAGTGGGTCATGCTCATATCTCAATCGTGGTATGATGAATGGACCTGGAACTAACACCAAATGAGTCGACACTTGATGGAAATTCAAAATATGGGTCAAGGTCACGGAGGTCATCTAGGGGTCCGCCTGAAAGAGGTCACCAAAGTCATCAAGTGCGTATTATTCAGAAATACTGGGAAATGAATTTTATTACACCTTAATGCATTTCTAAAGTTTATGAACGTATTTCATCACTCAAATTGGTGGGCAGAGCCAAAAATGTCCATTTCTGATTTGAGTATCGAACCCTTTGAATGTTGGTCACATGTATGCCTTTTCTGGTTTCTTATAAATAATTGTTTTGATTCCATTATGAATATCTGTAAATACTGTTAACGAAAACCCATTTCTGATTTGTTTAAAAATATTTTACTCCTGAAAATAAGCCTCCATAAATTCTCTTTCTGTATAGTTTATTCCTGATACTTTAATCTTTTTTCACACAGACATGAATTTACTGGGTGCAGTAAATTCTGTTTCTCTAGTTCATTAAACTTGTTTCGTATTATTTATTTATTTATTTATTTATTTATTTATTTATTTATTTATTTATTTATTTATTTATTTATTTGGGTTTAACGACTTTCCTGACAGCCAGGGTCCTCTCAGGTCAGACAGTTGTATGGATGGAGGAAGCCGGAGTACCTGGAGAGAACCACTGAGCAGTGGTGAGCAACTGTCAGACTCCCCAAAGTACTAACTCCACACAAGCTGGGTTAGCATTGGTTGAAGACAAGTGCACCGTCGTCGTGCAGTACGCCTCAGTACACAGCGCCACCGTGCCCCCACGTGGGCAATCAGGATAAAGTGCCTTGCCCAAAATGTTTTGTAAATTTCACTGTCAACTGGGACATTAATTCTATTCATCACTTGATCCAAAACCCGATAAAAGATGCCAAAATGGAATGAGAAACAAACAGCACTTTCTACAAGGCCTTGGATTATTCTATTTAAAAAAAGTAGGGGATTTTTGATAAAAGTGACATATATGAAGAGATATATTTATATTTTCATCAAAAAGATAGTTGAGGCATTGCACTGTGACATCTGGTGAATGATTTCAGCGAACTTTGGGTGTCTGACAAGCACACATTCCACGCACTGACGTGGACGGTCAGTCGGAGAATTTACCACATTCAGTCGAAGACCTCAATACCTTGTAAATCCTCCTCGGTTTGTGAGACAAGCGCGGATCCGACGTGGCATACTCCTCACCAAACGTCCAATATCAGCTTGACTAATTAGTCTGTGTGAACACACAGACTATTGTTTTTGTACGGTTTCTTTTTCTTTTTTCTTTTTTTTTTTTCTTCTTCTTCTTCTTCTTCTTCTTCTTCTTCTTCTTCTTCTTCTTCTGTCTTCTATGCACTTCCTTGTCCTCACGATAACTCGAAAACGAATTGTCCTATCTCGCTGATTTTTGGCAACTGGTAGACATTCACAATTTCTCGGCCACCTATGTTTTTCAGGTCGCTAGGGCCATTGAGTATGGCCCAGTAGGCCACAGGGTTTTCACAGCCTCCAATTTCCTGATACAGTAAATTCTCCCCAAGCAATACGATGTTATGTTCACACTGGAGACTATGTAAACACCAGTGGAGTAAGCTGTCAAAATGAAATCTGACCTTGTCATCATAATGGGATGTTAGTTCCTGAAACTAAGTTGAGAGAAACCCTTTGCCTTGCAAGGAAATAAATTGTAAATTATTCAGTTCACTGCTTTTAACCCTCTTCAGACTTCTATGAGGATTGCACATATTTTATTTCAGGCAGAATAAAATTAACCCTTTCCATAAAACTGCACTGAATAATTGTTGAAACCTATCTTATTCAGTTCAATGCTTTTAACCCTCTCAAGACTTCAATGAGGATTGCGCATATTTTATTTCAGGCAGAATAAAGTTAACCCTTTCCATAAAACTGCACTGAATAATTGTTGAAACCTAGCACAAAACTGTCAGGGTGCCAGTAACAATGCAATGCTGACATGGTATAGTCATAGAATATTTTATTTCAGGTAGAATAAAGTTAACCCTTTCCATAAAACTGCGCTGAATAATTGTTGAAACCTATCAATACTGACATGGTCGACTGTACTGTTAACTGTGTTAGTGCTATGACTGTTTAAAACTCATTTTGTTAGAGGAGTTCTATAGTCTTTCACTGTGCTCGGCTCGGTCTCACCGAGAGAAACCCTTTGTCTTGCAAGGAAATAAATTACAAATTATTCAGTTCAATGTTTTTAACCCTCTCAAGACTTCAATGTGGATTGCACATATTTTATTTCAGGCAGAATAAAGTTAACCCTTTCCATAAAACTGCACTGAATAATTGTAAAATTTGTTGAAACCTATCTTATTCAGTTCAATGCGTTTAACCCTCTCAAGACTTCAATGTGGATTGCAAATATTTTATTTCAGGCAAAATAAAGTTAACCCTTTCCATAACACTGCACTGAATAATTATAAAATTTGTTGAAACCTATCTTATTCTGTTCAATGCTTTTAACCCTTTCAAGACTGCAATGTGGATTGCACATATTTTATTTCAGGCAAAATAAAGTTAACCCTTTCCATAAAACTGCACTGAATAATTGTTGGAACCTGTCACAAAACTGTCAGTGTGCCGGTAACAATGCAATGCTGACATGGTCGACTGTACTGTTAACTGTGTTAGTGCTATGACTGTTTAAAACTCATCTGTTAGAGGATTTTTATAGTCTTTCACTGCGCTCGGCTCGGTCTCACCGAGAGTGCAGAAACCTTTGGTGCCAAAGTGCCATTAAGAGAATGTCTCTGATTTGTGCCGTTCCATCCCTCCGGAGTGCAAAAGCAGGTACTCTCAGCTGAGAAACATAATGTTTTTCGCTTTATTTTCTTAACATTCAGTTCTATGTGGAATGGGACACAGTTTCAGTGTGCCTTCCAAAGTAAGGGATTCTTAACCCTTTAGCCAGCATAATGGAAAAAACTGGTCAACATTATTCACAGAAACGTCTATTCAGTTTTAATTACCTTTTCATTTTTTCTTGAAAAAACATAGCTTATGACCCTTTATTGGATTGAGCTCATTTTTTAAAGGATTATTTATTTATTGGTGTTTAATGTCACATATTTCTGCACAATGGCTAATCATGACCACGACAGTTTTTCAGGTGGAGGAAGTCGGAGTACCCGGGAAGAACCACCGGGCAACAACGAGCAACTGTCAGATCCCCCACATACTAAATCCACACAAGCAAGGCTAGCATTGGTTTAAGATGGGTGCACCATCGATGTGCAGTACGCTTTAGTACACAGCGCCACCATGCATCCACGTGGGCAATGGGGTGAAGTGTCTTGCCCAAGGACACAGTGAGGACCTCACGTCTTGCAACCTGCACCTCTGCCAACTGAGCCACTGCGCCCCCATTTAAAGGATTAAAATAGCGTATTTAAAGGAAATATGTTAACCCTCTGAAGATCTTAATATGGTGGCATTATTCAGAAAGACTGGGAAATGCATTTTATTACACCTTAATGCATTTCTAAAGTTTATGAACGTATTTCATCACTCAAATTAGTGGGCAGAGCCAAAAATGTCCATTTCTGATTCGTGTATCAAACCCTTTGAATGCTGGTCACAGATATGCCATTTCTGGTTTCTTATAAAAATGTTCTGATTCCTGTATGAATATCTGTAAATACTGCTAACGAAAACTCATTTCTGGTTCGTTCAAAAATATTTTACTCCTGAAAAATAAGCCTCCGTGAATTCTCTTTCTTTATAGTTTATTCCTGTTACTTTAACCCTTTTCACACAGACTTGAATTTACTGGTGCCTACCAAGCATATCCCAGACGTGCTCGATTGGTAAAAGGTCTGGACTTAGTGGTGGCCAAGGCAGTGTAGTGATGTTCTGTTCCTGGAGGAACTCTGCACTGCCAAAAAATACCAACGCTCAACATGTTTAAGAGGTGTTTGGATATTAAGATTTTGTGTTTAGTTCTTAAGTTTAATTGTTATACATTTGTGTTTATTTATTATTAGTCTGTGTGAAACACACAGACTATTGTTTTTGCACAGTTTCTTTTTCTTCTTCTTCTTCTTCTTCTTCTTCTTCTTCTTCTTCTTCTTCTTCTTCTTATTAGTGGTGTCTGTAGGGGTGTTTTGAAAGTGGGTCACACCCATATCTCAGGCATGGTATGACGTATGGACCTGGGACAAACACCAAATGAGTCGACACTCGATGGAGATTCAAAATATGGGTCAAGGTCACGGAGGTCACCTAGGGGTCATTAAGTGCATTTTTCATAATTGCTAGAAATCACATTTTTTGACCCCGTAAAGCATTCCTGACGTACACACATGCATTTTGAAGTAAAAAAAGAGGGCGTGGCCAAAATTTTTGAAAGTGGGTCATGCTCATATCTCAAGCATGGTATGACGTATGGACCTGGGACCAACACCAAACGAGTCGACACTCGATGGAGATTCAAAATATGGGTCAAGGTCACGGAGATCACCTAGGGGTCATTAAGTGCATTTTTCGTAATTGCTAGAAATCACATTTTTTGACCCCCTAAAGCATTCCTGACATACACACATGCATTTAGATGTAAAAAAAGTGGGCGTGGCCAAAATTTTTGAAAGTGGGTCACGCTCATATCTCAAGCATGGTATGACATATGGACCTGGGACCAACTCCAAATGAGTCGACACTTGATGGAGATTCAAAATATGGGTTAAGGTCATGGAGGTCACCTAGGGGTCATTAAGTGCATTTTTCATAATTGCTAGAAATCACATTTTATGACCACCAAAAGCATTCCTGACATACACACATGCATTTTGACGTAAAAAAAAGTGGGCATGGTGAAAATGTTTGGAAGTGGGTCACGCTCATATCTCAAGCATGGTATGACGTATGGACCTGAGACCAACACCAAATGAGTCGACACTCGATGGAGATTCAAAATATGGGTCAAGATCACGGAGGTCACCTAGGGGTCATTAAGTGCATTTTTCATAATTGCTAGAAATCACATTTTATTGACCCCCTAAAGCATTCCTGACGTACACAAATGCCTTCTGAAGTAAAAAAATGTGGGCGTGGCCAAAATTTTTGAAAGTGGGTCACGCTCATATCTCAAGCATGGTATGACGTATGGACCTGGTACCAACACCAAATCCAAATGAGTTGACACTCGATGGAGATTCAAAATATGGGTCAAGGTCACAGAGATCACCTAGGGGCCATTAAGTGCATTTTTCATAATTGCTAGAAATCATATTTTTTGACCCCCTAAAGCATTCCTGACGTACACACATGCATTTTGACGTAAAAAAAGTGGACGAGGCCAAAATTTTTGAAAGTGGGTCATGCTCATATCTCAAGCATGGTATGACATATAGACCTGGGACCAACACCAAATGAGTCGACACTCGGTGGAGATTCAAAATATGGGTCAAGGTCACAGAGGTCACCTAGGGGTCATTAAGTGCATTTTTCATAATTGCTAGAAATCACATTTTTTGACCACCAAAAGCATTCCTGACATACACACATGCATTTTGACGTAAAAAATGTGGGTATGGCGAAAATGTTTGGAAGTGAGTCACGCTCATATCTCAAGCATGGTATGATGTATGGACCTGGGACCAACACCAAATGAGTCGACACTCGATGGAGATTCAAAATATGGGTCAAGATCACGGAGGTCACCTAGGGGTCATTAAGTGCATTTTTCATAATTGCTAGAAATCACATTTTTGACCCCTAAAACATTCCTGACGTACACACATGCATTTTGAAGTAAAAAAAAAAGTAGGCGTGGCCAAAATTTTTGAAAGTGGCCCACACTCATATCTCAAGCATGGTATGACGTATGGTCCTGGGACCGACACCAAATGAGTCGACACTTGATAGAGATTCAAAATATGGGTCAAGGTCACGGAGGTCACCTAGGGGTCATTAAGTGCATTTTTCATAATTGCTAGAAATCACATTTTTTGATCCTCTAAAGCATTCCTGACATACACACATGCATTTTGACGTAAAAAAGTGGGCGTGGCCAAAATTTTTGAAAGTGGGTCATGCTCATATCTCAAGCATGGTATGATGTATAAACTTGAGACCAACACCAAATGAGTCGACACCCAATGGTGATTCAAAATATGGGTCAAGGTCACCGAGGTCACCCAGGGGTCAATGAGTGCATTTTTCATAATTGCTGGAAATCACATTTTTTGACCTCCAAATGCTTCCCCAAAATTCAGACATGCATTTTTCATGAAAAAAGTGGGCGTGGCTATAATTTTTGAAAGTGGGTCACGCTCATATCTCAAGCATGGTGTGATGCATGGACCTGGAGCCAACAATAAATAAGTCGAAACTTGATAGAGGTTAAAAAATGTGGGTCAACGTCACGGAGGTCACCTGGGGTCATTGAGTGCATTTTTTCAGAATTGCTGGAAATCACATTTTTTGACTCTCTAAAGCATTCCTGAAGTCCATACATCCATTTTTTACGTAAAAAGTTGGTGTGGCCAAAATTTATGAAAGTGGGTCATGCTCATATATCAAGCATGGTATGATGTATGACCTGGGACCAATACCAAACGAGTCGACACTCAATGGAGGTTCAAAATTTGGGCCAAGGTCGAACAGAAGTCACGAGGGCTATTACCAGAATTGCTGGAAATCATATTCCCTTGACTGTTCCCTTTGAATGCTGTGAAGATATATACCTTATCTGGTTTCTTGGAAAAAAATATCTGATTTTTGAATGAATATCTATAAATATGTCATTGAAAACCTATTTCTTATTTCTTTAAAACTATTTTACCCTCAAAATAAGCCTCTAAAGTATTCCCATTACATTCATAGAGGGGCACGGTTGCTAAGCAGTTAGAGGTGCAGGCTGCAAACCGAGAGGTTCTCAGTTCGAATCCTGTCTGCGGCAACTGCCTTGTGTCTTTGAGTAAAAACACTTCACCCCCATTGCCCACATAATGGCATGGTGATGTTGTGTACTAAGACATACTGCATGTCGATGATACACTTGCACTAACCCTGCTTGTGTGGAGTTAGCATGTTGGGGAGCCAGACAGTTGCTTGTTGTTGTTGCTTGGTGGTTCTCTGTGCTCTCAGGTTTCCTCCATCCGTAAAAACTGTACGACATGAGGCGGGCCTAGCTGTTGAAAAGTGTTGTTAAACCCCAATAAATTAATAACATTCAAAGAATGTCTTCTATGCACTGTTTGTCAACATGATAACCCAAATACAATCAATCCTATCTCAATGTTTTTGGTATACTGATAGACTGCCTGCCATTGGTACTCGGTCATCTATGATTTGGAGGCATGTGGGGGCCTTCGGGCTCTAGATGTTAAAAATATGTTTACAACATTTACTGGGTAATGAGTTAGCTGAAGCAGTAACCATCATCTAAAACAGAATATAATCTCCAGAGAGAAAGCTGAGATAGAATTCTTTTTTACTTTGAACAGCACTGTATATTTATGTTGTATCATGTTACAAAACTTCAGTCTCAATCATTGAAGATAGAGAGAAACCTTCACTTTTCAAAGCATTTTTTTAAAAATCTATTTATTCTCAATCATAACTCAGGATTGAGAGGTTTTGGGATGGAGTGGTGTGCGGCTTTCTCGAAACACCTATCACAGTTACAAAGTAATGAAATGGTATATTTGAATGGTCAGATTTTAACCCTCTTAATATGTGAGTAAAAAAATACCTTTAATCTAATGCATGGCTACAGAATGTTTTTCGCTTTCTTTTCTGCAACATTTAATTCTATGTGGAATGGGACACCTTTTCAGTGTGCTTTCCAAACTGAGGGATTCTTAACCCTTTAGCCAACATAACGGCAAAAACCGGTCAGCTTTAGACACAGAAATGTCTATTCAGTTTTAATTACTTTTTCATTTTTGCTTGAAAAACATAGCTTATGACCCTTCATTGGAATGAGCTAATTTTTTAAAGGATTATTTATTTATTGGTGTTTAATGTCACATTTCTGCACAGTGGTTTACCATGACCAGGACAGTTTTACGGGTGGAGGAAGCCGGAGTACCTGGGGAGAACCTATGGGCAACAGCGAGCAGCTATCAGATTCCCCACATACTAACTCCACACAAGCAGGGTTAGCATTGGTTGAAGACAGGTGCACCATCGATGTGCAGTACGCTTTGGTACGCATCGCCACCATGCACCCACGTGGGCAATGGGGTGAAGTGTCTTGCCCAAGGTCAGAGTGAGGACCGCTCGACTTGCAGCCTGCACCTCTGCCAACTCAGCCACTGCGCCCCCATTTAACCCTTTACCCAACGCAGACAATAGCAAAATTTATTATTTCAAATATCATTTTTTCAAATTCAAACAATTTCAACAAAACCATATCATGGGACCCCCCGTTGGAACTAATATTTTTTCAACTTCTCCATTTGCATATTACGCGGTCGGATCCGGCCGATCTGTTGGGTAAAGGGCTAAAGGATTAAAATGGAATATTTAAAGAGAGTATTTAAGCCTCTGAAGATCTTAATATGGGGGCACGGTGGCGCTGTGTACTAAAGCGTACTGCACTTCGATGGTGCACCGCTCTTCAAAAAAAATCATTGAGAATAATGAAAACCATTTCCATTCTCACAGTGTTGTTCTAAACACACATGGACATAGATGGCACCTCGGTATTTTGACAATGCCAATATAAGTCTTCAGATAGGTTCTTGGGGGTCTTCAAGGCCTTTCAACGTCTACATTCCAACATTACTGAACCTTTTTACTTGCAATATATTTTCCAGAGGTACCATGGATGCACTTCATCATTGTCTTGCTAATATGGACATTTGCCATCATCTACAAATATGGCAGATCCGGAGTTAGTGGAGCCAATATTTATAAAGTAGTTTATGCTCATACTTCAGGTTTGGTATGACATATAGTAATGGTACCTACACCAAATGAGTTGAAACTTGCTGGAGGTTCAAAATGTGGTCCACCTCTATGCGGTCAAGAGAGGTCATTAAATGCATACTTTTTTGACCTATTAGGAATTTCATTTTATACCAATTAATGCAGTTCTGAAGATTATACACGTATCTCATCATTCAAATAAATGGCAGCAGCAGTAATGTCCATTTCTGATTCCTTGATGGAACCCTATAAATGGTGTGCACATATATGCCTTTTCGGGTTTCTTAGAAAAATTGTTCTGATTCCTGTATGAATATTTTCTCCATGAAAGAATTACACAAAATCAGTAGGCAGAAAGCTGTGACTGTCACATACAATAACATGATCTATTTATTTAATCTCATTGTACAGAATTAATTCCCAAACCAAGTTAATATAAAAACAAACAACTTGATCATGAAGAATTCCGGTGTACATGTAATTGTAAAACTACACTGAAGATTTGTTATTGAAACCTATCACAATACTGTCAGGATGCCGGTGAAAGATGCAATACTGACATAGTTGACTGTACTGTTAACTGTGTTAGTGCTATGACTGTTTAAAATTAATTTATTAGAGAAGTTCTAGTTTTATGTATGCCTTGTTTATGTCACTAGATGCTCTTTTATGAGCAGGCCTTCAAATGAGCTCTTGGGGTTTTTTAAGGTTTTTATAACAATATCTCCGACATAGAGTCTATGCACCATATGTCAGCGCGACAACTCAAATACGGATCGCCCTATCTCGATGCATTTTGGCATGCTGGCTAACAATAACCAGTTTGCACTCGTCTATGTTTTTTTCACCCGTTCCATCTGAATGACAGATGACAGATCTGAAGTTGGTGGAGCCATTATTTCAAAATGGGTTGTGCTCATTCTTCAATGTAGATGCAGACATGGGACTACACCGACTGAGTTAAAAAGTGCTGGAGATTCAATATATGGTCCACCTGAATGAGGTCATCAAGTCCATATTATTCAGAAAGACTGGGAAATGCATTTACACCTTAATGTATTTCTAAAGTTTATGATTGTATTTCATCACTTAAATTAGTGGGCAGAGCCACAATTGTCCATTTCTGATTCGTGTATCGAACCCTTTGAATGCTGGTCACATATATGCCTGTTCTGGTTTCTTATAAAAAATGTTCTGATTCCTGTAAGATTATCTGTAAATACTGTTAACGAAAACCCATTTCTGATTTGTTAAAAAATATTTTACACCAGAAGATAAGCCTCCATACATTCTCTTTCTGTAGAGTTTATTCCTGATACTTTAACCCTTTTCACACAGACTTGAATTTACTGGATGCAGTAAATTCTGTTTCTCTAGTTCACTATATGTTTACTTTGTAAATGTGTGGTGTTTATCACACTTTGTAGTGTGTTGGTTGCTGGAAGTAAACGCGGGCAGTATTTAATTTGTGCTCGACATCATAAGTTGGATGCAGATTCTGCTTCCATTTTTTTAAGCCGATTAGCAGTTCTCGTGTCACAAACACAGTATTTTCAAATTGACCCCGTTTAGTTTTTCATCGTTTTGTCAGTGTCTTTTTCTCTGCTACGCCTGTTGTTATAGCCTATGCTCAAGAAAATATAACTAAAGAAACGCAAAGATACATTTCCATGCATGATTGGCATTCCTGGCACTGAACAATTGAGCATTCATACTTTGTCGCTAGTATTCGGAGAAAATCGTTGTAATCATTCATAACTTACGCCATGTCGTTGGAAGAACGCTGAGTTTGAGATGACAACTGTTGGGCAAAATACTGACTTGAAACTGATTTACCGCATGAGTTCGGCGGAACTGTATTACGTCTGAGTGTCATTTGTCTCCACCCCTTGCGATCGATACGTGATGTTTGCGGGATATTCCCAAAATTGGAATGTTGCCATCAACAGTGCTTGCATTCTCTTATGTTATAGGAAAACAATTGATAGTTGGCCCATTTGAAAATTAAATACTGGTGTTTAACTGGAGAAACAGAATTTACTGCACCCAGTAAATTCAAGTCTGTGTGAAAAGGGTTAAAGTGTCAGGAATAAACTATACAGAAAGAGAATTTATGGAGGCTTATTTTCAGGAGTAAAATATTTTTAAACAAATCAGAAATGGGTTTTCGTTAACAGTATTTACAGATATTCATACTGGAATCAGAACAATTATTTATAAGAAACCAGAAAAGACATACATGTGACCAGCATTCAAAGGGTTCGATACACGAATCAGAAATGGACATTTTTGGCTCTGCCCACTAATTTGAGTGACGAAATACGTTCATAAACTTTAGAAATTCATTAAGGTGTAATAAAATTCATTTCTCAGTATTTCTGAAAAATACGCACTTGATGACTTTGGTGACCTCTTTCAGGCAGACCCCTAGGTGACCTCCGTGACCTTGACCCATATTTTGAATTTCCATCAAGTGTCGACTCATTTGGTGTTAGTTCCAGGTCCTTTCATCATACCACGATTGAGATATGAGCATGACCCACTTTCAAAATGTTGGCTACGCCCACTTTTTAACATAAAAATGCATGTATGGACCTCAGGAATGCTTTTTGGGGGGGGGGGGGGGGGTCAAAAAATGTGATTTCCAGCAATTATGAAAATTGCACTTAATGACCCCTAGGTGATCTCCTTGACCCTGATCCATATTTTGAACCTCCATCAAGTGTCGACTCATTTGGTGTTTGTCCCAGATCCATTCATCATACCATGCTTGAGATATGAGCGTGACCCACTTTCAAATTTTTTGACCACGCCCACTTTTTTAACGTAAAAATGCATGTATGAATCTCAGGAATGCTTTGGGGGGCAAAGAAAATGTGATTTCCAGCAATTATGAAAAATGCACTCAATGACCCCTAGTTGACCTCCGTGACCTTGACCCATATTTTGAACCTCCATCGAGTGTCGACTCATTTGGTGTTGATCCCAGGTCCGTAGGTCATACCACGCTTGAGATATGGGCGTGACCCACTTTCAAAAATTTTGGCCACGCCCACTTTTTTACGTCAAAATGCATGTGTGTACGTCAGGAATACTTTAGGGGATCAGAAAATGTGATTTCCAGCAATTCTGAAAAAATGCACTCAATGACCCCTAGGTGTCCTCCGTGACCTTGACCCATATTTTGAGTCTCCCTCAAGTGTCGACTGATTTGATGTTGGTCCCAGGTCCATACGTCATACCATGCCTGAGATATGGGCGTGACCCACTTTCAAAAATGGGCTAATCATGACCACAACATGGAGATAAAGTCAAGGTCAGTCAATCGTTCATACCCCTTGTTGCCTATTTTAATGAACTCGCACCCCAAGCATTAGTGACTCGGTCCTATTTTACCAGTGAAAGAGAGCTTGTTTACCACAGTAAACGAGCACTGCTTCACTTCCCGGGTTTCCCGCGGGGGTGTTTGTGGGACGTTGCTTAGAGATCATCTATGTCTTTTGTGTGAAAGCATAACTGTCTTTGAAAGCAAAAATGTATGCGTGTAAGATGGAGGGTTGTAGGTATTCAGTTGTGTGGGGTTGGGGCGGAAAAGGGGGATCTCACATAAAGTTTTTGTCGGAAATGTTGCCTTGCGTAAAGCATAATATACTACACTATAGCCTAGGTGCTATGTCGCAATGTGTTATTCTGAGGTTGTGTTTGATTGAAGTTTAGTGTACTAGTGGTACAGTCTTTGCCACTTTTGTTTAAACATTGTGATTTCGTGACATCACAACACATTATTTTTTACCAAATCAACTGTATTCGCACAAATTCTTCCATGGTTACATGTTCTATCTATGGGCACTATTACCATGACAACCAATGACGCAACTGGTGACGTAACCATGTGAATTGCAATAACAACCAACATGATTTCATTGATCATGCCATGTGAATAAGGATGTCACTTCCGAGGTCACATTAAAATGGGTGATACAAACATTACATGCTACTGCCATTTGCGAGGTTCTAGAGTTTGTCCACTTTGCTGGTCGCCAGGATAATGAGCATTTCAACATCCCCCCCCACCCCCACCCCCTCCAAAAAAAATAAAAAATACAGACACGGTGTGAGTTGGTTGAGTGCCTGGCTGTCTATACTGATGGATTTGAGTGGCCCGACCAGGAACTCCGGAAGCACAGGGGCAGCTGTCTTCCCTGTCTTCGGACCATGGGAGCAAGAGAGGGCAGACAATGCCCTTTCCAGGTTCGTCACTCAGTTTTTTCTATGATTTATTCTTGAAGTAAAGCTAAATAAATCCGTTCTGAGAGCTTTCAAAATTCAATGGGGGAAATGTTTCGGGGGTTTGAGAGGAGGTTCCCCACTGCTTCACTGTTCTTCGTCCAAATTTACGTCTTTCAAAGATGCAACCGAGTTCACGAAACCCGATGAAGTGGGTGACCCCTACTCCAGAACACTGAAATCACGTAACTGTGATAAATCAAGTGTGAAATTGTGTGAATGATTGAGCGATTGAGTGTGTATTGGTGAATGTGTGAATGAATGATTGGTCCGCTGGGTGATGAGGTTAGGGGAGTGGTTAATGGGATCCTGTGAAACCAGGTCGATGGAGAAGGTGCAGCTGCGTGGGCGCGGCAAGCAGAGCAAGAGGAGGAATGTGTGAGTATGAAAGTGAAAGAATGTGTTTTTTGATCATGCAAATATTTTAAACAAGTTTACAAGTGGTGATTTGTAGATCCAATGACACGGGGGGGGGGGGGGGGGGGGTTATATTGTGCTTACATACTGTTGTTTTAAAATGATAATCGCACGAGCCCCAAAAATAAAGATATACTTATTCAACTGCTTTCTGCGGGAAAACTCGACTAGAGAGATCAGCTTTACGGGTGTAGGCTTCTGGACTTTGAATACAGAAAAAAATCGATCGCCGAGAATGGTGGCTCATGCCAGACCCTAACATGAATAATACGCCCATATTAGTAAAACTTGTTTGATACCTGTATATCAAGAATATATTTTCTGTAATTGGATGTGTTTCTTGTTCGCTTAATAGTGTTGGACCAGCAGGAAAATGGCTCAAATCATTTACCGAAACTAGCATATTCCATATATCATATCTGGGAATTTTTTGGAACACAGTGTTTATCCAATCTCCCATAAAATTGAACACTAGACATTTAAAATATAAATAAATAAACATGTTTATGTGCTTAAAAATTAGTATTCAAACATGTTTAAGTGTTTATTATCTGCTGCATCCATTAAACGCGTTTATGTGTTTAAGTAATAAACACTGCTGGAATTTAAAACATAAACACGACGTATTTAAATATTGTTTAATTAATAAACAGCTTAAATTTAAACACATTTAAAAATTAAACGTGTGTTAATGTTTATTATATGTTGCATTTTGGTGTTAAATTATCAAACACTTCGTTTTTGCAGTGTGTAGCGACGCGGGCTCTGTGTGCCCTTGCATTGTTATCTTAGAAAATGAAACGACGGCCGTGACGTCGCACAAATGGCACCACATAAGCTGCTAACATGTTGGCACGGCACGTCCTTGGATGACATGTAATGCTGTTCTGCTTGTCATGGTCATGCCTCCCCACACCATAACCGATCCACCACCAAAACGATCGTGCCGCCTAACAGTTACGTCGTGGTATCGTTCGTTCCCCCCGCAGCCGCCGCCGCCACCGCCACTGCCACACTCTGTTGCGTCTGTCGTGGAAGTCGAGAGTGAACCTCGATTCGTCGGAAAACATGATGTTGCTCCACCGACGATTGTCCCAGCGCTACCGTGCTCCACACCAATTACGCTTTGACTCGCACATCTATCGCTCGGTGCACTCTGCTGTCCAATTTCGTAATGCTGTGGTTCGGATGAAACGATCCTGGTTATCAGTTGTCGCCCTTGGACGACCTAGCTGACGTATGTCATCAAGATTGCCTGTCTGACGGTAGCGTGAACACAACCTGCTAAACACCGATTGAATAACGTTGAGAATTTCAGCCACTGCAGTCTGTCTGTTACCAGCTTCCAATATGCCAACGGGACGTAAACGTTCGTCACGTGCCAGTCTTCGCATACCTCAAAAGTTACGTTTCTACCAGAAACTATTAATGAACTAGTTTATACCAAGAAAAGAACGACGAGACCTCCGAAAAAGCCCGTCCAGTACAAATGAAAATTTCAAAACGTACGGAATAGACATTTACGCAGCGCTCGTGCGAAAAACCTGCACGAAATTTCCGTGGGCCGGTGACATTCATGATCCACACTGAACTTGGTAACATATTGATGTGTCCAATCACGCGTATCCAATACCATTTTCCGAAAATAGCAACATCAGTTTGGATATCCCCTATTTTTGAATAGTATACACTGTAACAAATAATATGTACTTGGGCAGAGCGTCCACTCAAAAAGTTAGTCCCTTATGACGAAACATTCAGTAACAGAAATTTCTCGAAAAAGTGGTTCAAAATTTCTAACATGATGTCGCTAGAAGTTATTGAAAAAATGGGGCAATGGATGTCATCAAGCAGTTCGTCTCCGAGTGTTGGGAGGAGAGCAAAAGCGTGGGAATAGGGAGGCAGTTGGGAGTACAGGGGTAACCAAGGCCTTCTCATCCGAGAACCGCGACAAATCAGCGGCCGACCAAAGTGTTATTGTTATTATAATCTGTTCAAATTTTCTTTAGCACAGGCTACATCCCGTGGTTCTTGTCCGATCATCACAAAATTTCATGTGCAGCTTCAAAGTCATGTCTACACGAGAACGCCCCATTTTGATCACAATTGGTCAACTGTGATGGCTGCGCAGGCCCGAAACCCGAAACCCCTTAGCACAGTCAGCAGGTCATATTTATGAAGGGATTTCATTGTAACTTGGTAGGATGACTCTGTATAATATCTAGATGAGAACGTCCTATTGGGCCATGTTCAGTCAACCATGACGGCTGCAGGGCATGTTACACAGAATCCTATTTTGGTTGCGATCGGTCAACCGTGATGGCCGCAAGGGCTTGTGACCTAGATTTGTTTAGTTTAGCACAGTCTACAGTTAATATTTATGAAGCGATTTCATTGTAACTTATGGTAGGATAATTCGGTTTGATGTCTAGATAGTCTATCCTATTTTGCTCTGATCGGTCTGCAATTAGGGCACAAGACCTAGATTCCTTAGGCACTGCGTAGGGGTCATTTTTATGAAGGGAATTCGTCGTGACTTGGTAGGATGACTCGGGATAATATCCAGATGAGACTGTCCAATTTGGTCATAATCGGTCAACCGTGACTGCTGGTCGAGCAAGTGATCTTTCATTAAATTGTGTTCTATTTTGCCAAAGACGAAGTGGATCACAGATCAAGTGGAGAATTGAATAAAAAATTAGTGGATATTTGAACTAAATGAAGAAATTTACACACCAATTCCTTTGTCTTCTCCGGGTTGGTAAGAGACGTGAAATACTTGATAGAACAATGGACTAGGTGTTCAAGTGACACACTGTGCAAGTAAGTTACTAACCTCGCTGTCGGTATTCATGAATTTCAATAACCTGCCAACCTGCTGTAACACCTCCCCGTTTCGTGGCTAGGCGTCACATACCGCACATTGGCAGGTTGTTCAAATTCATGAATACCTCCAGCTCAGTTTGTAACTATTACATATATTCCGTTTCATACATTTTATTCATCGGGAATCATTATTTAAGTGAAGGTGGATGTCAATAGATGATGTGCTTGAGTCACGTATTTTTGCTTCGGAACTTGTAAATTGACCATGCAGCTAAATTGATATGAATAAAACAGAAACAAAAATGTGGATATAAGTGAAATATTTACAATAAAAGACTCGTTTATTAAATATAATTCACTTGTCTGCATATTTTGTTCCAGTCGTCATGATATGAGCTTTGATTGCCTATGATTATAGGTATCACAGAACTAAATATTTTCCCATTGGCGACCATTATAACGTTCAGGCGGAAAAACATATGATCGCATCACTTTAATTTTGGCATTCAAATATCTCTGTCAAGTATAGCCCTTCAGACAACTTTTTCTGATCTGAAAACAGGGAGTCATGCAACAAATAAGAGAGAAAAGGCTACAAAAACACACAAAAAGTAAATTGTATTTTTTAGGTCCAAAAGTCATCATATCACCCTCTTTTTTATCAGGAATATTTAACAATAATGCAAGATGTCAATAGAATGTTTCAAACGTTTATTGAAACAATGGATTTTCCCAAGGCTGTTTATTTTTAGGGATTGCATCATTTCCGAGTGCAACATTTTGAGGCGGTTCACTCTAATTTCAATATTTAGTTCCGCGATACCTTAAGTCTGAACTTGCGAAATGGGACAAATTTTCAACTGTGCCATTTTCCGGGATGTTTGTCCAAAATCGATTCCCTTCAGGGAGGCTGGAAACAACACTGAATTCACAGGAGTTAACATGACTCCACTAGCTCCATCAATATCAGTTCATAAACCTAGCAGTTGTGCACACAAGAATTAGTCAAAGAAACCTCAATTAAATCATTCAAGAGGAGATACATCGGTCAGAGAATAACAACTTGAAAATCTTGGAATATGCATATGCTCACTTCCTAGAGACAAGTGAATCGATCCAGGCGTGGTAGGGTCGGTAAAAAATAATTCTCGGCTTGGTTCAGTAGTTTGGGACCAATGGTAGTGGCCGTAGTAGAGTTAAATGTTATTACTTGCCTTCGGGGAAGAGTTAAATCATAATTCTCGGAGACGGATAATTCAAACATCACTAGCTGCACGGATTTCCATTCTCATATCGATAATTACGTGAAGAATGTATCGCTTGGATGCGTCTCCATGTATAAATATCGTTTCGCTATGATTGACTTTGGGATTTTGAGAAGGCAGTTGAGGTAAATATTAGCTACATTTATTTGGAAAAATATTATTGCTTCTATGTCTTGCTAGTTGGAATTTGGGAAGGATTATGGAATTTCCTCTCTCGGCGTATCTGGTAAGTCTATAGGCAAATTTACTATATTTGTTTTGCCTTTTTGTATATTCTGTGCTTGAGAATTGTGCGACCCGACTGAGATTTTCTTAGAGGGGCCGCACACTTCTCAGCTGACTCAACCGGAGGGCCGAGGGCAACGTAGTCCGAACCAACCCTAGTTTTGACTGGCTGAGATACTGCTCCTCTTCCTTATGCAATCTTTGGCAACTTTATTGTGGAATTGTAGAGATTATGTCATAGTCCTGGGATGTAATTGGTACATTATGGACGGAACACTTTAGTGGGGGACACACTTTGGTTGTAGGTGGGGGAGACTTTTGCCCCTCCCCACCTGTGAAGTACAGGAGGATTTAAGTTTTATAAGCAGTTTAGCTTGAACATGGTTAGGATTGGGATCCGGTATATGTAGGCCAGCTCACTTCCGTAGAGGTCTGCGCTGGATAAAATAGTTAATGATTGGGATCCGATCTATGTAGGCCAGCTCACCTCCGTAGAGGTCTGCGCTGGATAAAATAGTTAAAGATTGTGTCGCGATAATTGTGGTGTTTGGTAGTGGTACTCCCTTGAGTATGTAATTTTGTACAGGATTTGGGCGCGGACTTTTGGAACGGAACTCATTTGAGTACGTAGAACTGAAACTATTTGTAGCGCCCCTCCTCCCGACGGGGATACGGTAAGGGTAGTAGCTTATTTATTGTTTCGCGCATTGGTTGAGTGTTCGCGACAAGTATTGGGCTGAAGGTAACGCGTTAGCTTTAATGTGGAGTAGTGCTTGTTTACACAGGTAAACAAGCCCTGCTCGTTTTGGTAACCCTCCTTAAGGTTGTTGGTAAAGAAGTTTTCTTGAATGGCTCGTTGGCCAATTTAAATAAAAGAGAATGATGCAAGTTTCCCCCACTTGAGTAAGAAGTAGTATAATGTACTGAAAAGAATTGGAAATGCTTTGTTTATATTAAATATTATAACATCTATTTTCTAGTTGTTTAGTCGTTGGAAACCTCGCTAGGAATGAGAACCCGCTTCTTAACCCCCAGTTTTTCCCAAACTGTAGACCTCTATGGGACCCTCTTGGTGTTTTGGTCATGTGTGGTGCACGGCATTTCTCTTTGGAGGTCTATAGGAGGCGCTGCCTTCGATTAGAACCACACTAGGCGCTAGATGCGGTGTAAATTGAGAGGGGCGGGGCTCAGGTTTGTTACAGTTTTTGGCGTCGCCGGCAGGATTTTCCTTTTTTTTTTGATTAGTTGGTGGATTTCCAGCGATTAAATTGTTTGAATTTACGGGAGAGTTGTGGTAGAATTGTGAAAATGGCGACCAGAATTTATTACGATTCGGATGACTATGTTCAAAGGTCGAGGTCGCGAGTTCATTCGGATGAATTGCCAGCTAGGACAGGAGGCAAGATCTAAACAGTCTCGGGGAGTTCCCGAGTCTTTATGTACTCCTGACCCTACACCTGAACGAGTTATAGCCTATTTCAGTAAAGTTCATTCTCCAGAAGAGAGAAATTACAGTACAACTCGTAAGGAGTTGTTGGCTGTGATAAAAAGTATTAAACATTTTCGTCATTTTTTTGTCGGAAAGCATTTTACTGTACGGTCGGATCATGGCTCTTTACAATGGTTGTTTAATTTTAAGGAGCCTAGTGGACAAGCACAGGTACTCGGCACAAGCTGGGAAATCGAAAGAAAAATGATATTTGATACCATTTTTTGAATCTCTGCTGACGTTCCCCTTTAATGGTATATAAATATTAACAAGGTAAACAACTCGCTTTTCGAAAACGATAGCACTCATCTTCGATCCCCCCCCCCCCCCTCAAATTTGATTCACACAACGTATCCAACAGTACCCGGTATCAGTGGAAAGGGGAATGAATAAGCTTCACAGTGGTGTATTACACGACCGTTGGGTGTTCTTGGGTTGTTCATGATAACTGGGGGAAGTCGCAGAAAAGGCCGAAAAACAGTCGGACAAGATAGTGCACAGTGGAATGAGGTTTACGAGCGACAGTTATCTGATTTATTATAAATAATTCGAGGTCCCATTGTCTATGGAGGGCAGATTCAAATATTAACCGTATGCCTTTATCAATTACTAATCTCGGATTCACATTTATTCATTTCTGGCGATAATTTTTCTTTCGATTTCCCAGCTTGTGCCGAGTACCTGTGGTGGACAAGTTGCACGTTGGCTGGAATATCTGAGTGGGTTTGATTTTTCTGTTGTTCACCGTCGCGGTGAACAGCATAGGAATGCTGATGCACTGAGTAGGATTCCAGTCAATACACATGTAGTTGTGAACACAATAGAGCTTGGTTCGGTGGTTGAATTTACCGAAGAAAGTCAGCAAGCTAACCCGATTCTGAAACAACTTAGGGAGTTTAAAAGAGATGGAGTAAAGCCTGGCCCTGAGTTATTAAAAGGAACACCCCTTTTGCTCCATAGGTATGTTAATCAGTGGGAACAAATAGTTCTGAAAACTGATATGCTATTTAGAGAATGGCGTGAGACTGGGGGTCAAAATAAAATGCTGTGGTTAGTTCCAAGGATCAGGTGTGTAGGGAATATCATGACTCATTGATAGGAGCTCATCTAGGAGTCTTTAAAACGTTAATGAAAATTAAGGAACGTTTTTTTTTTGGGGGGGGGGGGGGGGGTGGGGGTTGGAATGAAAAAAGATGTAGAATTATGGGTGCGTTCACGTCAGATTTGTCAGCGTCGTAAGTGACCTCCTAAGGCTTTTCAGGCTAATATGGTAACAGACAAGGTGTCTGAACCAATGGAACGTGTAGCCTTGGATATTTTAGGGCCCATGCCGGAATCGGTTCAAGGCAACTTTTATATTGTGGTAGTCTCGGACTATTTTTCTAACGGACCGAGGCTTTTGCTATTCCCAACCAGAGAGTAAGTACGGTAGCTGATATTTTAGTACGTGAGTGGATTGTTCTACCGGATAGTAGCCACCATCAATATTTTGATTATTCTGCTATTGTTAGGTACGGTATGCCTAAATTTCTCCACTCAGACAAGTCACCAGGGAACTAACTTTGAATCTGAATTAGTGCGTGAGGTGTGTAAATATTTCGAGATTAAGAAAACCTGTACTTCACCATATATGTCTCAGTCCGATGGACAAGTCGAAAGATTTAATCGGACTTTGGCCTCAATGCGAGCCTGTTTCGTGGAGGGAAATCATAACGATTGGGAATATTATCTCCCTTTTGTTATGATGGCCTATTGTAGTGCCAGGGAACGTGAAACAAACTTGTTTCACGTTCCCTGGTAGTGCCACACATGAAACTATTGGGTTCACTCCCTTTAGTGTCATGTTTGGCAGAGATATTACTCTTCCCACGGAAGTGGTTGCGGGAAATGTTCCGGGTAAGGAGACATGCCCTAACCTGTATGTTGGAGAGTCGCTTGCCCGGAATCTTTCAACTGGTTTCTCAAAAATGTGAAGCGGCTATTGGTCATCGAAAAAAGATTTATGACCGCATATTTATAAAGTCGTTCGAATTGTCAGCTGACTTCACATTTGTATTGGAAACGGGGTCAAAAACCAGGTCTATCAACTCGTTGAAATGGCACTGTGATCGATTCAAAGTTGACAATTCGCAAACCTGCGAATACTGTCATTTTCAAGAGAAAAATTTGTTTAAAATTCACAGTATATTGTTCAAACACGAGAGTGGGCCCACGTAGAAGAGTTTTACAAATTACAGCGTGTAAGCTTACATTTAAGGGCCTACATAAGGGGTAATACTTTTTGCCGGTAAAAAGGACGGTAAGTGTATAAAAACTACGTTTTAAAGTACTAAATGTACCTCTGAATGTGTGAAAAGTGATTTTTTAAGGAAGCTAACGCAATAATAAGTATGTAGAACGAAGATAAAGTATTGCTTGTTTTATTGTAGACTATTTACAAGACAAAATAGATCATTTTTCCATAGACACTGATCGACACGCCATTTTGTGCAAGGAAAACAACGAACTCGCTGAGGTGCATGACGGGGTGAATATTATCATACTTGCTTGATGGAGGTGTAGCTAATTTTAGATGTTTCTGTTTACCACAAGGGGATTTAATAGAAAGTGTTTTGGGAGAGAAACCAATTATAATTTGAAAATAGTCTGCAATAAAACAAACAATACTTAATCTTCGTTTTATATTTCGCACGCTTCATTAAATTGTCACTTCACACTTTCAGAGGTACATTTAGTAAAACAGTTTTTATACGCTTACCGTCCTTTTTACTGGTTCCTGGAAGTCTGCTACCGCATTCGCACCAGAACTGAAAATTTAATAATATTTCACGAAAACAGCTCGTGGCCAAATGTGCTTTACATATCCAAGAACAAACCTAGGGGGATCAAAATTCTTCAAAACACAACGACAGAGCTGCATGGGGGTAAATTCCAAAGCCTTTGCTTTAGTTTACGTATGAATATACTTTCGATTTCCGGTCGACGTCATCGGACGGAAAAAACATGTAAAAACAACGCCGTGTGAAATCAAATAATGAAGAAGATCGCCTTCATACAGTATACTGTTATTAGATAGAGATTGCACAGTTGCCATATTCAACGCAAGGTACCATGATACTTGTTGAAATTTCTCAGTATTACGATTTTGTTTTTCGATGGAAATTCGTGGTATCGAGTGATTTGCGCATGTCTGTCGAGCATGGAAACCATCTTCAATAAAAAAAATGCAGACCGTGTTGTCCTTTTCCCAATTGCAGTCCTATCGCTGTATTCGAAAGTGTTTTGAATGCCAAGCTTTGTTCTTGGATATATGAAGCACATTTGGCCACAAGTTGTTCTGATGAAATATTATTTTATTATCAGTTCTGGTGCGAATACGGTGGCAGACTTCCAGGAACCAGTGGTGCCTACAGTCGACTCTATGAGCTGATTACATATGTGTTTCGTGTTCTACACATCCCAACCTTCATTTTGATATATAATTTGTGTATATTTAATTTGAATTTAAGGAATATGAGAGGTGAGAATTTTCAAAATAAACAAAATTTCATTACTTATATCGGCCCTTAACAGAATAAACACATATTTATAAAGACGTTCGAATTGTCAGCTGACTTCACGGAGGACCCAGTTGACGGTTCGAGATTTCGAAATATTACCAATGTACCAGTGTCGTAGCTGTGGTAAATGTGAATTGGAGACTCTTTTTGCAGAATTGTCAACTGCCATCTGTAGATTGCAGATTGCAAAATAATAAATAATTTGTTTTGCATCATGTATTGGAACGGGGTCAAAAATCAGATCTATCAACTGGTTGAAATGGCACTGTGATCGATTCATAGTTGACAATTCGGAAACCTTCGAATACCGTCATTTTCAAGAGAGAAAATGTTTAAAATTCACAGTATATTGTGTTAGAACACGAGAGTGGACCAGCGTAAACGAGTTTACAGCGTGTAAGCTTATATACAACATGGTAAACGCATATGAATAAAGCCATTCGAATTGTCAGCTAACTTCACATCACACGCCCGAAATTGAAAGTAGCCAAGGCAGCTGACGATTCGGACACATGCGAATACTGTCATTTTCAAGAGATAAATTGTTCAAAATTCACAGTGTGTTGTTAAAGCACGAGAGTGGGTCCACGTAGAATAGTTTTACAGCGTGTAAGCTTAAATATAACAGAGAATAAATTCATATTTATAAAGCTTTTCGATTTGTCAGCTGACTTCACGGAATTGTCAGCCGGGCTGATCTAGCTGCCAATTCACATTCAGCTGACAGTTCGGTATTTCGAAATTTTCGCGCACACGACATGTAAAATGACGTAACAGTGATATAGCTGTGGTAAATGCGAAAACAGTGATGTAGGTGTAGTAAATGCGAATTGGAGACCCTTTTCCGAATTGCCAACTGTCAGCTGACTTCACGGACCCAATTGTAACGGGTTTTAATGTTTACCTATGCATTCAGAACTGTGGAAAATATGGTGACAAGGTTTTAAACCAAGTGTCAAGGAACATAACTCTTTAAAAACACCTTGGACCACGACCTGTTTACTTCAGGCATATTAACACACATCAAACGGTAAAGGTGCTTATTAAGTAAGGAAAATTAGATTACTTTGAAATTCCAAAGTCTGATATTCCACAAAAGTAAATTAACTATACACAAGTTATACATCAAAATGAAGGTTATGATGTATAGAACACGATAAATAAATGCAATCAACTCGTAAACAATTGTCCAGATATTGCCAGATTTTGTGAGACAGTTGTGCCTGTTGGTAGTAGTGCGAGGTTATTTATATCAATCATGCTATCTGCAGGTGAAGAATTGGATAAAATGCTAAATATATTTCTCTATTGATGGCTATTGAGATTGGAATAATTAATGATGCTGCTGACATTTTTTTAGTTGCGACGAGCAGCTCTATATGTGGCACGTGTATCTTCATGATGTCTACACCCTCTCAACACTGCATGTCATTCGGATAATTTGTCACATTTATGGACTTGTCACCAGCGAGTTTTTTGTTACCAACGAGTTTTACTGGAGCGCACTGTCACAGTGCCGAAGCTGCGACGATTCGTGCAACGCCAATGATGTTTTAAAACTCGTTGGTGACAAAAAAACTCGTTGGTGACAAGTCCATAAATGTGAGAAATTATTCGAATGACATGCACTATTGAGAGGGTGTAGACATCGCGAAGATACACTTGCATACCAAGTATGGTGTCATTCCAACAAGTATTTTAGGAGTTGTGGTGTTTTTAAACTCGTTGGTGACAGACCGACCGACATTGCCACATATAGAGCTGCTCGTCGCAGCTAAAAACACCATAACTAAAATACTTGGAATGACACCATACTTGGTATGCAAGTGTATCTTCATGATGTCTACACCCTCTCAATAGTGCATGTCATTCGGATAATTTCTGTCACATTTATGGACTTGTCACCAACGAGTTTTTTGATCACCAACGAGTTTTAAAACATCATTACGTTGCACGAATCGTCGCAGCTTCGGCACTGTGACAGTGCGCTCTAGTTGTGCCCTGATATCTGCATTCCATATCATCTCTGTGCCGATGATACTCAGCTGTATGGGTCTTTTAATGCACTTTGAGAGTCTGATTCGCTGAAGTCAGTGGAGATGGTGCAAAACTGTCTTAATAAGGTGCTAGACTGGATGGCTGGTCAAAGGTTAAAAATGAATGATGATAAGACATAAGTGTTGGTTACATTTCGCACCAAAATTCCTTCTGATTTTCAAATTAAATCTTTAAAAATTGGAAACTCAGAACAAATAGTATCAGATAAAGCTTGCAACATTGGGGTAATACTTGATTCACGTCTTTCAATGGAAGAGAGTATTGATGCAATTTTCAAGCACTGTTTTATGCCCATTAGAAATCTTGGACATCTTCAATGTTATTTGACTCAAAAATCTTTGGAATGGGTTGTCACGCCTTTATTTGGATTTCTCCAATTCACTGCTTGTAGGTGTACCGCAAAGCTGCAAAAATACAAAACACTGCTGCTTGTATTATTATGGGATCCAAATGCTGCTATGATCACATTACCCCTTTGCTTCATTGACTCTCTGTTCAACAACGTATCACATCCAAAGATTTGGTGTTGGTCTTGAAGTGCACACAATATTTTCAGGACCTTTTGACTGTTCTGTCATCAAAACGGAATCTCATTCAAATAGCTCAGGCATATTGTTCCTTTTTCCTGTTCCACCTTGGTGAATACAGGGCCTTTTCCTCCGTAGGTCCATCACTCTGGAACTCATTACCAGTGCATATCGGGTACGGGTCCAGTCGCCACCGGGCCAACTAGCCACCAGTGGCGAGTTGGCCCGATTTCTGGTGGGGATTGGCCCACGTTGGTGACCACTATTATAGGTTTAGTACTCACGTTTTTTCTTTGTAAATAATCCGAAAAAAACATTTACAGAATGAAGAATCCGTTCAAAATCCTCAAATACGATTTCGAATAGCTTTACACAAAAACTCTATACGTCTTATCACTACCTGATCACAGACAAAAATGATATTTTTCCATTTGTTGTTACTAGAATTTTAGAGTGAATGTCTTTGAAGTGTGTTTGTTTGTACTGTTTGTTTGTTTGTACTGTATACTGTCTCCTGTATAAACAATAAGAACGCGAAACAAGGTAGTCAAAGCACTCCGTTGTGTATGTGTTAAGATGTGCGTTTTGTATGTATGTTCTGTGCTATGCTGTTATATGTTACTATGCCAATAAACATTGATAGATTTGTTTCGGTATTCCCTTTTTTTTACCCCAATTTGTCATCGCCCCGTGTCCCATCACCGACCAACCGAATTATATCTCGCCTACTTGCTTCGGGACACACTAAAAAGTGTAGTCCGTGTCCGTGTTGGAGAAAAAGTGTAGTCGGGAATTAAATTATCATTTTCTCCTTTATTTGTCCGTTGTTTTCTATGAAATTTGGACAGTTTACTCAGGGGACGATACGAAATATATGTGCCAAAAGAGAAGTTTGTACGATGTTATTTTACGATGTTAGAAGACATTTTCTCTTTCAAACACACTAAAAAGTATAGCGGACTCGGCGCCGTGTTATCTAATTAATTGGTTTACGCTGTGTTGACACAGCGAGGCGGGCTGATAATCCTGGTTCTTTTTATGATTATGAGGAGATTAATGGGGTGTACACGGGGGGGGGGGGGGGTCTTCCAAAAAATTCCGGACACAAGGCCTAAAATATTTTTTTCCACCTTTTGACCACCACCCACCCACCCACGTGCAAAAAAAATATTTTTTTCCTCTGACCACTTGGACACCCACCCCACCACCTATATTTTTTCAGTGTATCACCACAGTGGGTAATGAAATATTATTGTACTGAGCTTCCAGTTGTCAATCCTTGCCTTAATTTGAATCCTAGACTACTGTCTAAACTAATTATGTACACATCAACCAGCATCAACAGAAGCATTTAGATTTCACTGAAGAAAATTGTTATTAATTCCTTTGTTATCAAGCACGCATTTATTTTTACTGGGAAAAATTTCATTGTTATTTTTCGTTGTGAGAAAACTTTCGAGGAACTGATTGATTCTTGAGTTGGAATTGGTGCTGAACCCACTATTACCCAGGATTGTTTCATCCTGATAACTGTTTTTTCACATCTTTATGTTCTGGTGGTTCTAATACCTGACGACAGAACTTTCAGTTGAGCATTTGTAATTCATGCATTTGAATAATATGCCTATATACACTATGGCGTAGTGTATACTGGCATATTATTGAAATGCATGAATTACAAATGCTCAACTGAAAGTTCTGGCCTCAATGCTCTCATAATAATTATCATTCATGTGTTAAGTTCCGAGACTGAAGAAACAGTTTAAATTTAGTGAAGACGTTTTAATTTTAATGACCTGACTACAGGCTAAGTGTCTAGGCTTGAGGTTTCAGCCAATTGTCATTACTCAAAAGATAGTAGATAGCGTAGGAAAGCTGAAAATCTGTCACCTAACACTATTGTAAATCTCACTGTCCGTCCTGGTCCGTCTCCGAAAAAATGTCAGCATTGATTTCTGCATATAACAGCATATAATGTAAGAATTAGACTATTTTTGTGAACATCAAATAGAGGATTAAAATAATCTTCTTTTGCTGCATAGTATTATGCTCAGATACTCATCTATATACTCTGGCTCAGTCAGGGTCAGTTTTCAATTCAAATATTAACTGTAACTTTTGTTTCATGTTTTCACGAGATAGCCAGACAAACCCTCTGTGAAAACCCTTGTACTATCACTATGAGCTTGAATTAAGTAAGTGGGGTTTTATATCAAAGATGCACAGTGAGAATTTTCATTAGTTTCAGGTTACAAGAGCTCTACTCAGAGAAACTGGGCATTTAGATTATTTTCCATAAATTTTTTACATTATTTTAGATGTTCTGCTAAACATATTGCTACTCATTGTAAAATCCAAATTGTGCCGTGATGATTCAGCTATGAAAATTATGTTAACCATTCCCAAATTAAAATTCATAAATTTCCACTGATTGTTTTTAGTCAAACTGGAGTACACAATTCTTTAATGCATCTAATTTAATTTACAAAAAAGAGAACAAATCCCCTAATCAGCCTAGTGGGGCCTTATTCACTAACCCTACCTGATAAACGGGTGCCTATTAGACTACTAAACAACAATATAGCCTTGTTATGTGAAAATAATTTGAAAAAAAACACCAGGAAAAAAATTGCAACTCCAGGAAAAAAGGTGTTTTGGCCCCCATCCGACCACCCACACACCCCGGCCTTGTGTCCGGAATTTTTTGGAGGACCCCCCCCCCCCCCCCCCCCGATGTACATGAAAGAAATAACGATTAAATTAATTTTCAGTATTTTATTGGATAAATACAGGACATAAAGGATATAGCATAGCACAAAGATATCCCTTATAAAAAAGTACCATGGTAAACCATGGTAAATCCCAAAATACCCTGGTAATACCACATGGTATTACCAGGGTATTTTGGGTTTTACCACGGTTTACCATGGTACTTTTTTATAAGGGATAGAGATACAGCACAAACATAAACAAATAACAAACATATTTTTGTGTAACAAGCAAAAGTAAATTTAGTTGGTATGTCGTTCCGAGTGTTTTGTGGTTGGATTCCCTGCGACAGTGGATAAAGGTGTCGATCGTGTTTTAAAACCAGGGGAAATAAGAACAAGATTTTTTTTCTCCTAATTATTTATAATTCCAAAATTTGACATCATTTCTTGGGAAGGTCTCAAGAACGGAGACCTACCTTACAAATCATGTCAAGTGTCGCGATTACCAACAAGCACGTGGAGTACGGTGGTAACGTTCGCTTGCATGGTTGCTGCTTAGTTTTGGCATTACCGTGCGGTCTCTCAAGATGAAGTGTTTCATTGCCTATATAGTGAACTAGGGCAAGTTCTGTTGATGTTGAATAATATACTATTCTTCGAAGTAGGTCGTCCCCTTTTTTGTCGCCAAAGTAAGTTTTCATCTGTGAAAAGAGATGAAAAATGAACTTCGTAAATTTATACAGATGATTTTAGGGGTTATAGGGGGGATATACTCCAGTGTAGGCAGAGGCGTACGGGCCAAGGGGGGCTGGGCTGGCTGAACTCCCCTTGAGTCGGTCGAGGCATATATTTTGGGCATTCCATGAGAAAATGTTCCAGGGTCTCCACTTCTCCACAATTTTACAAATTCCAACACCTGACATAATATATTTGGAAGCTTTCCACGAGAGCTTCCAAAGAAGTAATGTCAAGTGTTGGAATTATCAACAATTGGAAAATATAAGAGAATTCAGTTTTCCAACGTCTGTCCTACAACTCCAGCTGGTATTGTAAAATTCTTATTATTTTAATTTAGTTTATTGTTTCTGTCTCCGCCCACTTCATTCTTCACTCAGTGTGCAGCGTCCTATACTTTATTTCAATGTTTGTTTCTCCGTCCCCATTTTGGTGGAAACTATTTTAATTATTGATTTAACAAAAAAAAAACCCTTTAAGGGGTAAAGGGGTAATTAATACTTTTTGCCGGGGGTGGGGGGTGGTATTTGAAATTCCAGAAGGATAACCAGATATCACATATATCCCCCCCCCCCCCCCCCCCGTATCCTATCTCCCTGAAGGCTTGATGGATGACTCCCGGTTATTCAAAACTATACTGGCGGAGCTTTCTCCACTCCTTTTTGTAACCTCTATGGTCAATATACCGGGGCCGCTACCAAACCGGCGTTGCTGTTTGGTTTTCTTTTCTTCTCTGTCAGTCCCAGTTTCATTCATCTCAACCGATTTGTGAAACAGAGTAAGACTGAGAGAGAGAGAGAGAGAGAGAGAGAGAGAGGACGTGAACGTGTAACGACCCACCACGGACATTTAACATAATCTTATATGAAATAATCTTATTATACTCTCGCTCCTGTACTTCACTTCATGTAAATGGAAAAAAAGTAATGAAAGAAAATCTATCAATCCAATCCCAATCAACACCCCACTAATCTCTTCATAATCATGTATCAACACAGCGTAAACCAATTAATAAGCTAACACGGCGCCGAGTCAGCTACACTTTTTAGTGTGTTTGAAAGAGAAAATGTCTTCTAACATCGTAAAATAACATCTTTCAAACTTCTCTTTTGGCATATATATTTGGTATCGTCCACTGAGTATACTTTCCAAATTTCATAGAAAACAACCAACAAATACAGGAGAAAATGATAATTTAATTCCCGACTACACTTTTTCTCCGACACGGACACGGACTACACTTTTTAGTGTGTCCCCATGCTTCTATTTCAATTCCAGTCGAAACAAAGAAACCCACACCAAATCAGAGATTAGAAATATTCTCCGTTTTGGCGCGGCTTTCTCTGTCAATAATATATCCCGGCTCAATCAATTAATGAAACCCACACCGAATCAGAGATTAGGGATATTCTCTGCGTTGGTGTGGTGCACGTAATTATCACCTTGATCACCGCATGTCATACTATTACCTTCTGGTGGCTAGTTGGCCCGGTGGTGCTTGACCCGGGTGCTTGGTGGCGAGTTGGCCCGGTGGCGACTTGGCTCGTTCCCTGCATATCCAGGCTTCCATAAGCTTAGACGACTTCAAAACAAAACTTGACATCCCATCTCTTCCGAGAGGCCTTCAAGGTTTCAGCTACCGAAGCACAACCATGTGATTTCATGCTATATAAAAACTATGTATTATTATTATTTACTATAATTCGATTAGGTGGAATTTTGCAATCACCCAGTTTCTGAACACAATTATTCCGGGAGTTATGGTTGGTAAGTTGTCCGTCCATTTTTATATTTTCCATGATAGATACTGTTGATGCACATCCTTTGATTTTTAAACCATTTCTGCCCACATTAAACACATGTACCTTTTTCAGTTTCCTTCTGTATCTCGGAAACTACCGCAATATAAAATGGTGAATCTTGCTTT
Organism: Pictodentalium vernedei; assembly: GCA_031216915.1. Lineage (NCBI taxonomy): Eukaryota > Metazoa > Mollusca > Scaphopoda > Dentaliida > Dentaliidae > Pictodentalium > Pictodentalium vernedei. The sequence continues at coordinate 778,811,439 of CM062297.1, read as the reverse complement.
GATATAGCGGCAGGGTGTTTTTCACTGAATAATTTGTAAATCAGTAAGGATTTCTTTCAGGGTTAGCTGTTTCAAACGCTTTGGGTTTCAAACAGCTTGTATTGAATGGGTCTTGATCGGTCCTAGTTTTAGTTTGTTGTTCCCGGTCAAAACCAATAAACTGTCTGCTCATCTCATTCTCACCAACCTTTATATCCCCCCCCCCCCTTTCAAGTCATATTGCTCCTGCCACCACACCTTTGACAGTGAGTTGTACGCCTCAGGCACAGACTATTGATAATGGACTTTGGTGAATGAGGTCCTAAAACTTTTCTGGAAAATAACTTTTCAATTTCATTGTCTGTTATTTCCTCAGCTGCATTTGGTTTGTTCCCTTCCCCATTGATTTTAACTGTTTTTGTCTTGTTTTCATTATTTTTCTTGCCTTTGAAAATATTGGATCATTTATCAGGCATGTTTTTCATCCACATTTCTTTTCTTTCAATAACGACTAATACTTGAATAAAATGCCTCCATGGCTGTATAGGCTCATATTCACAATGGTTTTTTCTTTGACTGGTATAAAAAGATGACAGATATCGTCACAAAGTATAGTTGGTGGTAATTCATTTACGTCTCCATTATAATCAAACTGAGAATTCAAAAATGTTTTAAATAATCTGATGTCACCATTGGTTTTCCGTTTCTATTTTCATTATCACTAAGAAATTTATTAAGTTCATCACCACAAACAGCAAACTTTCTTTGAAACTGAGAGTGTGAGGGCTGGAAAGTGTAGCGGTCAAGGTATAAAGGCCATTTACCAACCAGCCTGGTTGGTCCGGATCTCTTAGTCTCGTGGTAAATCGGTCCCTTTGTGTGCTAGAGGTCGACGGTTCGAACTCCGGCTCCCGCACTTATCTCTCCTCCTGTTACATTTGGGGGCTCGTCCGATCCTCAGCAGTAGGTGGCACTGTGGGTGTTTCGACCGCTCTGAGGGAGGAACTTGGGTGAGATTCATATGTGGTGAATCTCAAAAGAAGGGGAGAGTAGTGTAGCGGTCGAGGTATAAAGGCCATTTACCAACCAGCCTGGTTGGTCCGGATCTCTTAGTCTCGTGGTAAATCGGTCGCTTTGTGTGCTAGAGGTCGACGGTTCGAACCCCGGCTCCCGCACTTATCTCTCCTCCTGTTACAAAAGTATCATCAGTTTCCAATCAAATAGCAAACTCATTAAGCTCTGTAGGCTCAAGGTCAAACATTTCACAATTCAAAATATTGTCAATATCTTCAGAAGTGATACTGAATTCTTCAAACGATGCCATTTTTAAGAGAAATATGAATAAATCAATGATTTGTTGTTAAGCTGTACATTTGTATCAAAAGCAGACGACAGTTGAGAATGATCAAAGGGAAATAACTGTTCTGAAACATCAAGCTGAAAAAAAGTTCCAGTTTTTGGAATAACTTGAAAGAAGTTAGATAACACCAAAGAGTTAAATAAAATGTTATCTATCTAACAGTTGGAGGAATGATACATTTTTTTATTTTTGAGGAAATCTTTGCTCATAATGTAATAAAAACATTCATAATTTTTGTATTCATTTACAGTGAGGTAACGAAAGCCCCCTCCCCCATCTCTACTTCGGCCATTTTAATTTGGTACATGAGAGGGAAATATATTTGTTTGCTGGACCAAAACTTACCTCCGTTGATTGAAATACATTTACTGCTCTGTTGGACTGGAAACCAAGAAAGATAACAGCTAATAAAAAACGTCATTAATAAAAGTGCGTATCTTTAATATATCAGATTTGAAAAATAATGTAAACCACAGAGAGCTTGGTAATTCATAAAAATACAATCTTTATTTTATTACAAACAAGCAAAATACATTTTAAATATTTGAATGATTTTGTTTGACATTTGAACAATTGCAATATCAGGTTTTTGAAGATATAAATTACAGATAAATTAGCAAATCTATTTATTCAATAGCCTAGTCCAATCTCAATGAGCCAAAATCCCACAATAACAATGAGTGGAGAAGGGAAATATCACTAAAACACCCAGTGGGGGAGGGGGGCGGTGCATCCCCCCCACTTTCCTTCAAAGTTGGTCCTCGAAATATGTCCAAAAATGACATAAAAATCGTAGGGGGGTAAGGTCCGTGGGTTGTAGATTTGTAGATTGCTTGTCCTAATATCTGTGTCGGTGAAAAGGTAGACAGTCATCAGTAGATGAAAAACCTCAAAATATCCACTTAGATATCTAGTAAGGAGATGGGGTTTTTTTTAACCCTGGAATTTTGAATTCCAGGGTTCAAAAACCCCCATCGACGATCCTTGGCCACCCCATATCGGACACATTTATTTCCCTCTAGTGGAAACCCTGATTATTGTTACCTTGGGTATCTAGCTCAAACTTGAGGGATGCAAAATGTGATGTGAAGGCTTGGAAAGCTTTTCCCACACACACCACCCTCACCCCCCCCCCCCCCCCCCTATTAAAATGGAGCTAGGCTCTGCGAGTTCCCCCCCCCCCCCCCTCCCACACACTCACACTTGCTTTGGGCTGGCTACACCACTGAAGACACCCATGGTGTGGAGTTTCCACCCAGACTATAACTCATAATGCTATGAACAAGTGTTAGCAACACAAACAATATTTCTGACAGTGGACCTCTGGGTTCAACTCAGTGGTCTATTGCTAAAAACTTGGATTATGCCTCTTACACTTTTTGATGGGGCACAAGTTATTGTTTTTGTAGAAACTTCACTTTGTTGATGTTTTACCATTAATCCATTCTCCACATATTGTAAATTGTAAAGTCGATTTTAACCCTTTACCTAAAATCTCTGTCCAGCACCATGATGCTGACCTCAGTTGATATTAACCAAGCTAGAGTTGTCTCCCTTGATGTATTACTAGTGCAACCAGTTTATTTGCATCAATATCATTCACCGTTGTTCACCGAAAGCAATCAGGCAAACTGGCATTACCAGGCGTTATGGAGTAGTTTGAAGGTGAGCTTTGGTATGGTGAGAAATTATTGATGACTTTTAGTTAAGATTAGGTGGTTGAAGATAAGAAAGAAGAGAGTTGAATGGAAAATTCAATGTAAACTAAGTTTCAGAGCCCCATGTGGAGATGATTGAAGTTAGATAAGAGATAGTTCAGCTATCCAAATGTTGCTGCTTCCCCAGTGGGAAAGCCGAGATGTTCAGAAAGCAGAACTTGAAAAGGAAACTTTTGACTTGGTGAAAAGAATGAGAAGCAATAACACTGTCAGAAAAAACTGTAACACATCTAAGAATATTTTGTAATTATTTGTTTTGGTTTAATAAAGAGGTTATTACCTGGTTAGTTTCATACTGGCCGAATTATCACACATAGAATAGATGACTGCATATTTTACTACACTGGACACAGGGCTCGATTGATAAAATTCTGTTATTGTGCCACAGAAGAACTCACCGTATGTTCATTACAGTGTGTCGAATTAAGAGAAAATTCAGAAGACATTTTAACTTTGTCACATTGCATCTGCAATGTGTGGTAGCCTTAATTCTCAATTATTCTGTGTCATTAGACAACTGAAACAAAAATGCTTGGCTTGAACCATATTTGAAGCTAGGATCTCAAAATTTTCCAACATGGTGCAGAAAGCATTAAAATTTTCTGTCCGTGGCGTTGACTGTTGTTATGAACTTTAAACCAAACTCAAGGTGTTCTTCCAGCTAGAAGACACAATATTTTTAAAATAAATTAACAAAAATGTTTTTTTTTTTACATTACGTATTCCTACTTACTGCAGGCTGGCATTCTTTAGGAGTGCAGGGGTGCTGCACGCCTAGAAAAAATTGAGGAGGGCAATTTTTTGCACCCCTTGATTTTCTGGAATGCCAGACCTGTTTGGGACTGCCTTTAAAATTTATTATCATTTTGTCCCCTGATTTCCAATGTGTTCTCTATGCCTACTGGCACAGAGAACACATTGGAACTCAGGGGACGATTTGTCAATGTTGCATTGATTTGTATTGATTCGCAATAATTCATGACCCATTCTGTGTCGAATTTCAATACATTTTGAGTGTAGAAGACAGTCACATAAGAACTGAATGCAACATTTTGAATAATGAGAAGATGTGTGTGCCAATTTGTCCACTATATAGCTGAATGTAGTACAATTTTTCAGTCACAATATTAACACCTTGAAGTGAATCTAACCAAAATAGCATACAAGTTTTTGCATTTAAAATTTCAGGTACAAGTGCACTCCCAAGCAATCTGAGGAGGGCAACTGTTTTGCACTCCTTGATTTTCTAGATTGCCAGGCCTGTTATTGGAATGAGCTGTGCAAATAAAATCAGAAGCCAAACAAGAATTTAATAACTTACAACAATAATGTTTCAAAAAGAAATTAACATATAAATTATGTGATACCTAAATCAACACATTTGCAAAATAATTCTACTGTAAAAAATAAAGGATTATCAGAAGTAAGCTTACACTGTCAGGAAACATTAAAATCTTGAGTAAAATAAGAGAGCAGCAGCTGATCAACTGCCAGCCTGTCTCACAGAAGGCAAATACAATTTCTAATCTTCAAGACCTTTTTCTGTTTTGTGCCATTTTAAAATCAGAAACTGCATTCCAAGAAAGCAGCAGCCAAGCGGATATGCAAGCTTGCTTCTCATATCAATTATCCTCAAAACTAAAAAAAAATTGTGTAAGAAATCCTAAAGCCATTACACCAAAAGCAACAAATAAACTTGAAAAGAAATAAGCATTCCAAGTCTGAGACCTAATACCAGTAGTCCATTAATGCCATAATACTGCCCAGTTTGTACAAAAAGCCTACCCTGTGTAATGTGACACACGATTGTGTTACTAGAGGATAATCCAGTGAGGGTTATCAGACTTATTTGCTTACGATTTTGAAATACATTGAAAGCAGCTGTTGAAAAATGTGGAAGGGTGATGCCCCGCATCACACACACCCACCCTCACACACCTGCAGTCCAAGCATTAAACCTTGTATGACAGAGCTCAAAAAGCTCTGTCAAACCAGATATTATGATTCACATTTCTCATACCTTTGAGACTAAACAGGACAAGTGGCCAAGAAGGATACAACATTCTCATCAATGAAAGGCAAAAAAAATTAAATGACATTGATGGATTTAAGGACCCTGTAGGAGACTTGCCATCAGGGTTTGTACACCCCTGTAAGAAAAAAACGTTAGGGACCTTCAAGAACTTTTATAGGGAATTTTCAAACTTTTCCAGGAACTTTGCCTAAACTTATATTGTGCATAATCAATTCTGATGTATTTATACATACCAGCTAGTTCAAATTTTTCATCAAATCTTGCCATGGGTGCTTCATAGCAGCCATGACTAGATTTCATGAAAAATATCTTGAAAATACTCAGTGGGTTAGGAGTTAAATAACACTGAGTAGTCAAGGTCAGGTCAAGTTGGTGATATTAACAGTCACAGGAGCTAAAGTGCCCATAAATAAATTGTAGAGAATGAGAAAATACAAGTAAATAACAAAGATTACAATTCATAATTTGTGTGCAATTGGTTCTTGAAACCAGGCACATTTAGCTAAGACCTGGATAGACATAACCTCTTACCCAACACAGACAATATCAAAATTCATTATTTTAAATCTTACTTTTTCACATTTTTCAAAATATTTTAACAAAACCATATCATGTGACAGTGCCCTGAAAAAATGGCACAGGAAAAAATGGCACACGTTTTTGACTTACCAGGAAAAAATGGCACACCAGAAATGCTGTTTTTTGAGGGGGGCAGAAAAAATGGCACAGGAAAAAATGGCACATTTCCACAGTTACCTATGAAAAAATGGTACACTTTATCATTATTTATTTGTTTTTTTAAAGAAAAGCGTAATATTAAACTGGGTATGAAAGCAGGATCAGTATTTGTTCCCCAATATTCTTTTAATAATAATAAATATTGTTTTATAAACACTGCCATATGGTACCTTAAGTTTAGTGTTTGAGTTGGCTTGTATGGAAGCTTAAAGTATTGTGCAACACAATTACTGTTATTTATTATTAATTGAATATTGGTTATAGTGTAAACTCCTTTTAATTGAATAAACAATCTTGTAACCTGTAGAGAAATTACCCTGACTCATCCCAGTTTTCCTTTGTTTATAGACCTATTTGGCCTCAGTACATCCAATACAGGCATTTAATCTATTATATCTTGATATAATAGAATAAATGCTAAATTTATCTCCAGAATACAGGAAAGTGACACAATCCCTGTTAACTGAATACTTCTGTTAACTGAATAATTTTCGATGGCAAAGTGGCTATTCAATTAACAGGGTTCCACTTTACCATTTTTTGTTGGTAATTCCAACTCCTGACATCATTTCTTGGAAACTACCAAAAACTTGTAAATATGTAAATTTCTGATCTGAGGTAAATTAGCAAATATGTATTAGTGATTTGTTTTAAAACCCACAAAAACATGTGCTTTGATGATGGATTACATTTGTGCTATTTTGTGCTATTGTTTCACCTCTTTCTTCCAGAAATAAAAAAAAGTTGTTAATTTTGTGTTTTTATATTTAAATGGCATGTACCATTTTTTCCTACCAATTGTGCCATTTTTCCTAGGTGATTAGGGAAAGTGTGACATTTTTTCCTGTGCCATTTTTTCCTAGGGTGTCAAAAAGTGTGCCATTTTTTCCAGTGCCATTCTTTCCTACATTCCATGTGACCCCTCATTAGAATGAGCTCAATTTCAATGGGAGGTCACATGAATTTTGTTGAAGTTTTTAAAACAAATTTTTTTTCAACTTATGAATTTCTATATTACAAGAGTGAATGTGAACAGTTCATTAGATAAAGGTTAAAGAGCATATTTCTAACTCATAATTTCTGGCATTTTACTGTACACAATTAAGAAAGCAAAAGTAGTTATAATATATGAATTTAACAACTTGTTATTAAAATCTTTAAAAAAAGGCAAATGTGAAATTAAAATATAAACTATTCAGAATCAACAGCAAAAAATGTTAACTACTAGAAAGATAAAGTTTTAGTGTTTGCAAACAAGGACAACAGAAGTAATTTTATACTGGCACAGAAACACATAATAAGTTGAGCAAAACCAAAGGACATTTATTATAAAATCATCGATTGCTCCACATAACTTTTTCTGAGCAGAAAAAAAAAAAAACCCACAGCTGCCACAGAAAAACAAATTAAACCTTGAAGACCTATTTCCAACTTTGATAACTTTCTAATGGAACAGAACAAGTGACCCACCTGACAGTCTTGTTTGCTTGCATGTTACAGTCTAAATACCTTACCACCCGTTTCTAGGGAAGACTTGCTTATAAACAAGTTCAAAGCCAAGGATGTATACTGTCAATGCACAGCAGAAATCTCCAGGCCTTTAAGTGTTAAAGATACACATAGTCAAGAAGCCTCAAAGAAGGCAAACAAACATACCTTATGTTATTTTAGTTATACAAGTGCAACGCAAAGCATGGGCCACTGTCCCCGACCCACAGGCATGTTCGAAGTAGCCTTAAAAGTATTGTGGGGCATAAAAAGTTTCTAAGTCGAAAGAAGGGAAAAGGGGCCATGACTCTGGGAAAATATATTGGATGGAACATGTTCTTTGTGCAAATCTGTTCCCCCATGCAGGTCTATCAGCATACCAAAGGAGATCCAAATCCAACTGATTATTTTGAAATTACAATGCAAAACACTTGTATGGACAGACGGATAGGTGGATGGACAGACAGACAGACGGAGGGCTTCACTGGATACCTCCTCCAGGGGCATAAAAAACACAGTTTAGGCAACAAAAACCAGAGGTAGTCACCAGGGTGGCCAATCCCCCTGAAAAATCACCCTGATATAGTAACCTTGGTAATATATTACATTAAATTAACATAGCCACTGCTGGTAGTATTTACTCAAATAATACAGATAAGATTACCTGTATTTGATAAAACTGTAAATTCAAGGTCAATGTGACCTTTTGCTTTGACACAATAACCCCAAAATAAAAAGGGTTCTTCTATTCATCATGCTCAACCCATAAGCCAAGTTTACTTTCGATCGGGCAAGCAAAATTTCAATTAGAGAATACAACTTTGGTAAATGATTAAGTGCAAGGTCACTGTGACCTTGACATGCAGCACAATGATCTCAAAATAAATTTGCTTCTTCCTCTCATAATTCCTAACCCACATGCTAGGTTTGGTTTCAGTCGGCCAAGCGGAACTTTAATTACAGAGCAGAAACCAACACTGATAAATTAAAGTTCAAGGTCACTGTGACTTTGCCTTTTGGCACAGTGATCCCCAAATGAATAGGCTTCTTCCTCTCATTATGCGTAACTCACATTCCAAGTTTGGTTTCAGTTGGCCAAGCAGAACTTTAATTACAGAGCGCAAAGCAGCTCTGATAAAAAAATAAAATTCAAGGTTACTGTGACCTTGACCTTTGGCACAATAATCCCAAAATGAATAAGGTTCTTCTTCTCATCATACCTAACCTACATGCCAAGTTTGGTTTCAGTCGGCCAGGCAGACATACAGACAGTGCCACAGCTTTTTCCCCCCAGAAGTTTTCTGGGGGGATAAAAAGTGTTTGTTTAATGGGATTTAATGAGACTTTCAGCAGCCTGTATCACACTGTGTCAGACAGTTTTATAGGCTGTGGAAACTGGAGTACCTGGAGAAAAGCAGTGGCAAGCAATTGTCAGACTCTTCAACTTACTAACTCTGCACAAGCAGAGTCAGTAGAGGTTGAAGTCAAGTCAGCCACTGACATGCAGTATGCCATAGAATAATCTGGATTAAGTGTCTTGCCTAAAGACACAACACGCTTACCGGTGGTCTGGTTCAAACTGACTGCCTTTTGGTTTAAAGTCTAATGCTCTAAGCACTAGTAACCACACTCTCAGGCCATGCAATTACTTAAATATACTTCCAAGAACTTTTCACCACATATTTCTAGAAAGTCCAATTTTCAAGAATTTTCCAAGACTTGACATTTTCAATTTCAAGTTTTCAGTGTCCCCTACAAACTTTGCAGGTGGGATATAAAAAAGGCTGTCTCATGATTGTGTCAAGACACACAAACACTTGAAAGCCATTATTCAATACAAGTACACTTAACTGGATATTTCCTAACTGAATAACCCTGTTAATTGAATCTACAGTAGAAATTTGACCTGTTAATTGCATAGAGGTTATAGAGCAAACTCCTGTTAATTGAATAAAAAATTGTGTCTTATGTCGTGAAATTATCCTGGCAATCACCAAATTCCCCTTGTTGATAAACCCATTTGGGCTCAGTACATCCAATACAGGCATTTCATCTGTTATATCTTATTTGAGCTCTGTCAAACAAGATAAAATAGAATAAATACTCAGTTTATCTCTAAAATGACCAAATCCTTGTTAATTGAAAACTTCTCAATAAACAAGCAATGCTTCATTTCCTGGGGTTCCAAAGGGGAGCAAAGAATTACCTAGCAACAACTTTCAAGGTTCTTGAAATGTAACTATACCCAGAGAGGACATATTGGAACACCTGTTTTATTGCTGTAAAAAGTTATCAAAGTTAAAAATAGTCCCTGAAGGGTTAATTGAATAATTTTCAATGGCAAAGTTGCTAGTCAATTAAATGGATTCTACTGTAACATATGTCGCAAATTCTTTCTTTGCAATACACATTATTTGTCTGTAACATCTGCTGAGTATTATAGAGATCCCAAGTCTGGAAAAAAGCAGACTGTCATCTGCAGATACACAGCAGGGTAGAGTCACTAAATTTACCCTCTGTGAACCTCCATCTGAATCAAGGTCTCAGGCCTAAACATAAAGAGGTACCAAGGGGTAAACTGGCCCACTGTATGGGGTAGCATCAGCAAATTCAGCCTCTGGGGACCTCATTCTTCAAATGATTGATTGCTTATTTCCAGGCTTGTTTGTCTATAACACCTACTGAGTATTACTGGAATCCAGCAACCCAAAAACATCCTCTTTACTCATTTCTGTGACACTGCCTTTATCCAAACTGTTCGAGTACATAAGTCTATGCAATTGTTTGGGGAATCATGAATAACAAAAAACTTCAGTGGAAATAATTAACATTCACAAGACAATATTTACAAAATACATTGCATGTAGCCCACTTAATTGCATATTTTGCATTTGAATAATCCTGTTAACTTTATACAGCTAACACACATTAAACCATTTAGCATAGTACAAATTTTATCTCTAAACTGATTCTAGTTTTTAGACTATTCTCCTGTTAATTGAATAAAAGATCTTGTACTCTGTCAAGGAATTATTCCAACATCCACTGAATTTGTGATACACTTTTTGGCATCAATTCATCCATTATTGGCATTTGATCTATTGTATCTTATTTATTAGAGCTCAGTGAAAAATATAATAGAATAAATACTCAGTTCATAACCAGAAGATAGGAAAATGATCCGATTAATGTTGTCTACTCCCCTCAATACAATATTTTTCTCTGGCAAAGGTAGTTTAACCCTTTACCCAACGCAATGTTCAAAACCGGCTACCGCTATTCTAAAAAAAATCACAAATTAATTTTCATTATTTTTTCATTTTTTGTCTCCAAAACATAGGTTATGGCACCCCATTGGAATGAGCTCATCAAGCTCGTTCCAATGAGGGGTCATAACCTATGTTTTTGAGAAAAAATGAAAATGAAAGTGTCAGTGACACTGTAGCTCAACTTGTCAAGACAAAGACATGTACATGTATAGTATGTGACACAGCAATGACAAACATCTAGGTAATGACCTGATAACAAAGGTACATATAAAGTACTGTAACGGTCCGTACATAAATACTGACCGTTGCCTGTAACAAATGTATAGGTAAAGTATTGTAAAGGTGGGTGATAGTCAGATGCTAAACTAGAAAAAAATCTTTGAGTCCCAGAGTGGGTCTGACTGAACCCCAAAATATTTGTTCTAGCACAGTGATAACAAAGGCACCCCAAAACACACTCATTCCTGTCCCAAGGTGAAAACAAAGGTAACCAAGAAGTTTCGTAAAGATCAGTTCACAAATATGAGCTGTGTAGAAGTTGTGACAAAAAACTGATTGGACCTAATTTCGGTACAAAATGGCCACCTTGAATTCTGGACCGCACCCAGAAACACTCGTTCTCGTCCCAAGGTGATAACAAAGGTACCCAACAAGTTTTGTGAAGATTGGTTCATAAATACAGCCTCTATCCCGAGCCGTATTGACATGTGCACTACAGTGTATAAGTAGCACTGAATAAATCAAGGTTCATCTAATTTGCATAATTTCTGCACGAGAAAAAACCCCATACTATATGTGATGTATTCCATGTTACTAAACATTCATACAAAAATTTATTCAAATCGGAACTTTCATACAGAAGTTCTGTACAAAAGACTGATTGCACTAATTTTGGTACAAAATGGCTGCTGGTGGCTATCTTGAATTTTGGACCACACCCAAAAACACTCGTTCTCATCCCATGGTGATAACAAAGGTACCCAAGAAGTTTTGTAAAGATCGGTTCATAAATAAGCCTCTAGCCTAAGCCGCATAGAAGTTGTGTACAAAAAACTTATTAGACCTAATTTCAGTACAAAATGGCCACTGGCAGCCATCTTGAATTTTGGACCACACTCAGAAACACTCGTTCTCGTCCCAAGGTGATAACAAAGGTACCCAAGACGTTTCGTGAAGATCGGTTCATAAATACAGACTCTAGCCCGAGCCGTATTGACATGTGTACTTACTGTGTGTAAGTAGCACTGAAAAAATCAAAGTTCATCTAATTTGCATAAATTCTGCACGAGAAAAAAACCCGTATTATATGTGATGTATCCCATGGTACTAAACATTCACACAAAAAAGTATTCAAATCAGCACTTTCATATGGAAGTTCTGTGCAAAAATCTGATTGCACCAAATTTTGTACAAAATGGTTGCCATCGGCCATCTTGAATTTTGGACTGGACCCCAAAACACTCGTTCTCGTCCCACGGTGATAACAAAGGTACCCAAGGAGTTTCGTAAAAATCGGTTCATAAATACGGCCTCTAGCCCGAGCCGTATTGGCATTTGCACTTACAGTGCTGAAAGTAACAACAAAAAACATCAAAGTTAGTCTAATTTGCATAATTTCTGCACGAGAAAAAAACCTGTACTATATGTGATGTATTCCATGTTACTAAACATTCATACAAAAATTTATTCAAATCAGAACTTTCATACAGAAGTTCTGTACAAAAGACTGATTGCACTAATTTTGGTACAAAATGGCTGCTGGTGGCCATCTTGAATTTCGGACCACACCCAAAAACACTCGTTCTCATCCCACGGTGATAACAAAGGTACCCAAGAAGTTTCATAAAGATCGGTTCATAAATACGGCCTCTAGCCTGAGCCTTATAGAAGTCGTGTACAAAAAACTGATAAGACCTAATTTCGGTACAAAATGGCCACTGGCAGCCATCTTGAATTTTGGACCGCACCCAGAAACACCCGTTCTCGTCCCAAGGTGATAACAAAGGTACCCAAGACGTTTCGTGAAGATCAGTTCATAAATACAGACTCTAGCCCGAGCCGTATTGACATGTGTACTTACTGTGTGTAAGTAGCACTGAAAAAATCAAAGTTCATCTAATTTGCATAATTTCTGCACGAGAAAAAAACCCGTATTATATGTGATGTATCCCATGGTACTAAACATTCACACAAAAAATTATTCAAATCAGCGCTTTCATATGGAAGTTCTGTGCAAAAATCTGATTGCACCAAATTTTGTACAAAATGGCTGCCATCGGCCATCTTGAATTTCGGACCGGACCCAAAAACACTCTTTCTCGTTCCACCGTGATAACAAAGGTACCCAAGGAGTTTCGTAAAGATCGGTTCATAAATACGGCCTCTAGCCCGAGCCGTATTGGCATTTGCACTTACAGTGCTGAAAGTATCACCAAAAAACATTAAAGTTAGTCTAATTTGCATAATTTACGCACGAGAAAAAAAACCGTATTATATGTGATGTATCCCGTGGTACTAAACATTCATACAAAAAATTATTCAAATCAGAGCTTTCATATGGAAGTTCTGTACAAAAAACAGATTTCTGCATCGTCGGTACAAAATGGCGGCTGGCAGCCATCTTAAATTTCGGACCGCACCCGAAAACACTCGTTCTCGTCCCACGGTCATAACAAAGATACCCAAGAAGTTTCGTAAAGATCGGTTCATAAATACGGCCTCTAGCCCGAGCCGTATCCAATTGTTGACGGACAGACGGCCGACGGGCCATGGCCTAAGCTCAAATTTGGCTTCGCCAAAGTTGAGCTAAAAATGAGTTATTCAAGAATTTTTTTTGCAAGTGTCGTCTGCTTTTCATGTTAGGTAAAGGGTTAACCGGAGTTTAATGACACTTTTAACAGTCAGGGTCACATTGTGTAGGACAGTTTTACGTATGGAGGAAGCAAAAGTACCCAGCGAGAACCAATGAGCAGTGGCATACAACTGTCAAACTCTCTACTGTACTAACTCTGTAGATTTAGCAACAATTGAAAGCAAGTGCACCACTGACATACAGTATACCTTAATACAAGGCATCAGCATACCCCACATAGGTAATCAAGATTAAGTGTCTTGCCCAAGGACACAACACAGTCATTGCCACTGGTCAGATCAAACAGTGAACTTGTTTCTCTGGAAAATAGGGTATTTAGTTAGCAGAGTTCCACTGTACTGTCAACTAAATACCCATATTCTCGTTAACTGTGGCAAGAAAAGGTAACAACCGGAGTTCAGCCAATATCAGTGTCCTTGGAAAAGGAGCTAACTGATATCGCTCACTGTAATATTGACCTGACAGCAATACTGATAAAAATAAGGAAACTGTGCAAATCACAAATGTCATGTAGAGTAGTAAGGGTATTTTGAAATATCTGCCTTTCAAACTGTACCATTTGCAAAGCATACCAGTATACTGCGATGGTTTCAATACTGTCATCAGCATGTTAGCAAGGAACTTAACCCTGATTGTCCACAAGGGGGCACGATGACACCGTGTACTGAGGCATATTGCACGTCAATGGAGCACGTCTTCAACCAATCTAACCATGCCTGTGCTGCAGTGCGGAGTTACGATGTTGGGGAGCTGGCAGCTGCTCGTCGTTGCTCAGTGGTTCTCTCTGGGTACTCCAGCTTCCTCCACCCGTAAAACTGTCACGGTCATGATTAGTCATTGTGCATAAGTATGTGACCTTAAACACCAATAAATAAATAACATCAGCATGTTAAGATGATGAATTGAAAAATAGTGAGTTTTCTGGGTAAAAATAATGAGATTTCAATTTTGAAATGGCACCAAGAGGAATTACTGAGATGCTGTAAAAAACTGAATTTTCAAGCTCATTGAATAACTAGATGTGTCAGTATGACATGTTCAGCCCTGTGAGATAGCATGATTAAGCATTGCCTTTACATGCCTGTAGGTACTCATCAGAAATTAGCTAATTAACTGAATGTATTGCAAAAGAAAGTCCGGAAAACTGATTCTCTGAAGTTTCACATTATTAATTGAGTTAAAGTTAAATAACACTGCAAAAAATAATCTGACTGGGACCAAACTCGTACTTGATTTCTAGGTACCCATGACAATGAGACATACCAGAAATCAGCCAATTATCTGAAAGTACAACCCAAAAAGGGGTTCGAAAAACTGATTCTCCGAGTTTTCACATCCTAAACCAAGTTCAAGGTCAGTAACTCCATGAACAATAATCCAACTGGGACAAACCTTGAGCTCATTTTGTAGGTATCCATGACAAAGCCACATACTAGAAAACAGCCAATTATCTGAACGTATGGCAAAAAAAAGTCCAGAAAACATCATATCTAAGTTGAAGGTAGATTACTCTGTGAAAAATCATCGGACTGAGACCAAACTTGAATTCAATTTGTGGATACCCATGACAAAGTCACATACCAGAAATCAGACAATTATCTCAATGTCTGGTGAAAAGAGTCAGGAAAACTGTTATTTTGGAATGATGGAAGCACTATATGGCCATGGCCAATTCATGGCATGGTAATAAAACTTTATTCTCAAAAATAGCAAGTATTCCTATAAAATAATGTGACTATCACAGGTATTCATTACCGTGCATCTTTTAAGATACACAAGATTTGACTTTCTTAAATCTTGTATCAGTCATAATGATGTGAATTACATATTTCGTCTTTAGAATGCACAAAGGATCGACTTCAATACTTTAGCATATCCTTACTAGGGTCATAATGCATATATTAATACGAAGATCAACGTGCTATTTGTGCACATTTCATAACAGGACTTCTAGTTTTAACTGTATGCATCACAATTCTGTTTTGTCTGGATAGTGTACCACATTTCAGAGTTCAGTCTATGAGTTTTCTCCATTACTGTTCAAATATGGGAGTCCCAGGACACAAGGGAAATGCAAAATGAATTTATCAATGTTATATAGTCAAGTTTTCAAACCCCATCCTGGAATATCAATAGTGAAGTGTCAGTATTATGGCATTAACATCACCTGAACACATAATGAAAGCACTGTGCTAGACAGGAGTATGTTCTGGATCAGGAAAATGCAGATCCTTCAAAAGCATTGATGTTATACATGGAATATGAACATCATCTTCACTTTTATATGGCTCATACTCCACAAATTTCCCATTAGCTTGAACACACACTGAAAGAAAGTCAAGTCGTTTTCCAAAGTCTTCTATTGCTCCCGAGAGACAGTGAATGAAAAGTGATCCCTTACCTTTTCCTTTATAACCACTACTACATTGCTCTGAAAATAAGAAACAAAGTTTATTATTACACTTGAATAATTAGATCCGATATCCTTCTAATCAGGCTGATTGGCATGAGCATACATAGAGAATAAATCCATTCTTTTTTGTTTACGTCTTTGGTCAAAGTTGTCAAAATTATCAGGATCGGACTTCAGGATGAGGATAATATGGTGCGTTACGTCATGTACAGAGTGATGCTCACCTTTCAAATATATTGAAACTGGAGTTTCTCTCGTGATGTCTGCCATATCATGGTCCCTTTTCTGTCATTTTGTTTTCAGTTGTTAAGAGGTGTCTATTAGTGTGCTGTTGCTTGAGCTGTCTTCTATTCTAAAGTCACTAAAGGAGCCGATAGAAGTACTGGAGCTCTCATGACATCCACTGTATGGATGTTTGAATTAGCCATAATTTTCTCTTTAGGTTTGGATAAAGTCAGTGAACTATAAAAACACTAAGCGTGCAGGGGAGATAACTGGTTCTCTTTTATTCCCATATTTGCTTTTAATTAAACATAAATGCAGAAATAATAGGGTCCCAGAAGACTCTTCTGCATGCACAGGATCTGCTGTTTTCAAAATTTTGTGCAACCCTTTTATCGTTCCCCTGGTCTGAGCTTTGGTAACTTATCGTTTGTTCCCTTATACTTGATTCACGTAACCCGATAGGTAACCTAAATATATATGTATCGTAACTATGCTGATATATGAATTGTTGTATCATAGCCAAGTTCTTGCTCCTATGGGCAATATCCTGATGATTAGAAATGAATACTTAGGAACAACAATGAGGCTGTGTTGCAGCAATTCAGATACTAATTAGTTGCAACTAGATGCAAAGTGATGGGGGCCATCACTGTGGGCCCGCCATTTGAATCGGTTTGCAATTCAAACAGTATATAGTACAGTAAAGCATTCCTTGAGAGACCACCTGTCTTGAGAGGCCAGTGAAGTCCCATAATTCGGGAATGACAAATCTGAAAATTGTCAAAAAATGAAAGGAAACTTCGTTTGATCAGTCTCAATATTGAGTATATAAATTATGAGAATCTGTCAAAACAAACTTGATTAACTATATGACATATGAAAAATTCTCGGTTTTTTATGATCAAAGTCCCATAACTCCAGATTGATGAACCTGAAAAAGGGGTGTTGCCTTTAGTGACTGTAACATTGCTACAAAATTACAAGAGCTTCACTGAAAGAATTATTGAGTAATCATATGACATGTAAAAAATTGCCAGCTTGAGTTATCGTTTGACACAGGAATATGCTGACGGAATATGCATTTTTTTACACTCAAGTCCCATAACTCCAAAATGACAAAAGAAAATATTGTAAAAATTGAAAGGGGTGTTGCCTTTATTGATTGTAACATTGCCACAAAATTTCAAGAGATCTGATGAAAGCATTATTGAGTTATCATACGACATGTAAAAAATTGCCAATTTTTTGAAGATTCAAGTCCCATAACTATGGAAAAAAAACCCAGAAAACCGTCAAAAATGAAAGGTAGCTTTGTTTGATCAATTTCAATATTGGGTATAAATATTATGAGAACTGGTCAAAGGAAACTTGAGTTATCGTACGACATAGAAATATGCTACAGACAGACGCATTTTTTACAATTAAAGTCCCATAACTCCAGAAGATAACTCCCTTATTATAACCCAATCTTGGTATGGGCTTACATGCCACAGAAGAGTATGGCTTCCATAATCACTATTTCCTGATTTTGTACCCGTGTTACATCTTAAGATGATCAACAGTTTAAAATGATGCTGAGCATCAACCAATCATCAGCATAGGTGTTTGCATCTGCCTGAAGTCTAGCTGCTCTGTTAGCCAATTGTTAGCCAACAGAGCAGCTATACTTAAGGCAGATGCAAACACCTATGAAGCTTATGACTATTTGATGCTCGATATCATTCCACCATTAATCTGAACTAGATAATTCAACTTGACAAAAAGTTTGCATGACCCGACAATAATTTTGCACAACCCATTTTTCATTCACATGTTTTTAATTTTAGGTAACCTTCATGCAACCCAGACGGCTGTTCGCCTCAAATCGACAGGCCTGGAGTAAAGAGTTTTCATAGTTCAAAGTTTATTATTATGTTCACAAATTTATTTATTGGTGTTTAAGGTCACATACTTATGCACAATGGCTAATCATGACCGTGACAGTTTTATGGGTGGAGGAAGCCGGAGTACCCGGAGAGAACCACCGAGCATCGACGAGCAACTGTCAGCTCCTCAACATTCTAACTCTGTTCAAGCTCGACTCAAGCAGGGTTTACAGCGGTTGAAGACATGTGCACCATCGACGTGCAGTACGCCTTAGTACACGGCATCATCGTGGCCCCATGTAGGCAACCGGGATAAAGTGCCTTGCCCAAGGATACAACGCAGGTCATCCCGGACAAAGATCGAACTCGGGACCTCCAGCATAGAAGTCCAACAGTCTACCACAGAGCCACCGCACTCCCATGTTCACAAATAATGAAAGTGTCAATGACACTGTAGCTCAATTTGTCAAGATATGTACATGTATAGTATGTGACACAGCAATGACAAACATCCGGGTAATGACCTGATAACAAAGGTACATATAAAGTATTTTAACGGCCTGTACATAAATACTGACCGTAGCCTGTAACAAATGTATAGGTAAAGTATTGTAAAGATGGGTGACAGTCAGATGCTAAACTAGAAAAGAAATCTTTGAGTCCCAGAGTGGGTCTGACTGAACCCCAAAATATTTGTTCTCATAGCACAGTGATAACAAAGGCACCCCAAAACACACTCATTCCTGTCCCAAGGTGAAAACAAAGGTACCCAAGAAGTTTCGTGAAGATCAGTTCATAAACACGAGCTGTATTGAAGTTGTGACAAAAAACTGATTGAACCTAATTTTGGTACAAAATGGCCACTGGCAGCCATCTTGAATTTTGGACCACACTCAGAAACACTCGTTCTCGTCCCAAGGTGATAACAAAGGTACCCAAGAAGTTTTGTGAAGATCGGTTGATAAATACAGCCTCTAGCCCGAGCCGTATGGACATGTGCACTTACAGTGTACAAGTAGCACTAAATAAATCAAAATTCATCTAATTTGCATAATTTCTGCACGAGAAAAAAACCCGTACTGTAAGTGATGTATTCCATTTTACTAAACATTCATACAAAAATTTATTCAAATCAGAACTTTAATACAGAAGTTCTGTACAAAAGACTAATTGCACTAATTTTGGTACAAAATGGCTGCTAGTGGCCATCTTGAATTTCGGACCACACCCAAAAACACGCATTCTCATCCCACGGTGATAACAAAGGTACCAAGACGTTTCGTAAAGATCGGTTCATAAATACGGCCTCAAGCCTGAGACGTATAGAAGTTGTGTACAAGAAACTGACTAGATCTAATTTCGGTACAAAATGGCCACTGGCAGCCATCTTGAATTTCGGACCACACTCTGAAACACTCATTCTCGTCCCAAGGTGATAGCAGAGGTACCCAAGAAGTTTTGTGAAGATCGGTTGATAAATACCTCCTCTAGCCCGAGTCGTATTGACATGTGTATTTACTGTGTGTAAGTAGCACTGAAAAATTCAAAGTTCATCTAATATGCATAATTTCTGCACGAGAAAAAACCCCGTATTATATGTGATGTATCCCATGGTACTAAACATTCACACAAAAAATTATTCAAATCAGAGCTTTCATGTGGAAGTTCTGCGCAAAAATCTGATTGCCCCTAATTTTGAACAAAATGGCTGCCAGCGGCGATCTTGAATTTTGGACCGCACCCAAAAACCCTCATTCTCGTCCCACGATGATACCAAAGGTACCCAAGAAGTTTCGTAAAGACCGGTTCATAAATGCGGCCTCTAGCCCAAGCCGTATTGGCATTTGCACTGACAGTGCTGAAAGTAACACTAAATACATCAAAGTTAGTCTAATTTGCATAATTTACGTACGAGAAAAAACCCCGTATTATATGTGATGAATCCCATGGTACTAAAAATTCATACAAAAATTATTCAAATCAGCACTTTCATATGGAAGTTCTGTGCAAAAAACAGATTTCTGCATCGTCGGTACAAATTGGCGGCTGGCAGCCAACTTGAATTTCGGACCAGACCCAAAAACACTCGTTCTTGTCCCACGGTCATAACAAAGGTACCCAAGAAGTTTTGTAAAGATCGGTTCATAAATACGGCCTCTAGCCCGAGCCGTATTGAATTGTTGACGGACAGGCGGACGACTGGCCATGGCATAAGCTCAAATTTGGCTTCGCCAAAGTTAAGCTAAAAATCAGAGTGGCAAGATCCCCACAAGAACAGATACCCTGTAATGGATCGAAACTAATCAATAGACAATAACCCACTGAGCAGAAGCGAGTTACTGTTTTACTCTGTTAATGACCTTTTATAAGCCGGATAAACATCGGTTGTAGGCATGTGTACCATTGATGTGTGGGAATGCTTCAGCATGCTACACAATGTGCTCCCACTTGGGCGATTGGGATTAAAGAGACAATAAACTGCTAATTTGATAACACATCAATACTCTGATATTGCCCGTATGTAGAACATGAAAAAGAAAAAATTGTATGCAAAGTGTTATACAAGTGAAACAAGAGGCCCCAGGGGGCCTGAGGGCGCTCACCTGACATGGTAGTCTAAATATCAAACCAGGGACTTGACTTGAATAAGCTGCATACGCCCCTCCTAAGAAAAGCATATACCACCTAGATGAAGTGATTGTGCCCACACAATACACAGGATTTTCCTTCTATTTTCAGTTCCTGCACTTTTACGTCCCAAAATTGAGATAAACGGATAAAAAACAGATTTTTTTCCCAAACAAAATATTTTCAACCTAAAATTTTTTCTTCTTCTTAAAACACATAAAAAACCAAAAAACTAATTTCCAGATTTTGATCCAACATTTTCTAAGTCCCACCCGGACCCCAAATTTTCAGTGTAAAAAAAAAAAAAATTTTGTCTTAAAACTGGCCGAAACGCATAAAAAACAAAAAAAAAAATTCCGGATTTTGATCCAAAATTTCTAAGTCCGGAACGGGGCCCCAAATTTTCAGCCTAAATAAGAACCTAGGGACTTGGCTTGAACAAACTTGAATCTTACCCCACTAAGGATGCTGCATACCAAATATCAAAAGATTCTTATTAGTTGATCTGAAGAAGAAGATTTTTAAAGAATATTCCTCACACTGCACTAATTTAAACATTTGGGCTCCCATAGAGAGCCCAAATATGGACCCAGGGAATTGATTTCAATAAACCTGTGAAACAATCTTCCAAAGATGTTTTATGTGAAATTTGAAAGCTTTTGGAGCAGTGGTTTGGGAGAAAAGTAGACTTACATGTTTTTCCCATTACTCACAGTGTTAAAAAAAAATGCTGATTCAGCACTTTTTCAAAAGTCCCCAAAAAGTACCCCATGATAAAACTGATAGCAATTTTTTTTTACCATTCCATTCTGTTGGTCCTAAGAAAGCTTCACGCCAAATAAGAATTCTCAGTGCTGTGTAGTTTTGGGGATAAGGGCATTTTAATTTTTTTCTATTTTTAGCTCCTGCGGTTCCCATGGGGCGACAGGAAAAAAAATTTGGGGCATAAATTAAGTACTTATGACCCAATAAGCCCTCATATCAAATTTGGTTTAAATCTGCCTCTCGGTTTGGAAAATAGAAATTTTGGGAGTGGCAAAAATTCTTGCCCCTCCCATAACGATGGCAAATAATGCCCGGCAAACTTCTCTTGAACAAAGTTGATTCTAAACCTCAAAAGGACTCTGTATACCACATATCAAGTCTCTGCTAATGGTGGTTCATTAGAAGATTTTCAAAAAATTTGACCATTTTTTCCCCACACCTCTGCTCAATACGAGCCGAAACCTAATTTGCATAAAAATCAAAATGCCCCTTTATAACCACTACTTACATGAAATTTACTTAAAATGTGGCCAGTGGTTTAGGAGAAAGATGCTCAAACACCACCTTCATGCAGGACGACGGGTGGACGGCGGACGAAGAGTGATAAGACAAGAGGCCCCAAGGGGCCTGGGACGCTCACCTGACATGGTAGCCTAAATATCAACCCAGAGAATTGATTTCAACAAGTTGCATCTGCTCCTCCTAAGAAAAGCTTATACCAAATATCCAAAGATTCTGACCGGTGGATCTAAAAAAAAAAAAAAAGAAAAGATTTTTAAAGAATATTCCTCATATTGAACTAAGTTATAATTTGAACCCAGGGACTTGGCTTTAACAAACTTGAATCTCCCGCCCCACTCTGAGAAGAAGATTTTCAAAGAAATTTGCCTGAAATGCACTAAGTTCAAATTTGGACTCCTATACTGAGCCCAAATATAAACCCAGAGGGCCGATTTGAACAAACTTGAATCAGATCCACTCCACAATGTTGTATACCAAATATCAAAAGTTTCTGCCTGCCGGATCTGGAGAAGAAAATTTTTTAAGAAATTTGCCTGAAATGCACTAATTTCGAATTCGGGCTTCTATAGTGAGCCCAAATATGAATCAAGGGAGCTGATTTGAACAAACTGGAATCAGATCCACCCCACAATGTTGCATACCAAATATCAAAAGATTCTGCCTGCTGGATCTGGAGAAGATTTTTGAAGAAATTTGCCTGAAATACACTAAGTTCAAATTTGGGCTCCTATACTGAGCCCAAATATAAACCCAGGAGGCTGATTTGAACAAACTTGAATCAGATCCACCCCACAATGTTGCTTACCAAATATCAAAAGATTCTGCCTGCTGGATCTGGAGAAGATTTTTGAAGAAATTTGCCTAAAATATGCACTAAGTTTGAATTCGGGCTTCTATAGTGAGCCCAAATATGAATCCAGGGGGCCGATTTGAACAAACTTGAATCAGATCCACCCCACAATGTTGCATACCAAATATCAAAAGATTCTGCCTGCTGGATCGGGAGAAGAAGATTTTTGAAGAAATTTGCCTGAAATGCACTAAGTTCGAATTCGAGCTTCTATAGTGAGCCCAAATATAAATCTAAGGAGCCGATTTGAACAAACTTGAATCAGATCCACCACACAATGTTGCATACCAAATATCAAAAGATTCTGCCTGCTGGATCTGAAGAAGAAAATTTTTTAAGAAATTTGCCTGAAATGCACTAATTTCGAATTCGGGCTTCTATAGTGAGCCCAAATATGAATCAAGGGAGCTGATTTGAACAAACTGGAATCAGATCCACCCCACAATGTTGCATACCAAATATCAAAAGATTCTGCCTGCTGGATCTGGAGAAGATTTTTGAAGAAATTTGCCTGAAATACACTAAGTTCAAATTTGGGCTCCTATACTGAGCCCAAATATAAACCCAGGAGGCTGATTTGAACAAACTTGAATCAGATCCACCCCACAATGTTGCTTACCAAATATCAAAAGATTCTGCCTGCTGGATCTGGAGAAGATTTTTGAAGAAATTTGCCTAAAATATGCACTAAGTTTGAATTCGGGCTTCTATAGTGAGCCCAAATATGAATCCAGGGGGCCGATTTGAACAAACTTGAATCAGATCCACCCCACAATGTTGCATACCAAATATCAAAAGATTCTGCCTGCTGGATCGGGAGAAGAAGATTTTTGAAGAAATTTGCCTGAAATGCACTAAGTTCGAATTCGAGCTTCTATAGTGAGCCCAAATATAAATCTAAGGAGCCGATTTGAACAAACTTGAATCAGATCCACCACACAATGTTGCATACCAAATATCAAAAGATTCTGCCTGCTGGATCTGAAGAAGAAGATTTTTTAAGAAATTTGCCTGAAATGCACTAAGTTCGAATTTGGGCTTCTATAGTGGGCCCAAATATGAATCCAGGGGGGCCGATTTGAACGAACTTGAATCAGATCCACCCCACAATGTTCCATACCAGATATCAAAAGATTCTGCCTGCTGGATCTGGAGAAGAAGATTTTTGAAGAAATTTGCCCGAAATGCACCAAGTTTGAATTCGAGCTTCCATAGTGAGCCCAAATATGAATCTATGAACATCTGAGGGACAGAAGTCCAGGCTGCACAAAAGGCATTGGTCCTGCAAAACTGGCCATGGGACCAGAGTGCATGGACGGAAATGCTACGGAGGTCATGGTGGCCCCCACCATGAACATTCGAATCCAATAAGAAAACTGCGGTGCTCGACGACTGAGAGACCACAGTAGAGGGTTCGTCCGGCAGTCCCTTCTGACTTCGCTGAATTGAAGTCAGGGAAGGCTGAGGCCGATACCCCACGTCTACACTACCAGACATCTCTGCAGACCCCTGCAGGGATAAAACTGCTGTGCTCAATGGCTGAGAGGCCACAGCAGGGGATTCGGTCGGCAGCCACTTCCAACTTCGCCGAGTTGAAGTTAGGGAAGGCTGAGGCCTATACCCCACGTCTACACAACCAGTCACCTCTGCAGACCCCTGCAGGGATAAAACTGCTGTGCTCAACGGCAGAGAGGCCACAGCAAAGGGTTCGGTCGGCAGCAACTTCCAACTTCGTGAGTTGAAGTCAGGGAAGGCTGAGGCCGATACCCCACATCCACACTACCTGACATTGCTGCAGACCCCTGCAGGGATAAGCCGAGTCCGGCTGAAATGGTGAATGATGACGTTGCAGATGGAACAGCAGTAGCAGCAGATACGGGGGGAGTAGTTGAAACTGGTGGAAAAAAGGAGAGAGCAACCAGGCTTGGCCTCCAAAGGAGGAGTCACAATCCTAGTGACAGCCTCAGATGTCGACTGGAGAGGGACCATAGTCTCAGAACCAGGCATCTCTTCAGCAGACAACTCAACAGCTCCCGCAGTATCCACCACGGTAAAAAAAATGCCCATCCAGAGGGGGTATAACTCTCACCAGACATGGTCGTGTCGGGAGGCCCCAAAATGACAGCGTTCCCCCCCCCCCCCCCCTCCCTGGGAGGAACGTCCATGAGAAAGCACCACAAGCGAGGACAAAAGGCTCTGCCCTAAAGGAACCATACTGGACATAACAGCGGTGACAGCAGAAGAAGAAAAAAGTGAACTCAACAGATATAGAAAGTAGAAGAACACCCCCAACTAGGAGAGAAAGGTGGCAGAAAAAGTACCGGCGGGAACACAACTGATCTCAGATCCCGATAGAGACCCAAAAAACCAGAAAGTCTGCCCTCAACAGAGTGGAGAAATCCTGTGCATACAGTCCCCCATTGACACCTAACTCCAATAATAATAATAAAATTTATCAACCAAAAAATTTTATGTCCGAACCGCACAGTACGCGAAAGTCACGCGCGACACGGAAAATATATAAAATACAATGAAAATGTGGTTGAAAATAATAACGAGAATATATAAAACACAGTCCTGTTATTATACGATCCTCAGATCCATAATTCCAGTCACAGGAAACCATTATCAACGAGTGGACGTCCTACCACATGGACAGATAAAAAAAGAATGATTCATTGGTGACTGCCTTGCGCACTGGTTCCAGAAGTTGTGAAATTGTACTAAGAAAAGAGCGTCCCCTACTGGGTGTGCGCCGATGGCGCTCGACCCAGTTTTGACTTATTTTTTCTTGGTGCTTTTGCACCACTTTTCCGAGTTAGGGTCTTCCACTGTAGTGCAAGTCTGTAGTAAACAATTGTAAAGTAGGTTGATAAGAAATACCCTGCAGAGAGTGAAAAAGGGATAAGTTGCTGCACAAATGCAGTAAGTTCAAATGCTGGTGATAATGACAATAAATTTTTATGGAAATAAAAAAAAAGCAATAGCTCACATCTAAAGGTCACGCCGAACACACATACCAGGTTTCAAAGTGATCCGATCATAAATGTGCTCAGAAGGGAAATATTGAGGTCTGACTAAAATAAGTTCAAAGGTCAGCGGCAACATTTTTTGACAGAAATGGAAGAAAATCAACAGCTCCCTTATAGATGTCACCCTACACAAGCACACCAAGTTTGCTAGCGATCCAATCACAAATGTGCCCTGCAGGGTGTGTCAAAGGGAAATATTGATGCTTAACTGCACTAAGTTCTTACTAAGTTCATCAGAGGTTGTTGCCAATGGCAACTATTTTTAATGGAAATGGAAGCAAATCGATAGCTCCCATCTAGAGGTCACCCCAAACAAGCACACCATTGAAGTTTCAAAGCGATCCGGTCAAAAATGTGCATTGCAGACTGCCCCAATGATATATTGATTCATAACTGCATGAAGTTCTTTGAAGGTCATTGCCAGCAGCAACATTTTTTGACAGAAATTAAAGAAAATCCATAGCTCTCATCTAGAGGTCACCCCAAACAAGCATACCAGGTTTCAAAACAATTCGATCATAAATGTGCTCTGTAGGGTGTGACAAAGGGAAATATTGAGGTCTGACTTAACTGAGTTCCAAGAACATTGCCAGGGGCAACATTTTTTGACGGAAATGGAAGAAAATTGATAGCTCCCATCTAGAGCTCACCCCAAACAAGCATACCAAGTTTCAAAGTGATCTAATCAAAAATGTACACTGCATGGTGTACCAAAGGGAAATATTGATGCATAACTGCACTAAGTTCATCAAAGGTCATTGCCAGTGGCAACATTTTTTGACAGAAATCGAAGAAAATTGATAGCTCCCATCTAGAGGTAACCCCAAACAAGCATACAAAGCTTCAAACCAATCTGATCATAAATGTGCCCTGTACGGCATGCCAAAGGAATATATTGATGCCTGACAAAACTAAGTTCAAAGGTCATTGCCAACAGCAACATTTTATGATGGAAATGGAAGAAAATCAATAGTGCCCATCTAGAGGTCACTCCAAACAAGCATGCCAGGTTTCAAAGTAATCCGATCATAAATGTGCCCTGTATTTCAAACAAGCAATCCGATCATAAATGTGCCCTGTAGGGTGACCCAAAGGGAAATATTGAGGTCTGACTAAACTAAGTTCTAAGAATGTTGCCAGCGGCAACATTTTTTGACAGAAATGGAAGAAAATTGATAGCTCCCATCTAGAGGTCACCTCAAACAAGCATACCAAGTTTCAAAGTGATCTAATAATAAATGTGCCCTGCAGGGTGTGCCAAAGGGAAATTTGATGCATAACTGCACTAAGTTCATCAAAGGTCGTTGTCAGCAGCAACATTTCTTGGCAGATATAGAAGAAAATTGATAGCTCCCATCTAGAGGTAACCACAAACACACATAGCAAGTTTCAAGCCGATCTGATCAAAAATGTGCCCTGTACGGCATGCCAAAGGAATATATTGATGCCTGACTAAACTAAGTTCAAAGGTCGTTGCCAGCAGCAACATTTTTTGATGGAAATTGAAGAAAATCGATAGCTTCCATCTAGAGGTCATCCCAAACAAGCATGCCAGGTTTCAAAGTAATCCGATCATAAATGTGCCCTGTAGGATGTGCCAAATGGAAATATTGAGGTCTGACTAAACTAAGTTCGAAGAACATTGCTCGCTGCAACATTTTTTGATGAAAATTGAAGAAAATAGATAGGTCCCATCTAGAGGTCACCCCAAACAAGCATACTAAGTTTCAAAGCGATCCAACCATAAATGCGACCTGTGAGGTACGTCGATGGACGAGAAGTGATGGCAATAGCTCAGTTTGACTTTCTCAAGCTGAGCTAAAAATCGATAGCTCCCATCTAGAGATCATCCCAAATAAGCACACCAAGTTTTAAAGTGACCCGGTAAAAAATGTGCACTGCAAGGTGTGCCAAAGGGAAATATTGATGCATAACAGCACTAAGTTCATCAAAGGTCATTGCCAGTGGTAACATTTTTAACCCATCTAGAGATTACCCAGGGTTTCCGCTATACCGGCACAGCATCCGTCCAACAGTCACATTCCCCCGCCAGGTCACCTTCCTGACATAACAGAATCTTTGAAATTCGCATTGATCTGCCCGTCCCCCGAGAATAAATTTAGTTCCTCGTTTGTAATCAGATCCAATTGGAATCAGAGAACACAGAGTCAAGAAGACCAGCCTGTCTTTTTTCGACTTGACCGCGAGAATCAAGAGTTCAGAAATTCTGCACAGATTTAAATCTGGTGTGTTTGTCGGGAAAAATTGGTAAGATCCTAGCTATTTTAACCACAATGTTTTTCTAAAGTAGAGATTTACTGAACTCAAGTCTACTTTAGTATTCGTTTTCACAGTGGCCGCAAACGGCAAAATTTGTAACATGCACATGCGGATTTTTGCGCAGAGCTTGTGTCTGCTAATATATCTCACAAGCGTCGTTTCACCCCTAATTTAAAATTGAATTTTTAAATTATGGGCGAATCTTCCCTTCCTACTCAAACTTTCTATTCGCCCTGGACATTTAGTCCCAATGAAAATGCCAAGGCTTGACAGTTTTATTGGGACGTAACGCCCTGGGCGAATAGAAAGTCACGTATACTACGAATTATTTTTCGGTTGAGCAACCATTTTCTCTTATTTACGTTTTATTCATCGGAAGTTACTGGCTGTCAATGTGTAAAATTGGACAGATATATCTCCATGAAAAGACGCACAATATCCTCTCAGACGCAAAGAAATGGGGGTTATGGGATTCCGGAATTCAAAATTTTTCTACCACGGGCTGAACCATGGTTGGCCTGTGGTGCCGATGATTGTCGGTCGCCACGCAAACGGCCTCATTCCCTTTCCCTTAGCAGAAACCCTGGATTACCCCAAACAAGCATACCAAACTGCAAACCAATCTGATCATAAATGTGCCCTGTAGGGCATGCCAATGAAATATATTGATGCCTGACTAAACTAAGTTGAAAGGTCATTGACAGCGGTGAGATTTTTTAACAGAAATGGAAGAAAATCGATAGCTCCCATCTAGAGGTCACCCCAAACAAGCATGCCAGGTTTCAAAGCAATCTGATCATAAATGTGCCATGTAGGGTGTGCCAAAGCGAAATATTGAGGTCTGACTTAACCAAGTTCTAAGAATGTTGCCAGCGGCAACATTTTTTGACGGAAATGAACAAAATCGATAGTTCCCATCTAGAGGTCACCCCAAATAAGCATACCAGGTTTCAAAGTGGTCCGGTAAAAAATGTGCACTGCAGGGTGTGCCAAAGGGATATATTGATGCACAAATGCACTAAATTCCTCAAAGGTCATTGCCAGCGGCAACATTTTTTGACGGAAATTGAAGAAAATCGATAGCTCCCATCAAGAGGTCACCCCAAACAAGCATACCAAGTTTCAAAGTGATCTGATCATAAATGCGATCTGTGCAGTGTGCCAAAGGAAATTATGGATGTACATACACCGACGGACGAGAAGTGATGGCAATAGCTCAGCTAAGGTAAATTTTAGGCTCTCTTAGGAAACCCCAAATATTAACCATGGGACTTGATTTGAACAAACCTGAATATGACCCCTGCAGCGATGTTGTATACCAAATTTCAAAAGATTCTGAATGGAGGTTTTGGAGAAGATTCTTTGAAGAATATTTCTCATAAACTTTGGGTTCCTGTATGGAGCCCAAATATAAACAGAGGAGCTTAATTTTGACAAACTAGTATCTGCCCTCTATGGATGCTGTATATTTTTCATTTTTGCAAATATGCTGTATTGTTTGGATTCCCCCATAGGGTATACAAAGACTCAACTGTTGGCTATATTTTCTCCATTCAATTCTATTGGTCCTAAGGATGTTCCATACCAAATAACTGTTCTCTGTTCAGTTAGAACAAGAGATTCACTTGGAAGTGACTATGCCCCCCTACATGGCAATGACCTTGATCTGTGACCTTGACCTCCATCAAACAAAAAAATTTGTAAAAAGTTTAATATTTGTACTTTGGTTCATTTCTGAGTTATGGCTGAGACACGAATATTGATGATTTTCAGTGTGACCTTGAAATGTGACCTTGACCTTACGGACCTGGCTGTGGTGTGTGACACATCCACCTGTTGTCCTTTATAATTGAGCGAAGTTAAATGATTGTAGCCCTAATAGTTTTGGAGTTATGCTTGAGACACGATTTGTGACCCTGAACATATGAAGGTCAATTGTGACCTTCACGTTGCAGAGGCGGTGGAAACTATTATACGTGACACATCTTCTGACTGTCCTTAACATTTGTAAAAAGTTTAACAATTGTACTATGATTTGTTTCTGAGTTATGGCTGAGCCACGAATATTGACCGATTTTTAGTGTGACCTTGAAATGTGACCTTGACCTTGAAGGTGTGTGACATATCCTCCCATGGGCCTTTATAATTGTGTGAAGTTTGATGACTGTGGCCCTAACAGTTTTTGAGTTATTGGCTCGGACACACACACACATGGACACACAAGGATGGACAAACGCACACTTCAATCACTATATGCCACCTGACTTAAGTCAGGGGGCATAAAAATATGGGCATTTGAAAATATTTCTATTTTTAGCTCCTGGGGTTTCAATGGAGATGCGAAAAAAAAATTTTTTTAACATGAATCAAGTACTTATGACTAAAATTTGGTTCAAATCGGCTCATCAGTTCAGAAAATGGAAATTTTGAGCTGGGCCAAAAATCTTGCCCACTCCCATTACAAAGATGAATATTGCCCTATTAACTTTATTGTATACCTCAAAAAGAAAGCGCTGTACCAAATATCAAGTCATTGTGACCATCGATTCATGATAAGATTTTTTTTTAAAATTTGGAGCATTTTCCACCACCACCTCCCTTTGGGGTGGGACAAGCTGATATGAACAAAATCAAAATGCAAAGTCAGGACAATCACCTCAAATTTAACTGAAATCGGTCCAGTGGTTTTGGGAGAGATGTTGCAAACACCATGTTCATGGATGACTTTCAGTCAGGTGAGCTAACAAGAGGCCCAAGGGGCCTTAATCGCTCACCTGACGAAGTGGTTTAAAGAAATATTTTGGATCACCTTCATTTAGTCGTGTTTCATCAACACTATAGAGGAATGAAGTCACAAAACTAGAACTATCACTGAAGGTGATTAATACCCCCGCTTTGGGTTTTTAGAGGAATGCACTTCTGATCATGTAGGCGAAGGCCATAAGGAAATGTATACATAAAGATCATTTTTTGTTGTTGAAATTTGTATTTGCATGTGGCCTTCCACAGAACAGCACTGAATACTTAAAGAGCCCACACATATATGGTTTACATTTGGAAAAACACATTTACAATGTGCAACTTATATTCAAAATCGGTTCATTAATGTAGGAGGAGTTGCACACACAAGAATCCCATTTGAAAACCCATAAAAAATCCAAGTTAAAGGGAGATAACCTGGTTAAAATTGTCGCAGATCAAAAATTTGGGAATATGCGTATGTTCACTTAGTTGTGATAATGTTTGAAAGGTTTCGTCAAAATTGATTGATAAATGTAGGAGGAGTTGCACGCACAAGAATTTCATGTAGAAACCCATAATAAATCTAAGTTAAAGGGAGATAACCTAGTTAAAATTGCGACAGCTCAAAAATTGTGGAATATGCGCATGTTTACTTAGTAGTGATGATGTCTGTAAACTTTTGTCCAAATTGATTGATAAATGTAGGAGGAGTTGCGCACACAAGAATTTCATGCAGAAACCCATATTAAATCAAAGTTCAAGTGAGATAACCTGGTTAAAATTGTCGCAGATCAAAAAGTTTGGAATATGCACATGTTCACTTAGAAGAGATGATGTTTGAAAGGTTTCATCAAAATCGGTTCATTAATGTAGGAGGAGTTGCGCACACAAGAATTTGTTCGAACGGAAAGACATAATAAATCTAAGTCAAAGGGAGATAACCTGGTTAAAATTGTCGCAGATCAAAAATCTTGGAATATGCGCATGTTCACTTAGTAGTGATGATGTCTGAAAAGTTTTGTCCAAATTGATTGATAAATGTAGGAGGAGTTGCGCACACAAGAATTTCATGTAGAAACCCATATTAAATCAAAGTTCAAGAGAGATAACCTGGTTAAAATTGTCGCAGATTAAAAAGTTTGGAATATGCACATGTTCACTTAGTAGTGATGATGTCTGTAAACTTTCGTCCAAATTGATTGATAAATGTAGGAGGAGTTGCGCACACAAGAATTTCCTGCCGAAACCCATATTAAATCAAAGTTCAAGAGAGATAACCTGGTTAAAATTGTCGCAGATCAAAAAGTTTGGAATATGCACATGTTCACTTAGTAGAGATGATGTTTGAAAGGTTTCATCAAAATCGGTTCATTAATGTAGGAGGAGTTGCGCACACAAGAATTTGTTCGAACGGAAAGACATAATAAATCTAAGTCAAAGGGAGATAACCTGGTTAAAATTGTCACAGATCAAAAATCTTGGAATATGCGCATGTTCACTTAGTAGTGATGATGTCTGAAAAGTTTTGTCCAAATTGATTGATAAATGTAGGAGGAGTTGCGCACACAAGAATTTCATGTAGAAACCCATATTATATCAAAGTTCAAGAGAGATAACCTGGTTAAAATTGTTGCAGATTAAAAAGTTTTGAATATGCACATGTTCACTTTGTAGAGATGATGTTTGAAAGGTTTCATCAAAATCGGTTCATTAATGTAGGAGGAGTTGCGCACACAAGAATTTGTTCGGATGGAAAGACACAACAAATCTAAGTCAAAGGGAGAAAACCTGGTTAAAATTGTCGCAGATCAAAAATCTTGGAATATGCGCATGTTCACTTAGTTGTGATGATGTCTGAAAAGTTTTGTCCAAATTGATTGATAAATGTAGGAGGAGTTGCGCACACAAGAATTTCATGGCCGGAAAGACGTACGGACGGACGTACGGACGGACGGACGTACGGACGTACAGGGCGATTCCTATATAGCCCCCACTTCTTCGAAGCGGGGGTATAATTATTCATAACCCTAGTGTCCATGTTAGATGATTATTATAGGTCTTCCTGACTGCTACCAATTCTATCAACTGTAGACAAGCACTGCAAAACTACCAAGGGTTGTTATGACACTGCAGTCATTGCAAATTCCCCCTCCCCCACACACACACCTAGAGATCCCAAATATTAACCCAGGGACACGATCTGAACAAACTTGAATCTGACACCCCTAGATTTATTAGCTCACCTGACTGAAAGTCAGCGTGAGCTTTTCTTATCACTCTTCGTCCGTCCATCGTCCATCGTCTGTCGTCCATCGTCCTGTGTGAAGGTGGTGTTTGAGCCTCTTTCTCCTAAACCACTGGCCACATTTTAATTAAATTTCAAGTAAGTAGTGGTTATATAGGGGCATTTGGGTTTTTCTTCAAATTGGATTTCTGCTCATATTGTGGAGTGGGGTGAGGCCAAAATGCACAAAATTTTAAAAAATCTTCTTCTCATGAACCAGCCAGAGCAGAGACTTGATATGTGGTATGCAGCTTCCATTTGAGGTGTAGACTCAGGTTTGTTCAAGAGAAGTTTGACGGGCAATATTTACCTTTGTTCTGAGAGGAGCAAGAATTTTTGCCCCGCCCAAAATTTCTATTTTCTGAACCCAGAGGCCGATTTGAACCAAATTTAATATGAGGTATTATTGGGTTATAAGTACTTAATTTATGCAAAAAAATGTATTCCCTGCAGCCCCGTGGGAACCGCAGGAGCTAAAAATAGAAAACAAGAGGCCCCAGGGGGCCTTAGGCACTCACCGAATGTTCCATACTGTTAAGAAACAAATTTTATCAAAAGCTATTCTTAAGGTTCTACAGAGTAAATCTATACTCTCTGTGGAGCTATAACATCAACAGGACTGAATGGGACAATGCTGCTGATCAAATATCAAAAGATTCTGCATGATGGTTCTGAAGAAGATTTTTAAAGAATTTTCCATGAATTGCACAAAGTAAACATTCAAGCCCCCATAGTGAGCCCCAATATTGATCAAAAGACTCAATTTGAACAAACGTGAATCCAACCCACACCAAGATGCTGCATACCAAATATCTAAAGATTCTGCCCACTGGTTCTGGTGAAGAGGATTGTTAAAGATTTTTTCTTAAATTGCACTGAGTAAAAATTCACACCCCCATAGTAATCCCCAATACTGAACGGGGGATTCAACTTGAACAAACTTGAATAAGATCCATACCAAGATGGTGTGTACCAAATATCAAAAGATTCTGCCCATCAGATCCGGAAAAGAAGATTTTTAAAGAAATTTTCTTAAATTGCACTAAGTAAAAATTCACACCCCTTTAGTGAGCCCCAATATTGATCGAGGGACTCAATTTGAACAAACTTGAATCAGACCCATACCAAGATGCTGTATACCAAATATCAAAAGATCCTGCCCATTGGTTCTGGAGAACAAGATTTTAAATTTTTTTTCTTAAATTGCACTAAGTAAAAATTCAGGTCCCCACAGTGAGCCCCAAAATTGATCAAGGGACTCCATTTGAACAACTTGAATCAGACCCATACCAAGATGCTGTATACCACATATCAAAAGATTCTGCCCACTGGTTCTGGAGAAGATTTTTGCTTAACTTGCACTAAGGAAAAATTCATGCCCCTATAGGGAGCCCCAATATTGATCAAGGGACAAACTTGAATCAG
The DNA here is from genome assembly GCA_031216915.1 of Pictodentalium vernedei. Lineage (NCBI taxonomy): Eukaryota > Metazoa > Mollusca > Scaphopoda > Dentaliida > Dentaliidae > Pictodentalium > Pictodentalium vernedei. The sequence goes on along the minus strand of CM062297.1, from coordinate 778,776,949 downwards.
ACCCATACCAAGATGCAGCATACCAAATATCAAAAGATTCTGCCCATTGATTCTGGAGAAAGAAGATTTTTAAAGAATTTTTCTTAAATTGCACCAAGTAAAAATTCACGCCCCCATAGTGAGCCCCAATATTGGTTGAGGGACTCGATTTGAACAAACTTGAATCAGACCCATACCAAAATGCTGCATACCAAGTATCAAAAGATTCTGCCTACTGGTTCTGGAGAAGATTTTTTAATAATTTTTCTATAATTCATACGGTGCTATCAGAGTTATGCCCCATCCAGAGCCGCCAAGGACGTGGCCATTTCATTTGAACAAACATGAATTGCCATATAGTAATGAACATTCACATGAAGTTTCGTGTAAATCGGACCAGTGGTTTCAGAGAAGTTGTTTGAAAAATGTTCATGATGACGGATGGCAAGTGATAAGCTGAGCTTCCTTCAGGGAGCTAAAAATTCCTCATATTAACTAAGTTATAATTCGGGCTCCCACAGGAAGCCTAAATATGGACCCAGGGACTTGGTTTTAACAAACTTGAATCTCCCCCCTCCCCCCCCCCCCCCCCCCCCCCCCCCCTAAGGATGCTACACACAACATATCAAAACATTTCGACAGCTGGATCTGAAGAAGATATTTAAGAAAATTCCTCATTTCGAACTAAGTTACAATTCAAGCTCCCACACTGAGCCCAAATATGGACCTAGGGACATGGCTTGAACAAACTGGTGGATCTGAAAAACAAGATTTTTAAATAAATTTCCTCATATTGCACTAAGTTAAACTTTGACCTCCAATAGGCAACTCAAATATTAACCCCAAGATCTGATTTGAACAAACTTGAATCCTCTCCCCCCCCCCCCCCCCCCTTACCTCATTAAAACATACAGTTTATCTAATAAGATGCCCCAAGGGTCCTTGATTGCTCACATGATTTATTTATTTATTGGTGTTTAAGGTCACATACTTATGCACAATGGCTAATCGTGACAGTTTTATGGGTGGAGGAAGCCGGAGTACCTGGAGAGAACCACCAAGTATCGACGAGCAACTGTCAGCTCCTCAACATTCTAACTCTGTTCAAGCTCCGCTCAAGCAGGGTTACAGCAGTTGAAGACGTGCACAATCGACATGCAGTACACCTTAGTCCACAGCATCATTGTGCCCCCATGTAGGCAACCAGGATAAAGTGCCTTGCCTAAGGACACAATGCGGGTCGTCCTGGATGGGGATCGAACTCGGGACCTCTAGCATAGAAGTCCAACAGTCTACCACTGAGCCACCGCACTTCCTGCTCATGTGATAAAATTGTTTAAAGAAGGATTTAAGGTCCAATTCAGCATCTACATGTTAAGACTGTTTATGCAATTTAACTAAGGGAGCAGGGGAGAATGGTCTGTTGAAGGAATTGGAGGGTTTTTTGGCACAAAATCACTCAAACCCCTTCAAAACTTATGCTGAAGCAGAGAAAACAAGGGCGCACGTATCGCTGAAGCAATACAATGTCCCCTACCGGACTAATGAGCTTTAATAATCATGCAAATGTTATAACCTGTATGTGATCAGCATGAATTCCGTTGAAGCATTTCCAAAAAAAAGTCCAGAAAACTTATATTTTGGCACTTTTCCATATTTCCAAGGGCCATAACTCACACAAGAATAATTCAATCAGCATGAAACTCAAACTTGAACTGTAAGTCATTGTTCTATAGTACGTTACCAAGAATGAAATCATTCGGTTGAAGCATTTCCAAAAAAAGTCTGGAAAACTAAAGTATGACTGACAGACTGACTGACAGACTGACGGATGGACAGAGTGCAAATGAAACTTGATCTGTAAGTCATCGTTCTATAGTAGGTTACCAAAAATGAAATTATTCCGTTGAAGCGTTTCCAAAAAAAGTCCGGAAAACTAAAGTATGACTGACAGACTGACGGATGAATGGACAGACTGTAAATGAAACCTGATCTATAAGTCATCGTTCTGTAGTACGTTACCAAAAATGAAATCATTCCGTTGAAGCGTTTCCAGAAAAAGTCTGAAAAACTGATATTTTGGAGCTTTCCCATATTTCCAATGGCCATCACTCACACAAGAATATGGCAATCAGCATGAAACTCAAACTTGATCTGTAAGTCATCGTTCTATAGTAGGTTACCAAAAATGAATTCATTCAGTTGAAGCGTTTCCAAAAAAAGTCCGTAAAACTGATATTTTGGCGCTTTTTCATATTTCCAAGGGCCATAACGCACATAAAAATAATGCAATCAGCATGAAACTCAAACCTGATCTGTAAGTCATCATTCTATAGTAGCTTACCAAAAATGAAATCATTCCGTTGAAGCGTTTCCAAAAAGCTCCGGAAAACTGATATTTTGGCGCTTTTCCATATTTCCAAGGGCCATAACTCACACAAGAATAATGTAATCAGCATGAAATTCAAACTTGATCTGAAAGTCATTGTTCTATAGTAGTTTACCAAAAATGAAATCATTCCGTTGAAGAGTTTCCAAAAAAAACTCCGGAAAACTGATATTTTGGTGCTTTTTTGCATATTTCCAAGGGCCGTAACTCACACAAGAATAATGCAATCAGCATGAAACTCAAGCTTGATCTGTAAGCCATCGTTCTATAGTAGTTTACCAAAAATGAAATCATTCCGTTGAAGCGTTTCCAAAAAAACTCCGGAAAACTGAAGTGTGACTGACAGACGGACAGACTGACGGATGGACGGAGTGCAAACCTATAGTCCCCTCCGGTGATGCCGGTAGGGGAATAAAAAATCACCCCACGGCCCTCCCGCCCAATTTACCTCTCTCTCCTTATGAGATCAACTGGGTGAACATTTTTTTCCCCATAATATCACTTGAAATTCACCAAATCGTGTTCTTGAGCAAAAAAAAAAAAACCCAGATGCCCCAAGAGGCCTTAATCATTCACCTGACAAAGTGGTTCAAAGAAGTATTTTGGGTCACATTCAGTTAGTCCTGGTAAAATGAAAGTGTCAATGACACTGTAGCTCAACTTGTCAAGACAAAGACATGTACATGTATAGTATGTGACACAGCAATGACAAACATCTAGGTAATGACCTGATAACAAAGGTACATATAAAGTATTGTAACGGTCTGTACATAAATACTGACCGTTGCCTGTAACAAATGTATAGGTAAAGTATTGTAAAGGTGGGTGACAGTCAGATGCTTAACTAGAAAAAATCTTTGAGTCCCAGAGTGGGTCTGACTGAACCCCAAAATATTTGTTCTCATAGCACAGTGATAACAAAGGCACCCCAAAACACACTCGTTCCTGTCCCAAGGTGAAAACAAAAGTACTCAAGAAGTTTTGTGAAGATCAGTTCATAAATACAAGCTGTATAGAACTTGTGACAAAAAACTGATTGGACCTAATTTCGGTACAAAATGGCCACTGGCAGCCATCTTGAATTTTGGACCGTACCCAGAAACACTCATTCTCATCCCAAGGAGATAACAAAGGTACCCAAGAAGTTTTGTGAAGATCGGTTCATAAATACAGCCTCTACCCTGAGCTGTATTGACATGTGTGCTTACATTGTGTAAGTAGCACTGAATAAATCAAAGTTCATCTAATTTGCATAATTTCTGCATGAAAAAAAAACCCTTACAATATGTGATGTATTCCATGTTACTAAACATTCATACAAAAATTTATTAAAATCAGAACTTTCATACAGAAGTTCTATACAAAAGACTGATTGCACTAATTTTGGTACAAAATGGCTGCTGGTGGCATCTTGAATTTCGGACCACACCCAAAAACACTCGCTCTCATCCCACGGTGATAACAAAGGTACCCAAGAAGTTTCGTAAAGATTGGTTCATAAATATGGCCTCTAGTCTGAGCTGTATAGAAGTTGTGTACAAAAAACTGATTAGACCTAATTTCGGTACAAAATGGCCACTGGCAGCCATCTTGAATTTTAGACCGCACCCAGAAACACTCGTTCTCGTCCCAAGGTGATAACAAAGGTACCCAAGACATTTCGTGAAGATCAGTTCATAAATACAGACTCTAGTCTGAGCCGTATTGACATGTGTACTTACTGTGTGTAAGTCGCACTGAAAAAATCAAAGTTCATCTAATTTGCATAATTTCTGCACGAGAAAAAAACCCGTATTATATGTGATGCATCCCATGGTACTAAACATTCACACAAAAAAATTATTCAAATCAGGGCTTTCATATGGAAGTTCTGTGCAAAAATCTGATTGCACCTAATTTTGTACAAAATGGCTGCCATCGGCCATCTTGAATTTTGGACCGGACCCAAAAACACTCGTTCTCGTCCCACGGTCATACCAAAGGTACCCTAGAAGTTTCGTAAAGATCGGTTCATAAATACGGCCTCTAGCCCGAGCCGTATTGGCATTTGCACTTACAGTGCTGAAAGTAACCCCAAAAAACATCAAAATTAGTCTAATTTGCACAATTTACGTACGAGAAAAAAAAACGTATTATATGTGATGTATCCCATGGTACTAAACATTCATACAAAAAATTATTCAAATCAGAGCTTTCATATGGAAGTTCTGTACAAAAAACAGATTTCTGCATCGTCGGTACAAAATGGCTGCTGGCAGCCATCTTGAATTTCGGACCGCACCCAAAAACACTAGTTCTTGTCCCACGGTCATAACAAAGGTACCCAAGAAGTTTCGTAAAGATCGGTTCATAAATATGGCCTCTAGCCCGAGCCATAGCAGCTTGGCACTTACAGCTCTGAAAGTAACACTAAATAAATCAAAGTCAGTCTAATTTGCATAATTTACACACGAGAAAAAAACCCGTATTATATGTGATGTATCCCATGGTACTAAACATTTATACAAAACTTTATTCAAATCAGAACTTTCATACAGAAGTTCTGTACTAAAAACTGATTTTTGCATCATCGGTACAAAATGGCCACTGGCAGCCATCTTGAATTTCGGACCACACCTAAAAACACTCGTTCCCGTCCCAGGGTCATAACAAAGGTACACAAGAAGTTTCGTAAAGATCGGTTCATAAATACGACCTCTAGCCCGAGCCATAGCCAATTGTTGACAGACGGACAGACGGACGACGGGCCATGACAATAGCTCAAATTTGACTTCGTCAAAGTTGAGCTAAAAATGAAAGGGTCAATGTCACTGTAGCTCAACTTGTCAAGACAAAGACATGTACATGTATAGTATGTGACACAGCAATGACAAACATCTAGGTAATGACCTGATAACAAAGGTACATATAAAGTATTGTAACGGTCTGTACATAAATACTGAGCGTTGCCTGTAACAAATGTATAGGTAAAGTATTGTAAAGGTGGGTGACAGTCAGATGCTAAACTAGAAAAAAATCTTTGAGTCCCAAAGTGGGTCTGACTGAACCCCAAAATATTTGTTCCCATAGCACAGTGATAACAAAGGCACCCCAAAACAAACTCACTCCTGTCCCAAGGTGAAAACAAAGTTACCCAAGAAGTTTCGTGAAGATCAGTTCACAAATATGAGCTGTGTAGAAATTGTGACAAAAAACTGATTGGACCTAATTTCAGTACAAAATGGCCACTGGCAGCCATCTTGAATTTTGGACCGCACCCAGAAACACTCATTCTCGTCCCAAGGTGATAACAAAAGTACCCAAGAAGTTTTGTGAAGATCGGTTCATAAATACAGCCTCTAGCCCAAGCCGTATTGACATGTGCACTTACAGTGTATAAGTAGCACTGAATAAATCAAAGTTCATCTAATTTGCATAAAAACCTGTACTATATGTGATGTATTCCATGTTACTAAACATTCATACAAAAATTTATTCAAATCAGAACTTTCATACAGAAGTTCTGGATAAAAGACTGATTGCACTAATTTGGGTACAAAATGGCTGCTGGTGGCCATCTTGAATTTCGGACCACACCCCAAAACACTCGTTCTCATCCCACGGTGATAACAAAGGTACCCAAGAAGTTTCGTAAAGATCGGTTCATAAATACGGCCTCTAGCCTGAGCCGTATAGAAGTTGTGTACAAAAAACTGATTAGACCTAATTTCGGTACAAAATGGCCACTGCCAGCCATCTTGAATTTTGGACCGCACCCAGAAACACTCGTTCTCGTCCCAAGGTGATAACAAAGGTACCCAAGACGTTTCGTGAAGATCAGTTCATAAATACAGACTCTAGCCCGAGCCGTATTGACATGTGTACTTACTGTGTGTAAGTAGCACTGAAAAAATCAAAGTTCATCTAATTTGCATAATTTCTGCACAAGAAAAAAACCTGTATTATATGTGATGTATCCCATGGTACTAAACATTCACACAAAAAATTATTCAAATCAGCGCTTTCATATGGAAGTTCTGTGCAAAAATCTGACTGCACCAAATTTTGTACAAAATGGCTGCCATCGGCCATCCTGAATTTCGGACCGGACCCAAAAACACTCGTTCTCATCCCACCGTGATAACAAAGGTACCCAAAGAGTTTCGTAAAGATCGGTTCATAAATACGGCCGCTAGCCCGAGCTGTATTGGCATTTGCACTTACAGTGCTGAACGTAACACCAAAAAACATCAAAGTTAGTCTAATTTGCATAATTTACGCACGAGAAAAAAACCTGTATTATATGTGATGTATCCCATGGTACTAAATATTCATACAAAAAATTATTCAAATCAGAGCTTTCATATGGAAGTTCTGTACAAAAAACAGATTTCTGCATCGTCGCTACAAAATGGTGGCTGGCAGCCATCTTGAATTTAGGACCGCACCCAAAAACACTTGTTCTCGTCCCACGGTCATAACAAAGGTACCCAAGAAGTTTCGTAAAGATCGGTTCATAAATACGGCCTCTAGCCAGAGCCGTATCCAATTGATGATGGACAGACGGACAGACAGATGGCCAGACGGACGATGGGCCATGGCATAAGCTCAAATTTGGCTTCGCCAAAGTTGAGCTAAAAATGCTGCAAATCAAATATCTAAAGATTCTGACTGGTGGATCTGAAAAAGAGTATTTTTAAATAAATTTCCTCAAACTGCAGTAAGTTAAAATCGGAGTTTCCAGAGGGAACCCTACTATGAATCAAGAGACTTGTTTCGAACAAACCTGAATCTGAATGCTGTATTCCAAGTATCAAAAGATTGTGACTGGTAGCTCTGGAGAAAATTTTTTTAATTTTTTAAAAATATTTTGTGGGTGTCTGTGGTGTCCCCATGGGCATGACAATTTTATTTGAACAAACTTGAATTGACATATGATAAGGAACATGCATGTCAAATTTGGTTCCAGTACAAGACCTCAAAAGCAAAAACTCCAAATAACTTAGATGTGAGTCTTCCATGGAAGACGTGTGTCACCTGCACTATATTTTAATATTTCAGACAGAATTCTAAGTGAAAAGGGGCATAACTCTGGGAAAAATACAGCGGATCAAAAAATAAAATAGGAGGTGCACAATGCCATTATGTGATAAAGAATCATTGAAAGTTTCATCAAAATCCATTCATAGGTTAAAGAGGAGTGGCGGATAAGAGAAAGTGTGACACGGACGACGCAAGACGACAAAAGTAATCCCTATATGTCGCTCCCCACTTCGTAGGGCGGCGACACAATAACACACCTGTTCATTTCACTTCCCCTGAATTTGACACCTTATCCAACTTGAAACTTAAAACTTGGGGAATAAGCTTAGACACAAATAGAGCACCTTGATTTTTAAGGGGCCGTCCAACCTAACTTTTGTCAAATTTCAGGAAATTTTCTCCCAAGTCCAAAAATGGCTAGAAAGAAATAACCCCAGTAAATTCTATACCAAAATATGTGGAAAGAAACATAGAACATGTGGGAACTAAAATTTGCTTTGGAACTGTTGTCGGGTGGTTAAAGGTACTGCCCGAAAGTTTGCTATGGCATAAGAAAGAGACCACAATTTTCACAGCAAACTACCTTAAAATAACTGAATGGTTGTATTTTGCAATCCTTCTGGTACAGACTCAGAGAAATCTTTTTGTCATTCATGAGAAGAATGAGCAGTAAGACTAATTCCAATCCATGTTATCTTCAATTCCCAAATACTACCATTTTGTTTTTGTTTTGATGAGGAAAGTTCACTAGGGGTCAACTCCATACAGTTCAGAACAACAGGTATGGAGACAAGTGACTTCTTGAATGAATGAAAGTGGCAATGACACTGAAGCTTAACTTGACTGTGTGTAGAGTTTGATGAAAAGGATATTGTTCAATGTTCCTGAAAGGATTATAAAATAAGACAAGAATTGTGATAATTGAGACAATGTTAATTTCTGTTCCCTATATGCTATGTTTTCAATAAGAATAATTTGAGGTGTACACTGTACTAAAGAATTAAGACCTGGGTTGAACCTAACAGCTAACGTATGCGAACCAAAGTTACCAAATTACAGTAAAATTATTCCAAAACGATTCATCCTACCAAGTTACAATAAAATCCTTTCATAAATATAACTCAAAAATATAACTTTGCTGAAGGAATCTAGGTCACGTGATGGTTAGGTCATGGTTGACCGATCATAACCAAAGGAGAGTCTCATCTAGATATCATATGAAGATATCCTACCAAGTTACAATGAAATCTCTTCATAAAAACAACCTGCACACAGTGCTAAAGGAATGTAGGTCATGTGACCAGGCAGTGGTAATGGCTGACCGATCATAACCAAAATACGACAGTCTCATCAAGACATCACACTGAGTTATCTTTCCAAGTTACAATGAAATTGCTTCATAAATATGAATTGTAGACTGTGCTAAACAAATCTAGGTCACGTGTCTGTGCGGCTATCACGGTTGACTGATCACGGCCAAAATAGGATGTTCACATCTAGACATACCGAGTCATCCTACAGATTTGCAATGAAATTCCTTTAAAAATGCAAGCTGTAGACTGTGCTAAAGAAACCTAGGTAGTGTGCCCCTGCGGCAATCACGGTTGACTAAACTTGACCAAAAAAAAGGTTGTTCTCATCTAGACATTATATAGAGTCATCCAAGTTACAATAATGAAATCCCTTCAAAAATACAACCTGTACACTCTTACTGTTTTCAGGCTTTGGGCTCTTGCAGCCATCTTGGTCAACCGATCACAACCAAAAGGGGACGTTCTCAACTAGACATGACCTTGAACCTTGACCTTGAACCTGCATATGAAATTTTGTGATGATCGGACAAGAACTAAGGGGTATAGCCTGTGCTAAAGAAAATGGCAATAGACTCGCAGACTTCGCACGCGTGATGGCAATATCTTATCTTGACTTTGTCAAGTCAAGCTAAAAATAACTGTCAATGTGAACATTTTGTAGTAATTCTACCCCATAATTCTGTTGATGGTTTAATATTCTCTGCAAATTCACAATGAAAGTGTCAATGACACTGTAGCTCAACTTGACAAACTTGAACTTGGTAAGTTTTAAATGAAATGGCAAAACTGAAGATCATTGGTTCCAACGTTATTTGATGAAATTTCAACATAACAGCATTGTGTGTGCACAACGTCAGAGTATTTCATGCATTTTTAAATGTAAGCTGTAAGACTGGCTAAAGGAAGAATGTTGATACACAAATGCAGTGTCCAGAGGTTATTGTAAATGGCAACTTTTTTCACAGAAATGAATGGTAATCAATAGCTCTTATCTAAAGATCTTGCCTAATGAGCACACTAAGTTCAAAAACAATCCTATGATAAATGTGGCCTGTAGGCCATGTCAAAGAATGTTGATGCACAAATGCAAAAAATTCAAAGATTGTTGCTAACACCAACAGTTTTTGATGGAAATGAAAAGAAAACCAACAGCTCCTATCTTTGTCACCCTGCGTAAACATACAAAGTTTCATAACAACCTGATAATGAATGTGCCCTCTGAGGCTTGCCAAAGGAAGATGACAATGAACAAATGCACCAAGTAGAAGGTCATTGCTTGTGGCAATGGAGTTTTTTGGGGTTTTTTTTATGGAAATTCATAAATATACCCTGCAGAGAGTGCAAAAGGGATAAGTTGATGCACAAATGCAGTAAGTTCTAAGGCTGGTGATAACGACAATAATTTTTTATGGAAATGAAAAAAAGCAATAGCTCACATCTAGAGGTCACCCCAAACACACACACCAAGTTTCAAAGTGATCCGATCATAAATGTGTCCTGAAGGGTGTGTTAAAGGGAAATATTGAGGTCTGACTAAACTAAGTTCAAAGGTCAGCGGCAACATTTTTTAACAGAAATAGAAAAAAATCGACAGCTCCTATATAGATGTCACCCCACACAAGCGCACCAAGTTTGCAAGCGATCCAATCATAAATGTGCCCTGCAGGGTGTGTCAAAGGAAAATATTGATGCTTAACTGCACTAAGTTCATCGAAGGTCATTGCCAGTGGCAACATTTTTTGACGGAAATCGAAGAAAATCGATAGCTTCCATCTAGAGGTAACCCCCAACAAGCATACAAAGTTTCAAACCAATCTGATCATAAATGTGCCCTCTCGGGCATGTCAAAGGAATATACTGATGCTTGTCTAAACTAAGTTCAAAGATCGTTGCCAGCGGCAACATTTTTTGAAAGATGGAAATGGAGGAAAATCAATAGCTCACATCTAGAGGTCACCCCAAACAAGCATGCCAGGTTTCAAAGCAATCCGATCATAAATGTGCCCTGTAGAGTGTGCCAAAGGGAAATATTGAGATCTGACTAAACTGAGTTCTAAGAACGTTGGCCGTGGCAACATTTTTTGACGGAAATGGAAGAAAATCGATACCTCCCATCTAGAGGTCTCCCCAAACAAGCATGCCAGGTTTCAAAGCAATCCGATCATAAATGTGCCCTGTAGGGTGTGCCAAAGGGAAATATTGAGGTCTGACCAAACTAAGTTCTAAGAACGTTGGCCGCAGCAACATTTTTTGACAGAAATGGAAGAAAATTGATAGGTCCCATCTAGAGGTAACCCCAAATATGCATGCCAGGTTTCAAAGCAATCCGATCATAAATGTCCCCTGTAGGGTGTGCCAAAGGGAAATATTGAGGTCTGACTAAACTAAGTTTTAAGAACATTGGCCGTGGCAACATTTTTTGACGGAAATGGAAGAAAATCGATAGCTCCCATCTAGAGGTAACCCCAAACAAGCATGCCAGGTTTTAAAGTAATTTGATCATAAATGTGCCCTGTAGGGAGTGTCAAAGGAAAATATTGAGGTCTGACTACACTAAGTTCTAAGAACGTTGGCCGTGGAAACATTTTTTGACGGAAATGGAAGAAAATCGATAGCTTCCATCTAGTGGTCACCCCAAACAAGCATGCCAGGTTTCAAAGCAATCCAATCATAAATGTGCCCTGTAGGGTGTGCCAAAAAAAAATATTGAGGTTTGACTAAACTAAGTTCTAAGAATGTTGGCCGCGGCAACATTTTTTGACGGAAATTGAAGAAAATCGATAGCTCCCATCAAGAGGTCACCCCAAACAAACATACCAAGTTTCAAAGCAATTTGACCATAAATGCGACCTGTGAGGTGTGCCAAAGGAAATTGTGGACGTACGTACTAATGTACGTACGCCAACAGACGAGAAGTGATGGCAATAGCTCAGCTTGACTTTGTCAAGTTGAGCTAAAAATTACTTCATTGATAAACTGAGGAAAGAAACTATTCAAATTTATTTATTTGGCACCATGTGGTCATTTCTGGTGTTTTGTTATGACAACTGCCATTTAAATGCACAAATAAAGTGAACTGTGGCAACAAAGATTGGTACAACCATGAATATTAAAAAATGGAAACAGGAAGTGGTAATAAATATAGTTCAACCTTTAATCAAATGATATTTTCGTACAAATATTTTCGATTTGTTGTGAAAATCATCACTGTGATTGCTCATGGTAGAACCAGTAATTATCCAGCAAAGCTCATTATTCAAGATAAAGAGTACTCCCATTTGAAACATGCACAGTTACGATGTCTATGACTGGAATCTACCTAAATAAAATGTTTCGGTAACAAATGCATGCTTATTTGTACATTATTTCCTAATGAATTGTTATTTCTAATACAAAAAGATTCAACATTGCTCACTTTTTTTTAAATGCATCACAAGGAATCCTGAAATAGATATAACAAATATTTGCCACCTGAAGATAAATTTCTATGGAGTACATAAGAAATCTTACAGAATGATCGGTAAAATAAGAAACCTATCGAAATGTTGTAAACTTATTTAGGGCTGCACAGTATATCGATAAACTGATATATACCAGTATTCAAACCAATATCGATTGAAAACCGGTGTAATTACAAAATATTGGTTTATCGTCATTATTTATTTACTCACATTTTAATTTTCAAGATATCTTGAGTTTTGTAACTGGGGCCCCGAATGAATAATATTATCCCTTTATCCAAGGAATCGTCTGCTTGTGCCCTCGTAATATACAAATTCAGCAGTTGAAAAAATAAATTAAAAAAATTTCAACAAAACTATATCATGTGACCCCTCATTGGAACGAGCTCGTTGAGCTTGTTCCAATGAGGGGTCACATGATATTGTTTTGTTCAAATCTTTGGAGAAAATCTGATAAACTAATTTTGAAAATAATAAATTTTGAAATCGTCTGCGTTGGGTAAAGGTTTTTCGAACCGCATCATCAAGGCATGCAACAGTTTTCGATATACCGGTATACCGCGGTATTTTTTTGAATACCGATACCGTTATTCAGTTTTGAATATCATGCAGCCCTCAACTTATTTCTAAAGTTCAAGAAACCTCTCTTTAGGGTTGAGGATAAAAACATCCAGCATATTCCTTCAGTTACTAACTTATTAGTATTATGAATTTATGTTTTATATCCACCACTCATCACTTCTACATTGTATATTTGTATACCATGCTCACCTATGTTACTACCTGTGAAAAGCCTGTATGTTTAATTTTGGCTTTTAACCCCACTACTGGTGTAAAGCTTCTACTGTGGTTAAGATGTTTTCAATGCAAATTCCATTACAAAAATGTACACCTATAGTAGGAACTACATCCAACTTGACCTTTGACATGACCCAATCTGCCAACTTTGATACCTTCATACTTCGCGATGTTTCATTCAAACATACAATGTTTTGCAATACTATCAACTACATGTAATGACTTATTAAGTTTAAAATACCTACAATTAAATATTTAAAATAAAATTTAAGAATTGTAAATAATAATTTCACTGAAAAAGCAAGATAAATTCAATCAACTTTGATGATGTGTCTAGCTGTCAATTCACATGCAGCCGGAAATACTGCCCACCAGCACACATGTAAAGAAACAAAAAAAAACATGTGTTTGCGATTGAAAGTATCGTTTTTTCTCCATTTTAAGTGACAAAGTTGAATATGAGCATGGAAAAAATAAAACAAATAGGTACTGGGGCTGGTAATCAAATTTAAACCACTCATAGAATAAGGGTTTTAACCACTCGGCAGAGCCGCGAGTTTAAAACCCTTATCCTACTCATGGTTTAAATCCGATTATTGGCCCTAGCACCTATTTATTCTATATTATACCATATCCTGATAATATTGCTTGTAACAGTCGATAAAATTCAAGCCTATTTAGTTTTGAAACGATTACCTATTTTTCAAAGTCGACTAGTCGATGGGAGTAATCGATTCAAAATCGACTTGTTGGCTTTTCTGTTGAAAACATAATTGTCTCAGTAAATTAGGTCATAAGAGACTGTTACATGTAAGTTGATAACCCTTTCGTTTAATGACTCGTTTGATAGGTGTTTGATGAAGTTTCCTTGTCAAAGTCATAAACGTAGCTGTTCTCTTTTTCATATTTTGAGTTTTTTAAAACATCATGCATATTATAGCTTTAACCATTCAGTAAATAAATTAGGATACCTGGGAAGTGCGTGCCTCCTAGTCCTCTGTCCGTACAGAGGAAAAAGTACCCAGTGACGTTAAAACAGAAGTTTCATGAATTTGTAAAATGTTTGAAGTGTGCCGCCATTCGCCCGGTGCAATTAATTAAAAACTCCCGGGTCAAATTTTGTGATGGACAGTTTCCTCACCTTCATATCCGGTCTTCGCCAGCTCGCACCCAAACCAGTACAGTAATATCATAGAATATGGAGCTATGGCATTGATTTACCTTTGAGGAAGACAGGGCAATTGGCTCAAAGAAGATTTGGCTCAAAGAAGATTCACTTATATACATGTACAAGAGTCAGTTTAAGCACGGGAACTCTGCAGAAACTGCAGAGTTACGGTGCTTCAACTGACTCTTGTGTGGAGTGCAGAGTACTGCGGACGAATGAAAGGAGAAAGCACTGTGCGAAATTCAGGCATGTATTTTATTTTTATATCAAATAAAAAGTGTGGGTGACTTGGGTGAGGGACAGAATGCTTGCATGAATTAACGACATCTTTGAAGCTGTACATCAAAGTATTTTTCTTCAACGCGTGCCAGTGATTAGGTTAGGTAAAATCAGTGCTTGTAATGCTGCTGAAATCTAAGTTGTAACATTATCGGCATCAACAAACGACAATGATTGCATTGATATCCACTTCTAAATACAATTTAAAATAGGTCCACCATGAAGCAGAAGCGTCTGATGTTTGTAATCATTAACCCCCACTATTGGCATTTTACGACTTTATCTTTGAGTTTCCCGACTAGTCGACTGGCGGATTTCAGAGTTGATTTTTCCGAAAATCGAATCGACAATGACTAGTCGACTAATCGTTTCAACACTAAGGCTATTCAAGGCCATTTCTTGACATTTTTCAGCTTTTTTTCAGGCCTTATAATATAGCTTAATTCAAGGATTTTCAAGCTCAAGTTGTAGCAAAGACTCTCTGGGGAACGACCGGAGGGTCCAAGTTTGGACAATAACATCACAAACTATGGCATAAATGAAAGTGTCAATGACACTGTAGCTCAACTTGTCAAGACATGTACATGTATAGTATGTGACACAGCAATGACAAACATCTAGGTAATGACCTGATAACAAAGGTACATATAAAGTATTGTAACGGTCTGTACATAAATACTGACCGTAGCCTGTAACAAATGTATAGGTAAAGTATTGCAAAGGTGGGTGACAGTCAGATGCTAAACTAGAAAAGAAATCTTTGAGTCCCAGAGTGGACTGACTGAACCCGCAAATATTTGTTCTCATAGCACAGTGATAACAAAGGCACCCCAAAACACACTCATTCCTGTCCCAAGGTGAAAACAAAGGTACCCAAGAAGTTTCGTGAAGATCAGTTCATAAATACGAGCTGTATAGAAGTTGTGACAAAAAACTGATTGGACCTAATTTCGGTACAAAATGGCCACTGGCAGCCATCTTGAATTTTGGACCGCACTCAGAAACACTCATTCTCGTCCCAAGGTGATAACAAAGGTACCCAAGAAGTTTCGTGAAGATCGGTTGATAAATACAGCCTCTAGCCCGAGCCGTATTGACATGTGCACTTACAGTGTATAAGTGGTTTATTTTGACTTCAAAATAATTAATGGTCATCGAGCAGGGAGAAATTCTCTCCTGGTCATCAATAACAACCTTCATTTGAACTCTACTCACTCCCCCATTCGAATAACTGCAGTGAACAGTTTCATTCAGTGGTTAATTTGGTTTGTTCTGGTTGGGTCATGGTATTTGTTTCTCAGACAAAAAAGGCCCTTTAAAATCGATGGTGGTATAAATCAATTGATGGTGTATCTCAAAACTTATGAATTTATGATTTTCTAAGCCGAGAAGCTGCAATGTTTGTATGGTGACACTGACAATCCTTTGAATTTAGAGTGAATTTTTCGGAGCTGTACAAATATAAATTGAGGTAGTAATTGAGATTTGACTGTTCACAACATGGAAAAAAACTTGAGAGATAGATCTGAAATCAATTATAGAACTTTACATAACACGGGGAAGCCCGGCAAAGAAGTTGTCTCAGAAATTGTAAACAGCGGTGACGTTGCTCCCAGCAGTTCTGTCCCAAATTCCAGCAACATTTCCAAAGTTTCTCTACACGGGGAAATGGAACAGCATGATTCTGGTGAATCGGAAGATTCGGACAATGAAATAATTCAAATGGAACTAGAACCAGTGGAGATTCAAAAACAAAAACAAAAACTTGAAAAGAATCAAAGAAAACAAGCTTTGAAACGACAGTTAGATGACGCAAAGCGAGAACTGAAAGAATTGCGATGTTCGGGTTCTTCTACAGGTACGAACGAAACAAAATCCCACAAGAATAAAGAACAGGACTTTGATAGGCCAATGTGTGACAGGGTCAAGAACTTAGAAGTCGAATTACCCAAATTGAATTTAGCCTTAAACAAGGACACTAAAACTGACTCTGACAAATATCCTTCCCTTGTTGGTGCATCTAACGTATCTTTGTCAAGTCTAAGAAAAAATAAAAAAATATCAATCGATGTACAGAGGCAATTGAGAAATTTAGGTTTGGGAAGATTCGCAGTCGATCGAGGTGGGTCCACCGACACTGATAGCGACGACGAATCTATTTCGAGTGACAGCGAATCTCCCCAGTCGGACGCTGATGATAAAATTTCTAGGGCTGTGAAAAAGACGAGAAATATAAAACTTTCAGGAATTGAAGCGAAATCTAAAAATAAAATTTTTAAACCTCAGAAATGCCCTCAGTCTTTGCTCCAGTTGGAATATGTAAATAAAGAGATTAAATTTAAAGATCTCACGTTCAATCAATTTGTTGCTGGAGAACTGGAGATAATTTTACTTCCTAACATTGACAACACTGAAAGAATTGGAAGGTTAAATTTATTAAAAAAAATCTCATATTATTATGAGCTGTATGATTGGAAATCCTTGCTGGAATTGTATGCAGCATTCATTAGAAAAATAGAGTATAATCAGGCAACTTGGGCAGATAATCCTACAGAATTAGAAACTCCACTCTTAGCTGGTCATGTTCGATATCGATCTTCTAAAAGTGGTCAGAAAGCTCAAACCAGTTTTAGTTCTTCGGTTCAAACATATCCAAAAGTGTGGTTTTGCTCTGACTTTCAGAGAAACAAATGTTCTCATAAGTTCGCACACTTTAAAGTTATCAATGGACAGGCGAGAAATGTGCAACATGTTTGTGCATCTTGTTTGATAAAAGACAAAACTCAGCTGTCACATCCCGAATCTTCATCGGCATGTCCACATTTCAATTCACAATGACTAAATTTTACTGCATCAAATGTTAAAGAGTCATCTGAAGTTAAATCTAATTTTACTGCATCAAATGTTAAAGAGTCATCTGAAGTTGAATCAAACATCTCGAGTGATCATCCTGTTAATATTACTAATGCAGTTTCAGAAGTAACATCTCCCTTGATTAATACCCAGACTGACTTAGAAGATAAAAATTTCCATTCAGAATTTGTTAAAGCTAGTATTCAGAATCCTAACCCCTTTGAAAGAACAAATGTTAAATCTGTCTTTTTACTTGAGAATTTTAACAAAGAACATTGTTCAAATACTTCGGACATTTCAGTTACTAACAATGATGAAAGTAAGCAGTCTACACTCTTAAAACCTGCAGGCACTTGTGAAGAAATTAGACCCTCTTCTGCTCTCCTGAATTTATTGCCATCAGCTGTTTGTTTGCATAATGAATGTAAAATTTGTACTTGTCACAATGCAATTGGAGAAAGGTCAGGTAGTACTTATGAATTTTCCAATCTCGTTCGTGCTAATACTTTAATCAGACAGTCCCAGTTGCCCAACTTTTTAGAATGTAAAATTCCAGTGTATTCAAAACTTAATGTTCCCTTTTTTCAAGAGTTGCTCCAAAATTATTTTGATAGGGAACTATGTGAGTTGTTAGAATTTGGGTTTCCAATAGGTTTCTGTGGGCAACACATAGAAAATTCTAAAGTGAGAAATCATAGTGGTGCTACTTCCTTCCCAAATGAGTTGGATGATTATTTCGTCAGAGAATGTGCTTATGGAGCAGTGATAGGACCTCTTTTTTCTAACCCATTTAAAAGTATGTTTCTTTCCCCTCTTAACACCGTTCCGAAGAGAGGTTCTTTGGAGAGAAGAGTGATTCTAGATTTGAGTTTTCCATCTGCTAATGCAGTAAATGATTTTATTCCTAAAGACAGATACTTAGGTGAAAATATCAATTTAACTTACCCCTCAGTGGACAACTTGGTAGATTTGGTAAAACAACACGGCCCTGCCTGTTTACTTTACAAAAGAGATTTGAAAAGAGCTAAAGTGGTAAAGTGTATAAGTAGCACTAAATAAATCAAAATTCATCTAATTTGCATAATTTCTGCACGAGAAAAAAACCCGTACTGTATGTGATGTATTCCATTTTACTAAACATTCATACAAAAATTTATTCAAATCAGAACTTTCATACAGAAGTTCTGTACAAAAGACTGATTGCACTAATTTTGGTACAAAATGGCTGCTGGTGGCCATCTTGAATTTCGGACCACAATCAAAAACACTCGTTCTCATCCCACGGTGATAACAAAGGTACCCAAGAAGTTTTGTAAAGATCGGTTCATAAATACAGCCTCTAGCCTGAGCCGTATAGAAGTTGTGTACAAAAAACTGATTAGACTTAATTTTGGTACAAAATGGCCATTGGCAGCCATCTTGAATTTTGGACCGCACTCAGAAACACTTGTTCTCATCCCAAGGTGATAACAGAGGTACCCAAGAAGTTTCGTGAAGATTGGTTGATAAATACAGCCTCTAGCGCGAGCCGTATTGACATGTGTACTTACTGTGTGTAAGTAGCACTGAAAAAATCTAAGTTCATCTAATTTGCATAATTTCTGCACAAGAAACAAACCTGTATTATATGTGATGTATCCCATGGTACTAAACATTCATACAAAAAATTATTCAAATCAGAGCTTTCATGTGGAAGTTCTGCGCAAAAATCTGATTGCCCCTAATTTTGAACAAAATGGCTGCTGGTGGCCATCTTGAATTTCGGACCGGACCCCAAAACACTCGATCTTGTCCCACGGTGATAACAAAGGTAACCAAGAAGTTTTGTAAAGATCGGTTCATAAATGCGGCCTATAGCCCGAGCCGTATTGGCATTTGCACTGACAGTGCTAAAAGTAACACTAAATAAATCAAAGTCAGCCTAATTTGCATAATTTAAGCACAAGAAAAAAACCTGTATGATATGTAATGTATCTCATGGTACTAAACATTCATACAAAAAATTATTCAAATCAGAGCTTTCATATGGAAGTTCTGTACAAAAAACAGATTTCTGCATCGTCGGTACAAAATGGCGGCTGGCAGCCATCTTGAATTTCGGACCGCACCCAAAAACACTAGTTCTTGTCCCACGGTCATAACAAAGGTACCCAAGAAGTTTCGTAAAGATCGGTTCATAAATACGGCCTCTAGCCCGAGCCGTATCCAATTGTTGATGTACGGACAGATGGCCAGACGGACAGATGGACAGACGGCCAGACGGATGACGGGCCATGACAAAAGCTCAAATTTGGTTTCGCCAAAGTTGAGCTAAAAATGATATAGTTATGATAACACACTTTGTCGGTGGGGTTTTATTTTTGTGAA
Organism: Pictodentalium vernedei; assembly: GCA_031216915.1. NCBI lineage: Eukaryota > Metazoa > Mollusca > Scaphopoda > Dentaliida > Dentaliidae > Pictodentalium > Pictodentalium vernedei. Next base: position 778,757,320 of record CM062297.1, on the reverse strand, counting down.
TATTCAAATTTTTCAGTGCCTCCTGGCCCATTTTTGCGAATTTCAAGGCCTTGAATAACACATAAGAAAATTCAACAACATTTCTTGAATCCATGGCCATGTAGGAACCCTGAATTGGAATTTGTAATATTACTGGTTTTCGAAGTAGTCATACAAAACTTACAACTAAAACAAATTTTTTCCAAAGTTTCTAAATCCATTTTGTCTACAAAATCTGGATAAAAAGGTTGGATATTTGTTCATAAATGAAACTTTGCCTCAATGTCATTTAGTTTTAAAAGGATTCCCAAAAATAAATTGTGAATAGTTTTCCAAATGTTAGGTGATGAAAATCAAAATTTCTCTAAATTTCCTAGTCCATTTTCCTCAGAAATATGAAACAAACAATTGAAATAGTTTAAAAATGAACTTGACCAAGATACTGTTTGTATGTAAATGGAGACCCTAAATTAAGGAAAGTGATATATAACTTATGAAATGAGAAACATAGCTTGAAAATAGGTGAAAGGTTATTTTCTATGTCAAAAATCTTAACTGTATATTAATTTGTCATTCTTTTGTTGTCCATCTGTATATATGAACAAGTCTTCACAATTTTGGACAACAAAGAAAAATGAAGAAAAAATGATTATATTTTTTAAGATTTTTGACATTGAAAATGATTTGACACCAGTGTTCTATAGCATCTTTAGTGCTTCCAAAAAGGCATTCAAAATTTACTGGAAAGAAATAGAAGTTCGATGGACAGATGGATGGTCAATAATTGGAAAATCAAATCATAAGAGTGTGAATTTTAATAAGAACTAAATTTAAATATCTTAAGGCTATATCCAGGTAATAATGCTTCAAGAAAAAAAGGTTTGGTACTCAAGTACGGCTGAAAATAACCTCCACATTGAAGATTTTTATTTCTTACAATGAATACAACTAATATGAGGCCCCAAGGGGCCTTAATCACTCCTCAGATAAAACTGGCTACTAAAGAAGGATTTAAGGTCACATTCAACATCTACATGCTAATATAGTTAATCTAATTTTGCTATGTGAGTGGGTGTAGGGGAGAGGGGTCTGTTGGGCATTTTTTTGTTGTTGTAAAATCACTCAAACCCTTTCAAAACACATTTTGAAGCAAGAGAAAAAAGAAAAAAAAATCGCCCAGTGGAGCCACTCGAACTCCCCACTCTCACCCTCATCCCCAACAGGGTGAAAGTTCTTTTTTTCCACAGAAATCACTCAAGCTCTTCAAAATATTCTTTTCAAGCAAAAAAATAATTTTGCTCAAAGGACACACTCCCTGGCCTCTAGTTGCCTAGTGGTTGCCATTTGAGTAAATGTTAATATGTACTCACATTTACATCCAACTAAAGTTTACCACAATTAAAGCTGTCACACGTGGGCACAATTCATTTGAACAAATAGTAAATTCTCCACTGGGTTAAACCTGTGTTGAATTTTAAACACCTCTGGTGCCCACCAAAGTCAATCAAGTATAACACTTTGAACAAACTTTAATCTACGAGTCATAGTAATGCTATGTACCAAATATCAAAAGGTTCTGTCTGGTGGGTCTCAAGAAGAAAATGTATCCCTCATACTGCATTAAGTCAAAATTTGGGCTGCCACGTGGAACCCAAAAGGTTATTTTCTATGCCAAAACAAACTTGAATCTCCCCACACTAAGGATGTCAATATTATATAACAAAAGAATCGTGGATGTGAAGAAGATTTTTAAAAGAATAGTCCTTATACTGCACTAAGTTAAAATTTGGGATCCCACAGGGAGCCCAAATATGACCCAAGGGACTTGATTTGAACAAATTGGAATCTGAACCTCCTAAGGTTGCTGCATTTAAAATATCCAAAGATTCTGATTCGTGGATCTGAAGAAGATGATTTTAAAAGGAATTACCCCATATTGCACAGAGTTAAAATTTAGGTTGCCATAGAGATCCCAAAAACAAATTCACGGACCTGATTTGAACAAAACCTGAATTTGACCACTCTAAGGATACTGCAAACCAAATATCAAAAGTTACCGACCAGATGAATCTGAAGAAGAGGATTTTTAAAGAATATTCTTCATATTGCACTAAGTTCAAGTTGAAGTTCCTATAGAGAGCCCAAATATGACTCTTGGGACTTGATTTGAACAAACTTGGATCTGAATCTCCTAAGGATGCTGCATATCAAATATCAAAGCATTTTAATTGGTGGATCAGAAGAAGATTTTAAAAAATTTGTCCTTATAGTGGACTGAGTTAAAATTCGGGTTCCAGGGGAGTGCCCAAATAGAAACCCAGGGACTTGGTTTGAATAAACTTGAATCTCACCCCACTGAGGATGCTACATACCAAATATTAAAAGATCTGACTGATGACCCTGAAGAAGAAGATTTTTAAGGATTATTCCCCATTTTGACCTCAGTTAAAATTTGGACTACTGTATTGAGCCAAAATATGAACCAAGGGACTTCATTTTAACAAACCTACTTGCTTCTGACTCCTGTATGGATGCTGCATACCAATACCACAAGATTCTGATCAGAGGTCTGGGGGAAGACATTTTTAAAAAATTTGTGCAAATATGCTGTCTCAGCATTTTTTTGATGCCCTCCACCACCCCCTCCCCCCCCCCCCCCCCCCCCCCACCAAGAACACCCTGACTCAACCGATGTCAATTTTTATTTGTCATTCCATTCTACTGGTCCTAAGGATGTTTAAAAAATCCAAGGTGGCAGCCATGGTGTCAGAAATTGGATATGGCAGAAAACTGATTGTCGAAAGGAACCTTCCCCTAGTCACCACTAATCCACCAAAAACAAATAGGATCCATGGTGCATTTCATTTTCAAGTTACCGGTATTGTGCAGACAAGCAAAAATTACAAATGAAAGTGTCAATGACCATATAGCTTAACTTGACTGTGTGTAGTGTTTGATGAAAAGGATAATGTTCAATGTTTATGAAAGGATTAGGAAACAAGACAAGAACTGTGATAATTGAGAATATGTCAATTTCTGTTCCCTACATGCAATGTTTTCAATAAGAATAATTTGAGGTGTAGACTGTACTAAAGAATATCGGCCTGGGTTGATGTGGCCCTCACAGTTAACATATGCCAACCAATGTTACCAAGTTACAGTAAAATCATTCCAAAATGAGTCATCATACCACGTTATAATGAAATCCCTTCATAAATATGACTTGAAGATTTTGCTAAAGGAACCTAGGTCACATTCCTGTATGGCGGTTACAGTTGACTGATCATGACCAAAATATGACAGTCTCATCTAGACATCATACCAAGTTATTCTTCCAAGTTACAATGAAATCACTTCATAAATATGAACTGTAGACTGTGCTAAACAAATATAGGTCACATGCCTGTGTGGACGTCACGGTTGACCAATCACGGCCAAAATAGATGTTCTTATCTAGACATCATACCAAGTCATCCTACCAATTTACAATGAAATCCCTTCATAAATGCAAGCTGTGAACTGTGCTAAATGAATCTAAGTACCATGCCCCCTGTGGCCATCATGGTTGACCGATTGCAACCAAAAGGGTACTTCTCATCTTGACATGACCTCGAAGCTGCATAGGAAATTTTGTGATGATCAGACAAGAACTATGGGGTGTAGCCTGTGCTAAAGAAAATGTGAACAGACTCAGACTCACAGACTTTTGCATGCGTGATGGCAATAGCTTGTCTTGACTTTGTCAAGTTAAGCTAAACATCCAAGATGGCTGTCATAGTGGCCATATTGGATATGGCAGAAATCTGATTACCGAAGGAACCATCCTCTAGTAACCACTAATCCACACAAAAAATAGGATCCATGGTGCATTTCGTTTTTAAGTTATTGTGTAGACAAGCAAAAATGACAAAAAAATCCAAGATGGCTGCTACACTGGCCATATTGGATATCGCAGAGAGCTGTTTATCAAAAGGAACCTTCCTCTAGTCACCATTAATCTACCAAAAAGAAATATGATCCATGGTACATTTCACTTTCAAGTTATTGTCCAGACAAGTAAAAATGACATGACAAAAAATTCAAAATGGCTACCATGGTGGCCATATTGGATATGGCAGAGAACTGATTATTGAAAAGAAACATCCTCTGGTCACCACTAATCCACCATAAAAATAGGATCCATGGTGCATTTCATTTTCAAGTTATTGCACAGACAAGCAAAACTTACCAAAAATTCGAAGATGGCTGCCATATTGGATATGGCAGAAAACTGATTATTGAAAGGAACCTTCCTCTAATAACCTCTAACCCACCATAAAATGAAAGTGTCAATGACACTGTAGCTCAACTTGTTGAGGCATGTACATGTATAGTATGTGACACAGCAATGACAAACATCTAGATAATGACCTGATAACAAAGATACATATAAAGTATTGTAAGTCTGCACATAAGTACTGACCGTAGCCTGTAACAAATGTAAAGGTAAAGAATTGTAAAGGTAGGTGACAGTCAGATGCTAAACTAGAAAAGAAATCTTTGAGTCCCAGAGTGGGTCTAACTGAACCCCAAAATATTTGTTCTCATGGCACAGTGATAACAAAGGCACCCCAAAACTCACTCATTCCTGTCCCAAGGTGAAAACAAAGGTACCCAAGAAGTTTTGTGAAGATCAGTTCATAAATACGTGCTGTATAGAAGTTGTGACAAAAAACTGATTGGACCTAATTTCGGTACAAAATGGCCACTGGCAGCCATCTTGAATTTTGGACCGTACCCAGAAACACTTGTTCTCGTCCCAGGGTGATAACAAAGGTACCCAAGAAGTTTCGTGAAGATCGCTTGATAAATACAGCCTCTAGCCCAAGCCGTAATGACATGTGCACTTAAAAGTTCATCTAATTTGCATAATTTCTGCACGAGAAAAAAACCCGTACTGTATGTGATGTATTCCATTTTCAGGCCCGTCGGAACCAGGAGGGCTGTGGGGGCTGCAGCCCCCCCCCCCCCCCCCAATAATTTGCTCATATTTCGTCGTTAGGTTATCCATGATGGGAACAACCGATGTAATCTGAATATAACTGGACATTACATTATTTAACTCATATTAGAACAGTGGCGTAGGAACCGGGGTGGGGTGGGGGGGGGGGGGGGGGGGGGGGGTGGGGGGGGGGGGGGTTGTTTGGCTGGGTTGGTGGTTTCTCCACACGGGATGCCCACTGGTTACCATATTCCGACATTGCTGTTAATGATTACTGGATTGAGTGGGTTCCATGTGGGCTTTTTCCACGAATTCATTGCATGTTCACTATTCCTGTCATTCTGCTCGGAAATCAAGCTGAATTGATCAGAGAGCTGACGTATTTCCTTATTGACGATGTATTTGCTCAGAATCACTCAGAATGCATATTTGTACATCTTAAATTAAAAAAATTCCCGGACCCCCACCAACGAGATGGGGAAGTACCCCCTCTCGTTCTCACTCCCACTCGCCTCTTCGCAGTTTCGGATGACGCTTCGCGTCATAGGAATATACAATTTATTTGCTCAGAATCAACCAGAATGCATGTTTTTACATCTTAAATCCGAAAATTTTCCCGGGGGTGGCCCCCAAACCCCCCACCAACGAGACGGAGGATACCCCCTCTCGTGTTCACCCCCACTCGCTGCTCGGATGACGCATCGCGTCATGGGAATATAGGTCCTACTCCCCTCCCCCCCTCCCCCAAAATAAAATTGGCTTACTATGCCCCTGGATTAGAATTATGAACGTATCACTGAATGTATAACATGCACCTGCACACGTTAATGTGCAAACGTTTTGAGCAATTCAAAAGCTACCAGAATGCTTCCTTTGATTGCCCTTTTCAAAAAATTTTCTGGGGGAGTAACCCGCCTCATTTAGTATCAGCCAGTTCACCCAAATTAGCAATATCAGCCCCCCTAATATAAATTTTGTTCCGACGGGCCTGATTTTACTAAACATTCATACAAAAATTTATTCAAATCAGAACTTTCATACAGAAGTTCTGTACAAAAGACTGATTGCACTAATTTTGGTACAAAATGGCTGCTGGTGGCCATCTTGAATTTCGGACCACACCCAAAAACACTCGTTCGCATCCCACGGTGATAACAAAGGTACCCAAGAAGTTTCGTAAAGATCGGTTCATAAATACAGCCTCTAGCCTGAGCCGTATAGAAGTTGTGTACAAAAAACTGATTAGACTTAATTTTGGTACAAAATGGCCATTGGCAGCCATCTTGAATTTTGGACCGCACCCAGAAACACTCGTTCTCATCCCAAGGTGATAACAAAGGTACCCAAGACGTTTCGTGAAGATCGCTTCATAAATACAGACTCTAGCTCGAGCCGTATTGACATGTGTACTTACTATGTGTAAGTAGCATCTAATTTGCATAATTTTTGCACGAGAAAAAACCCCATATTATATGTGATGTATCCCACGGTACTAAACATTCACACAAAAAATTATTCAAATCAGCGTTTCAATATGGAAGTTCTGTGCAAAAATCTGACTGCACCTAATTTTGTACAAAATGGCTGCCTCGGCCATCTTGAATTTCAGACCGGACTCAAAAACACTCGTTCTCGTCTCACAGAGATACCAAAGGTACCCAAGAAGTTTCGTAAAGATTGGTTCATAAATACGGCCTCTAGCCCGAGCCGTATTGGCATTTGTACTTACAGTGCTGAAAGTAACACTAAATACATCAAAGTTAGTCTAATTTGCATAATAAACGCACGAGAAAAAAACCTGTATTATATGTGATGTATCCCATGGTACTAAACATTCATACAAAAAATTATTCAAATCAGCGCTTTCATATGGAAGTTCTGCGCAAAAATCTGATCGCACCTAATTTTGTATAAAATGGCTGCCAGCGGCCAACTTGAATTTCGGATCGGACCCCAAAACCCTCGTTCTCGACCCACAGTCATAACAAAGGTACGCAAGAAGTTTCGTAAAGATCGATTCATAAATACGGCCTCTAGCCCGAACCGTGTTGACGGCCAGACGGACAATTGGCCATGGCATAAGCTCAAATTTGGTTTCGCCAAAGTTGAGCTAAAAATAGGATCCATGGTACATTTCATTTTCAAGTTATTGCGCGGACTTGCAAAAATTACAATAAAATCCAAGATGGCAGCCACAGTGGTCATATTTGATATGGCAGAAAACTGTTTATCAAAAGGAACCTTCCTCCGGTCACCACTAATCCACCACAAAAAGTAAGATCCATGGTGCAATTCGTCTTCAAGTTATTGCGCAGATAAGCAAAACTTGTAAAATATCCAAGATGGCTGTCATGGTGATCATATTAGATGTGACATAAAACTAATTATCGAAAGGAATCTTCCTCTAGTCACTATAAAAATAGAATCCATGGTGCATTTCATTTTCAAGTTACCGGGAGAACACGCAGAAGTTAATGGACAGATGGGTGGAAAGACGGACCAACGGACATGGCCATGCTATAATACGGCCCGCTCGAGAGAATAGTCGTAAAAAACTGGCTCTGCCTGTAACAGTTGGAACAGTATACAAATTGACTAAATTTGTGTTCATTTACAAAGTAAACAATTTTAGTATTCCCATGACGTTAATCCTTTTGAAAGAGATCTGGTAAAAATGTTTCCTAACCAACACATCCCAAATTCTAGTCAAAATATCCCTGTTGACATCAGTAAAAACATCCTCACAAACCATGCCCAAACTATGGGCAAACACGTCCCACTATTGCCAGTGGTCAGAACGTCCTCTAGTAACTGTTCTTCCCCAACCTGGCATTAGCTGTGACCAGTGCTGGGGATGTTTTGACAAATGTTGAGGGATGTTTGACCAATGTAGGGGGATGCTTTGGCCAGTGTTGGGGGATGATGGAAAGCAGCAACACTTTGGGTACTAATTTCTGTGTGTGACGAAAAAAGGAAGAGTTTTGGTGCTTAATCACTGTATGGTTTTATTTTGTTTGTGAAATAATTTTTTGCTCTTGAATCTCTCCAATGAAGGAATGTTAACATTTGGATTTTTTTTATGAACTAAATATTAATCCAAGAGATTCATAAGTTGCAGTTATACAGTTGTGTTTTACTTGTTTGAATGTTTTGATACAAATGTTACACAGCAGTTTCTTTTGATTTCTACCTTCTTTGTAAAACAGAAACAGGTCCAGATAGTATTAAATGGATAGGTCTAATGCCCCTGAGGGCACTCACCTGACATGGTAGCTTAAATATCAACCCAGAGAATTGATTTCAACAATTTGCATCTGCTCCTCCTAAGAAAAGCTTATACCAAATATCCAAAGATTCCCACAGGGAGCCCATATATGAACCCAGGGACTTGGCTTTAACAAACTTGAATCTCACCCCCCTAAGGATGCTGCACACCAAATATCAAAATATTCCGACTGCGGGATCTGAAGAAGAAGATTTTTAAAGAAAATTCCTCATTTTGAACTAAGTTACAATTCGAGCTCCCACAGTGAGTCCAAATATGGACCTAGGGACATGGCTTGAACAAACTTGAATCTCACCCCCTAAGGATGCTGCATACCAAATATCAAAACATTCCGACTGCTGGATCTGAAGAAGATTTTTAAAGAAAATTCCTCATTTTGAACTAAGTTATAATTCGGGCTACCACATTGAGCCCAAATATGAACCCAGGGACTTGGCTTGAACAAACTTGAATCTCACCTCCCCCTAAGCATGGTGCATACCCAATATCAAAAGATTCTGCCTGCTGGATCTTGAGAAGAAGATTTTCAAAGAAATTTGCCTGAAATGCACTAAGTTCAAATTTGGGCTCCTATACTGAGCCCAAATATAAATCCAGGGGGCCGATTTGAACAAACTTGAATCAGATCCACCCCACAATGTTGCATACTAAATATCAAAAGATTCTGCCTGCTGGATCTGGAGAAGAAGATTTTTTAAGAAATTTGCCTGAAAAGCACTAAGTTCGAATTCGAGCTTCTATAGTGAACCCAAATATGAATCTAGGGAGCAGATTTGAACAAATTTGAATCAGATCCACCCCACAATGTTGCATACCAAATATCAAAAGATTCTGCTGGCTGGATCTGGAGAAGAATATTTTTTAAGAAATTTGCCTGAAATGCACTAAGTTCAAATTTGGGTTCCTATACAGAGCCCAAATATACACCCAGGGAGGCCAATTTGAACAAACTTGAATCAGATCCACCCCACAATGTTGCTTACCAAATATGAAAAGATTCTGCCTGTTGGATCTGGAGAAGAAGATTTTTTAAGAAATTTGCCTGAAATGCACTAAGTTCGAATTCGAGCTTCTATAGCGAGCCCAAATATGAATCTAGGAAGCCGATTTGAACAAACTTGAATCAGATCCACCCCACAATGTTGCATACCAAATATCAAAAGATTCTGCCTGCTGGATCTGGAGAAGAAGATTTTTAAGAAATTTGCCTGAAATGCACTAAGTTTGAATTCGAGCTTCTATAGTGAGCCCAAATATGAATCTAGGAAGCCGATTTGAACAAATTTGCATCAGATCCACCCAACAATGTTGCATACCATATATCAAAAGATTCTGCCTGCTGGATCTGGAGAAGAAGATTTTTTAAGAAATTTGCCTGAAATGCACTAAGTTCAAATTTGGGCTCCTATACTGAGCCCAAATATAAACCCAGGGGGCCGATTTGAACAAACTTGAATCAGATCCACCCCACAATGTTGCTTACCAAATATGAAAAGATTCTGCCTGCTGGATCTGGAGAAGCAGATTTGTTAAGAAATTTGCCTGAAATGCACTAAGTTTGAATTTGGGCTTCTATAGTAAGCCCAAATATGAATCCAGGGGGCCGATTTGAACAAACTTGAATCAGATCTACCCCGCAATGTAGCATACCAAATATGAAAAGATTCTGCCTGCTGGATCTGGAGAAGAAGATTTTTGAAGAAATTTGCCTGAAATGCACTAAGTTCGAATTCGAGCTTCTATAGTGAGCCCAAATATGAATGTAGGGAGCCGATTTGAACAAACCTGAATCAGATCCACCCCACAATGTTGCATACCAAATATCAAAAGATTCTGCCTGCTGGATCTGGAGAAGCAGATTTTTTAAGAAATTTGCTTGAAATGCACTAAATTCGAATTCGGGCTTCTATAGTGAGCCCAAATATGAATCCAGGGGGCCGATTTGAACAATTTGAATCAGATCCACCCCACAATGTTGCGTACCAAATACGAAAAGATTCTGCCTGCTGGATCTGAAGAAGAAGATTTTTGAAGAAATTTGCCTGAAATGCACTAAGTTCGAATTCGAGCTGCTATAGTGAGCCCAAATATGAATCTAGGGAGCCGATTTGAACAAACTTGAATCAGATCCACCCCACAATGTTGCATACCAAATATCAAAAGATTCTGCCTGCTGGATCTGGAGAAGAAGATTTTTAAAGAAATTTGCTTGAAATGCACTAAGTTCGAAATCGGGCTCCTATACTGAGACCGAATATGAACCCAGGGGGCCGATTTGAACAAACTTGAATCAGATCCACCCTACAATGTTGCATACCAAATATCAAAAGATTCTGCCTGCTGGATCTGGAGAAGAAGATTTTTTAATCTTTTTCCCATTGCCTGCAGTGTTAAAAAGTGCTGACTCAGCACTTTTTCAAAGTCCTGAAAAAAGTACCTTGTGATCAAACCGATAGGGATTTTTTTAACCATTCTATTCTACTGGATAAAAGTAAGGTTTATACAAAATAAGAATTCTCTGTGCCATGTAGTTTCGGAGATATGGCAGTTTTAAGGCTTTTCCTATTTTTAGCTCCTGCGGTTCCCATTGCGGGGGCAATGAGAAAATTTTTTTTTTGCATCAATCAACTACTTATGGCCCATTATCATCTCATATCAAATTTGGTTCAAATCGACCTCACGATACAGAAAATAGAAATTTTAGGCGTGGTCAAAATTTTTGCCCCTCCCATAACGAAGGCAAATAATGCCCGGCAAACTTCTCTTGAACAAAATTGATTCTACACCTCAAAAGAAAGCTGCATACCAAATATCAAGTCTCTGCTCCTGCTGGTTCATGAGAAGAAGATTTTCAAAGATTTTGGTGCCCCTTGGTGCGTGGCCCCACCCAGGAGGAGGGGCAACTTCATTTGAACAAATCTGAATTGACATTAGGTAATAACCATTTACCCAACATTTGAAAAATATTGGGCCTGCGGTTTCTGCGGAGAAGTTGGTTTTGTAAAGTTTACGCTGGACGACGACGGACGGACGACGGACAGAAAGCGATCAGTAAAGCTCACCTTGAGCTTTGCTCAGGTGAGCTAAAAACTTCTCAAAAACTTAATATGGACCATTAACGTTCTGTATGCCTGCTGCTTTATTTATAAATGTATGGTTTTCAGTCTGATTTGTAAAGTCAGTTAGCAGAGAAATGCTTTTTCTGCATTTTCTTGATTTTGCGGAAAGGCAAAACAAATAAAGGCATCAGATTCATATAAGGGGTGTGGTATATTTTGCTGGGGAAATTAAGAGTTAAAACTAACAGCAGGAATTTTTTAGTCCTTATTTGAAAAAAGAAAAATAAAACCCTTCTTCCCACACTGATTTTAAATAAACCTGCTCAAGAACCAACCCTTTTGGGATTTTTTGGCTTACCATATTCTGGACAAAAGTTCTTGATTCTTAATTTTGACTAATCTTCAGCAAACAAAAGCACATTATGCATCAAAATAAAGGTTGGGTGCAACTAAAAAAGGAGAAGTGTGTTCCATTGCTTTCTAAAATTCTGCTGTCACATTTTGGCAACAACTGTAAACATAGGCAAATTACATCAAAACCATCTTTGGATGAAGACACCCAAAGTATCCAAGATCAAAGCTAGTACATTAGATTGAGTAAGCTGGCAACAACAGGCAGGTATGAAGTTCCTTTTCCAAATCTAAATTTTCGTTCATGGAAATTTATTTATTCATTGGTGTTTAATGCCAGATCAGCAGCTGAGGCTGTATCATGGTGAGAAAACGATATAAACTGGAGGTACTGTGAGCAAGCTCACAAAGTGATACCCCCCGTGCCTGAAATGTTAGATTATCTCCCCTTGGAAATATCAGAACAGAATTATATTGCTTCATGCACATCTGCATATGGAGTTCTTCCATTGTGTAAAGTTTCATGAAATTCTTCAAACAGTTTAGGAGGAGTTGCGCTGATAAGGATGGACAGACTGACAGATGGACGGACAGATGGACGGACAGGGTGATTCCTATATACCGCCACAAACTTTGTTTGCAGGGGGTATAATTAAAAGTAAATTATGAAGTAAAAAAGAAAAAATAAAAATGAAAAATTTATACCAATTTTAATATTTTTAATACTTACCAATGGCCCAGACTAGCTGGTGCAACCCAATTTACTACCAGGGCCAAACACAAATTCTGAATCCCCAAACCCCCAAAATTTGCCAAAAATCCCAAAAAAGAGAAGACCAGTATGGTCCTCCATACTTTTTGTGATATGCGCAACTTGTTGTCAAGGACAACAATAGGCTACCGCCATCTTGTCATTCTTTACTGTTGTGCCTGTTAAATGTTAATAAGTACAGCGGGGAGGAAAGAGTGTCCACTCCAGGGAGGGCTATCCTCGCCTGGGCCATTGGTAAGTATCAAAAATATTAAAATTGGTATAAATTTTTCATATTTTTCCACTATACCAATGGCCCAGACGAGCTGAGAATAGTAAACAGGCAGGTGGTTCTGGTACTTGATATTCATTGCTCCTATTACAGAAAAACAATGAAAATATAGGTGTAACTCTATTTAAGGCCTAGCATAAACCCATTATGCTGAATTGATAAATGAAGCCAAAATATAAAGAAGTCCAGAGAAATGAGACTGTTTATAAATTATTAAAAGTATTCAAGTATTGTATGGTAAAGTTTGTCTTGACACATAACATATACAATAACGCTTCACATCGAGCTACACATTAAAAGCATATAATACACTGAAATTGCTTCACATCGAGCTACACATTAAAACTACCATAGCACCGACCCCAGGTTACTATCACAGAAGGAGGTATGCCCATGCTTTTCACTATAAAGCCAGATGACCATTTGGGAATACCATCCCCACCCTTCCTCTTGTATTAAAAGTAATTACACATCAAAACGAAGAGGGTAGCAGACTGGAGACAGTGCTAGAGCTGACCAAACAGAAGGTTGAATGAAATTCCTAATTAGAATGGACGACATTCTGAGCTACCGATAACGGTCCTAAAGACCTGAGATCATCCAAAATTGATTTTAAATCTCGAAGATAAAATTTGGTAAAAGTCGTATGTTGAGACCAGTTAGCTGCTTGCATCAAATCCTTCAAAGAAGTACTACTAGCATAAGTCCAAGAAGAAGCCAAAGCTCTAACTTCGTGAGCTGAAATCGTATAAGCTATTCTCTGATTCACAGACAAAGTAGTATAAGCTGTCCGAATAGCTAACTGAATCCATCTAGGGATAGAATGAACAGAAATATCACTTCTATTAGGAAGAAGAGAAAGAAATAACCTTTTCCTACCTGTTCTAATAAAACTAGAACACTGCTTATAAATCCTAAGCGCTCTTACTGGAAACAACAAAGGTCTTTGACCATCTAAAGATGGTAATGCTTTAATAAGAATTGGGTTAGGCTGTTTGTCCGGAACCTGATTCTTAGCTAAGAATCCCACTTTCGTAGTGAGAGTAATAGAATTACCAACACTACGATAATGAGAGTCTTCAACAGATAAAGCATGAAGCTCACTAACTCTTCTAGCTGATGCAAATGCTAAAAGGAAAGCCGTTTTATAAGTAAGAAATTTAAACTCAACGGTATTTAATGGCTCAAAAGGTGCTTCTTGAAGTTTCAGAAGAACCCAAGCTAAATTCCACTTAGGGACTCGTCTCAAGGTTCGAGGTCTGTTCACAGAAAAATTCTTCATTAATTTATTTAAAGATACATCTGACCCAATGTTTAATTTCCCTTCATGTGCATAGGTGTCAGAAAGCATAGACCTATAGCCCTTAATAGTGACTGGCTGTAGCTTAACTTCATCAAAAAGATAAATAAAAAAGTTAGCTAATTAAGAAATAGTTGGGTTAAAAAAATCAATCAACTGTGATTGAACAAAAACCTTCCACTTCACTTCATAATTTAACGAAGAGGAGGTCCTCCTACAGTTAGAAATTGCATCCACTGCTCGTCTGGAAAACTGTTTTCCATGCAGGAAGGACTGCACAATGGAAAAACGTGAAGGTTGAGGCTTTCTATCTTGTGATGAAGCTGACAGCGTTTCCCCTGCATCAGAAGATCCCTGAGAGGCGGTAACTTCCGTGGAATGTCCCAAAGAAGCTCTCTGAGAAGATTTATCCACGGTCTGTGTGCCGACAGACATGCTACCAGTAGAATCTTGCAAGAGGACTGTTTTATCTTTAGCAAGATCAGTTGAATGAGGGGAGCTGGAGGGTAAGCATACCCTATTATCCCATTCCATGAAATTGAAAGAGTGTCTACTGTATAAGCCTGAGGGTCCGGGCATGGAGACACAAAAGTCTGTAACTGATTGTTTAGACTCGTGGCAAAAAGATCTATCATTGGACGTTCCCACTGGAAGCAAATCTGATTGAAGACAGATTTTTTCAACATCCATTCTGAAGGTAGCAGGAGATCCTTTCTCGATAGAGAGTCTGGTATTACAATGAGACGGCCTGGAATATGACAAATCGATATCCGAATCTGATTCTCCTGAGAGAAAAGACGAATCTTTTTGGTGAGATTCAACAGCTGGACGGAATGAGTACCTCCCTGATTCCGAATATAGGCTACTGCTGTTGAATTGTCCGATAGAATTTGAACATGTGAGTTTATTACTCGACTGAGCCAATGATTAAGAGCTAACCAATTTGCCCTCATTTCTTTGTAGTTTATATGGGACACAAGAAACTGACTCTCCCATAAACCGTGACACACTTGATAGCCCAGAATCAGAGAAGCACCCAACCCTCCTGATTGGCGTCCGTCATGATTATGAACGATGGATCTTGAATCTGAAGCAGTATTCCCTGGGATAACCACTGTATATCCGCCCAAATTTGAAGATGATGCTTTACTGACTGTTTTGAAGCAATCGGACTGTCCAACGACTGACGCTTCACACTCCAATTTTGAATAAGATAAATTTGAAGTGGACGAGTGTGCAAACGACCTAGCGGCATTAATTCCGCGGCGGCGCCGCCGCCGCAAAGTCCTACCAGCCGCATAAACTCTATTGCAGTATTTTGCATAAAGAGAAACTAATTTTGCTCTTGTTACAGGCAAACAGACCCGATTGTTGAGAGTACCGAAACTCATCCCCAGGTGAACAAACTACGTTGTCGGCATTAAATCCGACTTGTTGACATTGATTATAAAACCTAGGTGTCATAGCAGTGATAGCAGACTCTGAACGTTGCTTTGAAGAACATGATAATTTCTGTATCTTTGAAGAATGCCATCCAGATATGGCGACGTCATCGAAGCCGAGTGCACACTGAAGTGGCTCATCACTGCATTCATCACCCGAGTGAACACCCACGGAGCAATGTTCAGGCCAAAACACATTGATCTGAACTGGTATACTCTTCCATGAACCGCAAAACGGAGGTATTTTCGAAACTCAGGATGAATCAAGATGTGAAAATACGCGTCCTTTAAGTCTATGCTTGCGGCGTAATCGTTCACTAGGATTCCGTTTTCTCACCGACCAAATTGTTTCCATATAAAATTTTGGAGCAATTATTAGCTTGTTTATCCAACTGAGATCTATGACTGGCCGGAATGAGCCGTCAGGCTTCGGTACAAGAAAAAGATGACTGTAGAATCCCTTTGAATTGGGACCTCTACTGCCTCCTTTTGAAGAGAGTCTACCGCTGAAATCAAAGCCTCTCTCTTTGTTACATTTTGTGGAAGGCTCACAAAACATGGAATCCACGTCAATAGAGGTTTTCTCCGGAACGAAAGACGTAGACCACTTTTTACAACTCCTTGAACCCAAAGATCCTGTGTTATGTTGTTCCAGTTGCTTGCAAATTTTGAAAGCCTTCCGCCAACCGGAGAACAGTAGAGGTCAAACTCTTCATTTGTAGGACTTACGAGGCTTATACGAGGAGAAACCTCGTAAAGCCCTCGGACCCCTCTGTGACGTCGTTGTGGGGTTACGCGTTTCGTTATTAACCGACTGCGTCATCCCCTTTTTAAAGTCGCTTCGAGCCACCACGACCACGATTAGCTCTAGAAGCACCACAGACTGAGCCTCTCTTGGAGAAAAATCTACCTCTCCTAGGAGTGCCACTTGTGGAAGGCTGAGGTTGCGAAGATGAGCACAACAAAAGCTGACTTGTGGCTTTCTCAGAAGCATCTTCAAATACTGCCTTTAACTGGTCATTAAATAATGAAGAGCCCGAAACTGGAGCGGCCCTTAGAGAGCTCTTAACACTGTCATCGATAAATGACATAGATTTTAGGGCAGCATCGCACCGGACCAACTCTAAATTCGCTACTGAAAGAGCAGAGTGGTATGTTGTATACATAACAGCGCAAGAGAGCACTCTCAAAGAAGATAACAACTCCTATAGACTCTCAGATTCCAGATTGCCTGACAACGCCCTGCAAATGTGGTCTGGGTATGACATAGCATCCAAAATACTTCTGCTAGATTCAATGCAGGTATCTAGAACAAACGAACTGATGCTACACGATGACTGAAGAGACATACCTAAGTCCCTTGCATCGTCATCCAATCGCAGAGGAGCTCTTTGAATCTTATTCTTGCCTACCATAATTAATAAGGTATTGCCTCTGAATGGTAGGTCAAGCTTCCTTTCCAAAAGGAAAGAACTTTTTCTAGCCTGAGCCAGGCCTGCAATAGCCCCCATCAATGCGATTGAAAGCATCTAACGCTTAGACTGACTGTGACAGATACAGGAGGATACTTTCCTTTGACGTAATGACCTCGCTGTCCAAAGAAGACAGAGGCCTGGCTCTAGAAGGTGCAGAACTCTAACCAGACGGTATTAATTCGGGCAAAAAAATCCTGTAGGAACCTCATAGTTTCCATATGTTGCTCAGCCAAAGATGTAGTGTCGGTCTCGTCTTCATCAAGCTTCCTAACACTACCAGCTAGAGGTTCCTGGTCTGGTATATTATCAGCATACTCATTATTTGAGGAAACCCATCTTTCTGCCGATCCAGCACCGTCCGAATCATCCGAAGCGGAGATCGATGACGACCCTACTTTATGCTGGCTGGAGTCTGCAATTAGCTGGGCAATTTGCTCCAGCAATTCTGTATTCGAGGCTATGTCCACCCCCGTTCTATGCTGTTTCGGCTCCGGGAGGTGATCTGACACAGAGCCCTGTGTCCATCTTTTAGAAACAGACGTTTGCCTCGAAACGCTAGCCTCAGAGAGAGTCAGATCTTGGCTCTGACTCTCCACCACTGGTTCTTGCCGGCTAGCATGTGGTCTACTGTGCTGAGTTCTGGAAGCGGACGAATAAGAGGCTCTTACATCAAGACTACACCAGAAACAACTGGCTCCAAAGCATTATCTACCGGACTACCAGCAGGACTGGCAATAAAAGTCGAAAAGTTCTGTTTTGACCCCAAAACAGAAGAATGCTTCGCTACTGCTGCACCCTTCAACTTGACTGGCCTCTTCCCCTTACGTGCCATCGTCTGTATAGAGGACTGTCTTCTGTCCTCCTTATCCTGGACTGCTACAGATTTTCCCGGTACAGAAGCACTAATGAAAGGCTCTGTTACACCAGTCGAGCTAGTTGACCGTCTGCTTGCCCGAGGTACCGAGTATTCTGCGATACCTCGTAAGTCAACATCCTCTGTATCTGAAGACGACGGCAGCACAGAACTTGAAGTTATACCATGATCAATACCATGTTCTTATTCCTCTGAAATGAGAACAGAATTCTAATTAACAACCTTAGGTGAAAGCACTGAAATCGGTGCTTTGCCGACACACACATAAGTAGAGAGGGAATCCCATCGCCTGTAATCCTAAGAACAGCAAGTTGCACAGGGAACATCTTTAGAGCAATGAGTGCAAGCCAAACATGATGAATGAGAATCAAGAAAGGACTTCTTCCTCTTACATTTCGAACATGAGGACTTCATAATATACACACGCCCAAGGCAAAAATATAAACTGAATAGGAGCCGGTAACCCAAGTCCAACACAGGCACAATGAAGGCCCAGGTCAGACACCGGTATCCAAAGAATACCCTTAACAACAGAGAAACTTCCACAGAAGATAGAGAAGGGTAATGGCAAAACAGACACGTCTAAAGGAGGTACGCATAATCCACATTCCGTAATTATCTAAGATTTTTAAGAAGAAGAATTTTTAATTTAATAACAAATTCAGAAACAGCAATTTGTTCTTAAAAATCTTATGAAGGGATTCAAGAGGAAAAGGGTGAACATATAACAAACACATAGTGATTAATAACAAAGAATGAATGAATCAGGAGCATATCCCAAAAACGGGAAGAACAAGAAATATTATTTAATTTCAATAAAGTTATAGCCCTGAACGTTCAAAAATTCAATGTCCTTATTCAGCTAGTTTCTGCTGCAAATATTCCACCATTCCACTCCATAATCGTGTCTGGGTTTATCATACTTTTTAGGAGTTTATAGCACAGAAGTCATGATACATGTTGATCTGACATGGACCAAACAACAGAATAACAAGTTGCACATTGCGCAAAAAGTATGGAGCACCATACTGGTCTTCTCTTTTTTTGGAGTTTTTGGCAAATTTTGGGGGTTTGGGGATTCAAAATTTGTATTTGGCTCTAGTAATAAATTGGGTTGCACCAGCCAGTCTGGGCCATTGGTATAGTGGAAAAATATATGAAATTATTACAATAGATATGTCGCAAAGACAAGATTGGTCTCAATAGTAATGAGTGATGATACAAGAAAATATCGATAGGATCACCGATCCAATGTCGAGTTGTGACAGCACAAAAGTGGGTTTAATCATTATCAACTTATCGTTTGGAAACCAACTGTTTACAATTTACTATCTGAAGAGTTACTGTGACCTTAACCTTTGACCTACTGATTCCAAAATAAATAGGGCTCTTTCTTGCACCAATACCGGCGATGCCGGTAGGGGACTAAAAAGGAGTCTTCCATTCACCTAGGAAAACCTACCTATGAAGTTTCATGAATGTGGGTCAAACCATTATCAAGTTATCAACCGGAAACCAAATGTTTACAATTTACTATATTGAAGGTCACTGTGACCTTGCCATTTAACCTAGAGAGTCCAAAATGAATAGAGTTCTTCCTCTCACTGATGCCACCTACCTATGAAGTTTCATGAACGTGGGTCGAACCATTATCAATGTTATCATCCAGAAACCAATTGTTTTGATTTACTATGTTCAGGGTCACTGTGATCTTGACCTTTGACCTGAGTCCAAACTAAATAGTGTTCTTCCTCTCACAAAGGCCAACCTACATATAAAGTTTCATGAATGTGGGTTGAACCACAGTCAAGTTATCATCCGGAAACCAACTGTTTACAATTTACTATGTTCAAGGTCAATGTCACCTTGACCTTTGGCCAAGCAAGTCCAAAATAAATAGGGTTCTTCCTCTCGCCGATGCCAACCTACATGTACCTTTGAAGTTTCTTGAATGTGGGTCGAACCATTATCAAGTTATCATCTGGAAACCAATTGTTTATGCCCCCACCCAACCCCCAACCCGTGTGTGGGCTAGTGTGATCAAATAAATCTCTTAGAGATATAAAGATATAACTGTGAACTACTGCCCTCTGACATGATTAAAATCAGTGCAATGTAGAAGAATGCACACCACTGACCGCACTTGCTGGCAAGGAACACATTCTGGTTGCATATTACCCTCTAACAAAAAGGAATGTGTAAGTCTTGAATGACCAATATGACATCGTATCAGAATTACATGATCTTTTCTACAAAGGTTACAAGACAAGTTGTGATCAAAAATATTTGGTCGGAAGTGATGGAGCTTGTTATTCATTGCCCCATCCCATTCCAAGATGACTGAGTCTTGCAAACTGCAGAATGGTATTTTTCTGCTGACCTGAACAATCCTTCAATTCTCATGTGTTACCATATTAGAAGAGTTTAAAAAAAATAGCTGGTGACATTCCAGAGTGGTGACCTGGGTATTTCAGTTAAACTTTTCCAGGAAAACTACAGAGGTATGATCAAATATGGAAATAGGAATTGAAAAACTTGCTTGTATGTACGAAGTCCCAGCTAGACCAAATCAGTCTCGCTTGTTTCTTTGAAATGCAGATATTTTGTTGAGTCTGTTAAGTGATTTGCTTTGTCAATCGTTTTCACAATTAAACAACAAGTCAACAAACATGTACTTTGAGTTTCACTCAGTTGCGACTGTGTGTGTGGTGTCAGTAACATCACCTGTTGACTATTTAAGCCACTGTTCTGGGGATACTCTTGAGTGCTTAATAATCATACATGTATGATTATTCTTTTTCGAACAAAATTCCTGCCTGTATGATTCTTATTTGACCCTGAATAATTATTAATTTTCAGCAGCTGAATGTGCAGAGCAGCCGCTTATCTCAAGAAGTTCACCAAAACAAAACTAATAAGGTATGTGTACAAGAAAACACAAGATGCAATGGAAATATTAATGGGTAGAGACCTGGAAGCATATACAGTACATGGAGAGTGTATTATCACCAAATCACCTGCAGAGTGGAGATTCCACCCAAGCAATAATTGCAAATTTGTTGCAAAGAATAACCAGCACAAGTAAAGTTTCTGCCAATGGACCTCCGGGTTAAACCCGGAGGTCCATTGGCTGAAACATTGCTTGTGTTTTTTTGTCGATATGTACACAATTTGAAAGTTATAGCTTGGGTGATAACTCCACCTCGCGGTGATTTAGTTACAATCCACTCTCCACGTACTGTATTTGGGCTTTATTATGACGTATTGTTACCATAACTTTAAGACCAAGTACCCAGTGAATGTGCTACATATCATCGCTGAAACAGAATTAATTAGTCGATAAGGTTTTGCCTTGGTGTAATTTATGGGAGAGTGCTGTAGGCACTCTCCCATAAATTGCAACAAGTCAAATCCATGTGAAAATTATGAAAACCAAAAGTAATTTAGCCCTTCACCACTTCAAGAGCATCAGATTTCTGTGTTATAAAAACTACTCGCAGCATAGCTCCTGGCTCACATCTTGAAATTTTCCACTCTATACTATAATTCGACCATACACTCTTAATTTTCAGAAATTTTCCACCCTGTACTATTATTTTGCCCTGTACTATTATTAGGCACTTGAGAGTATTACATGTAGGAGACATTTTTCGTTCAAGTTTTTGCTGAACTTTCAAGTTACAGTTCAATTATGGGCCCGACAAAATGGCCAAAAACTAGGAAACGTCAGCTTCCACATACGGTGCTTCTGACACAGTTGTAAATGAAAGTATCAGAGAGTACAAAAAATGCAAACGTGCGTGTGCCAGAATCTATAAAAAGACAAACTGGCTCGAAAACTTGGGATAACACAATTCCAGAAAATTGGACAACGGCCGAATTACAGACACAATTGTTAAACCAGGCTTTGTGGTACCCACAGGGCTGAAGAAATCGCTTCTTATCCAGATGTATTTGGATAATGTATCTAGGAAGTCAAAAACTCCCATACACATCGACGATCAGTCTGCTGTTGTGCAGTTTCTTCCTTCTGTTACGGCATCCGGAAGTGCTGTTTCCACCGACCTGTCAAGGTGAAGCAATGAATTCCCACAACAAAACTCCATTACACACCTTCAGGAAACATTGTCAAAATTACATGAATCAGTTTCGTCTTTCCAGCAAGCTTTGAATTTGGGAAAAACTGCAGAATTTTCTACTGATAATCTCGAAATGTGTGCCACAACAAAAACGGCCTCTTAAGGCATAATGGCTGTGAAACAGAGCTAAAAAAAAAATACACGTGTACATACAGCTCTGGCCTTCCCAAAGAGGAAAATCAAAATATAATTGTTTGAATTACTGAAATACAAAACTCAAAATAGCTTAAACTTGCTATTCAAAGAGTAATATCACTTGGCAATAACACCTGCATACCAAAAAAAAAACAAGAAAATCTTATTACATGTATAACTGTTTGAGTTTATCGAAGACTTAACTTTGTCCAAAGATGGACTGACAGTTGGTTACACAAATCAGATAGTTGACCATGTCATTGACATTATGTGTACCATTCTAATGCATGGTTACAATAAAATACCAATATTGTCCAACTCTAAATTTTTATTATTTGAATACTGCTGACAAAATATCCACTTTATTAATAGGATGATGCTGCATCCTGAATTGTTTTTGGAGAAAAAATGTTGCCTTCTATGAAATTCATGCTGCTTTTTTAATGATATTGCGCAGCCCATTTAACCAGAAATCTCTCAACCGAATAAACCTGTCAACTGAATGTTTAGTTTTGTCTGTTTATTGGGGTTTTAACAACACTTTCAAAAGCCAGGGTTACATAATGTCAGACACTGGTAACTGAATACAACTTCCAAATACAGGCCTGGGATTCTTTAGGTGTGCAGGAGTGCTGCATGCCTACTGCACGCCTAGAAAAAATTGAGGGGGGCAATTTTTTGCACCCCTTGATTTTCTGGAATGCCAGACCTGTTTGTGATTGCCTATAAAATCTATTATCATTTCGTCCCCTGAGTTCCAATGTGTTCTCTGTGCCTACTGGCACAGAGAACACATAGGAACTCAGGGGACGATTTGTCAATGTCGCATTGATTCGCAATAATTCATGACCCATTCTGTGTCCGATTTCGATTCATTTGGAGTGTAGAAGACAATCACATAAGAATTGAATGCAACATTTTGAACAATGAGAAGATGTGTGTGCCAATTTTTCCACTATGTAGCTGAATGCAGTACAATTTTTCAGTCACAATATTAATAGCTTGAAGTGAATATAACCAAAATAGCATACAAGTTTTTGCAATGAATATTTCAGGTGCAACTGCACTCCCAAGCAATCTGAGGAGGGCAACTGTTTTGCACTCCTTGATTTTCTTGATTGCCAGGCCTGCAAATACAAAACCATTAACCATCCCTTTAATACAAATTTGGTCTACTAATTGCATATCGGTTATTTAATTGAATACAAAATCTTGTAATGCATTGAGAAAATACCTTAACATTCACCAAGTTCTTCTTCGGAGACCTATTTGGCCTCAAAAATTGGCATTTAATCTATTATATCTTGTTTGACAGAGCTCCATGAGTTCTGTCAAACAAGATATAATAGAATAAATGCTTAGTTTATCTCCAGAATACAGGAAAGTGACCAGCAAACCCTTATAAATTTAATACTCTTGTTAACTGAATAAAACTCACTGGCAAAGTGGTAATTCAATTAACTGGGGTCAACGGTATATGAATTTATTTATTTATTGGGATTTAACGACACTTTCGACAGCCAGGGTCACCTTGTGTAAAGAGAGTTTTATGGGTGGAAGAAGCCGGAGTACCTGGGGAGAACCACCGAGCAACGACGAGCTACAACCAGACTCCCCTGCGTACTAACTCTACTCAAGCAGGGTTAGCATTGGTTGAAGACAAGTGCATCATCGATGTGCAGTATGCCTCAGTACACAGCATCACCGTGTCCCCATGTGGGCAATCAGGATTAAGTGCCTTGCCCAAGGACACAACGCAGTTACCCCTGGTAGGAATCGAACAGTTAACCTTTTGGTTTGAAATCCAATTCTGTAACCACTGAGCCACCGCACTCCCCAACTGTGTATGAATAAACTCAAGTTTAGCCATGGAGGATTCTCAACAAAGGCATTGGTTATTATCACTTGTAAGGTTTTCCTGCAGGGACTAAAATACATACAGAAAGATTATTTATGACATACTCACCAGGTAGTGTCGAAATATAACTGAAAAAATTGGCGTCTGTGGGGATTCTGTGTGGTGTTAGTTTCTTCGGAAAGCTGAGTCCGCCTCCATCTTTACTTATAAGATTATCCTTTTCAATACCCTTTTCACTCTTGGAATGAAAAAAGATATGGTAAGAAAAATAAATAAAAAAATATTTAACACCTATGTAGCAAAAACAGACAAGTCAATTTCAGCAGAGCTGATGGGTGCTCACTGAATATGAGCCAAAAAGAGGTGGCATGACAGTGAAAGTTTTTAATGCAATGGATAGAAATTCAATCAACCAAGTGTGGCTGTCACAATTTCAGTGAAAATAGATTGTGTACAAGCCTGCAAGTACTTTTTTGTTTTCGATACACGTCGTGATAGGTAAACAATATGTGAGCTTGAAGTTATAACCTTGGGTCAAGGTCATGACACATGCTAGCACAGCAGTGTGAAGTATGAAAAAGATCTTTCCATGAAAACTAAGTAACAGTACATACCAACTTTGGTTCAAATTGGGCAACAAGTTCTGAAAATAGAAATTTTGGGCAGAGCCATAAATTTTACCCCCTCTCAGTATAGAACCCACAAATTGCCTGAGGACTTCATTTGAACAAACTGAATCTACATCATTAAAGGAGGCTGCATACCAAAAATCAAATCATAGCACGTAGTAGTTCATAAGAAGACTGTTCAGTGTTTTTCTCATTACCAACAGTATTACACAGGGTTCCTATTCTGTGCCAGGTATATCAAGAATTTGTCTTCCATTAAAACTGCATACCAAATTCGGTTCAAATCAAGTGACCTTTCCAAAAACATAAATTTTGGTGGGAGCATAAATTGTGCCCCTCAAAGGAAAAGCTTAAATACTTTGCGAGAAACTTATTTTAAGTAACATAAATCTACACCATAAAAGGAGGCTGCTTACTAAATATCGAATCATTGCCGCCAGTGGTTCAAGAGAAGATTGTTCAGCATTTTCACCATTCCTCTTTTAAGACCACATTTAAAAACGAGTTTAAAAAGGCCAGTTTTTAATAGTGGTGACTTCACAGCTTGCTAATTGTTTTTTTCCCCTTTTTGTGTTTTTGTCAGGCGACGTCAATGAACACACACATTCGCAGTGCTGGACAAAAACACAAAGTGGGCCTGTTTGTTGTAAAGCCTGAGAGCACCATTTGGATTCATGGCTTCAAACTGATTTATATTATTATTAAACCTTTGAGATTTTAATTATCCTGACAGTCAAATGTCACTGCGAATTCAGTTTCTTCAACGTTTTTCAAAATGCGACGTCAAATGTTGGAAAGTACGAACAACAAGATATTTTTCACATTAGTGATTATCTGGTTGAGGGCAGATTATTTTTGGTGGTCAGAATTTGTTATTCAACATCTGTTTTATTACAAATTATTGGAGAGTGACCACAGGCACTCTCCAATAATTTGTAATAAGACAAATTTATATAAACAAAATATGTTTTCTGTTTGACCGAATATGAAATATAAGCAAGGAAAATGTAGGCTTTTGCTCTGGTATCCTCATTTTTTGAAAGCCCTGATAGTGGCTTCTAGCACTCAACCAGTTAAGAAGTCTTGACAGCAGGATTATATTAGTATTTTAAGCTGCGATAACATTTGGCTCAATGGTTGTCACTAAGCACTATTCAGGAGAAAATAGGAATTTGAGGTTAAAACTGAAGAAAAATCAAAAAATAATGACAAAACAAATTACCACAAAGTATGAACGTGCTGTTTGATTTTGTATGTCATAAGACGTACAAAAGTATCAAAACGTTAAATGGGGTAAACATTGGGTACCCACGAGGAAATTGATAGCATTTTATTTTCAACCTAACTGATTCCACTACTCCTAAGGAAGTTCTATATTTTTCATGTGTAGTTATCAAATTTGTTTCAATTTTGAACTTTTAGTGGGGGATTCCCAAAAATTTCAGTATAAATCAAGAATATGTCACCAAATAGAACAGCATACCAAATTTGGTTCAAATTGTCCACCTGGTTCTGATAATATTTTTGCCCTGGGTCATAATTTTAGCGCCTTCCAGATATAAGATCAAATATTTCCTGAGAAACTTTCTCTGAAAAAACATGAATTTTCCTCACTAAAGTAAGTTGCATACCAAATCTCAAAGCATTATGATTGTTGGTTTTTAGGAAGAAGATTTTTGAAAAATTTTGACCAGGCATGGCACCAGGATTTCCTGACGTGGAGGCTATGATCCCTGACACGGGGACTACACAATCCCCAGACTCACCATGGTTTGGCCAGGTAAGAGAAATTTTTGTTTTAATTGGGAAAAAGTCGCAATATCTGTGACTCCAGAGGCCTTGAGAGAGTCAAAACAGAACGCAACATATCGTGATATTTATTTCAAAATGAAAAGTTATCTCAAGTAAGCCAGAAATTAGGAGCAGCCAAGTTAACATACACTCAAATATCTGAAGAAATCTTCAAATATTGAAGTTTATGTTAATATGGCTGGCCAGCTGTTAGGAATGGCCATGTTAGAAGTTGGTATGACTTGTACTTGATGCGAATAATTTTTCAAATGGTATTTTCCGATTTTTGGGATAATCAAAATAATCTGCAGTCACAATCAAAAGAAATATAAATTTTATAGTAAATTTCCTTTCTTATTATACCTACCGCAATTGTTTACTACAGGCTTGCACTACAGTGGAAGAACCTTACTCTGATAAAATACTCTCTATTTTAATCTTTCCCAAGAGATTTGGGAAAGAAAAGTGGTGTAACAAACACCACGAAAAAATAAGCCAAAACTGGGTCGAGTGCCATCGGCACACACCCAGTAAGGGACGCTCTTCTCTTAGTACAATTCCACGACTTCCGTTAACCAGTGCGCAAGCAGTAATCAAAACAATTCTTCTGAGCCCGCCAACATAGGAGGTATGTGATCAGTGGGGAAGAAGGATTCTTACCTGAATAAGAAGACGGGAGGGCCTCCATGTAAACAATTGCGGTAGGTATAATAAGAAAGGAAATTTACTATAAAATTTATATTTCTTATCAACCTACCTTACAATTGTTTACTACAGGCAGAATAGACAATAGGATGGAGGGAATCACATAACCAACCCACACATAACTCAATTGCACTGGAACCGTGGACAGAGGAAGAGATCCCTAGGCCTTTCAAACCATAGCATCACAAACATTAGTAAAAGATAATGAAAGATGAGGCGTATGGTGAAGTGCGACACACAGACAGAAAGGGCAGTAACAGCTGGAACTGACTCTGTGAAAAGCTGAATGGCTGGAATAGACAACAGCCTGAGCTGAAGAAAGAGGGCCTGTAGGACAAAGGTCCTGTGTCGGCTCCTGCAACTGTCGCAGATAAATGGAGAAGGTAGCATTTCTCCAGCAGGCTGCCAGTATAACATCCGACAACATGACGGAGTTAGTAAAAGCCCCGAGGGGAAGACAATGCACGCACCTCGTGGCAGAAAAAACAATTGGTAATACAATCACCAGTAGCTAGATGAGCGGAAGCTGCACGAATAGCAAGACAAATCCATCGAGAAATGGTTGCAGGAGAGATCTGGCATGTGAGAAAACGCATATCCATCCAGGATAAAGGCGTGAAAGCCCCCCCAAGCAGAGCAGCGCCCATAAAGTGTCCATCTTGGAGTAATCTGCAAAGTCCTAGGCCTTTTCAAGGAAAAGAGCTGAACAAGCTTGGAGAGGCAAGGATGAGTGTTGAAACAATGCGGTACCACAAATGAAGTTGGGTCAACTTGAAACCTCCTCGGGCAACTTTGGCAAAGAAAGTCACGACGTAGAGGGAGACATGCCGGAGCCACCGCTAACAGAGAGCGGAGCCGATTGATCCACACCCACCGAGGCGACAGGGGTGTGATCGAAAGGATTCGACGAATGCAGGTTCATACCTGGGCTAGAACCTGAGTTGGAATCGGAACCAGCAGGAAGGCGTAGCTGACAAGACCGTCCCAAAGGAGAGCCAGAGCATCCATGGCGAAAGCCAGAGCATCTGGACACGGGGACATGAAAGTGTCCACCTGATGGTTCCAACGAGTCACAAAGAGATCGATGGAACACCGTCATGTGGAGCATCCACCCGGTAGAAAAGAACATTCCCCGTCGGGACAGGGAGTCAGCTTGGACGTTCAGACGACCGGGAATGTAACGAACAACCACCCCGGCGTTGACATCCTGAGCGAGCAGTATTAGATCCTGAGCCAATTCGTACATTGGAACCGAGTGCGTGCCGCCCTGGTTCCGAATGTAAGCAACCACTGTCGAATTGTCGGACAACAGAAGGACCTGACGATTTGACAGGTGAGGGATCCACTGCCTGAAACTCAGAAGAAGAGCAAGAAGCTCCTTCTGGTTGATGTGTAGAGATGCCCGATCCTAGTCCCACATCCCGTGAAGGGAAAGACCAAGAGGATCCAACGTCGCACCCCATCCGAGATCGCTGGCATCTGCCGTCAGAATGCGATCGGACGTGGGTAAGTCCAACGGGACACCCTGCGTGATCCACTGAACATTCGTCCAGTGGAGAAGGTGAGGATGAAGAGATTCTGGTAACTGAAGCACCAGATCCAGAGAATCGACATTCGGCCTCTAACGACTGAGCAGAAAGTGTTGGAGAGGTCTGACATGCAGCCGACCTAGAGGAATGAGATCCATCATCGAACCGCAGAGACCGACCAGCCAGAGAATACCCCGTGCTGTCGCGGATGTGGACTGGGACAGAATCAGAGCAAAAGCTGAGAGAATCACAGCCCTGGCCTGGGGAACCGCCACCGTATTGAACTGAGTGCGGAAGGCCATCCCCAGATGACAAAACGACTGAGAAGGGACCAGATCCGACTTCTCCTCATTGACTCTGAATCCTAGCGACGTGAGACATCCAACTCCAGTAAGGCAGCATTGGAATGCCTCTGGAGGATATCGTCTAGATATGCCGAAGTAGTCACCCTGGACTGTGTGCGATGGAAGGCTATCACATGCAACATCAGTCGGGTGAAGGCCCAAGGAGCCAGGTTGAGGCTGAAAGGCATGGCCTTCAACTGGTAAACTCGCCCCAGAAAAGCGAACCTGAGATACTTCCGCGACACCCGATGAATCAGAACGTGAAAGTAAGCGTCTCGCAGGTCGATGCTGGAAGCGAAATCTCCCTGGTGAATGGAACGGCGGACCAACCTGAAAGTCTCCATGCTGAACTTGGGAGCAATGATAGACTGGTTCAGGATACTTAGATCGATAACCGGTCGGAGTCGGCCGTCCTTCTTCGGCACCAAGAACAGGCGGGAATAAACCCCACTGACTGAATGTTCTTGATGACCTCGATCACCCCCTTGGCCAGGATATTGTCTATCTCCATGGACAAAAGCTCCCGACGTAAAACGTCTGAAGGAACTGTGGTTGGAAGAGGCACTCTGGACAGAGTGGGGTGCCTTCGGAAGGATATTTGCAGCCCGGACCGAACAACATCTAACACCCAAAGATCGGATGTGATGGTGGCCCAACGGTCTGCGAACTTTGCCATCCTTCCTCCAACCTGGGACGAATCGAGGTGAGGACCTTCAGTTCAAGTCCCGACAGGCCCGCGAGAGGAGAAACCACCTCCTCTACTGAATGAAGAATCCGGAGACTTCCCTCTAGCCTGCCGATGCTTACCCTTTCCCCGTGAGTAAGAACTAGAAGCGGTGGCAGAAGGATCAGCCTTTTGCTTCGCAGAGGAAGCAGAAGGGTACTTGTTAGGCTTTGAACCGTCCCTGCCTCCCCTAGAAGGCTGATCAAGCTGATGAAGCAGCAGCTGATCTTTGGAATGACGTAGGTTGTCATCCCGGACTGTCAACACGGAACCCATAGAACAGTAGAGGACCTGCCAAAGAAGCAGATCGAAGAGCAGCATGCTGCCCCTCAGGAAGGGGTCGGCCTGTGTCCAGCACAGAGTCCCTTCGAACTAGTTCCAAAATAGCCGTGTCACAGGCATGCATGTGAGTAAGATGCATGAGCGCCTTGGACAGCACATGCAAAGGAGCCTGTACATCGTCAAACCTATCTGGAGGCAGATAGGCAGCTAAGGCAGAGGTGACGTGTTCGGATAGAGAAAGCATATCCAGCATTTCTCTCGATAAGCCCAACATGGATTCCAGAGTCGTCATAGGAATGACGGCAGACTTGGGCTTGGAAAGCCCAAGGGAATTGGAGTCCTGATCCAAAACCGTCAAAGTCTGGCAGACTGACGGATTGGCGAAATCGTAGGAACGATAACGCAACGGAGGCAAAAAGGTGTCAACCCTTGGTGAAGAATGGAGCCTTCATAGCCTTGGAACTCAGCTTAGTGTCCAAGGCTGAAAATGCTTCAACCACCTGTACTGACTGGCACGGTCAAAGATGCCCAGAAGCAGGTTGCTCCACAGGCTGTAGGCGCATGACCGATGATCGAGGCCTGGCTGACACTGTCGGCTGGTTTGATGATTTGAGATCCGGAAGGAACCCAAACACAAAGTCAAGAGCTGCCCCCAAGTCAGAAAACTGCTGGCTCTCGACATCAAGGACGTCTGACTCCTCCCCGGAGTTGGAAGACACATAGCCCCTCGTGGGCAAACCAGCTGACGCCACCCATGGTGTAGGCACACCAGGGGGATCAGAAAGCGGCGTGTTTCCAATCCCGGGAGGTGGCGCCATAGGGGGCGCCTGGAAACCACTTGCTGCCTCGATGGAAGCAATGGGAAAGCTTTTGGACAGAACCTGAGTGAGTAAGGAGAGGGCCTCCCTAAGCTCACTGCCCATTACCAGCCGGTTCGACATGGGGATGAACCAGCAAAGTGGCTTCACACCTGACCCTCTTAACCAGCGAAGGGTCACGATCCTCCAATACACCCAAAGCGTAGTGACGGGCGGCAGCTGAAACATCTGAGGGCAGACATGCATAGGGGTACGACACACCCCGAGGATCAACACAGCGGGAACTCGGGAGAGTTGCTGCGGACCTCTGCGGGGCAGAAGGTCCAGGCTGCACACAAGGTATTGGTCCCGCTAAACTGGCCGTGTGACCAGAATGAGTGGACGGAAAACGCCAATGACAAAACTGTGGTACTCGATGGCGCAGAGACCACAGTAGAGGGTTCGGCCGGTAACCACCTCCAACTTCACCGAGTTGAAGTCAGGGAAGGCTGAGGCCAATACCCCATGTCTACACTACCAGACACTGCTGCAAACCACTGCAGGTATAAAACTGCTGTGCTTAACGGCTGAGAGGACACAGCAGGGGGTTCAGTCAGCAGCCACTTCCAACTTCGCCGAGTTGAAGTCGGGTAAGGCTGAGGCTGATACCCCACAACCACACTACAGACATCCCTGCAGACCCTTGCAGGGATAAGCCAAGGCCGGCTAAAAACGGTGCCCGATGATGTTGTAGATGGAACAGCAGTAGCAGCAGATACGACGGAAGCTGTTGGAACTGGCAGAAAAGGGGAGAGAGCCACCTAGCTCAGCCTCCAATGGAGGAGTCACAAATTAGTGACAGCCTCAGATGTCGACTGGAGAGGGCGCATAGTCCCGGAACCAGGCATCTCTTCACCAGAAATCCAACAGCTCCCGCAGTATCCACCACGGTAAAAAAAACTACACGTCCCCCCCCCCCCCCCCCCCCCCCCCCCCCCGACACGGATGGGGAATAACTCTCACCAGACGTGGTCGAGTCGGGAGGCCCCGAAATGACAACGTTCCACACCCACCACAGGTGCGGGAGGAGCTGCACATCCCCCACGGAGGGGAAATAACTCTCACCAGATGTGGTCGAGTCGGGAGGCCCCAAAATGACAGCGTTCCCCACCACTGCGGGTGCAGGAGGAGCTGCACATCCCCCACGGAGGGGGTATAACTCACACCAGACGTGGTCGAGTTGGGAGGCCCTGAAATGACAGCATCCCCCCTCCCCCCCTGGGTGCAGGAGGGGCTGCACATCCCCCATGGAGGGGGTATAACTCACACCAGATGTGGTAGAGTCGGGAGGCCCCGAAACGACAGCGTTGCATACCCACCGCGGGTGCGGGAGAAACAGCCACGAGAACACACCAAAGGCGAGGGCAAAAGGAATTGCCCTAAAGGAACCGAACTGGAAATAACAGAGATGAGAACAGTAGAAGAAAAAGGTGAACTCAACAGATACAGAAAGTAGAACACCCTCAACTTCAGAAAATGAAAGTGTCAATGACACTGTAGCTCAACTTGTCAAGACAAAGACATGTACATGTATAGTATGTGACACAGCAATGACAAACATCCAGGTAATGACCTGATAACAAAGGTACATATAAAGTATTGTAACGGTCTGTACATAAATACTGAGCGTTGCCTGTAACAAATGTATAGGTAAAGTATTGTAAAGGTGGGTGACAGTCA
This sequence comes from Pictodentalium vernedei, assembly GCA_031216915.1. Classification (NCBI taxonomy): domain Eukaryota; kingdom Metazoa; phylum Mollusca; class Scaphopoda; order Dentaliida; family Dentaliidae; genus Pictodentalium; species Pictodentalium vernedei. The sequence continues at coordinate 778,724,857 of CM062297.1, read as the reverse complement.
GATGCTAAACTAGAAAAAATCTTTGAGTCCCACAGTGGGTCTGACTGAACCCCAAAATATTTGTTCTCATAGCACAGTGATAACAAAGGCACCCCAAAACACACTCATTCCTGTCCCAAGGTGAAAACAAAGGTACCCAAGAAGTTTCGTGAAGATCAGTTCACAAATATGAGCTGTGCAGAAGTTGTGACAAAAAACTGATTGGACCTAATTTCGGTACAAAATGGCCACTGGCAGCCATCTTGAATTTTGGACCGCGCCCAGAAACACTCGTTCTCATCCCAAGGTGATAACAAAGGTACCCAAGAAGTTTTGTGAAGATCGGTTCATAAATACAGCCTCTAGCCCGAGCCGTATTGGCATTTGTACTTACAGTTCATCTCATTTGCATAATTTCTGCACGAGAAAAAAACCCGTACTATATGTGATGTATTCCATGTTACTAAACATTCAACCAAAAATTATTCAAATCAGAACTTTCATACAGAAGTTCTGTACAAAAGACTGATTGCACTAATTTTGGTACAAAATGGCTGCTGGTGGCCATCTTGAAAATCGGACCACACCCCAAAACACTCGTTCTCATCCCACGGTAATAACAAAGGTACCCAAGAAGTTTCGTAAAGATCGGTTCATAAATACGGCATCTAGCCTGAGCCGTATAGAAGTTGTGTACAAAAAACTGATTAGACCTAATTTCGATACAAAATGGCCACTGGCAGCCATCTTGAATTTTGGACCGCACCCAGAAACACTCGTTCTCGTCCCAAGGTGATAACAAAGGTACCCAAGACGTTTCATGAAGATCGGTTCATAAATACAGACTCTAGCCCGAGCCGTATTGACATGTGTACTTACTGTGTGTAAGCAGCACTGAAAAAATCAAAGTTCATCTAATTTGCATAATTTCTGCACGAGAAAAAAAAACGTATTATATGTGATGTATCCCATGGTACTAAACATTCACACAAAAAATTATTCAAATCAGCGCTTTCATATGGAAGTTCTGTGCAAAAATCTGATTGCACCAAATTTCGTACAAAATGGCTGCCATCGGCCATCTTGAATTTCGGACTGGACCCCAAAACACTCGTTCTCGTCCCACGGTGATAACAAAGGAACCCATGAAGTTTCGTAAAGATCGGTTCATAAATACGGCCTCTAGCCCGAGCCGTATTGGCATTTGCACTTACAGTGCTGAAAGTAACACCAAAGAACAACAAAGTTAGAGTAATTTGCATAATTTACGCACGAGAAAAAAACCCGTATTATATGTGATGTATCCCATGGTACTAAACATTCATACAAAAAATTATTCAAATCAGAGCTTTCATATGGAAGTTCTGTACAAAAAACAGATTTCTGCATCGTCGGTACAAAATGGCAGCTGGCAGCCATCTTGAATTTCGGACCGCACCCAAAAACACTCGTTCTCGTCCCACAGTCATAACAAAGGTACCCAAGAAGTTTCGTAAAGATTGGTTCATAAATACGGCCTCTAGCCCGAGCCATAGCAGCTTGGCACTTACAGCTCTGAAAGTAACACTAAAATAAATCAAAGTCTAATTTGCATAATTTACGCACGAGAAAAAAACCCGTATTATATGTGATGTATCCCATGGTACTAAACATTTATACAAAACTTTATTCAAATCAGAACTTTCATACAGAAGTTCTGTACAAAAAACTGATTTTTGCATCATCGGTACAAAATGGCTGCTGGCAGCCATCTTGAATTTCAGACCACACCTAAAAACATTCGTTCCCGTCCCAGGGTCATAACAAAGGTACACAAGAAGTTTCGTAAAGATCGGTTCATAAATACAACCTCTAGCCCGAGCCACAGCCAATTGTTGATGTACGGACAGACGGACGGACGACGGGCCATGACAATAGCTCAAATTTGACTTCGTCAAAGTTGAGCTAAAAACCGGTGGGTACACGACAGAACCGAGACGGCTAACAGGGACCGAAAAAACAGAAATTCAGCCCTCAACAGAGTGAAGAAATCCTGTCCAGACAGTCCCTCATTGACACCTAACTCCAATAACAATTTAAATTTATCAACCGAAAAATTTCATTGTCGAACCGCGTTGACACGATGTCGAAAAAACATTCATGAAAACGGAATATATAAATAATATACAATGAGAATGTGGTTGAAAATATTAACGAGAATATATAAAACACAGTGGTGTTAATCCAGTCACAGGAAACCCAATATCGACGAGTTGAATTATCACTGTATCATAAGGCAAAGATGGCAACACGTCAACCACGTTGCACGGACAAAAGAAGAATGGTTTTGATTACTGTTTGCGCACTGGTTAACGAAAGTCATGGAATTGTACTAAGAGAAGAGCGTCCCTTACTGGGTGTGCGCCGATGGCGCTCGACCCAATTTTGGCTTATTTTTTCGTGGTATTTTTACACCACTTTTCTTTCCCAAATCTCTTGGGAAAGATTAAAATAGAGAGTATTTTATCCGAGTTAGGTTCTTCCACTGTAGTGCAAGCCTGTAGTAAACAATTGTAAGGTAGGTTGATAAGAAATATTGGCTTCAACTTATTGTTATTGAGACTAATTTACGCCACACTACACTTAAATTTGGCTCTGTTACTGCCATGAATTGCATGAATCCTCATTTATTTATTTAGGTTTAACGACACTTTAACAGCCAAGGTCATGTCGTGTCGGTGACAGTTTCATGGGTGGAGGAAGACGGAGTATCTGGAGAGAACCACCGAGTAACAACAAGCAGCTGCCAACTCCCCATCATCGTAATTCCGCACTGCAGCACAGGCAGGGTTAGATTGATTGAAGACATGCACACCATCGACGTGCAATACACCTCAGTACACAGCGTCATCGTGTCCCCATGTGGACAATCGGGGTTAGGTGTCTTGAACAAGGACACAATGCGGGAGTCCGAATCGAATGCTCAGACGGTCACCCATCCAAGGACTAACCGGGCTCGACATTGCTTAACTTCGGTGATCTGGTGAGAACCAGTTACTGCAATGCCTCCACGCCCTCGAATCATGATTTAAGAAGGTTCTATGATGTCTGCCTATGCCACAGTGATTATATGCCCATCAGGTTATTCCTATTATGCATGTGTATCGGGTCTTCGGGAGTATTATGTCTTTATAGTGTTTGCATAATTTTATCTCACTGACGAATTTGGCTAGTTTCCCCTAACCCTCCTGATGGGGGCTGTATCCCCCCCACCTCCAACACCACGCCTAATTTTGGGGCACTGGTCATAGACCATTTGGCTTGGCAACTTCTATAAAAACAAGAGGCCCCACGGGGCCTGAAGTGCTCATCTTGAACAGAACACAATATAAAAAGAGACCAAGAATGAGTACATTAAGCAAGCCATCTCCATAGGCTATACTGTCAATCCTTGAGTCCCTCAGGAGTGACAAAAATAATCCGGGCATTACGCCTTTTCTTCAGTTGATCATAAAGTAAAATGTAGAGCTCCCCTATGAAGCCCTTGATACAACCTATGTGGATTAATCTTAGTTACACACCTCTAGAGGGTACTGAATACAAAATTTTTAATTCTTCAATAAAATGGCCAATTCCGGCTCCCACAGGAAGCCCAAATATTAACTCAGGCTCTCAATTTGAATACAGTTGAATCTGACTTCCCTAGAGATGTCGTGTACCAAATATGAAAGCATTCTGACTGTTGGATCTGAAGAAGAGAAATTTTAAAGAAATTTCTTCATATTGCACTAAGTTAAAATTTGGGCTACCATAGTGAGCCCAAATATTAACCTATGGATCCGATTTGAACAAACTTGAATCTGACTCCCCTGAAGATGTTGTATATCAAATGTGAAAGCATTCTGACTAGTGGATCTGAAGAAGAAGATTTTTGAAGAAATTTCCTCATATTGTACTAAGCCAAATTTCAGGTTCCCATATGGAGCCCAAATATTAACCCAGACACTTGAATTGGACAAACTGGAATCTGACCACCCTAGAGATGTTGTATACCGAATATGAAAGCATTCTGACTGGTGGATCTTAAGAAGAAGATTTTTAAATAAATTTCCTCATATTGCACTAAGTAAAAATTTGGGCTACCATAGCAAGCCCAAATATATAACTAGGGATCTGATTTTAACAAACTTGAATCTGACCCCCCTAGAGATGTTGCATACCAAATATGAAAGCATTCTGACTGGTGGATCTGAAGAAGATTTTTTTAAATTACCCCCCATATTGAACAAAGTTAAAATATGGGCCAAAATATTAACATAGGGACTTGGTTTGAACTATCTTGAATCTGACCCTCATAACAATGATGTAGATTCTGACTGGTGGTTCTGAAGAAGATTTTTAAAGAATATTCCCTATATTAACCTATGTTAAAAATTTGGGCTCCTGTAGTGAGCCCAAATATGAACCAATGTGCTTTCTTTCAACAAACTTGTATCTGACCCCCCTATGAATGCTGTATACCAAATATCAAAAGATTCTGATGATTGGTTCTGGAGAAAAGATTTTTTCGATGCCCATTACAGAACACCCTAACATAACCGATGGCAATTTTTACCATTCAATTTTACTGGTCCTAAGGATACTTCATCCCAAATAACAGCTCTTGGTCCTAAGGATACTTCATCCCAAATAACAGCTCTCTGTTCCGTATGGTTTGGGAAATATGGGCGTTTGAAAATATTTCTATTTTTAGCTCGCAGGGTTCCTATGGGGATGCGTGAATTTTTTTTTTTTTTGCATGGGTCAAGTAGTTATGACCCAATAATACCATGTCAAATTTCGTTCATACCGGACCATCGGTTCTGAAAGTTAAAAAATTTATAGCAATTTATATATTTTTTATACTTACCAAGGACCCAGTCTTAGCTGGTGCTAACTCTTAAAATTTCAGGGCCAAACCCAAATTTTGACCCCTCAATCCCCAAAATTTGCATCAAAATCCAAAAAATCTATGTCCTATATGGTCCTCCATACTTTTGTCCACTGCGCATGCGCAGTGTCAAGGAAGTAACGAAATTGGCGCCAAATCTTCATTCTTCCAACCAGTGCCTGGTGAGTGTTATGTCATCAGCGGGGAGGTATGAGTTCCCAACTCATGGGAGGGCCATCCCCGTCTGGGTCATTGGTAAGTATAAAAAATATATAAATTGCTAGAAACATTTTTATACTGTACCAATGACCCAGACTTAGCTGAATAGAAAAAAGGCTGGAGGGCCTAGGACATAAGGAAAATCCAATAGGCTCAATTACATGTAAACAGAATATCCCCTCAAGGAGAAAAGGAGAAACAGGATTTACATGTATCTTTCTTGTTTATACAAAATAAGAAAAATACATTACCAGTCCGTAATTGAGCACAATAACATCAATGATCTCTATTAACATCCAGTATAACCCATTATACTAATTCTTTAAAGGAAAGCCAATAAATAAAGATAGTCCAGAGAATGAGACTCTTTATACTCATTTAAAAGTGTCCGAGGATTGTACATTAACGCTCGTATGACACGTGACATATACAAATGCTTCACACTGAGCTACACTTTAAAAATATTATATAAATGAGATAAACATTAGCTTTACACTTTAAAACCATCCCAGCACCGACTCGGAATTACTGACTCCAGAGGAGGTATTCCGTTGCTTTTCACTATAAAGCAGGTGATATAAGGGAACACCATCCCCCCCCCCCCCCTTCCCCTTGCTCTGGGTCAATCACCCCAGAACGAAGAGGGCAGCACAACAGAGTCACTGCTGGAACAGAAAGCCTGCATAACTTTAGTTGCAACTGTTTAGTGGATGACATTCTGAGCAGCAGATAACGGACCTAAACAACGCAGGTCGTCAGAAATAGACTCAATATTTCTAAGGTAAAAATCGTGAACTTAGAAGGCTGAGACAAGTATGCAGCCTTCATCAAATCGGTAATAGCAATACTATTAGCAAAAGCCCAAGATGTAGACAGCGCTCTAACTTCATGCGCCGAAATCTTAAGCACAGACTGCTGAGTAGAAGATAATTTTTCATAAGCAGTACGAATAGTCAATTGAATCCACCTTGAAATAGAATGGACTGTGATGTCCCTTCTATTAGGTAGCAGAGACGGAAAGAAACGTTTTCATCCCTTTCTGATAAACTCAGATCTACGTTTGTAAATACGCATAGCTCTAAGTGGACAAAGCAAAGGCCTATGGCTGTCTGAGGACGGAAGAGCCTTAATAACAATAGGTTCAGGGTACTTATTAGGAGACTGATTCTTAGACAAAAATCCCACATTAGTAGTCAAAGTAATAGTATTACCAACACTATGATAGTGAGAATCATCAACAAATAGTGCTTGAAGCTCACTAACTCTTCTAGCAGAAGAGAAGGCTAAGAGAAAAGCCGTCTTATAAGATAAGTATTTGAAGTCTACCGTGTCAAGGGGTTCAAATGGCACTTCTTTTAGCTTCAGAAGAACACAAGCTAAATTCCATTTAGGAATTAACCTAAGGGTTCTAGGTCTATTTATCGAAAAGTTTTTAACTTGTAAGCTATCATGATGAGCATAAGTATCCAATAGCATAGACATATAACCCTTAATAGTTATTGGCTGCAGTTTGATCTCGTCAAACAAGTAGACCAAAAAATTAGCAATGTCTGGAATGGAAGGATCATAAATATCAATAGAATGATCCCTACACCAACAAGACAAAACCATCCACTTAGCAGCATAATTTAGCGAAGAGGAGGTCCTCCTGCAGTTAGAAATTGCGTCCACTGCTCGTCCTGTAAAATGCTTGCCATGCAAGAAGGACCGCACAACGGAAATACGTAAAGGTTGAGAGCTTGCGGGTTGTGATGCAGTGTGCGCGATTTCCCCTGTGAAAGAAGGTCCTCCCATGGAGGAAGCTTCCGAGGAATGTCCCACAGCAGAGACCTGAGTAGACTTATTCATGGTCTCTGGGGTGACAGAGATGCTACCAACAGAATCTTGCAGTGAGACTGCTTGATTTTTAGCAATATCTCTTGAATCAACGGAGCTGGAGGATATGCGTATCCTATCATTCCGTCCCAAGAGATCGAGAGAGCGTCTACTGCGAACGCTCGAGGATCTGGGCATGGCGACACATAAGTCTGCAACTGATTGTTGAGATGTGTTGCAAACAAGTCTATCATAGGACGATCCCATTGGTAGCAGATCTGGTTGAATACTCATTTGTTGAGAGTCCATTCTGATGGCAACATAGGACCTTTCCGAGAAAGGGAGTCCGCTAGTACATTCAGACGACCCAGATTATGACGGACCGACAGAAGAACTTGATGCTCCAAGACAAACAGAAGGATTCTCTCCATTAAGTTGAACAACGGAATGGAATGAGTGCCTCCCTGGTTCCGAATATACGCTACTACTCTCGAATTGTCGGACAGAATTTGAACATGTGAATTCTGAATAATGTTCATCCAATGACGTAGCGCAAGCCAAATTGACATCATCTCTTTGATGTTTATGTGCTTGTTTAGGAACTGCAATCCCAAAGACCCTGGCACCTTGAATCTGTTGGGCTTAAGGTTCCGCCCCAACCTGTTTGACTCGCATCCGTCATAATCGTAAAAATCGGATCCGGCAGTTGTAGTGGCACTCCCTGAGTTAACCACTGAATATCTGCCCAAGTCTGAATCTCTTGTTTTACTTGGTTCGACAAGACGATGTTCGTTTCGAGCGAATGAATCTTCACACTCTAATTCTGAGTAAAAAATATCTGGAGTGGTCGAGTGCGTAGGTGCCCCATCGGTATAAGATCCGCGGCGGCTCTGCACAAACCTATCAGTCCCATGAATTCTCTCGCTGTTACTACATCTGAGTGAAGACAAAAGCGAGCGTAATTAGTGCGAGTACATTGACTACACCAAATACAATAAACATGAGAATCAGCGGAAGACTTCCTCGATTTACAATTTGAACAACATTCTTTCATATTTGAAAAACTATTAAACAGCCGTAGTACTCGCACTAACCCTTGAAAATACAAAGATACATAATAATAATATAATCCATTACAAAAATTTCGAAAAATAATTCAAAAGAAAAATTTTTTTAGAAAAAATTTCGAGATGAGCCCAAGTTCCCAAAGGGAACGATGAGCCCAAATGGATCCCCAAAAAGCCTAAGTGAGGACTAAAATTTTAAAACATATCTAAAAATTAATGTTACACTTACGGACAATATTAATGTATCTGGCTATGAACAAAACCTTATAGAAGACATGGAATCACTGTCAGAAGTAACCGTTGTCAACGTAAACAAAAGTGAATAAAAACCGGAAACAAGACTCTAGGAACTGAAAATATGGCCCGAAATCAGTAACCAATTTTAAAACACTATCCGATGTAAAACAGAAACTTCCACAGAAGAAACTGCAGTACATCGGATGGTAGATGCATGACCAAAATGCCTCAACACCCCTCGGGTGAGGACATAACCATGGGGAAAACAGAATAAACATTCTGTAACTATGCTAAAAACTCCCAAGAAATTTCAATAAAAAAATTTCAAAAATTATGCCAAAAGCATGGGAGATTAGCTAGGGGGGTATCAAAGAAAGGGAGATCGGAAACACTGAACAAACAGTGGAGATTTCATAGCAAGAATGAAAACATCAGGCCCATGCCCCAAAATTAGGGAACATGAAATAATTTTGCATAAAAATTATAAGTTACAGCCCTGAACACATCCTTCCACTGTTTCTTCCTCTCATCCTCTTATTTCATCCTTGGATCCACCATTTCCTTCATGATTTTGTGTCTGACATCATTTTAACTGAGATTATAAGCACAGATATCAATGAGATGTTACTGATTGAAGGGCCAAACAAAGAATGAAGATTTGGCGCCAATGTCCGTACTTCCTTGACACTGCGCATGCGCAGTGGACAAAAGTATGGAGGACCATATAGGACATAGATTTTTTGGATTTTGATGCAAATTTTGGGGATTGGGGGGGGGGGGCAAAATTTGTGTTTGGTCCTGAAATTTCAAGAGTTAGCACCAGCTAAGTCTGGGTCATTGGTACAGTATAAAAATACAGAAATTTTGGGTGGGGCCAAAAATCTTACCCCTCCTATTACAAAGCCAAATATTGCTTCACAAACTTTGTTTGAACAAACTTGATTCTACACATCAAAAGGAAGCTCCATAGAAAATATCAAGTCATTGTACACACTGGTTCTTGAGAAGAAGATTTTAAAAATATTTTGGAGCATTTTCCCCTACTCCCTCCATATGGGGCTGGGCATGTTGAATTGAACAAAAATGCAATGCCCCTTTGGGACCATCACTCACACAAACTTTCACTTGAATTGCCCAGTGGCTTTGGAGGAGAAGACCAAAACATGGTGTTGACGGACGACGGACGGAGAGCGATGAGATTAGCTCAGCTTGACTTTGTCAAGATGAGCTAAAAACTTAAAGGGTATCTGCAAAAGATATTTTCTGCCAAGTCTGGTTGCATTTGGGCCAGTAGTACTGAAGAAGACTGATATGCAAAAGTTAATGGACAACAGACAAAAGATGGCAAGTAATGACAATAGCTCACATTCACTTTTAGTGAGGCAAGTTTATTTATTTATTATTTTATTTATTGGGGTTTGACAACACTTTCAACACACAGAGTCACTGGTTTTAGAAGTGGAGGAAGCAGCAGTACTTGGAGAGGACCACAAAGCAGTGGCGAGCAACTGTTAGACTTCCCAGTGTATTACTTATTGCACAAGAACGGCTCACATTGGTTGAAGGCAAGTGCACCATCGATGTGCAGTACAGCTTAGCACATAATGCACTGTGCCCCCACATGGGTAATGCTAATGAAGTGCTTTGCCCAAGGACACAACGCTGTCACAGCTGGTCCAAATGTGAACCTTTCAGTTTTATGTTCAATGCTCTAATCACTGAGACACATCATTCCTCACTCAGGTAAGCTCATAAGAATAGTTAACAATCTATATTCAAACTGATGCCCAATCAAACTAATGCCCAATAACAACACCTCATCAAATCTGCAATTGAATTTTCATGCCATTACTTCAAGACCTTAGACAATTATTTAAGTAGGACAGTCACTCAGATAGCAATATTGAGACATTGTAGTTTTTTAACTCTTTGCATGCTGCTGGCAGATATTCCTGCCCAAGGAATAATTGTCATTGAAACAAGTGTTTGACCACCGAGGTGGTATTAGTCCCCTACGGCGCTTTTGTGACTTAAGGTGTTTTTGTCACATAAGACACTAGGTGTAGCTTAAAGCATGTTGGAGGGAGAGGTGGTAACATAAAAACAGACAGACAGACAGATGGACAGATGGACAGACAGACAGATCTTAGATTTTGAAAACAAAATATTGAGCGCGCATAATCCCCTCACAACCCTTTATCCATGTACCATATATAAAAGGTGTAGCTTGAACCATGTTGGAGGGAGGGATGGTAACATAAAATAGAGAAAAAAGCTTAAAAAACACAACAAAAATGGCTGCCATGGCACTATCTTGAATTTTGAAAAAAAATAATTGATCGTGCATCATCCCATCACAATCCTCTATCCATGTGCCAAATATGAAAAGTGTAGCTTGAACCATGTTGGTGTGAGGGGTGGTAACATAAAATAGAGAAAAGAGCTTAAAAAAACACAACAAAAATGGCCGCCATGCAGCCATCTTGGATTTTGAAAGAAAAAAATTGAATGTGCATCCCCTCCCAACCCTCTATCCATGTGCCAAATATGCAAAGTGTAGCTTGAACCATGTTGGAGGGAGGGGTGGTAACATGAAAATAGAGAAGAAAAAAAAGCTTAAAAAACACAACAAAAATGGCCGCCATTCCGCCATCTTGGATTTTGAGAAGAAAAAATTTGAGCGTGCATCATCCCCTCAGAACCATTTATCCATGTACCAAATATGAAAGGTGTAGCTTAAAGCATGTTGGAGGGAGAGGTGGTAACATAAAAACAGACAGATAGACGGACAGACGGATGGAGTGCAATCCTATAGTCCCCTTACGGTTCCCATAGGGGACTAATAAGTCTAATTTGAGCATTTTATCCACATTCTATATTGGATTCTCTGTTTGACTAATGATTTCTTGAGTTAAATTTATAGGAATTTTTCATCAAACTAGTCATGCCTGCTTCACAACACCCATGACTAGATGTGATGAAAAATATTTAAAAAAATACTCAGCAGGTAAGAGTTAATAGGATACTCAGCAGGTGAAGTGTTAATAGGTGTTATCACACTACACTGTATGGATCCAACTGAATAATTCACTGACTGGAGAGAAAAGAAATATCTTTTTGAAACTAATGCGTCCAAATATCTATCTCACAAATATAAGATTTACAGGCTTCTTCCTTAAATAGCATGTTTATTACATTTAAAACAAGACGCCTCCACAGGGCCTGAAGCACTCACCTTGAACAGAACCCGACATAAACAGAATCCAAGAATGAATCTACATTAAGCAATCAATCTCTATGGGATACACTGTCAATCCTTGAACCCCTCAGGAGTGACTAAAATAGTCCAAGCATCATGCCTTTTCTTCAGCTGATCATAATGCAAAAAAGTGGAGCTCCCTATGGTACCCCATGATACAACCTATGTGGATTAATATAAGTTACACACCTCTAGAGGGTACTTAATAAAAAATTTCTAATTCTTCAGATACATGGTCAATTCCGGCTCCCATAGGGTGCCCAAATATTAACTCAGGCACTCGATTTGAACAAACTTGAATCATACTCCACTAGAGATGTTGTATACCAAATATGAAAGCATTCAGAATGGTGGATCTGAAGAAAAAGATTTTTCCTCATATTGCACTAAGTTAAATTTCGGGCTACAATAGGGTGCCCAAATATTAACCCAGGCACTCGATTTGAACAAAGCTGAATCTCCCCTCCCCCCCCCCCCCCCCCAGAGATGTTGTATACCATATATGAAAGCATTCTGACTGGTGGATTTGGAGAAGAAAATTTTAAAATAAATTTTCAAATATTGCACTAAGTTAAAATTTTTGGGTTACCATAGGGAGCCCAAATATTAACCCAGACACTCAATTTGAGAGCAAAGCTGACCCCCCCCCCCCCCCCCCCCCCCCCCCCCCCCTCCGAGATGCTATATACCAAATATGAAAGCATTCTGACTGGTGGATCTCAAGAATAAAATTTTTAAATAAATTTCCTCATATTGCAGGAAAAATTTGGGCTACTATAGCAAGCCCAAATATTAACCAACAGACCCAATTTGAACAAACTTGAATCTGACCACCCTAGAAAATATGAAAGCATTCTGACTGGTGGATCTAAAGAAGATTTTTAAAGAAATTTCCTCACATTGCACTAAATAAAAATTTGGGCCACCATAGGGAGCCCAAATATTAACTCAGGCAATCAAATTGAACAAACTTGATCCCCCTCCCCCTCACAGAAATGTATACCAAATATGAAAGCATTCCAATTGGTGGATCTGAAGAAGATGATTACAGAAATTTTCTCATATTGCACTAAGTTAAAATGTGGGCTCTCATGGGGAGGCCAAATATTAATCCCAAATATGAACCTAGGGACTCGATTTGAACAAATTTGAATGTGATTGCTCCCCCCCCCACCCCCCACCCCCACCCTCCTCCAGAGATGTTGTATACCAAACATGAATGCTTTCTGACTGGTGGAGCTGAAGAAGCTAAAGAAATTTCCTTATATTGCAATAAGTTAAAATTTGGGCTACCCTGCTGAGCCCAAATATTAACCTAGGGGCCCAATCTGAAGTTAAAATTCAGGCTCCAATACTAGGAAGCCAAAATCTTAATCAAGGCACTCGATTTGAACAAAGTTGAATCTGCTCCCCCTCCTCCACCCACCCCCTAGAGATGTTGTGTACCAAATATAAAAGCATTTTGACTGGTGGATCTGAAGAAGAAATTTTTAAAGAAATCCCCTTCTATTGGACTAAGTTAAAATTTGGGCTCCCATAGGTAGTCCTAATATTAACCCAGGCACTCGATTTGAACAAACATGAATCTGCACCCCCTCCCCCCCCCCCCCACCCCATCCCCCAAAGATGATGTATACCAAATATGAAAGCATTCTAACTGGTGGATCTGAAGAAGATTTTTTAAAGAAAGTTTCTCATATTGCATTAAGTTAAAATGTGGGCTCTCATAGGGAGGCCAAATATTAATCCCAAATATGAACCCAGGGACTCAATTTGAACAAATTTGAATGTGATTCCCCACACCCCCTCCTCCAGAGATGTTGTATACCAAACATGAATGCTTTCTGACTGGAGGAGCTGAAGAAGCTAAAGAAATGTCCTTATATTGCAATAAGTTCAAATTTGGGCTACCATACTAAACCCAAATATTAACCTAAGGACCCAATTTGAACAAACTTGAATCTGAACCCCCCCCCCCCCTCCCCAATCCACCCCTCCCCCCCCCCAATCTAGTATTCTGACTGCTGTATCTGAAGAAGATGTTTAGAAATTATCCCCATACTGAACTAAGTTAAAATTTTTGCTTCCACAGGAAGCCCAAATATTAACCTAGGGACTTAGTTTGAACAATCTTGAATCTAACTCTCATAACAATCATGTACACCAAACATTAAAAGATTCTGACTGGTGGTTCTTTAGAAGAAGATGTTTAAAGATTATTCCTCAAATTGGAAAGTTAAAAATTTGAGCTTCTGTATTGAGTCCAAATAGGAACCAAGGTGTTTATTTTAACAAACTTATATCTGACCCCCCCCCCCCCCCCCCCTCTCCCATATGGATGCTGTATACCAAATATCAAAAGATTCTGATCATTGGTTTTGAAGAAAAAGTTTTTAATTTTTTTTGCAAATATGCTGACTCAGCATTTTTTCAATGCCCCCCCCCCCCCACCACCCCACAGAACACCCTGACATAACCGATGGCAATTTTTTTTACCATTCAATTCTGCTGGTCCCAAGGATGTTTCATACCAAATAACAGTTCTCTGTTCCATGTGGTTTGGGAAATATGGACATTTGAAAATATTTCTACTCTTAGCTCTTGGGGTTCCTACGGGGACACGGGAAAATTTTGCCTATGACCCAATAATACCACATACCAAATTTGGTTCATATCGGACCATCAGTTCAGAAAATAGAAATTTTGGGCACTGCCCAAAATCTTGCCCCTCCCATTACGAAGGAAATATTGCTTCACGAACTTCGTTTGAACAAACTTTATTCTACACCTCAAAAGGAAGCTCCATACCAAATATCAAGTCATTGTACTCACTGGTTGATGAGAAGAAGATTTTGGAGGATTTCCCCCCACCCCCTTCCCTATGGGGCTGGGTATGTTGAGTTGAATAAAAATGCAATGCCTCTTTGGGACCATCACTCACAAACTTTCTCTTGAATTGCCCCAGTGGTTTTGGAGAAGACCAAAACAAGGTGTTGACGGATGACGGACGGATGGACGGACGGACAGACGGACGGATGGATGGACAGATGGATGGACGGACGGATGGAAGGACGATGGATGGAGAACGATTAGATAAGCTCAGCTTGACTTCGTCAAGGTGAGCTAAAAACTACTTGATTTATATGTGTAGTCGTTCAAACAAAAAATTATTTATTCTTTTCTCTCTCTTTAGTCTATGCTGTGCCCCACAGAGCTTGGTGCGAACTCAAACAGCTTAATTTATTTTATCTTGCAAGTGAATGCTCCTATTCTCCTGACAAGGTGGCAACTGCAAAGAGCATGAATGCAATATCAAAACATTCATCAGAGGTACATTTTATAAATGTTGGCAATTTGGCCCCTTAAGATTCCCCATGAAGCAATTGGCAGATTTTTTTTTCTATCTAATTTTACTACTCCTGAAGGATCTGTCTCATGTCATTCAAGAAATATGAGCATTTGAACAATTTTCTATTTTGAGTTTGTTTGCTTTCTGTGGAAATCATTTTTCCCATGAATCAAGCAGAAAGGTCATCAATAACATTGCAAATTAATTTGGGTTCACATTGGTTAATCAGTTCTGAAAATGGGAACTCTTGTTGTGGTCATAAATTTTGATCCCTTTCAGGATGATCCCAACTTCAGCCAGAAAAACTTTCTTTGATGAAACTTGAATCTATACCACTGAAAGAGGCTGTATATCGAATATCATACCATTCCAGCCAGTAATTCATGAGAAAAAGATTGTTTTGTGACTTTGAAGTGTGATTCCTATGAGTTGGTCGGGGCAGAGTCAAGCCAGGAGCAGCACCCATCAGCCATGCTGGCATCTGTTCTGAGGAGTTAATGCAGTGAATGGATGCAGCTTGTCACTATTGCCTATCCATATCCATTCTGGCATGGCTGTATGTGAGTGTTTGTAGTTGTTCTAGAGTCAATGTTGTCAGAGAGTATGCAAATGTGGTGGAATTTTGCAGTGTGATTCTCATAATAATTTTATAGCATTAAATCCACACATGGTGCTTTTTGGCTGTACAAACTTGCAAAATGCCTTTTGGAAATTTACATTGTAACACCCGACTTGAATGAGTGTAGCGAATGGGAATCCATTTCCTTTAGACGGCTTGGAAGAGAATTCCATAGCTTTGGTCCAGCAACAGCAAAATTTAAGGCTTTGAAGCAACCAGAACTTAAATTTGGTGAGGGCTGAACCAGGTAAAATTTATATGATGATCAAAGAGACCTTTTTGGCTTGTGAATGATAAGCAAGTTAGACAAGTTGGGCAGTACAGATCCTTTCATGCATTTAAAAATAAGAAGAATAAATTTGAACCGAATTTTGCTGAATTGAAAGCCAGTGGAGATCTAAAAGGACCAGTGTAATGTGGCAGTACTTTCAGTACTTGGTGATGACACAGGCCGGACAATTTTGTGCTGTAGCTTTTCAGACGTGGAGCTTTTAGAACCTATCAAAAGAGAGTTGGAATGGTCAAGCCCTGATATTGTGCGTGAATGAAAATGTAAACTCTAACAAACGTGCTCAACATGTTCATCAGCTGTCAGATTTTCATCCATGAAATAACGAAGATTATGGCCACAGCTGTTTGAGGCAATCATTGAATCTTGAATATTGAAGGACAATTTGGATATCAGAACCAAATAATTCTAGATACCAACTTTGGTTCAGATCAGACAACCAGTTGTGAAAAAAGTAGTTTGGGTTGGGCCAAAATATTCCCTCTCCATGAATTAGTCAAATTATTGTCAAAGAAGCTTTCTTTCAACAAACTTGAATCTTGATCACACCAAATTTCCAATCATTGTGACTGGTGGTTTATGAGCAGAAGGATTTCAAAGAATTTTGGGCTATTTTGGTAATGCCATGACCCAGAGCGGTCAGCAACTTCTACTTATCAAACTTCGAAAAGTATTCCCAAAGATAATTTTTGCCAGTTTGGGGGACTTGAAGCAGTGATTCTGAATAAGATGGACATGAAAAAGTTAACGGATGATGGATAATGCCTTTGACAGATGACAGACAAGCCTTAATTAGTAACCACTGCCAAGATAAATTGACTCTTGTCCAAATGAGCTCTTCTTGAGAGCATGTTAAAAAAAATAATTCTCAGACTGCAGTCAAAAAAGACCTCTGGTGGTGAACACAACTTCCAATGGATAGTATTACAGACAACCTATGGTTCAGGTTTTCTAATCATGGTGAAACGACTGTAATTCTCTGGAGCAGCCACACTCCTGAATCTTTTCCTAGGAGTAGTCAGTCACCCTTCTGTGATTTTCAAATTGATATGCTTGAATAACCTGTTCACTACAGATATTATTTCATTGATGAGAGGGTCAAAACAGTAGTTTCTACAAATACTCAGACACTGCATAGGATGTCAAAATTATAAAGAACATAAGTGTCTTTTATGCAAAGCTGTTAAAGAGACCATTTACCAAGTATGCTTTCATAAAAAGTCATTCAACCTTAAGGGTGTAAATACAGGAGTCAGGAGTGTGTGCTGGAGGATGTGTGTGCCAGAGGGTGTATGTGGGGGGGGGGGGGGGGAATTTCCATTCACGGCACTGACATATTGCCTGACATGAAAATAAGTGAAGAAAGTGCCCAGAATCAAGGAGAAGTTGGGAACTTTAGAACATGCCTTTTACTTTCAGAAAGACAGATACATGTACCCATTTCAGAAGCTAACTTGATGAGTGAGTTGACATTTGTACTAGAAAGGAGCTTACTCCAAATCCTAGAATCATTAACTTACAAATCAATGTAGAGGTTAAACAAATTATCGACAAGATGGTCGGCTGAACTGATTTCCATGTCCATTCTTCCTTTTGGTTCGCATCGAGTTATCATTATCCGAGAGTATTCACTGAATTCTGAGAATTTCTATAACTTCAAAAAAAAAATAAAACATAACCACGTGTGTTTTGCATGAATAAGTGTATTTGGGATTTTGGGGTTTTTTTTCTTTTCAAATTTTTGATTAACACTTTGTATGTGTGGCTAACTTTTTATTAATATTAATTTAACGTTGTCCCTGCAATCCCGGGTTTCCCAACTTTAACAGAACATTAAGTGAATTGATACTTTTCTCTTAGTTATTTATTGGGGTTTATCGACAATTTTGGTAGCCAGGTTCACCTTGTGTCGGACAGTTTTATGAGTGGAGAAAGCTTGAGTACCCTGAGAGAACCACCAGGCAACTGTCAGACTCCCCAACATACTAACTCCACACAAGCAGGGTTAGCATTTGTTAAAGGCAAGTGCAACATCGACATGCAGTACGCCATAGTACACAATGCCAGTTCAGTTAAACCGACCAACTCTAAACTGTTTATGTCATACTCGAATGTTGATGTGTCTATCTCTGACAGGAGCCCAAGAGTAGGGACTCAAGAAAATAATTAGGATGAAACCAGATTTGGACATAACTTACATGTTGAATGTTAAGCTACAAACATGATAAATTTAAAGTAATTTGTATATTTTTAATACTTACCAATGGCCCAGACTTAGCTGGTGCAACCTCAATATTATTAAGGGCCAAACACAAATTTTGACCCCCCCCCCCCCCCGCCCCCCCCCCAAATCCACAAAATTTGCATACAACACCAAAAATTAAAAGTCCTATCAGGCCCTCCTTACTTTTAGTATTTGCGCATGCACAGTACCCAGGAAGAGACTGGAATTGGCACCAACATCATTCTTCCCAGTTGTGCCTACTGAAGTGATAACTCAGTGGGGAGGTATGAGTGCCCACTCATGGGAGGGCTATCCCCATCTGAGCCATTGGTAAGTAAAAATATACAAATTACTTTAAATTTATCATATTTTTATACTAAAACCAATGGTCCAGACTTAGCTGAATCGTAAAAAAGTGGAGGGCCTAGGACTTATAGCAGACCAAAATACAGCTCCTTAGCCTGCACTGGAACTCCTAAGGTGAAAAGGAGATTAAAATTTTAAGGAATTACCTATATGTCTCGCTATACAACACTAGAGAAGACATACCACTGAAATAAAGAGCAATATCCAAGTAATTCCCTATTACTTAGCATAAATGATTATGCTAAATGGGTGTAACAAGCCCCCAATTTTAAGGCTATTCAGAATAAGACACTTAAAATTAGGAAAGGTGTGTCGAGAGTGAGAGACTAATGCCCACAAACACACGCCATATATAATGTAACAAGCAGTACATAAGAACAGAATAAGCTACAGACGATAACAGCTTTGCCCATAGTTACACACTTATTATAAGGCCAGAAGAGGTAAAGAGAAAATCACGCCCCCCCCCCCCCCCACCTTTTTTTGAAGGAATAATCTTCAAAACAAAGAGGGAAGCGGTCTGGAATCAGTAATAAAGCGAAACTGAATAATATATGTATTCGTCTAAAAGGCACCCGGCTAATAATTATTATTAACGCCACATCAGCAGCTAAGGCTATATCGTAAAATCACAAGCTTCAAAACGTATGATGCATCTAGAATACGTAGACAGGTCGAAAACTGGTGATATCAATATGTACAACCTTAAACTTGTCCAATTGAATCCCAATGGAAAGTTATCTGATAGAATGCTTCTGAGCCAACAAACAGGTGACCACGTTCAGGTGTACAATTAATTCCAATAATGAACCTCCGAATTGAAAAAGTACAAAATATGAGAATAGGAATATGCTTTGTGTACCACTTCCAGTTGAAGACTGGATTCAGAACATGGAACGGGATATGATTAAAAAACCCGTCACAGACTGTCCCCAAATAATTCATTGTTCCTAGGTCCGTTAAAACCAATGACTGTTCGGAGAAAGAATATACCACTCCGAATAACAAAGCCACAAATAGAGAACATATGCATAGACAGCTTGTTGGAAACTCCATAACTGATCCAACTGGCCCCAAAGTTCTCATAAGCTCTGTACTAAAACAGAGCCAGAATTTAAGAGAATCTATTCCGTAAAATATACATATTATGCACACAATAAACGGAATCCCATCTGTACCATCATCTGAATACAGCCTGTATCAAAGGCGTGACCAAGCGATACAAAAATTAACCAGGAAACTGAAGGAATAAAACGGCATCAGTTAATGCGATTAACTTGAGGAATAGACTCCTACGTCGTAAGAAAATCAGACAGCTTTGAGCAAAGTGGACTAATTGCCACATTTGGAGAATGTTGCCCAGATAACTGACATGCCTGCTACACAGGAACACGACGGCTAGCAATATCAAACGAATGTATTCATGAAACAATTTGAAATCCAAAAACAGTTACGGTTCAGGAATCATATGCTCATATACAACTTATGAACGATCAACCACAGGAAGCAAACTGACTAGAGTGGATGCGCCCCTGATGTCGCCTTTAGACCACAACCCACCTGCCAATCGAAGAGCAATTAAAGACATGCATATAATTGAATGCATACCAAGGCTTACAGGAAGAGCACTACGTCCTGCCCTGTAATCGCCTCTTAACATATTGGTGGTGGTGTGGGGGGGGGGGGGGGGTGGGGGTGGGGAGGGGAAGATTTGACAAATAAATTATATCAAACCCCCTCACCCACATTACTTGAATCACAAGATAAGTAAGGCCGGTGCAGTAACATTAAAGCATGGAACAGTGACAAAGTCCTTTTTCACTATATGAAAAAAGAAACTTCACGCTACATTCCCAAAGCTATACTGCTGCTGCTGCTATTCTCAATAAAGAGTAATACAGCTAAAAAGCTTATAGTTAGACAAAGCAAGCAACTAACCCGGCACGTCTCAAAATGCTTTAGTGTTAATTATCTAGAACAGTATACAAACCACTGGGCTCCCTCATGTCTGACCGACTCCATAATACCGCTAAGGACTGAGGGGGAATTTGATGAACATGGCACTATTGCAAGGAGTATACCCGCTGAAACAGCATTGACATATCCCTGGAAATCAAGACAGTACGTCATGGCGCCAAATAATACACCATATAGACATAATATCCAATCCACTGCGTGGAAATATAATCCACAATAATAGATTTGATAAAAATGAAGCGGGAGACGAAAACTATGTTCCGGCACCCGATCATAAAAAACTAGATGAGCTCCTTGCACCTCATAAATGATTATAGCAGGAAATAAATTCCTGAAAAGGAGTTAACTATAGGCATTCAAAAGAATGCTCATTAATCACACTAGGTTAATATGGCATCATCAATAGGGCTAAAAGCCTCAGACAACTAACACAAAAACTGCTAAGGAGGGAACAAACTCTTCTCTTGAAACGGTACCTTGTCCGATAAGACAGTGGTCTCAGCCAGGCTGAAGCAGCTAAAGGTCTTCCTATTCGTGAAGACAATAAAATGGCTTATAACTGCAGCCCAAGAAGCTCACTAAAGGAGACTTACAACACTAGCCGCTAATGATAGGGATAAAACACCGCTCATACTTCTAGCTAGGCTACTATGGTGTCAACAATAAGACTAAAGTCTATGACACTTAAGAAAACAATACCGAGAAGTAAAAAAGCACTCTTTCCTTTAGCAGTTATATTCCCAAAAGACAGCGGTCTCAGCCTAGCTAATGAAGCTTAGAAGACATCATCCCCGTGAAGACAGATATCTCAATGTAATTTTTGTGACTTTAGAAAGCTCACTACACAGAGACTTACAACGTTAGTTGCTTAAGTTAAGAGAACAAGGGCTGCACTTGATTCTTATAAGGCATCAACAAAAGGACTAAAAGCCCCAGACGCCTAAGAATACAACACCGAGAAGGAAACGTACTCTTTCCTTTTAACGGTCCTAATTCCAAAGAGACAGCAGTCACATATTAGCTAGCGCAGCTAATAAGTCTTCATCCCGTGAAGACATATATCTCAGTGAAATTGCCACTTTGAAAGCTCACTAAACTGAGACTTACAACATTAGTCGCTCAAGGTAAGGAATAAGAACTGTTCTAACGACCGTAATTCCAAAGAGACAGTAGTCACAGCTTAGCTAACGCAGTTTATTAGTCTTCATCTCCATGAAGACAAATATCTGTGTCACCTGCGGCCTTGGAAAGCTCACTAAATGGAGACTTACAATGTTAGCCACAATGTATAAGAAAAAGACCACTGTAAAATATATAAGGCCACTATGACATTAGTCGCTAATGATATATAGGCACAGACCCCTTTTAATTCACGAAAGGCAAACTAAAGCGACAACAATAGGACCAATTGCCTGTGATGCCTAGGAATACTACACTGAGAAGGAAAACATAATCTTTCCTTCTAACGGCCTTATTCCAAAAAGCTAGCGGTCTCGGCGTAGCTAACACAGCCTAGAAGTCATATATCGGTGAAGACAGATATCTGTGTGTTCCCCTGCGGCCTTAGGCAGCTCACTAAACAAAGACTTACGACGTTAGCCACTAATGTATAAGAAAAGACCGCTCTAACATAAGGCTACTATGGCATCCACAATAGCACTAAATGCCTCTGATGCCTAGGAATACAACACCGAGAAGGAAAAGACATACTTATTCCTTCTAACGGCTCTATTCCCAGCAAGACAGCTGTCTCAGCCTATCTATGAGCTATCGATCTTCTATTCGTAAAGAATAGAAGGCTAGAATAGATCATTGCCTTTCTTTTACTATTGCTAAGCCAAGGGAGGCGTCGTTAATCAGACCAAAAGCCTTCAACACCTGAGCCAAAAGATCCAGGAAGGAAAGATCTTCGTCTTTCCTTCGCCCAGTACCTTAAGCTGTTTTTTGCCTAGCAAACGTAGACTTTTGTTCAGATGGAACAAGATTCGAAGAGCTTATGAATAAAAATTCATAGTCTTAACTGGTTGAGGGCTAGATTAATTTTGATGATCGGAATTTGTTATTCAGATTTTGTTTTATTACAAATTACTGGAGAGTGCCCAGGGGCACCCTCCATTAATTTGTAACAAAACAAATTTTTATCAACAAAATATTATTTGCATTTCAATGAATATGAAACATGAGTAAGGAAAATGTTGGCTTTTGCTCTGGTACCCTCATTTTTTTGAAAGCCCTGATAGTGGCGTCTAGAACTCAAACAGTTAATGTGCCGTTCCGTGAGAGATGGAGAATCAACCTCCGTAGCCCTCTCACCTTCTGAATGTTCTATCTGAAACATGGTCAACACCATCCGAATTCAGATGACTTGACCAACCCGGTACCGTCCGACAGCTCATTACCAGAGACTGTTGATGTCAGAACCTGCGACTACTGGGATGCTGCGATACGCTGCACAATCTGTGGCAGCAGGTCCATGAACGATGCCTGAGGAGCAGCGATTATCGGCTTCTTCCAGGACGGAGATCTATCCCCAGATCTTTCGATGCATGTCCCATACAAAAATGCCTCGAACGACTAGCTAAAGGTTAATCCGACTTCAGTGGTGAAGACTGGGAACATCTCCATGGAGCAGCATGAACATGCGAAGTTGGATAGCTAGTCTGCAGTCTAACATGCTTCATCGATAAAGCAGAGAAAAAAGCCATAGTTGCAACAGGCCCCGGCTGCAGTGTGAAGGAGCGTCCCGCAAGCGAGAATGGGCGTCCCGACTAACTAAAGTTTCTCGAAGTGAAAACAGTCGGCCCCGACTGCTGACGAAATGGAGAGGGTTCTCCAGCTCGCGGTCGGGCTCCAGACCTCGGCAAGCGTTTCGTTTAGAAACTTGTAGGCTTCTACCCTTTAGCATGCTTTTTCATGGAAGTAGTGTAAGCCGTAACAACAGCCGACACCGGCTGAAGTGAGGAAGGAGCATCTCTCATTTTGGATGGGTGCTCCGACTCATTGAAGTTTCTCACAATGGACAAACAGTCCACTAGACTGCTAACGGGATGGAAAACACTATCCAACTCGCGATGTGGCCCCAGATCATCGACGGGTATCCATCTGAGAAACTTGTAGGCTAATCCCCTTTGCATGCCCTTCCATGTAAGAAGAAGAAGCCATAACAGCAACCAACGCTGCAGTGTGGAAGGAACATCCGGATGCATGTTCCGACTCATTATAGTTTCTTGCAACGGACACAGTCGACCCAGACTGCTAACAGGATGGAGAGGGTTCCTCAACTCGCAATCTGACCCCAGATCTCGCCGAGCATCCCATAGAGAAACTTTTAAGGCTTCTTCTCCTTTTGCCATCTTTGCTGGGTGAGCTTTATATTATGAGGTGCTCACTCTACCCACGTTATACTACTTGACTGCAATGGACCTACCCGGCTCCTCGGCTCCCTAAATAGGGACCACCACTGCACTGGTCAAGCTAGCTGCAGAGGATTAAGCTTCTAACGGCCTTAAACCTGTGCAAATATCATGAGCACCTACCAGCTAGCTCTGTTTACTCATCAGACCAGGGCTCATCAGAGTGCGATGACGGCAACACATAACATACAGGTTAGCCACCGGTGAAAGCTCCCATCAGAACTTCACCGCCCACCACACAGGTCGACACCCATTTCCAACGTTCGCATCCCATAGTACAAGTACTGAAGGAATGCCGCGACTATCGGCAAAACACAAGCCTTTAATTCCGATGCTTCCTGGACTTACACTAAGTACCAATTATTATAATGGCAACAATAATAATGAAGCCAAAAACATAAGTCTGCTGCACTCCCAATAATAAACATCGCAAGGATACATCACAAAGACATAACAAAAAATTTCGAATAAAATGTAAAAAAAAAACTTTTTCAAAAAATTTTGAATGAAGCCTAAGTGCCCCAAGGGAACCTGAAGAGCCCAAGGGCATCCCGTTTGAGCCTAAGTGTGGACAAGCACTAATTAAAGCTAGACTACTGGAATAAGATATAATATGTATCCTAATAGAAAAACAATAATTGTTTTAACTAAACACTGAATTAATACGAATCCAAAATGTTATTGAACAGACGTCAAGAGGAAAAAACGGAAACTAACCAACAACAGGTACAACAAAGGCCCAGAGTCAGTAACCGATCAACAACCACCTGATGCAAAGCTAGATCTCCATATGAAGAGAAAACAATGCATTTGGTAGAATATGCAAGAATACAAAATGTCCTGAACAGTAATGGACAGGATGTAAACATAGGGGATATTCCGTTTTACAAGTTAAAACTCCCAAGAATTTAATAATGAAAGTGTCAATGACACTGTAGCTCAACTTGACAAACTTGAACTTGGTAAGTTATAAATGAAATGGCAAAATTGAAGATCATTGGTACCAATGTTATTTGATGAAATTTCAACATAACAGCATTGTGTGTGCACAACGTCAAGAGTAATCCATGCATTTTTAAATGCAAACTGTAAGACTGGCTAAAGGAAGAATGTTGATACACAAATGCAGTATGTTCAGAGATTATTGTAAATGGCAACTTTTTTCACAGAAATGAATGCTAATCAATAATAGTTCTTATCTAAAGGTGTCGCCTAATGAGCACACCAAGTTAAAAAACAATCCTATTATAAATGTGGCCTGTAGGCCATGCCAAAGAAGAATGTTGATGCACAAATGCAATAAATTCAAAGATTGTTGCTAACAGCAACAGTTTTTGATGGAAATGAAAAGAAAATCAATAGCTCCTATCTTTGTCAACCTGTATAAGCATACAAAGTTTCAAACAACCTGATTATGAATGTTCCCTCTGAGGCATGCCAAAGGAAGGTGTTAATGCACAAATGCACTAAGTGGAAGGTCATTGCTTGTGGCAATGTTTTTTTGGTTTTTTTTATGGAAATGCATAAATATACCCTGCAGAGAGTGCAAAAGGAATAAGTTGATGCACAAATGCAGTGAGTTCAAAGGCTGGTGATAATGACAATAATTTTTTATGGAAATGAAAAAAGCAATAGCTCACATCTAGAGGTCACCCCGAACACACATACCAAGTTTCAAAGTGATCCGATCATAAATGTGCCCTAAAGGGTGTGTTAAAGGGAAATATTGAGGTCTGGCAAAACTAAGTTCAAAGGTCAGCGGCAACTATTGATGCCTGACTAAACTAAGTTCAAAGATTGTTGCCAGCGGTAACAGTTTTTGACGGACGGAAATGGAAGAAAAGCGATAGCTCCCATCCAGAGGTCACCCCAAACAAGCATGCCAGGTTTCAAAGCAATCCGATCATAAATGTGTCCTGTAGGGTGTGCCAAAGGGAAATATTGAGGTCTAACTAAACTAAGTTCTAAGAACGTTGGCAGAGGCAACATTTTTTGATGGAAATGAAAGAAAATTGATAGCTCCCATCTAGAGGTCAACCCAAACAAGCATGCCAGGTTTCAAAAAAATCCAATCATAAATGTGGCCTGTAGGGTGTGCCAAAGGGAAATATTGAGGTCTGACTAAACTAAGTTCTAAGAACGTTGTCCCCGGCAACATTTTTCGACGGAAATTGACGAAAATTGATAGCTCCCATCAAGAGGTCTCCCCAAACAAGCATACCAGGTTTCAAAGCAATCCAATCATAAATGTGCCCTGTAGGGTGTGCCAAAGGGAAATACTGAGGTCTTCTGACTAAACTAAGTTCTAAGAACGTTAGCTACGGCAACATTTTTTGACAGAAATAGAAAAAAATGAAAAAATTTATAGTAATTTATATATTTTTATACTTAAAAATGCCCCAGATTTAGCTGGTGCAAACTCTAAATTATTCAGGGCCAAACATAAATTTTGTCCCCCCAATCCCCAAAATTTGCATCCAAATCAAAAAATTCAATGTCCTATATGGTCCTTCATACTTTTGCATACTGCGTATGCGCAGTGTCAAGGAAGTTCCGAAATTGGTGCCAAATCCTCATTCTTACAACCAGTGCTTGGTAAAGTTATATAATCAGCGGGGAGGTATGAGTTCCCAACTCATGGGAGGGCCATCTCCGTCTGGGTGATTGGTAAGTATAAAAAATATATAAATTACTAAAAAAAAAATTTCATATTTTTATACTGTCCCATTGACCCAGACTTAGCTGAATAGAAAAAAGGCTGGAGGGCCTAGGACATAAAGGAAAATCCAATAGGCTCAATTACATATACAGAATTATCCCCTCCAGGAGAAAAGGAGAAACAGGCTTTACATATATCTTTCTTGTTTATATAAGAAAGACACATTACCAATCCGTAACTGAGCACAATAACATCAATGATCTCTATTAACATCCAGTATAACCCATTATACTAATTTCTTAAAGGAAAACCAATAAATGAAGATAGTCCAGAGAATGAGACTTTTTATTCTCATTTAAAAGTGTCCGAGGATTGTATATTAACGCTCATATGACGCGTGGCATATACAAATGCTTCACACCGAGCTACACTTTTAAAAATATTACATAAATGAGATAGACATTAGCTTTACACTTTAAAACCATCCCAGCACCGACTCGGAATTACTGACTCAAAAGGAGGTAATCCCTTGCTTTTCACTATAAAGCCAGTGATATAAGGGAACACCATTCCTCTCCCCCCCCCCCTTCCCCTTGCTCTGGGTCAATCACCCCAGAACGAAGAGGGCAGCAGGACAGAGTCACTGCTGGAACAGAAAGCCTGCATAACTATAGTTGCAACTGTTTAGTGGACGACATTCTGAGCAACAGATAACGGACCTAAACATCTAAGGTCGCCAGAAATAGACTCAATATTTTTAAGGTAAAAATTTGTGAACGTAGAAGGCTGAGACCAGTATGCAGCCTTCATCAGATCCGTAATAGCAATAATGTTGGCATAAGCCCAAGATGTAGACAGCGCTCTAACTTCGTGCGCTGAAATCTTAAGCAAAGACTGCTGAGTTGATAATTTTTTATAAGCAGTACGAATAGTCAACTGAATCCACCTAGAAATAGAATGGACCGTGATGTCCCTTCTATTTGGAAGCAGAGACAAAAAGAAATGTTTTCGTCCATTTTTGATAAACTCAGACCTGCGTTTATAAATACGCATAGCTCTTAACTGGACACAGCAAAGGCCTATGGCCATCTGAGGACGGAAGAGCCCTAATAATAATCGGCTCCAGGTACTTATTAGGAGCCTGATTCTTAGCCAAAAATCCCACATTGGTAGTTAAAGTAATAGTATTACCAACACTACAATAGTGAGAATCATCAACAGATAGAGCATGAAGCTCACTAATCTTCTAGTGGAAGCAAAGGCTAAAAGAAAAGCTGTCTTATAAGATAAGTATTTGAAGTCTACCATGTCAGGTGGTTCAAATGGTGCTTCTTTGAGCTTCAGAAGAACCCAAGCTAAATTCCACTTAGGAATTAACCTAAGGGTTCTAGGTCTATTTATTGAAAAGTTTTTAACTAACTTTGATAATGAGACATTAGATCCAATTTGTAAGCTATCATGATGAGCAAAAGTATCCGATAGCATAGACCTATAATCCTTAATAGTTACTGGCTGCAGTTTGATCTTGTCAAACAACTAGACCAAAAAATTAGCAATGTCTGGAATGGAGGGATCATAGATATCAAATGAATGATCCCTACATCAACGAGAGAAAACCTTCCACTTTGCTGCATAATTTAGCAAAGAGGAGGTCCTCCTACAGTTAGCAATTGCATCCACTGCTTGTCCTGTAAATTGCTTGCTGTGCAAGAAGGACCGCACAATGGAAATATGTGAAGGTTGAGACCTTGCGGGCTGTGATTGAGTGTGCGCGATTTCCTCTGCGAAAGAAGGTGCTCCCATGGAGGAAGCTTCCGAGGAATGTCCCATAACAGACACCTGAGTAGATTTATCCATGGTCTCTGGGGTGACAGAGATGCTACCAACAGAATCTTGCAGTGAGATTGCTTGATTTTTAGCAATATCTCTTGAATCAACGGAGCTGGAGGATACACGTATCCTATCATTCCGTCCCAAGAGATCGAGAGAGCATCTACTGCGAACGCTCGAGGATCTGGGCATGGCGACACATACGTCTGCAACTGATTGTTGAGATGCGTCACAAACAAGTCTATCATTGGATGATCCCATTGGTAACAGATCTGATTGAATACTCGCTTGTTGAGAGTCCATTCTGACGGCAACATGCGACCTTTCCAAGAGAGAGAGTCCGCTAGAACGTTCAGACGACCCGGAATATGACGGACTGACAGAAGAACATGATGCTCTAGGACAAATAGAAGGATTCTTTCCATTAAGTTGAATAACGGAATGGAATGAGTGCCTCCCTGGCTCCGAATGTACCCTACTACTGTCGAATTGTCGGACAGTATTTGAACATGTGATTTCTGAATTATGTTAATCCAATGACGTAGCGCAAGCCAAATTGACATCATCTCTTTGATGTTTATGTGCTTGTTCAGGAACTGCAGATCCCAAAGACCCTGGCACTTCGAATCTGTTGGGCTCAATGTCGCGCCCCAACCGACGAGTGTGTAAGCGCTCCATCGGAATAAGGTCCGCGGCGGCTCTGCACAAACCTATCAGTCAAATACATTCTCTCGCTGTTACTACATCTGAGTGTAGATAAAAGCGAGCATAACAACTGACTAATTTTGCTCTGGGTAACGGAAGACGAACCAGAATGTTGTGCGTCTCGAAGCTCATTCCCAAGTGAATGAACGACTTGGACGGAACTAGATCCAACTTCTTTTTGTTTACTATGAAACCGAGACGTCGGAGCAATTGAAGCAGACTCTGAACATCATTCTGAAGAGTTAATCTTTCACTGTATCTCTGAAGAATGTCGTCCAAGTAGGCCGACGTTACCGCAGACGAATGAGCTCGGAAATGAGTCATTACCGAGTTCATCATTCGAGTGAAAGCCCAGGGTGGTAGATTCAGTCTGAAGCACATTGCTCGGAACTGATAAACAACTCCTAGGACGGCGAAGCGAAGTTACTTTCTGAACGTCGGATGTACCATGACGTGAAAGTACGCATCCTTGAGATCTATGCTCACAGCATAATCGTTCTCTCGAACGCTCGCTCTCACCGATCGAGTGGTCTCCATATAAAACTTCGGAGTCACGATCAGCTTGTTTATCCAGCTTAGATCTATAACTGGACGGAACGAGCCATCTGGTTCTGATACCAGGAACAGGTGACTGTAAAAACCGGAAGATTCCTGGTTTTCTACGACCTCTATTGCATTCTTCTCCAGAAGAGATTGCACCTCTGATAGAAGTGAATCTCTCTTCTGAAGGTTGGATGGAAGCTGAGTCCATTGTGGACTTCGTATTAATGGAGGTTTTTCCTTGAAGGACAGTTTTAGACCTTCTGAAATAACCTCCTGTACCCATCGGTCATCCGTAATTGACAACCAATTGGTTAAAAATCTTGACAGCCTTCCGTACACTGGAGTACAATAGAGGTTCTGACCTTCACCTCCTGGACCTGCGAGGCCTACAGGAGGAGAAACTACATTCTCCCCGTCCAGCACCTCGACCAGTCGACCTAGGGGCATCTGACAGGTTGTCTCGGCCAGCATTACGTCTCCTACCTGAGTCACTACTCTGACAGTATCTGAAGTAAGAACTAGAGGATTTTTTAGATCCTCTATAGGAGCTTCCCTTGGACGTATTCGCTCTAGAAGCTCCTGACTTACTCCTCTCTGCTGAGTCCAGTTTCTTAGAAACAGACTTAAAGAGCAGAGAATCTGAAGCTTCATGGTAATCCGATCATAGATTAATGAAAGCTTACCATGAAAGAGAAATTCTCCTGAAACCGGAGTGACTCGAAGAGAGTTTTTCACCTTAGAATCCACCCTAGTGGATGAAGCCAGGGCAGCATCACGTCTAACTCCAAATTTGCCACTGAAAGGGCGGAGTTATACGTGGAAAATATGATTGCCCTAGAAAAACTCTCAAGGAAGTTTGAACATCCTGGAATTCCTTACCATCGAGACGTTGCGCTAACGCTGTGGTAAGGTGATCTGTGTATGATAAAGCGTCTAAACTGGCTCCGTTAGACGAGATTGTAGTCTCCAACGTACTGGAGAGAATTGACATAGACGCCGGCAAAGACAATTCCAAGTCTTTGGCCTCGTCGTCTAAATGCAGAGGAACTCTCGGAATGCCCTTTCCTGCCGTTTCAAATTTATTCCTATTGTTAATGAATGGCAGATGTAGAGCATGTTGCGATAAGAAGCTGGATCTGCCTGTCTTAGAGGCTAGCCTAAAAATAGCGTCATTTAGCAATTCAAACGTCTGTGAGACATTGCTGGACTGGACCAGAAACTCAGGAACATCATCCTTAGTCCGGCCAAAAAAGTCTATCCAGTGAAGCTATCAGTCTCTTATCTGGTAGGGCAGCTCTCTGGTCCGATGGAACAACCTCTGGGAGGTGTTGACAGATAAAATCTACTGCCACCTTCTACTGTTCCAGAAGGGAAAAATCCTGCTCTGCAGATTCCCTTTCACTATCCAACTGGACTAGATGCAAATCTCGGTCGTCCCTGTCTGACACTGTAGAGGAACGCACTGACCCAACTTCCTCCAACAGTTCCTGATCTGAAACCATTTCCGAAAGTTGCTGGGATGCTGCAAAGAGTTGCGCTATCTGTGATAGCAAGTCCGTCACGGAGGCCTGTGGAGCTGCGGTCTTATGTTGTTTAGCCGCTGGAAGCTCCTGGGATGGTACCTCTTGCATAATCCTTTTATGTGTATGTCCCGACTGGTGAGGCCTCGTATCCTTGGCTACCGGATGGAGTGACCTAGACGACATGGAATCCGTTGTCAGTGAAACAGGCTGATGACACCCAGTTGTATTTGTCACTAGACCCTTCAATTGGATCTGACCCTATTGCTTCAGTTTCGATGATGGAAGACTGTGTACACAAGGTTAGGGACTGGATGGCCTGTCATAGACTTAAAATGAATGACGATAAGACTGAGGTACTAGTCATATTGCGTGCAAAGAGTCCATCAAATTTGCAAATCAAGTCAGTTGTTATCGGAAATTCCACACAAAATGTATCAAACAGTGCTTGTAACATTGGTGTGATATTAGACTCTCGTCTATCAATGAAGGAAAATGTCAATACTATTTGCAAGCGCTGTTTCATGCAAATTAGGAACCTGAGCTATCTTCGTCGTTACCTCTCCACTAAGTCATTGGAAACTGTAGTTCATGCTTTTATTTCATCCCACTTGGATTTTTCCAACTCGCTTCTTATTGGGTTGCCACAGTCATATATTTCAAAACTACAGAATATTCAAAATACAGCTGCACGTATCATCACAGGCTCTAAACGCTATGATCATATAACACCACTACTAAAACAAGAGGCCCCACGTGGCCTTAATCGCTCACCTGACAAAGTGACTCTAAGAAGTATTTTAGGTCACCTTCACCATGTCATGCCTCATCAACATTAACTGGTTGAGTGATAGATTTTGTTTGAAGTTCAACATTTGTTACCTAAAATTAGTTTTATTTAAAATCGTTGGTGTGTGGCCAATCTCCAATGATTTTTAATAAAGCAAATTTATCTCTGCAGACAAACTGGTTTAGCATGAAGCACAAACAAGGAATGTGAAGAGATAGCCTTGGACATCTCTCCCCAACTGTGGATATCTTCCATGTGCTACATGTATATATTTGCATGCAAGAAAACAAAAATTTTCACAAATTTTCCAAAATATTAGTTTTTTTTATCATCATTGAACAAGCTCAAACAGCTTATTCCAATAGGGGTATGGGAAGATCAGGTATATTTTTGAGACAGAAATGTGAATATATAAATAATGGTGTTTTTTTGTGAATGATGCTGGAGAATTTTGCGTAAAGATATGGTAAATGGTTTGTTCTAGATACAGAATGATGCAAAAGTATTTAAATTTGATTAGGCAAGTTGTTCCTATAATGCATTTAAAAATTGAAGTAACTGTTTTTTTGCTGACAAACTTAAGGGGTAAGAGTGTTCTTGCAAACAAAATTCCTGAATAAATGGAAAATTTTATTTTTTGTGTGAAAGACATAGTGCGTGAATGTTGATTGGAACAAGCTTAGAGAGCTCATTTTAATGTGAAGTCATAAAGCTGTGTTTTACGTACGAAATTCTGGAATAACAAAAAAAATTGCTTTTTTGACTCAAAAAGCATGGTGTGCGACCTCTCATTGGAATGAGCTCAAAAAGCTCATCCCAATGGGGTATTTACAAGCGATAAGTACATGTATGTTTAACAGACAAAAATTAAAATCTGAATAGCGATTTTTGCGAAGAATGCTGACAAGTTTTGGCAGTTATGCTGGTAAAAAGGTAAGATATGGAAAGTGGTTGTTTTTTAGAGGCGACATTTAATTAAGGGGAATTAACCCTTGATTACTGAGGTAACTTCTAAAAGTACTGAAATTTCATGAAGCAATGTGAATAACAGACAACAGTTGCCTAAAAATTTCATGAATAACTAAAATTTTTATTCCTTTGTCTCGAAAACATGGCATATGACCTTTGTTGGAATGAGCTGAATGCGTGTGTTCCAATGAGGGGTCATAAAATTTGAACGGAGATTTGTGTGAATAATGCATTAGTACTGCTAGATTTGGGTAAACGGTTCACCCTGGATACCACCCCTTCTATAGTAGATCTTTTCTGCAAATTTTGTATAAGATTCTATCAACTTTACAAATAAATACGTTCATGAATCACAATCAGATCCACCCCACAATGTTGCATACCAAATATCAAAAGATTCTGCCTGCTGGATCTGGAGAAGAAGATTTTTTAAGAAATATGCCTGAAATGCACTAAGTTAAAATTTGGGCTCCTATACGGAGCTCAAATATAAACCCAGGGGGCCGATTTGAACAAACTTGAATCAGATCCACCCCACAATGTTGCTTACCAAATATGAAAAGATTCTGAAGCTGGATCTGGAGAAGAAGATTTTTTAAGAAATTTGCTTGAAATGCACTAAGTTCGAATTCGAGCTTCTATAGTGAGCCCAAATATGAAACTAGGAAGCCGATTTGAACAAACTTGAATCAGATCCACCCCACAATGTTGCATACCAAATATCAAAAGATTCTGCCTGCTGGATCTGGAGAAGAAGATTTTTTAATAAATTTGCCCGAAATGCACTAAGTGCGAATTCGGGCTTCTATATTAAGCCCAAATATGAATCCAGGGGGCCGATTTGAACAAACTTGAATCAGATCCACCCCGCAATGTTGCATACCAAATATCAAAAGATTCTGCCTGCTGGATCTGGAGAAGAAGATTTTTGAAGAAATTTGCCCGAAATGCACTAAGTTTGAATTCGAGCTTCTATAGTGAGCCCAAATATGAATCCAGGGGGCCGATTTGAACAAACTTGAATCAGATCCACCCCGCAATGTTGCATACCAAATATCAAAAGATTCTGCCTGCTGGATCTGGAGAAGATGATTTTTTAAGAAATTTGCCTGAAATGCACTAAGTTCGAATTCGAGCTTCTATAGTGAGCCCAAATATGAATCTAGGAAGCCGATTTGAACAAACTTGAATCAGATCCACCCCACAATGTTGCATACCAAATATCAAAAGATTCTGCCTGCTGGATCTGGAGAAGAAGATTTTTTAATAAATTTGCCCGAAATGCACTAAGTGCGAATTCGGGCTTCTATATTAAGCCCAAATATGAATCCAGGGGGCCGATTTGAACAAACTTGAATCAGATCCACCCCGCAATGTTGCATACCAAATATCAAAAGATTCTGCCTGCTGGATCTGGAGAAGAAGATTTTTGAAGAAATTTGCCCGAAATGCAGTAAGTTTGAATTCGAGCTTCTATAGTGAGCCCAAATATGAATCCAGGGGGCCGATTTGAACAAACTTGAATCAGATCCACCCCGCAATGTTGCATACCAAATATCAAAAGATTCTGCCTGCTGGATCTGGAGAAGATGATTTTTTAAGAAATTTGCCTGAAATGCACTAAGTTCGAATTCGAGCTTCTATAGTGAGCCCAAATATGAATCTAGGAAGCCGATTTGAACAAACTTGAATCAGATCCACCCCACAATGTTGCATACCAAATATCAAAAGATTCTGCCTGCTGGATCTGGAGAAGAAGATTTTTTAATAAATTTGCCCGAAATGCACTAAGTGCGAATTCAGGCTTCTATATTAAGCCCAAATATGAATCCAGGGGGCCGATTTGAACAAACTTGAATCAGATCCACCCCGCAATGTTGCATACCAAATATCAAAAGATTCTGCCTGCTGGATCTGGAGAAGAAGATTTTTTGAAGAAATTTGCCCGAAATGCAGTAAGTTTGAATTCGAGCTTCTATAGTGAGCCCAAATATGAATCCAGGGGGCCGATTTGAACAAACTTGAATCAGATCCACCCCGCAATGTTGCATACCAAATATCAAAAGATTCTGCCAGCTGGATCTGGAGAAGATGATTTTTTAAGAAATTTGCCTGAAATGCACTAAGTTCGAATTCGAGCTTCTATAGTAAGCTCAAATATGAATCTAGGGAGCCGATTTAAACAAATTTGCATCAGATCCATCCCACAATGCTGCATACCAAATATCAAAAGATTCTGCCTGCTTGATCTGGAGAAGAAAATTTTTTAAGAAATTTGCCTGAAATGCACTAAGTTCGAATTCGAGCTTCTATAGTGAGCCCAAATATGAATCTAGGAAGCCGATTTGAACAAACTTGAATCAGATCCACCCCACAATGTTGCATACCAAATATCAAAAGATTCTGTCTGCTGGATCTGGAGAAGAAGATTTTTTAATAAATTTGCTTGAAATGCACTAAGTTCAAATTTGGGCTACTATACTGAGCCCAAATATAAACCCAGGGGGCCGATTTGAACAAACTTGAATCAGATCCACCCCGCAATGTTGCTTACCAAATATGAAAAGATTCTGCCTGCTGGATCTGGAGAAGAAGATTTTTTAAGAAATTTGCATGAAATGCACTAAGTTCAAATTCGAGCTTCTATAGTGAGCCCAAATATGAATCTAGGAAGCCGATTTGAACAAACTTGAATCAGATCCACCCCACAATGTTGCATACCAAATATCAAAAGATTCTGCCTTCTGGATCTGGAGAAGAAGATTTTTTAAGAAATTTGCCTAAATGCACTAAGTTCGAAATCGGGCTCCTATACTGAGCCCAAATATGAACCCAGGGGGCCGATTTGAACAAACTTGAATCAGATCCATCCTACAATGTTGCATACCAAATATCAAAAGATTCTGCCTGCTGGATCTGGAGAAGAAGATTTTTTAAGAAATTTGCCTGAAATGCACTAAGTTCGAAATCGGGCTCCTATACTGAGCCCAAATATTAACCCAGGGGGCCGATTTGAACAATCTTGAATCAGATCCACCCCACAATGTTGCTTACCAAATATGAAAAGATTCTGCCTGCTGGATCTGGAGAAGAAGATTTTTTAAGAAATTTGCCTGAAATGCACTAAGTTCGAATTCGGGCTTCTATAGTAAGCCCAAATATGTATCCAGGGGGCCGATTTGAACAAACTTGAATCAGATCTACCCCGCAACGTTGCATACCAAATATCAAAAGATTCTGCCTGCTGGATCTGGAGAAGAAGATTTTTGAAGAAATTTGCCTGAAATGCACTAAATTCGATTTCAAGCTCCTATAGTGAGCCCAAATATGAATCTAGGGAGCCGATTTGAACAAACTTGAATCAGATCCACCCTACAATGTTGCATACCAAATATCAAAAGATTCTGCCTGCTGGATCTGGAGAAGAAGATTTTCAAAGAAATTTGCCTGAAATGCAGTAAGTTCAAATTTGGGCTCCTATACTGAGCCCAAATATAAACCCAGGGGGCCGATTTGAACAAACTTGAATCAGATC
Organism: Pictodentalium vernedei; assembly: GCA_031216915.1. Classification (NCBI taxonomy): domain Eukaryota; kingdom Metazoa; phylum Mollusca; class Scaphopoda; order Dentaliida; family Dentaliidae; genus Pictodentalium; species Pictodentalium vernedei. The sequence goes on along the minus strand of CM062297.1, from coordinate 778,688,584 downwards.
CACCCCACAATGTTGCATACCAAATATCAAAAGATTCTGCCTGCTGGATCTGGAGAAGAAGATTTTTTAAGAAATTTGCCTGAAATGCACTAAGTTCGAAATCGGGCTCCTATACTGAGCCCAAATATGAACCCAGGGGGCCGATTTGAACAAACTTGAATCAGATCCACCCTACAATGTTGCATACCAAATATCAAAAGATTCTGCCTGCTGGATCTTGGGAAGAAGATTTTTTAATGTTTTTCCCATTGCCTACAGTGTTAAAAAGTGCTGACTCAGCACTTTTTCAAAGTCCCGAAACTGTACCCTATGATAAAACCGATGGCAATTTTTTTTTACCAATCCTTTCTGTTGGTCCTAAGGAAGCTGCACACCAAATAAAAATTCTCAGTGCCGTTCAGTTTTGGAGATATGGGAGTTTTAAATTTTTTCTATTTTTAGCTCCTGCGGTTCCCACGGGGCTGCGGGAAAATTTTTTTTTGCATAAATCAAGTACTCATGACCCAATAAGCCCTCACATAAAATTTGGTTCAAATCAGCCTCTCGGTTTGGAAAATAGAAATTTTGGGCGGGGCAAAAAATTTTGCCCCTCTCATAACAACGCCAAGTATAGCCCCACAAACTTCTCTTGAACAAATCTGAGTCTACACCTCAAAAGGAAGCTGCACACCAAATATCAAGTCTCTGCTACTGCTGGTTCATGAGAAGAAGATTTACAAAGATTTTGGTGCCCCTTGGGGGCTTGGCACCACCCAGGAGGAGGGGCAACTTCATTTGAACAAATCTGAATTGGCATTCGGTAATAAACATTTAGCCAACATTTGAATAAAATTGGGCTAGTGGTTTAGGAGGAGAAGTCGATAATGTAAAGTTAACGCCGGACGGACGACGACGGACGACGGACGCCGGACGCCGGACGACGGACAGAAAGTGATTAGTAAAGCTCCCCTTGAGCTTCGCTCAGGTGAGCTAAAAATTGCACTGGCTCCCTGTACGGCAGCGGATTATTTTCAAAATTTTGGTTTTGGTATTTAAGTGCATTCATGGCTCGGCACCTAAGTACTTACAAGATCTTCTGGCAATTAAAAAACCTGAAAGGGACTTGCGTTCCTCCTCACAAGTCAAGCTTCAGATGCCCTTCTTTAGGTCCACTTTTGTAAATAACAGAGCTTTCTCTTTCACTGGACCTGCACTTTGGAATAATTTACCAGTTCAGGTTCAGGGATCGAAAGATCTCAACCAATTCAAAAAAAATTTAAAATCACATCTTTTTAGAGAGAGTATGTAACCTGCTTGCCTTCACACCTTTCTCAGACTGTTTTTTGCCTTGATAGTCATGAGCTCATTGTTTATTTAACTGTACAGCATTTTAGAGCACTTTGTGATGTTATGCTTTATAAAATTTCCTGATTATTATTATTATTATATCTGAGGTTACGAAGCCAAGGTGCGGTCGTGTGTGCTGGCGTGTGGAAGAGGAAGCCAATAGACTAGCCACTCGTTCCAATGAGGGGTCATAACCTATGTTTTTGAGACAAAAATTGAAAAAAATAGTTATTCAAGAATCTTTTTGCAAGTGTCGTCTGCTATTCATGTTAGGTAAAGGGTTAATTCAATTCTACTTCTGAAACCAACTCACTCATAATGTTACCAAGTTCACTTCTGATGTCATTCCCATATAGACGTGTTGTAAATGATGTTTTCTGTAATGAGCTATTTAATGCCGATTATGTGATAAAAAACAGTTGGGAAACTAGTCACTTACATGAGTGGGTCAAGATTTCATAAATAAAATACTGTGAAATTAAAATTTTTTAGTAAATTTTGTTTCTTAACATACCTACCACAATTGTTTACAATTGGCTGTAACATAAGTGCAAGCCCTACTTCGGAACTAACTCAAGCTTTTAGAATCTTTTCCAAACGAGTTGGAAAAGTACTAGAGTGCAAAAGCACGAAAAAGATCGAAAAAAGGGTCGAGCGAGACCAGCGCTCGAAATTACAGGTACTCTCTCTGCACACCTCTTGCGTTTACCGAGCGCATGCGCAACAACCGTGACGTCAATTCCGTATTTCCGCCAACGAGAAGTTTGTGATTTAGCGGGGAGGCATCGATATCAAAGATATCCCCAAGGAGGGTGGGCCTCCGGTAAACAATTGTGGTAGGTATGTTAAGAAACAAAATTTACTAAAAAATTTTAATTTCTTTTCAACCTACTCACAATTGTTTACAATTGGCTGAATAAACAATAGGAGGAGGTGAATCACATAACCAATACCAACAAGAGTAGCAGAACGAAAGCAAGGATGGCAGAGAACAAAAACTAAAACCTGTAATGAAGAAAGAGAGAAGGCACCTGAAAAGAACAAGGCTGAGAGAAGCGCAACCTCGACAAAAACAATTTAACGAGGGTGCACCACAGCCTGAGCAGCAACGAGAGGGCCTAAAGAATAAAGGTCCTCAGATTGCTGCTGAAGGTGGCGGAGATAAAAGGAGGAGAAGGTAGAAGCATTCCTCCAGTAAGCCGCATTCATAACATCACGGAGCGAAACAGAATTGGAGAACGCCCAGGATGTAGAAATGGCACGAACCTCATGAGCATTAAGCCGGTTCGAAACAAGATCCGATGCAGACAAGCGAGAATAAGCCAGCTTGATTGCAAGACAGATCCACCTGGAAATAGAATGGGAAGAGATAGACTGCCGCTTAGGAATGAGAGACAGAAAAAATCTCTTCCGATCCCTCCTAATGAACTGAGTGCGAGTAATGTAAGTCTTGACCGCACGAACAGGACAAAGAAGAGGCCTCCGTCCATCTACAGCAGGGAGAGCCCGAATGCAGATGGGAGGAGGTACCGAATCGGGGAGTTGATTCTTAGCCAGAAAAGAGCAATCAGTAGTGAATGTGACACTGTTAGCCTCATTTCGGAAGAAGGCAGAATCAACAGATAGCGCATGAAGCTCACTGACTCGACGAGCAGAAGCAAACGCTAGAAGAAAAGCCGTCTTATAGGTGAGAAAACGCATGTCGGTCTCAGATAAAGGCTCGAAAGGCGCCCCCTCCAAACAGTGCAACACCCATGCCAAGTTCCACTTGGGTGTAAGACGCAAAACTCGAGGCCTCTTCAAAGAAAAGTGCCGAATAAGTTTGGAGAGGAAAAGATTACGACCGATACACCGCTTTCCCACATAAGAGAAAGTATCAGACAGCATAGACCGATAGCCCTTAATCGTAATAGGCTGGAGGCCCTTGGAGTCAAAAAGAAAAACCAGAAAATCCGCAATTTGAGCGATAGACGGATCACGGTAATTCACATTGTGATCTGAACACCAGCGGCAGAAACCCTTCCACTTGGCGGCATAAGTCATTCCAGTGGAAGGTCGCCGCGATGCAGAAATGCACTCCACTGATCGTCTCGAAAAACCTCTATGTCGGAGACTGGACCTGATAAAAGACAGGCGTGAAGGGACAGGCTCGCCAGGTTGTTGTGATACTTCCTGGGACGACCCTGTGAAAGAAGATCGCGACGTAGAGGTAGACGAATCGGTCGATCGGCCAATAGAGGCCGCAGCAGATTGATCCACACCCTCTGTGGAGACAGGGGTGTGATCAGAATGATCCTGCAACTGCAAGCACGGATCTTCGCTAAAACTTGAGGAAGAATCGGTGCAGGAGGAAAGGCATAGCCGACCCAGCCTGTCCAGTCCAGAGACAGAGCGTCTACTGCAAATGCCAGAGGATCTGGACAAGGGGAGACAAAAGTCTCTACCTGATGATTCCAGCGAGTAGCGAAAAGGTCGACCTGAGGACGACCCCACTGCTCGCAAATCGCCTGAAACACCGACCGATGTAGCATCCATTCGGTTGGAAGGACACTGTCGCGTCGGGACAGGGAGTCTGCTAGGACGTTGAGACGCCCGGGAATGTGTCGAATGGACACCCGAGCGTTCACATCCCGCGCCAACAGAAGAAGATCCCGAGACAGCCGATACATAGGAATCGAATGAGTGCCTCCCTGATTCCGTATGTAGGCCACTACTGTCGAATTGTCCGAAAGAAGTAGGACAACATGGTCCGACAGATGAGGGATCCAAAGCCGAAAACTCAACAGAAGAGCAAGGAGCTCCTTCTGGTTGATATGAAGGCCCACCTGCTCGCTGTCCCACTCCCCGTGAGTAGACAGACCGAGAGGGCCCAACGTCGCACCCCAGCCCCGATCGCTGGCATCCGCAGTAAGGATGCGATCGGCCAAAGGAAGATCCAACGGAACACCCTGTGTCAGCCAGGGAATATCTGCCCAAGGGCGGAGGTGACAAAGCAGAGACCGAGGAATAGTGAGTTCCAGGTCCAGCGGATCTACATTCGGACGCCAATGATCCAACAGGAAGTGTTGGAGAGGTCGGACAAACAAGCGACCGAGCGGAATGAGATCGGTCACCGAACCGCAAAGGCCCAGCATCCGAAGGAAAGTCCTGGCCGAGACCGAGGAAGATTGAAGCAGGTCCCGAGTCAAGGCGGAAAGAATCGTCGCCCGAGCCTGGGGAACCGACACTACATTGTGAAGAGTGTCGAAATCCATCCCCAAATGACGGAATCGCTGAGAAGGAAGAAGATCCGACTTCTCGCGATTGACTCTGAAACCCAGCGACGCTAGCAGGCAAAGAAACTGCCGGACATCGAACTCCAGAACAGCAGCATCGTGGTGCCGTTGGAGGATGTCGTCTAGGTAGGCGGACGAAGTCACCGCCGACTGAGTGCGATGGAAAGCAAGCACATGTGACATCAGTCGGGTGAAGGCCCAAGGAGCCAGGTTCAAACCGAACGGGAGAGCTCTGAATTGAAAAACTCGATCCCGAAACGAGAACCGAAGGTATTTCCGTGACGCCAGATGAATGGGTACATGGAAGTAGGCATCCTTCAGGTCGATACTGGCCGCAAAATCGCCCTGATGAACTGAACGTCGAACCGACCGGAAAGTCTCCATACTGAAACGAGGAGCAATTATGTACTCGTTCAGGGTACTCAGATCGATGACAGGACGAAATTGGCCGTTTTTCTTCGGCACCAAGAAAAGTCTCGAGTAAAACCCCGGTGAAAGGGTGTTCCTGACCACCTCGATCGCCCCTTTGGTGAGGAGATTGTCGATCTCCTGCACCAGAAGGTCCCGTCGCAGAGAATCTGAAGGGACCTGAGTCGGAAGGGGCACCCGAGATAAACTGGGGTGCCGATGGAAGGACAGTCGCAGACCGGAATGAATGACGTCGAGGACCCAAGAGTCCGACGTTATCTCTGTCCAACGGTCGTAAAACAGCGACAGCCTTCCTCTGACTGGAGGCGAATCGAGGTGAGAACCTTCACTTGCGGCCTCGACGAGGCCCCCGAGAGGAGAAACCACCTCGGGAAGTGACAGAGTCCTGAGACTTTCCAGCCCGAGGCTGCCAGCGGGCCTGGCCACGTCGGCGCTTCTTATGAGCAGAAGGAGCAGACAGAGCCGAAGGCGTAGCCGACGTCGCCGACGAGGCAGACGCAGCAGCACGCTTGGCGGGCCTGGAACGACCCCCACCCGCAGCAGCAGGTGGGTCAAGCTGTCTCAGCAAAAGCTGGTCCTTCGAATGACGAAGAACTTCGCCACGAACAGCTTCCACGGAACCATGGAACAACTGAGGTCCTACCAAAGAGGCAGACCTCAGAACAGCACGTTGCTCAGAAGGAAGGGATGGTAAAGAATCCAAAACCGCATCCCGGCGTGCCAGCTCCAAATTGGCCGTGTTACAGGCGTGAGCGTGAGTCAAGTTCATAAGAGCCTGTGACAAAACGCGAAAAGGCGCCTGAGCGTCATCAAACTCCCCTGGTGGAAAATATTCAGCCAGAGCAGCGACGACATGGTCCGCGAGAGATAACATACCCAGCATCTCTCGGGACAGGCCCACCATGGACTCAACTACCGACATCGGGAGAACTGCCGACTTAGGCTTAGTCAACCCGAGGGAAGAAGAATCCTCATCCACAGTAGTCATCCCTTGGAAGACTGGTGGAGAGACGGAATCGTAAACACGAAACCGCGATGGAGGCAGGAAGGCATCAGCTCTAGAAAAGAAGGAACCCTTGAGGGCCTTAGAACGCATTTTGGCGTCTAAGCCCTGGAAGGACTCAACCACCTGAGCCGATTGCAGAGGACGCAAAGCCCCGGAGCTAGAAGGCTCAACAGGGTTACGGCGCTCCACAGTGGACCGCGGCCGGACGGTCACAGAAGGCTGGTCGGAAGGTAGAACGTCCGGCAATAAGCCAAAGACGAAATCCAAAGCCTGCCCCAAGACTGACGAGGAGGGACCATCACCTTCAAGATACTCGTCATCCTCCGTAGGAGAGGAGACGTAGCCCAACTCGGGCTGACCAGCAGAAACCTCCTGTGAATACTGTGCAGTATCCAAGGGGCCAGGCGAGACATCTCGGCGACCGACCAAAGGAGGTTGTGCCTCAGGAGGCACAGGGAGGCCAACTTGAGGGTTGCCAGAAAGCAACCGGGTGAGCGCCAAAACGGCCTGGCGCAGGTCACCCTGAGAATCCGTCGCAGCAGAATCGCCCGACGGAGTGTCCTCCCAATGGACCCTTCTGGTAGAAGAACCCAAATCCTCAGAAGAGACCGACGGCGAACGTCGATCGGCAGACAGAATAGGAGCACGGTGAGAAGACACCGGAGGATAGTCCCGATTGTGACGCCCAGGAGCCATCACTGGCCTCTGCGAAACAGAAGGCCCTGCCTGCAAATCCTCGAAAGGGACCGACGGCGCACGTCGATCGGTAGCTGGACCTAGGACACGGTGAGAAGACACCGGAGGATTGTCCCAAGAATGACAGGAACCTGTCATTGACCTCTGCGCAGCAGACGGCCCCAACTGCCTATCCTCTGAGACCGACGGCAAGCATCGATCGACACCCAGACTCAGAACACAGTGAGGAATCACCGGAGGAAGGTTCCGAGAGTGACAGCTAACCGGGGCTGTCACTGACCGCTGCCGAACAGCAGGCCCTGGATGCCAACGTCCCAACACCATCCCGCTAGCCGGCACACTAGCAGGCGAAGGTGGAACAATAAACGATTCACTCGAGGGACGAGGAATCGCTGCCGAAGCGACCGGCCGGCTCAACCGACTAGGAGCAAACCTAGCCAGATGAGACGGAGCTGACAGCAAACCCGCACAGCCTCGCCGCGAGGCTGGGGGAGGCTGAGAACACACAGACACACCAGCAGATACAGCCTCGGTCCCCCGAGACTGTAGACCATCCCCAGAGGAGATGGAAGAGCCACCATCAGACAGAATAGGATCTGGAGTAGTAACCCCCTCAACAACGGTCGACGGTGTTGGAGGCAGATCGGAGAGGGTTACCGAGCTGACCTCGGAAAAGCTCTCAACGAAAACAGACGCCTCAATAGTGACATCCGAAGACAAAGAGACCGCGGTCTCCTCATCAGGTATCACAGAACAAACACCGTCAACAGTTGCAGAGGAGCTCGCCACAGAAGTCAGATCCGAATCCTGTGTGACAGAGTCACGACGTGCACCAGCAGAAATGTCTGCAACGGCACGGCTACCCTTACCCCGAGAACGAGGGGTTCTAGCTCTGGAAAGAACCACCTTGTTAACAGAAGCCCAAAATTTAGAGGACCAAACCCCACAGATACCACATGATTGGGCCTGAGTGCAATTGTTGCAAGTGACACATGTGGTATGGGAATCGTCCACATGTTTCACCTGCAAACAAGAGGTACAAGGAATAGTCTTAGGCATGATATAAATACAACAATCAAGCTTCCCGCCGACGGAAAACAGAACGAAGGTCGTGTTCACACGTGGGGGAAAGGCAAGATAATGTGTGAAAAGCACAGCAATAATAATACAAATTAACATTAAATGAGAGTAATAATTTGGTAGCTTGAAAAAGGATACAATCCAGTAGCACACTAAAGACGATTAATAAGTTGTTCACGAAGAATTAATATCATAAACAGCACAGTCACAAAAATTTCCGACCATGAACAATGGCGGAAAATAAAGGAATTGACGTCACGGTTGTTGCGCATGCGCTCGGTAAACGCAAGAGGTGTGCAGAGAGAGTACCTGTAATTTCGAGCGCTGGTCTCGCTCGACCCTTTTTTCGATCTTTTTCGTGCTTTTGCACTCTAGTACTTTTCCAACTCGTTTGGAAAAGATTCTAAAAGCTTGAGTTAGTTCCGAAGTAGGGCTTGCACTTATGTTACAGCCAATTGTAAACAATTGTGAGTAGGTTGAAAAGAAATCAAGACGGCATCATGGAAAATAAACAAAAATAGCATCTGAGATATAGAGGATATCTAATGTTTTCTTGAGAATACTGAGATTTATCTCATGAGTGAGTGAGAGAATTCGTATTTTCATGAGCAGCTTGCTGCGAGTGAAAATACAAATTCTCTCACCACTCACAAATGAGATTAATCCTGGTATTCACAAGAAAACATTAGATTTTCTTTTTATTATACCCCTTTCATTTGAAGCTTCAACTGAAACAATCCAAACCGACACCCATACCACGCAAGAAATCTGTTTACACAATCAGCTGATTGCTGTTTCTGCTAACACAGATCACGTCTTGTTATACTCACTAGTAGAGCAAGAACAACTTTTATTTTGCGCTTGTGAAAATTCATTTGTAAATTTCAAGTTCACACGAAATGTTAATCACTGAGGTGTTTGATCTCACTAGTGAGGGGAGAACACAATTAATTTTTTACCGATTCTTATTATAATCAGACGTTAGGGGTGTAATAAACAGTGTTTTTGCATTTCTTTTTAGACAGGTTAGATCCAATATTGTTGCAAGGTGGACAGCAGGCAGAGAATTTTGACAGGAGCACTTTTTTGATCACATTACGGTGATACATGTTTATTTTACCAATGGAATGCCAATCACATTTGTACTGAATGTACGGTAAATGGTTTGAGGTTTGAAAATTGTATTCAATTAACAGGATTAAACTAAAAGATTGGATATCTCTTTGTTAAATAATCCTATTAACTGAATACAACTTTCAAACCTCAAACCATTTACCATACATTCAGTACAATTTTGACCTGTTAACTGCTGATATGTCATAGAGTAAACTCCTGTTGATTGAAAAAAAAATCTTCTTGATATGTCAAGAAATTACCCTGACACACAGCTACAAAATTACCCTATTTTATATCTGGCCTCAATACATTCAATACAGGCAATGAGTCTATTATACCTTGATTGACAGAGCTCCAGGAGCTCTGTCAAACACAATAAAATAGAATAAATAGCATTTTATCTTGAATAGTATACTCCAGTTAACTGAATAATTTTCACTGGTAAAACAAGACGTGGGCCACATCCCTGGTGCATACCCCCATGGTGCATATCGCCAAACAATGACAAGAGAAGAAAGTCTAGAAAGTGAAATTCAAGAAGTATTATTAGAGACTCATTTGAAAGCCATTCCCATAAACAATCTTCATTCCAAATTTCATTGAGATCCAATAACCCAAACATGATTTGCCAGGCGAACAGACAAAAAATTGGCTATTTTGTATATTCAGAGGGCCATAACTCACAGAAAAATACTCCAACAGCAAAAGGGCTGATGCTCCTCAAAGATCTCATGATAGTGAACATCTGTATGAAATTTCATAAAAATATGGGAAGTAATGTTCAAGTTATAACTCGAACAGACATTGGAGGGTGGACAGACTGATACATGCACGGACGGTGTTCAACAGTACTACTGTAGTCTTAAATGTAACCTTACCTGTATAATAAAGACCTTTGGTTTATCAGCTAAACCTTTTCTCTTATCATTTTCAGATTTAAACATTTTTAATATTTCCTCAACCTGCATTGGACCATCTGGAGCATAAACAACACCATCATCGCCTATTGACAGAAGGACAACAACTAGACAGTCAATATCTCTATTATCTGCATCTGCAACTGAAATATATCAAAACACCTAATTCAGACTTGACTGAATATATCAAAGACATAAAGACCAACCCTATCGATTTCAAACTAGATGGCAAGGAGAAAAAGATAACTTCACCAATGTAAAGGTAGGCTCTAAAATTTATTAGTCAATCCCATTTAAGATTTCACAGCACAAACAGATCCATGTGCAGTATAGATACTATTAACCCTTCACCAAACATAATTCTCATAATCAACCAGTTTTTGTACACAAACTCGCCATTCAAATTTTATTATTTTTTAATCCTTTACCTAACACGAAAGGTAGACAACACTTGCAAACAAACTGTTTGAATAACTATTTTTTTCAGTTTCTGTGTCAAAAACATTGCTCAACAAGCTTGTTCCAATGAGGGATCATAAGCTATGTTTTTGAGACAAAAAATGAAAAAAATAATGAAAACTGAACTGAACTTTTTGTGAATAGCACTTACCGGTTTTGGCCATTGCATTTTTGCCTTTAAAATATAGCCTATGACTCCTCAATTGAATGGCTTGTTTGCTTATTCCAATGAGTGATCATAACCAATGTTTTGGAGGCCAAGAATGACATTTTTTAGTTATTTCAAGAATGTCTGCAGCATTGTCACTTGTCAGTAGTTCATGTAAGGTAAAGTGTTAAAACACTGTGGCAGTGTACCTTCTAAACCATAGGATTTTATGAAATTTAGGAAAAGAATAAGATGGAATTTGGACATTTTCAACTAATAAATCAATGGGTTCATGATTCTTTTGTGTTCTGTTGAAATTATTGCCTTTGACAGAGACCTGAATAATCTAATAAAAAATCCAGCAAGAGGATCACAGATCCAGAAGTCGAGTTTTGGCATTAAATTCTGAAGAAATAAGCTATTTATAGTAACAGTGACCTTGACCTTGAAGTCCCAGACTTCGAAATCAATAGGTGACTTCCCTTCCTATAAGGTAACCTCTGGTATAAGTTTGGTAAAGGTGCGTCAAATAGAACTAAAGTTATTGCCCAGAAACCAATTTGTCACAAAATATTCTATTGATAGTAACAGTGACCTTGACCTTGGGGCCCCAGACTCCGAAATCGATAGGTGCCTTCCCTTCCTATAGGGTAACCTGTGGTATAAGTTTGGTGAAGATACACGGAATAGAACTAAAGTTATTGCCCGGAAACCAATTTGTCACAAAATATTCTATTTATAGTAACAGTGACCTTGACCTTGGAGTCCCAGACTCCGAAATCAATAGGTGTCTTCCCTTCCTATAGGGTAACCTCTGGTATAAGTTTGGTAAAGGTGCGTCAAATAGAACTAAAGTTATTGCCCGGAAACCAATTTTCACAAAATATTCTATTTATAGTAACAGTGACCTTGACCTTCGGGCGAGAGACTCTGAAATCGATAGGTGTCTTCCTTTCCTATAGGGTAACCTCTGGTATAATTTTGGTAAAGGTGCATCAAATAGAACTAAAGTTATTGCCCGGAAACCAATTGTTTACACCCACCGCCTGCCCACCTGCCACTTCATCAAACTATAAGTCGAGTTTGACTTCGTCAAAACTCGACTAAAAAATCACTATTTAACTAATCGCCATTGGCAGATTGTCAAATGTTTGTTTATAAAATTAAAAGCAGATGTTTTATCATGACAGTGGATTATTTGTAGGTTGATTTCTGAATAACATTGAGCTCTTACCATCTCAACTTTTGAGTGAAACCCAGAGGTTTCAAGATGTCCATCTGACAAAAGCGTATTAATATTCCACAAAGAGATTTTAAGATTTTAAAACCAGTCTCATTCTGTTAATCAAATTCATGTATAACATGTCAAGTTGCTTGAGTATGGGAGTAATTTATTAATGCTGCCCCATTACCATCTGTGATAGATTAGGAGTGTGGTTCAGTGGAGGAGGTTACATCCCTCAAAAAGTCACAGCTGACTTCATTCCCTCAAACTTTTAAATGATCATTATATGTGAAACATAAAGTTATTTACATCAGTGGTTTATGAAAAGACTTTACAGGGGTAAAATAATGGTGCACTCCTACCCACTACAAAACCTCAACACCTATAAATATGACACCATTTGCTGTAGGCAACTTTTGAATTAACTAGTAAATGATTATTACAAACATCTCATATGTCAAACATGAAAGCAATGGAAGCTGTGGTTCTGGTGAAAAAGAGTTCTTGATGTCACATTACCCACAGTGTTAACCCTTTACCTAACTTGAAAAGTAGATGACACTTGCAAACAAAATTATTGAATAACTATTTTTTTCATTTTTGCGTCAAAAACATAGGTTATGGCCCTCATTAGAATGAGCTCAACAAGCTCATTCCAGTGCAGGGTCATAAGCTATGTTTTTGAGGTAAAAAATGAAAAAAATAATGAAAATTGAATAGCAGCTTTTGTGAACAGTGCTGGCCAGTTTTGCCGTTACGTCAGGTAAAGGGTTATGGTCTTTGGGCCAACAACACCACCTACATTACCCATGAGAGCTTGTTTCGAACAAACCTTTTTACACAGACGTCATAGAGCACATATAGAAAGAAGCATATGGAGCAGTGGTTTAGGAAGGAAGGATTTTTTTATTGCTTTCTCTATTACCAAGTACCTGTATTGAAATCTGCGAGCTCCATAACACTGTTAACTATGACACCAGAAGCTTGTTCAAACAAACTTGTAAATCATCCTGAGAAAAATGTTGTACATGTATTTCAAATAACTTAACTCTTTTTAGGGCAATGGTTCAAGAGAAGATAATAAAAATAACCCTGTAAAGTAGGATGGGGGCAAGCCTGAATATAAGCAACCTGTCATTTGCAAAATGGGGTCCCCAGAGGGTGAATTTGTTGATGCTATCCCATACAGTGGGCCAATTTATCCTCTTGGTACATCTTTCTGTTTTGGCTTGAGACCTTGATTCAGACTGAGGTTCACAGAGGGTAAATTTTGTGATGCTAGCCTGCTGTGCAGTGTAGTATCACCAAATTCACCCAATGGGGACCTCATTTTGCAGATGACAGTCTGCTTATTTTCAGGCTTGGATGGTGGTCATGATTTAAGTAATTTTGTAAATCATCCTTAGCAAAATTGTATATGTCATATATAGCAGCCTTTGTAGCAGTAATTTGGGAAAATGCTTTTTTTAAATGTTTTCCCCATCATGGAGGTGTTGAGCACCTCATGAGGTTCCAAAAATGAAGCCAGATGCTTTGCTAGAATGAACTTGTGAATCATCCCAACAAAAATATTCTATGGCATTTGAACTGGTGATTTGAGAGAATATATTAAATGTTTTCCTGATTAACCTCTGACTTAATAAAGTTGAATGGGTACCCATAATTAAACTACGGAAGATTTTTATCAGCTTGATTAAACTCTTCCTTTGAATGCTCCATTCTAATATCAGTTGCTGTGCTGTGCTGTTCAGGAAAGGAATGTGTTTAAATTTTTCTTTATTTTTAGTCTGTGTAGGTTGGGGGTGTGGGTGATGGTACTATCAGGTATTTTTTGGTTTTAAAAATTTGATTTGCAGTTTACATCTTGGTTTCAAAAAGTGATCATAAATGGAGAATATAAGACCAGTATGAAAGAAACAAGAGGCCCCAAGGGGCCTGAGGGGCGCTCACCTGACATGGTAGCCTAAATATCAACCCAGTGAATTGATTTCAACAAGTTGCATCTGCTCCTAAGAAAAGCTTATACCAAATATCCAAAGATTCCCACAGGGAGCCCATATATGAACCCATGGACTTGGCTTTAACAAACTTGAATCCCCCCCCCCCCCCCCCCCCCCCCCCCCCCCCAAGGATGCTGCACACCAAATATCAAAACATTCCGACTGCTGGATCTGAAGAAGAAGATTTTTAAAGAAAATTCCTCATTTTGAACTAAGTTACAATTCGAGCTCTCACAGTGAGTCCAAATATGGACCTAGGGACATGTCTTGAACAAACTTGAATCTCACCCCCTAAGGATGCTGCATACCAAATATCAAAACATTCCGACTGATGGATCTGAAGAAGATTTTTTAAGAAAATTCCTCATTTTGAACTAAGTTATCATTCGGGCTCCCACAGTGAGTCCAAATATGGACCTAGGGACATGGCTTGAACAAGCTTAAATTTCATCACCCTAAGGATGCTGCATACCAAATATCAAAACATTCTGACTGCTGGATCTGAAGAAGATTTTTAAAGAAAATTCCTCATTTTGAACTAAGTTATAATTCGGGCTACCACATTGAGCCCAAATATGAACCCAGGGACTTGGCTTGAACAACCTTGAAGCTCACCCCCCTAAGCATGGTGTATACCCAATATCAAAAGATTTTGCCTGCTGGATCTTGAGAAGAAGATTTTCAAAGAAATTTGCTTGAAATGCACTAAGTTCAAATTTGGGCTCCTATACTGAGCCCAAATATAAACCCAGGGGGCCGATTTGAACAAACTTGAATCAGATCCACCCCACAATGTTGCATACCATATATCAAAAGATTCTGCCTGCTGGATCTGAGAAGAAGATTTTTTAAGAAATTTGCCTGAAATGCACTAAGTTCGAATTCGGGCTTCTATAGTGAGCCCAAATATGAATCCAGGGGGCCGATTTGAACAAACTTGAATCAGATCCACCCCACAATGTTGCATACTAAATATCAAAAGATTCTGCCTGCTGGATCGGGAGAAGATTTTTTAAGAATTTGCCTGAAATGCACTAAGTTCGAATTCGAGCTTCTATAGTGAACCCAAATATGAATCTAGGGAGCCGATTTGAACAAATTTGAATCAGATCCACCCCACAATGTTGCACACCAAATATCAAAAGATTCTGCCTGCTGGATCTAGAGAAGAATATTTTTTAAGAAATTTGCCTGAAATGCACTAAGTTCAAATTTGGGCTCCTATACTGAGCCCAAATATAAAGCAGGGGGGCCGATTTGAACAAACTTGATTCAGATCCACCCCACAATGTTGCTTACCAAATATGAAAAAATTCTACCTGCTGGATCTGGAGAAGAAGTTTTTTTAAGAAATTTGCCTGAAATGGACTAAGTTCGAATTCGAGCTTCTATAGTGAGCCCAAATATGAATCTAGGGAGCGCGATTTGAACAAACTTGAATCTGATCCACCCCACAATGTTGCATACCAAATATCAAAAGATTCTGCCTGCTGGATCTGGAGAAGAAGATTTTTTAAGAAATTTGCCTGAAATGCACTAAGTTCGAATTCGAGCTTCTATAGTGAGCCCAAATATGAATCTAGGGAGCCGATTTGAACAAATTTGCATCAGATCCACCCCAAAATGTTGCATACCAAATATCATAAGATTCTGCCTGCTGGATCTGGAGAAGAAGATTTTTTAAGAAATTTGCCTGAAATGCACTAAGTTCGAAATTGGGCTCCTATACTGAGCCCAAATATGAACCCAGGGGGCCGATTTGAACAAACTTGAATCAGCTCCACCCTACAATGTTGCATACCAAATATCAAAAGATTCTGTCTGCTGGATCTGGAGAAGAAGATTTTTTAATGTTTTTTCCCATTGCCTACAGTGTTAAAAAGAGCTGACTCTGCACTTTTTCAAAGTCCTGAAAAAGGTACCTTGTGATCAAACCGATAGGGATTTTTTTTAACCATTCTATTCTACTGGATAAAAGTAAGCTTTATACAAAATAAGAATTCTCTGTGCCATGTAGTTTTGGAGATATGGCAGTTTTAAGGTTTTTCCTGTTTTTAGCTCCCGAGGTTCCCATGGGCAATGAGAAACATTTTTTTTGCATCAATCAACTACTTATGACCCATTATCATCTCATATCAAATTTGGTTCAAATCGACCTCACGGTTCAGGAAATAGAAATTTTAGAGCGTGGCCAAAATTTTAGCCCCTCCCATAACGAAGGCAAAGAATGCCCGACAAACTTCTCTTGAATAAACTGGATTCTACACCTCAAAAGGAAGCTGCATACCAAATATCAAGTCTCTGCTACTGCTGGTTCATGAGAAGATTGTCAAAGATTTTGGTGCCCCTTGGGGGTGTGGCCCCACCCAGGAGGAGGGGCAACTTTATTTGAACAATCTGAATTGACATTAGGTAATAAACATTTACTCAACATTTGAAAAATATTGGGCCAGTGGTTTCTTTGGAGAAGTTGGTTTTGTAAAGTTTATGCCGGACGACGAGAGACGACGGACGATGGACGGACGACGGACGGAAAGCAATTAGTAAAGCTCACCTTGAGCTTTGCTCAGGTGAGCTAAAAAGGGTCAGCTTTTGGAATTTTTGTGTAGCATTTTTGCGATGCGAATCCAGTCATCAAATACCCTGTAATATCAACAAATTTTGGGGGCATCTTCTACTTAACCTAGGCAAATATGCAGCCGGCCAGTGTTATTATTATGGAATTACAATTGGATCCAAATAAGACCAGCAGTCTTGATAGAAAATTTTGTTGAGTTCAAAAGTCTCATCATATTTGCTCTAAAAATGATAAATTTAAAGTAATTTGTATATTTTTTATACATACCAATGGTCCAGACTAGCTGGTGCAAACTTGATGTTATCAAGGGCCAAACACAAATTTTGAACCCCCCAATACCCAAAATTTGCATACAAATCTGAAAATTAAAAGTCCTATCTGGCCCTCCATACTTTTACCATCTGCGCATGCGCAGTTGTCAGGAAGAGACCGGATTTGGAGTCAACATCATTCTTTGTAGATGAGCGTACTAATAATAACTCTGCGGGGAGGTATGAGTGCCCACTCATGGGAGGGCCATCCCTGTCTGGGCCATTGGTAAGTATAAAAAATATAAAATTACTTTATATTTATTATATTTTTATACTAATAACCAATGGCCCAGACTAGCTGAAAAGTAAAAAGGCAGAGGGCCCAGGACTTAAGAATTAGCAAAGCAAATATAGTTCCTAAGCCTGCATTCCAAGGTGAAAGGAAATTAAATTTAAAAGGAATTACATGTATGTCTCTTTATACAATAATAGAGAAGACACATCTAAATAAGGAGCCATATCCAAGTAATTCCATATTCTTAGCATGAATAATTATGCTAACTGGATGTAACAAGCCCCCAATTTTAAAGGCTAGTCGGACTAAGCCCCATAAATTAGGATGGCATATTTGAGAGAAAGAGAGACTAACCCCCACAAACATACGCCATATATAAATAATAAACACGCTGTATCTAGGATCAGATATAATCTACAGACAAAACAGCTTCACTCATAGTTACACACTTATCAAGCTGGATGAGATGAAGAAAAATCACCCCCCACCTTTTTTTGAAGGAATATTCTTCAAAACAAAGAGGGGAGCACTCTGGAATCAATGAAAAGCGATACTAAATAATCCAAATATATTCGCACAATAAGCATCCTGTTATTAATTATTATTAATTACTGGTGCTTAACGCCACTTCAGAAGCTAAGGCTATTGTGGCAATCCCAGTAATTAACAGAGCACACTTCTAATGAATACGTAGATAGGATGAAAACCGGTGATATAAAGTGTACGACCATACACTTGTGCAATAGAATATCAATGGAAAGTATCTGAAGAGCAAACACACTTCTAAGGCAACCTATAGGGTACCCCATTCATGTGTACAACTGATTCCAATAATACCACTACAATGAACCGTTCAAATATACGAGAATGTGTACTGTATCTTCAAGAAACCTGGATTAGAACATGGAACAAGCTATGATTATAGGACTCGTCACGGACCGTCCCCGAAATAATTCATTTTTTCCTAGGTCTGTAACAACCATTGATTGTTTGGAGAAAGAATATACTACTCTGAATAATGATGCCAGAAATGAAGAACATATGCATAGACGGCCTGTTGGCAGTTCCATAACTGATCCAAATAGCCCCAAAATTCTTATGAGCTCTATAAGCAGAGCAAGAATTTAAATAATGTGTACGATAATGCGTCTGCCTAATAAATACACTTATTATGCCAGCTAATGAAATTCGCCAATCACAGCCCCGGAATAGTGGGATGGTACTGAGCCGTATTGGGTCACCTGCAGCCCAAGGTGACCTAATACGAAACTCGTATTAGGTCAGTACCGCCATTTTGTTTCGACGTGGAAATTCCTCACCACGCGATGCTTTTATATCCATATTGAAGAAATTGCAGTACAATCAAACGTCCCTCCGTGTCTATATGTCTCATTTTCTCTCGTTTTATAATAAATTTATTGTGAAATTTATTTTATAAATGTAAATTTAATTATTTGAAGCAGGGGTCAGCCTGGCAGCTGATTTTAGGGAGAAGTGACTTCTCCCTTCAGAGACTTTAGGGAGAAGTCAGGACCCAGGAGGGAGAAGTCAGTGGACATGAAGGAGAAATCAGAAAAAAAATATGACATCGTGACAAAATAAATGAACACAGAGTACACAATTGTGGAGAAAAAAATAAATAAAAGTTATACAAACATACATACACACACAAAACTAAGTCAGATGGTATATAACAGAATGTAGGTTAAAATCCCACCTCCCCCCCCCCCCCCACCCCACAAATGAAAGTGTCAATGACACTGTAGCTCAACTTGACAAACTTGAACTTGGTAAATTATATATGAAATGGCAAAATTAAAGATCATTGGGACCAATGTCAGTTTTTTTGCCAGTGGCAACATTTTTTGACAGAAACCGAAGAAAATCGATAGCTCCCATCTAGAGGCCTCCCCAAACAAGCATGCCAGGTTTCAAAGCAATCCGATCATAAATGTGCCCTGTAGGGTGTACAAAAGGGAAATATTGTGGTCTGACTAGACTAAATTCTAAGAACGTTGGCCGTGGCAACATTTTTTGACGGAAATTGAAGAAAATCGATAGCTCCCATCTAGATGTCATCCCAAACAAGCATGCCAGGTTTCAAAGCAATCTAATCATAAATGAGCCCTGTAGGGTGATCCAAAGGGAAATATTGTGGTCTGACTAAACTAAGTTCTAAGAATGTTGGCCGCGGCAACATTTTTTGATGGAAATTGAAGAAAATCGATAGCTCCCATCTAGAGGTCTCCCCAAACAAGCATACCAGGTTTCAAAGCAATCAAATCATAAATGTGCCCTGTAGGGTGTGCCAAAGGGAAATATTGTGGTCTGACTAAACTGAGTTCTAAAAACGTTGGCCGCGGCAACATTTTTTGACGGAAATTGAAGAAAATCGATAGCTCCCATCTAGATGTCATCCCAAACAAGCATGCCAGGTTTCAAAGCAATCCGATCATAAATGTACCCTGTAAGGTGTGCCAAAGGGAAATATTGAGTCTTCTGACTAAACTAAGTTCTAAGAACGTTGGCCGCGGCAACATTTTTTGACAGAAATTGAAGAAAATCGATAGCTCCCATCTAGAGGTCTCCCCAAACAAGCATACCAGGTTTCAAAGCAATCTGATCGTAAATGTGCCCTGTAGGGTGTGCCAAAGGGAAATATTGAGGTCTGACTAAACTAAGTTCTACGAACGTCGGCCGTGGCAACATTTTTTGCCGGAAATTGAAGGAAATCGATAGCTCCCATCTAGACGTCACCCTAAATAAGCGTATCAGGTTTCAAAGCAATCAAATCATAAATGTGCCCTGTAGGGTGTGCCAAAGGGAAATATTGTGGTTTGACTAAACTAAGTTCTAAGAACGTTGGCCGCGGCAACATTTTTTGACGGAAATGGAAGAAAATTGATAGCTCCCATCTAGAGCTCACCCCAAACAAGCATACCAAGTTTCAAAGTGATCTAATCAAAAATGTACACTGCATGGTGTACCAAAGGGAAATATTGATGCATAACTGCACTAAGTTCATCAAAGGTCATTGCCAGTGGCAACTTTTTTTGACAGAAATCGAAGAAAATCGATAGCTCCCATCTAGAGGTAACCCCAAACAAGCATACAAAGTTTCAAACCGATCTGATTATAAATGTATCCTGTAGGGCATGCCAAAGGAATATATTGATGCCTGACTAAACTCAAAGATCGTTGTCAGTGACAACATTTTCTGATGGAAATGGAAAAAAATCGATAGGGAAATATTGAGGTCTGACTAAACTAAGTTCTAAGAACATTGGCCGCGGCAACATTTTTTGACAGAAATGGAAGAAAATCGATAGCTCCCATCTAGAGGTCACCCCAAACAAGCATAAGAAGTTTCAAAGTAATCTGATCATAAATGCGACCTGTGAGGTGTGCCAAAGGAAATTGTGGACGTACGTACTAAAAACTGTGTCGTTCATGGTTTCTGAATACCCCCTAACTCTTTGCCTAACAGTGATGTCTAAGGTTACCATGCAGTTGATTTTGTATTTGCCTCAACGCAGTGGATTTGAAATTTAGTATGACCCATGGTGAGAGTGTTCTTCTCTGTAATAGAAGGTATATTCTTTTTAAAAAAATATTTAAAGTGTTTAAAATAAATTTCAAGTTCATATAAGAAGCTGGGTCATTCATGGTTTCTGAATGCCCTGAGTTGAAAAGCGTAGTTAAAAAAGTTTTCGATATATCCTTCGTAAATTAAGCGTTATTAACAATTTGAGTTATTTTTTTTCTTTGGTAAATGACAAAATATTTCAGTTGTCTCCCTTTCCGGCTGCGCTGGGTAATAATACACTGTTCAGAAAACTGACAATTTCTGCCAACCATCTTACACTGACACGTGCAATTGGTGCTTTGAAGGTCTGCCATTCTTATCCATCCAAATACCTGTGATTTCTATTGTAGCCTTATTACATTTAACCCCCTTCCAACACAATTTCACAAGTTTTCAAAGAAAAACATTCAATGCAAATTGCGGGGCGAATTTCAATGCAACCAATTTTTCAGTGGAACAGAGCGTAACCGCAAGCAATTTCGATATGGACGAACTGTCTCCAATACATTTTTTTTTGTTTTGAAACGGTGGTTAACTTTAATAAATTCTAATTAACTTGATGCATGTCTTGTGTGATTCGTTGTTTTGGCTGGCACTTTGTTTTTAAATAGCCATTTTGTGCTGGTTGTTATCAGTTGGGGCGAATTGTTCGAACGTCTACGCCATTACAATTCTTTTCAGAATATAAAATTGCGCTAGTTTAGGCTATTTTCATAGCCGTGTGGCGGATTTTAACAACAGCCGTGTTTACTTTTTTTGCGAATGCGGAAGCGGGTGTTTTTAAAAAATAAAACAAGAAAATACAGTAAACTGCCATGTCTCCCAAGGAAGTTTTGGAGGGCGACTTGAATTTCGCCCCCAGTGTAAGCCAAGGCAACTTGAGGAATGACAAGGCGACTTCTTCGCCCAAGTCGCCCACTCGGCTGACCCCTGATTTGAAGTGAGAAATACTACTGTATTCGATCTACCGATAACGGATAAAAAATTGTTTTATCCCAGCTCTAAATTCTGGTTCGGCAAAAACAATATTGGACTCGGTGTACCGCCTCATCCAATATTGTTTTCACCTCGCCTCTTATGATACCGTATCCGCCACCTGAACGTCCTGTAACTTATAATATTATGCACGCGAGCAATGAAATCCTGCATGTACTCATCTGATTGCAGCCTGTATCCACGGTATGACCGAGTGATAGAAGTGTAACCAGGAAACTGAATGAATAATATGACGTTAATATGAAGTAAACAGAGTAATAAACTCATACGTCATAAGAAAAGGCTAGACAGCTCTGAGAGAAACTAATTGTCACATTGGAGAACGTCGCCCAGATAACGGACATGTTAGCTATACAGGTACACGGAGGCTAGCAATTTAAAGATAATGAATCATATGTTCGTATGTAACTTAAAAACGAACAACCACAGGAAACAAACCAACTAAAAAGTGGATGTGCCCATGAGGTCGCCATTAGAACACGACCCAGCTGCCAATCAAGAAGCCATGAAAGGCATGTATATACTTAAATGCATACGACGCCTATGGGAAGAAAAACTACGTCTTGCCCTGTAATCGCTTCTTAACACATTGCTGGGGGGGGGGGGGGGGTGGGGGGGTGGGGGGAGGGTTCAATGAAAAATTCATATCGAACCCCCTCACCCGCATTACTTGAATCGCTCTTGTGTTAGTCATCAAATAGAATAGGAATATCGAACCCCCCTCATCCGCATTACTTGAATCGCTCTTGTGTTAGTCATCAAATAGAATAGGAACTGCAGGGCTCCCTCACATCTGATCGACTCCATTATGCCACTAAGGATGGAGAGGGACGTGATGAACAAATATACCATATTGACATAAACACACTAGGTAAATATGGCGTCATTAATAGAGCTTATCACCTCATATAACTAACACCAAACCATACCGGTAGGATGAGAATAACCTCCTCTAACATTCGGTATCATGCCCGAAAGGACAACAAACTCAGCCAAGCTGAAGTAGCTAAAGGTCTTCCTATATATGAAGACAATAAAAGGCTGATAACTGCGACCTAAGGAGACTTACAATGCAAGCCGTAGCTTATAAGTTTTCATCTCCGTGGAGACAGGTATATCGGTGTAAGCTGCAACCTTGAAGGCTCACTGAACAGAGACTTACAATTATTGCCGCGCAAGGTAGGGAATGAAGAGCGGCTATTTTAACAGCCCTAAATTCCCAAAAGAGACAGCAGTCCCAAGAGATAATAAATTCAGTTATGTCACTACATAATTACTGAAACAATCTCGCTCATGATTCTAGCTAGTCTACTATGGTGTAAACAATAAGACTCAAGTCTATGACACCTACGAAAACAAACCGAAAAGCACTGTACCTTTATCGGTTTTATTCCCAAAAGACAGCGGTCAGAGCCTAGCTAACATAGCTAGAAGTCTTCCTCTCTGTGAAGACAGATATCTCTGTGTAACTAATAACTTTGAAAGCTCACTAAACAGAGACTTACAACCATCGTCGCGTAAGGTAGGGAATGACAAGCCGCTATTCTAACAGCTGTAATTCCCAGAGACAATAATCTCAAGGTAGCTACGCAGTTATGAGTCTTCATCTACTTGAAGACATATCTGTGTGACTTGCGGCCTTGAAAGCTCACTAAATGGGGACTTACAACACTAGCCGCTAAGAAAAGACCGCTGTAACAGTACATAAGGCTACTACGGCATCCACAATGACATTAAATGTCTTGACGCCAAGGAATACAACATCGAGAGGGAAAAGACATATCTATTCCCTCAAACAGCTCTATTCCAAACAAGACAGTTGTCTCAGCCAATCTATGCACTATTCGTCCAACTTCAAGACGAAAAACAGGTGATTTGAAAAATCTGGAGAATATTTCGACAACCTCTATTGCTTTTCTTCAATAGAAGAGCCTATACCTCCGCAAGGTGAGACTCTCTTGGAAGAATTTGCCGGAACATTTTATCAACACGTACTTGTTGTAAGTGGAGCTTTGCTCGGCCTGATAGCCGCAGGCCTGCCAAGACTACATTCTCATCCACTGATCTTCCGCAGTTTTCATCCACTTTTTTGCAAGGTTGATAACCTTCTGCCAAGAGGAAAGCAACAGAAGTCTATTCTCGACGACCTCTATTGCTTCCTTCAATAAGAGAGCCTGTACCTCCACTAGGTGCAACTCCCTTTTGAAAGAATCCGCCGGAAGATTTGTCCAATGCGGACGTCTTGTAAGTGGGGGTTTTTGTTCGGAATCATAGCATTAGGTCTTCCTAAACAACACTTTTACCCACTGATTTTCCGTGAAATAAATCTAATTTCTTGCGAAGTTGATAACCTTCCATCAACTGGTAAGCAATAGAGGTCTTATTCATCACCTGTACAACTAACGAGGCTTACAGAAGGGGAAACTGCGTCCTCCCCGCAAAGAACCTTGCCCTGTCAGCTTAGGGGCATCTGGATCAGACCTGCACCCCTTTCCCAAGTCGCTATACTGACGACCTCTGGAGTAAGTATAAGAGGGTTTAGTGTACCCTCGCGAGGAGTTCCCTGAGTTGATTTTAAGTGGAACAGCCTTGCTTACCCCAGTCTGCTGAAGTGTGTTGTTGAGGTGCAGACTTCAGTAGCAGTATACTGGAAGCTTTCTTGTGGCCTGTTCATAGACTAATGAAAACTTGTCAAATAGAATATATCCGGAGACCGGATTGACTCAGAGAGAGCTTTTCACCTTGTCATCTATAAGTGATGACGACGCAAGGTCAGCATCACGTCTGATCAACTCCCAATTTGCCACTGTCAGGGCGGAGTTGTACGTGGCATACATGACTGCCCTGGAAAGAACTCTAAGCGAGACATTGCGCCATAGCTCTAGTGAGGTGATCTGCATAGCACATCGCATCCAGATTCACTCTGTTGGATGAAATAGCACATTCCATCACTTCCGAGTGTATATTGATTGATGCAGGTAGGGGCATATTTTCATCCCTGGCCTGCTCGTCTAAACGTAGAGGAGCGTATATTGTGTGTAGAGGAGTGTATATTGATTGATGCAGGTAGGGACATATTTTCATCCCTGGCCTGCTCGTCTAAACGGAGAGGAGCTCTCTGGATATCTTCTCCAACCAATTTAAATGAACGTGGTCCATGGAACGGTATGTTAATTGAAGATGTCAATAAGAAACTGCTTTCCTCTTAGCACTAGAGAGGTTGAATATGACGTTGTTAACATGGCCGAAGGCCTCCGACACCTGTCGAGACTGTTTCGGGATGAAAAGAGCATCCTCTTTCCTCCACCTCCACACAAAATCTGCTTCAGAGACGACAGCGGTTTCTCTCTAGTAGTCACAGCTTGCTGATCAGGTGGAACAAAGTCAGTATAGTATTGATGAATAAAATTCATCGCTACCAACCATATGCTGTTCTGAAAGGGAAGGGTAATCCTCTTCCTTGTCTTTTTCACCATCCGACTGATTCAGCTGTGACATTTGGTCCATCGCATCTGCATGTACTGATGACTGGACCAACCCAGCACCGTCTGACAGCTCACTACTGGAGTCTGTTCTTGCACTTGCTGGGATGCTGCGATCAGCTGCGCAATCTGCGACAGCAAGTCCCTTACCAAGGCTTGAGGATCTGCGGTTTTCTGTTTTTTAGCTGCTTGCTGCTCCTGGGACGCAGTTCCGTGGATGGATCTCTTCTTCGAACGTCCCAATGATCGAAGCCTCGGTTCTCTAGCTACCGGATGGTCCGACTTCACGGGCGAAGACTGGCTATGTCTTCGTGCAGCTGGCTGGATGAATATCCAAGTCGGGTAGCTAGAATGCGGTCGTGTGTGCTTTTGAATCGTAGCAGAGGAAGCCGTGACTGTAGCCGAGGCCAGCTGCAGTTTAAACAGAGCGTCGCAAGCGGCAGGTGTGGACGTGTGAAAGTTTCTCAAAACAACATTTGGTCCCAAATGCTGTTGGGTTAGAGAGGGACCTCTCCCACTTGCGGCCTTGTCAGACCTTGCCGAGCCTCCCTAAAAGAAACTTGCTGACTTCCTCCCTATTTCCATTGTCGCTGATTGAGCTTTTGATTTGGAGGTGTTTGCTCTACCCAAATCTACACTTCCTTCAACCGCAACAGACTTAACCGGTGGCACAGCTCCCACAGACGGAGTAACCACTTCACCGGTCGAGCTTGCTGCTTGCAAGGGATTAAGACCACTAACTAGAGGTCTTAACCCTTGCTTATATTCATGAGCACCTTGCAGCTAGCTCTAATTGCTCAACAGAGCGCGACGACAGTAGCACACTTTGGATGGGTGTCACAATACCATCACCATGTTCATGTTCCTCTGAAATAGAAACTGAAAAACTTGAATTATATTACGCTGAGAGTTCTGGCATAGGAACCTCACCCTCAACAACGTATCGCAACACCCGTCTCCAACATTTGCATTGAAAATGTACACAAGTAAGACAAGAATCCGCAGGAGTGCATTGACTACAGGCAAGGCAACAAGGATGTAAATCCGAGGACGACTTCCTCGCCTTGCATTAAGAGCAGTAAGCTTTCATAATTACAATCAAAAGACAAAGTCGATAGTACTCCTACAAACTTCACAACAAAATACATGATAAAGATACATGAATAATCGCAATCAAAATTAAATTCAAAAAGTTATGAAAAAATGCCTAATTCCCAAAGGGAACATTATGAGCCCAAGGGAATCCCGATAGAGCCTAAGTGTGGACAAAATCCAAATATTATGAGCTACAAACCGGAATAATAATCAATGTATCCTACAGTAATTCTACAGTAATATAATATAAAATAATACATATATTTGAGGATGTTGCCAATGTAAAG
Source organism: Pictodentalium vernedei (assembly GCA_031216915.1). Taxonomy (NCBI): domain Eukaryota; kingdom Metazoa; phylum Mollusca; class Scaphopoda; order Dentaliida; family Dentaliidae; genus Pictodentalium; species Pictodentalium vernedei. The sequence continues at coordinate 778,662,337 of CM062297.1, read as the reverse complement.
AACGTCAAGGAAAAAAATGGAAACAAGACATCATCCACACAAAAGGCCCAAAGTCAGTAACCAATTTAAAAGCTACCAGATACAAAGTTAGATCTTCATATGAAGATAAAATGATACATTGGATAGAAGAAGCAAGACTAAAACACCCTAGAGTGAGGATATAACCATGGGGATAAACAGAATAAATATTCTGTAATACACATTAAACTCCCAAGAAATTCAATAATAAAATTTCAATAAAAAATAGCCCAAAAGCTTAGGAGTTTAACAGGGAGGGTTCATGGAAGGATAGGGAAGGAATACTTAACAAACAGTGGATTAATCGATAGCAAGAATGATGACATCAGTATGTCCCGAAAATGGGAAACATGAAATAATGTTTATAATTATTATAAAGTTACAGCCCTGAAAGTATCAAATCACCGTTGTTCACTTCCATCATCCGTTAACAGCCTTGGATCCATCAATTCTTGCATTGATTTGTGTCTGGCATCCTCAAAAAAGGAGATTTTAAAGCACAGATGTCAGATCATTGTTACTGACTTTAGGGCCAAAAAGACCCTAAAGTCAGTAACAATGATCTGACATCATAGAGGATCCAACGTCACATCCCATCCGAGATTGCTGGCATCTGCCGTCAGACTGCTGATCGTGTTCTGACGGCAGATGCCAGCAATCTCAGATGGGGTACGACATTGGATCCTCTAGGTCTTTCCATTCACAGTGTATGGTATCAGGATCAAGCAGCTCTTCACATCAACCAGAAGGAGCTTCTTCCTCTTCTTCTGAGTTTCTGGCAGAGGATCCCCCACCTTTCAAATCGTCAGGTTCTTCTGTTGTCCGACAATTTGGCAGTGGTCGCTTACATTCGGAACCAGGGCGGCACGCACTCGGTTCCTATGTACGAATTGGCTTGGGATCTTCTACTGCTAACTCAGGTTATCAAACCAGAGTGGTGGTTCATCACATTCCCGGTCGTCTGAACGTCCTAGCCAACACCCTGTCCTGACGGGGCAGGGTCATTTCTACCGAGTGGATGCTTCACAGAGCAGTGTTCCAGTCGCTTTGTGATCTCTGGGGTCATCCTCACATTGATCTTTTTGCGACCCGTTGGAACCATCAGGTGACCACTTTCGTTTTCCCCGTGTCCAGCTCCTTTGGCGAACTTTCGCCGTGGACGCTCTGTCACTTGGTTGGAACAGTCTAGTCGGCTACGCTTTCCTGCCGGTTCCGATTCTGCCTCAGGTTCTAGCCAAGATATGAACAAATCATTCTGATTGCTCCCCTGTCGCCGTTTCAAACCTTTATTCCAGGTGGATATGTGTTTTTTCACATACAAGATGGCTTTTCTGATGGTTTTGCCTCAGGCAGATGGGTTAGTGAGCATCACACCCTCTTGGTTTATCCGGCCTTTTTCAGGAACTCCCCCAACAATGTTACTTTTACCACCCATTGCTCCATTCTGGCCAAGAATCAGATACCAGAAACAACTCCACCTCCTATCTGTATCAGGGCTCTTCCTTCTGCTGAGGGTAATCGCCTTTTGTTCTGTCCGGTTCGGGCACTTCGCATCTATCTCAACCGGACGCAGTTCATTAGGAAAGGCAGGTAACGATTCTTTCTGTCTCCTATTCCTGGTCGACAGAAGATCTCTGCTCCATCCATTTCTTGATGGATTTGTCTTGCTATTCGCACGGCCTACACTCGTCTAGCAACTGACGATTGTATTACTGATCGTATTTCTGCCCACGAGGTGTGTGCCTTGTCTACCTCCTGGAATTATGCTAACTCCATCAAGTTGTCGGATGTTATGCAGGCAGCCTACTGGAGAAATGCTTCTACTTTCTCCACCTTCTATCTGCGTCAGTTGCAGGAGCAGTCTGAGGACCTTTTTTCTTTGGGCCCTCTTTCTTCTGCTCAGGCTGTTGTCTACCCTAGCCATTAGGCTTCTTCAAGGTCAGTTCCAGCCCTGTGCTGTTTTACTGTCCTTTCTGTCTGTGCATCTCGCAGAGTCATACGCCTCATCTCTCATTGTCTTTTACTAATGTTTGTGATACTATGGTTCGATAGGCCTAGGGAATTTTTCTCCTGTCCACGGTTCCAGTGCAGTTGGGTTATGTGGGGGTTGCTTATGTGATTCCCTCCTCCCCACTGATCACATAACTCCAATGTTGGCGGATTCAAAAGAATGAGTCATTCGTTACATGACTGCGCACTGGTACCAGAAGCCGTGGATCTGTACCAGGAGACGAGTGTCCCCTACTGGGTGTGCGCCGGTAGCACTCGACCCAGTTTTGGCTTATTTTTTCTTGGTGCTTTTGCATCACTTTTCTTTCCCACATCGCTCAGGAAAGATCAAAATAGAGAGTATATTTTCCGAGTTCGGGACCTCCACTGTAGTGCAAGCCTGTAGTAAACAATTGCAGGGTAGGTTGATAAGAAATATGAATAATCTTCAATTCAATAGTGAGAAGTGCCTCCAGGCCAGTGAAATTAAAATTTTTTAGTAAATTTTGTTTCTTAACATACCTACCACAATTGTTTACAATTGTCTGTAACGTAAGTGCAAGCCCTGCCTTCGGAACTAACTCGAGCTTTGAGAAACTTTTCCAAACAAGTTGGAAAAGTAATAGAGTGCAAAAGCACGAAAAAGATTGAAAAAGGGTCGAGAGACTGGCGCGTGAAATTACAGGTACTCTCTCTGCACACCTCTTGCGTTTACCGCGTGCATGCGCAAAAACCATGATGTCAATTCCGTATTTCCGCCAACGAGAAGTTTGTGATTTAGTGGGGAGGAATCGATATCAAAGATATCCCCAAGGAGGGTGGGCCTCTGGTAAACAATTGTGGTAGGTATATTAAGAAACAAAATTTACTAAAAAATATTAATTTCTTTTCAACCTACTCACAATTGTTTACAATTGGCTGAATAAACAATAGGAGGAGGTGAATCACATAACCAATACCAACAAGAGCAGCAGAAAGAAAAGCAAGGAGGGCAGAGAACAATAAGCGAAACCTGTAATGAAGATAGAGAAAGCACCTGAAAAGAACAAGGCCGAGTGAAGCACAAACCCGATAAAAACAAATTTAACGAGGGTGCACAACAGCCTGAGCATTAACGAGAGGGCCTAAAGAATAAAGGTCCTCAGATTGCTGCTGTAGGTGGCAGAGATAAAAGGAGGAGAAGGTAGAAGCATTCCTCCAGTAAGCTGCATTCATAACATTCCGGAGCGAAACAGAATTGGCGAACGCCCAGGATGTAGAAATGGCACAAACCTCATGAGCATTAAACCGGTTCGAAACAAGATCGGAAGCAGAAAAACGGGAGTAAGCCAGCTTGATTGCAAGACAGATCCACCTGGAAATAGAATGGGAAGAGATAGACCGCCTCTTAGGAATGAGAGACAGAAAGAATCTCTTCCGACCCCTCCGATTGAACTGAGTGCGATTAATGTAAGTCTTGATCGCACGAACAGGATAAAGAAGAGGCCTCCGGCCATCGACAGCAGAGAGAGCCCGAATGCAGATGGGAGGAGGTACCAAATCAGGAAGAAAAGAGCAATCAGTAGTGAAGGTGACACTGTTAGCCTCATTTCTGAAGAAAGCAGAATCAACAGATAGCGCATGAAGCTCACTGACACATCGAGCAGAAGCAAACGCTAGAAGGAAAGCCGTCTTATAGGTGAGAAAATGCCTATCAGTCTCAGATAAAGGCTTGAATGGCGCCCCCTCCAAACAGTGCAACACCCATGCCAAGTTCCACTTGGCTGTAAGACGCAAAACTCGAGGCCTCTTCAAAGAAAAGTGCCGAATGAGTTTGGTGAGAAAAAGATTATGACCGATGCACCGCTTTCTCACATAAGAGAAAGTATCAGCATAGACTGATAGCCCTTAATCATAATAGGCTGGAGACCCTTGGGGTCAAAAAGGTATACAAGAAAATCCGCAGTTTGAGCGATTGATGGATCACGGTAATCCACATTGTGATCTGTACACCAGCGGCAGAAAACCTTCCACTTCGCAGCATAAGTCATGCCAGTGGAATGTTACCGCGATGCTGAAATGCACTCCACAGTTCGTCTCGAAAAACCTCTACGTCGGAGACAGGACCTGATCAAAGACAGGCATGAAGGGACAGGCTCGCCAGGTTGTTGTGATACTTCCTGGGATGACCTTGGGAAAGAAGAACATGACGTAGAGGTAGGCGAATCGGCCAATCTGCCAACAGAGGCCACAGCAGATTGATCCACACCCTCTGTGGAGACAGAGGTGCGATCAGAATGATCCTGCAACTGCAAGCACGAATCTTCGCCAATACTTGAGGAAGAATCGGTGCAGGAGGGAAGGCATAGCCGATCCAACCTGTCCAGTCCAGAGTGGCGAAAAGGTAGACCAGAGGACGTCCCCACCTCTCGCAAATCGCATGAATGACCGACCGATGTAGCATCCACTCGGTTGGAAAGACACTGTCGCGTCGGGACAGGGAGTCTGCTAGGACGTTGAGACGCCCGGGAATGTGCCAAATGGACACCCGAGCGTTTACATCCTGCACCAACAGAAGAAGATTCTGAGATAACCGATACATGGGAATCGAATGTGTGCCTCCTTGATTCCGTATGTAGGCCACTACTGTCAAATTGTCTGAAAGAAGTAGGACAATGTGGTCTGACAGGTGAGGGATCCAAAGCCGAAAACTCAACAGAAGAGCAAGGAGCTCCTTCTGGTTGATATGAAGGCCCACCTGCATGCTGTCCCATTCGCCGTGAGTGGACAGACCGAGAGGATCCAACATCGCACCCCAGCCCCGATCACTGGCATCCGCAGTAAGGATGCGATCGGCCAAAGGAAGATCCAACGGAACACCCTGTGTAAGCCAGGGAACATCAGCCCAAGGGTGGAGGTGTCAAAGCAGGGACCGAGGAATAGGAAGTTCCAGCGGATCTACATTCGGATGCCAATGATCTGACAGGAAGTGTTGGAGAGGTCGGACAAACAAGCGACCGAGTGGAATGAGATCTGTCACCGAACTGCAAAGGCCCAGCATCCGACGGAAAGTCCTGGACAAGACAGAGGAAGACTGAAGCAGGTTCGGAGTCAAGGCGGAAAGAATCATCGCCCGAGCATTGGGAACTGACACCACATTGTGAAGAGTGTCGAAATCCATGCTCAAATGATGAAATTGCTGAGAAGGAAGGAGATCCGACTTCTCGCGATTGACTCTGAAACCCAGCGAAGCTAGTAGGCAAAGAAACTGCCGGACATCTGACTCCAGAACAGCAGGATTGTGGTGCCGTCGGAGGATGTCGCCCAGGTAGGCTGACGACGTCACAGCCGACTGAGTACGGAAAAACAAACACATGTGACATTAGTCGGGTGAAGGCCCAAGGAGCCAGGTTCAATCCGAATGGGAGAGCTCTGAACTGATAAGACTCAATCCCGAAACAAGAACCGAAGGTATTTCCGTGACGCCAGATGAATGGGTACATGGAAGTAGGCATACTTCAGTTCAATGCTGGCAGCAAAGTTGCCCCGATGAACTGAACGGAGAACCGACCGGAAAGTCTCCATACTTAAACGAGATGCTATAATGTACTCGTTCAGGATACTCAGATCGATGACAGGACGAAACTGGCCGTTTTTTCTTCGGCACCAAGAAAAGTCTCGAGTAAAACCCTGGTGAAAGGGTGTTCTTGACCACCTCGATAGCACATTTGGAGAGGAGATTGTAGATCTCCTGCACCAGAAGGTCCCGACGTAGAGAATCGGAAGAAAGAATCGGAAGTGGCACCCGAGATAAACGGGGGTGCCAATGGAAGGACAGTCGCAGACCGGATTGGATGACGTCGAGGACCCAAGTGTCCGACTTTATCTCTGTTCAATGGTCGTAAAACAGCGACAGCCTTCCCCCGACTGGAGGTGAATCGAGGTGAGGACCTTCATTTGCGGCCTCGATGAGGCCCCCCCGAGAGGAGAAACCACCAACTCGGGAAGCAACAGAGTCCTGAGACTTTCCTCTCTGAGGCTGCCAGCGAGCCTGGCCGTGTCGGCACTTCTGAGCCGACGTGGCAGACACAGCAGGATGCTTGGCGGGCCTGGAACGACCACCATCCGCAGCAGCAGGTTGGTCCAGCTGTCGTAGCAAAAGCTGGTCCTTCAAATGACGAAGAACCTCGCCACGGACAGCTTCAACGGAACCATGGAACAACTGAGGTCCAACCAAAGAGGCAGACCTCAGAACAGCACGCTGCTCAGAAGGAAAGGATGGAGAAGAATCCAACACCGCATCCCGGCGTGCCAGCTCCAAATTAGCCGTGTTACAGGCGTGAACGTGTCAAGTTCATAAGAGCCTGTGACAAAATGCGAAAAGGCTCCTGAGCATCATCAAACTCCCCCGGCGGAAAATAATCAGCCAGGGCAGCGACAACATGGTCCACGAGAGATAACATACCCAGCATCTCTCAGGGCAGGCCCACCATAGACTCAACTACCGACATCGGGAGAACTGCTGACTTAGTCAACCAGAGGAAAGAAGAATCCTCATCCACAGCAGTCATCCCTTGGAAGACTGTTGGACAGATGGAATCGTAAACACGAAACTGCAATGGAGGCAGAAAGGCATCAGCTCTAGAAAAGAAAGAACCCTTGAGGGCTTTAGAACGCATTTTGGAGTCCAAGCCCTGGAAGGGCTCAACAACCTGAGCCGATTGCAGAAGACGCAAAGCCCCAGAGCTAGAAGGCTCAACAGGGTTACGGCGCTCCACAGATGACCGTGGCCGGGTGGTCACAGATGGCTGGTCTGAAGGTTGAATGTCCGGCAATAAGCCAAAGATAAAATCCAAAGCCTGCCACAAGACAGACGAGGGGGGCCATCACCTTCAAGAAAATCGTCATTCTCTGTTGCAGAAGAGACATAGCCCAACTCGGGCTGACCAGCAGAAACCTCCTGTGAATACTGTGCAGTATCCAAAGGGCCAGGCGAGACATCTCGGCGACCGACTAAAGGAGGTTGTGCCTCAGCAGGCACAGGGAAGCCAACTTGAGGGTTGCTAGAAAGCAACCGGGTGAGCGCCAAAACGGTGCAGCAGCATCGCCCGACGGAGTGTCTTCCCAATGGACCCTTCTGGTAGAAGAACCCAAATCCTCAGAAGGGACCGACAATGAACGTCGATCGGCAGACCGAATAGGGAGACGGTGACAAGACACCAGAGGATAGTCCCAATTGTGATGCCCGGGGGCAATCACTGACTTCTGCGGAATAGAAGGCTCTGCTTGCAAATCCTCTAAAGAGACCGACGGCATACGTCGATCAGTAGCTGGACCTGGGACACAATGATAACACACCGGAGAATGACAGGAATCTGTCATTGGAATCTGCGCGGCAGAAGGCCCCAACTGCCCATCCTCTGAGACCGACGGCAAGCATCGATCGACAGCCAGACTTGGAACACAGTGAGGAATCACCGGAGGAAGGTTCCAAGAGTGACAGCTAACCGGAGCTGTCACTGACCTCTGCCGAACAGCAGGCTCTGGATGCCAGTGTCCCAGCCCCATCCTGCTAGAAGGAGGAACAATACACAGTTCGCTCGAGGGGCGAGGAATGGCTGCCAAGCGACCGAATGGCTCGACCGACTAGGAGCAAACCTAGCCAGATGAGACGGAGCAGACAGCAAACCAGCACAGCTTCGCCACGAAGGCTAGGAGCTCATAGACACACCAGCTGATACAGTCTTGGACCCCCGAGACTGTATACCATCCCCAGAAGAAATGGAAGACCCACCATCATACAGAATAGGATCTGTAGTAACAACTTCCTCAGCAACTGTCGACGGCGTAGGAGGCAAATCGGAGAGTGTCACCAAGCTAACCTCAGAGAAGCTCTCGACGAAAACAGACACCTCAAGAGTGACATCAGAAGACAAAGAGACCACAGTCTCCACTTCAGGTATCACCGCAATAGCACCGTCAACAGTTGCAGAGGAACTCGCCACAAAAAAAGACAGATCAGCATCCTGCGTGACAGAGTCACCATGTGCACTCACAGAAATGTCTGATAAGGCACGGCTACCCTTACCCCGAGAATGAGGGGTCCTAGCTCTAGACAGAACCACCTTGTTAACAGAAGCCCAGAATTGTGAGGACCAAACCCCACAAATACCACATGATTGGGCCTGTGTACAATTGTTGCAAGTGACTCATGTGGAATGAGAGTCGTCCACATGTTTCAACTGCAAGCAAGAGGAACAAGGAATAGTCTTAGGCATAATATGATAAATGAAATCAAGCTTCCCGCCGAGGAAAACAGAACAATGGTTGTGTTCACACGCGGGGGAAAAACAAGACTATGTGTGAAAAAGCAAGCAAAAATGATCAAAAATATCATCAAACAGTGAATAATTTAGAAGCTTGAAAAGGATACACTCCACTGGCACATAATCATATAAGATAGCACCATACAAATAAGTTGTTCACAAAGATAACAGCTAAATAATAGCATGAGTCACAAAATTTCCGACCAGTACAATGGCGGAAATAAAAGGAATTGACGTCACTGTTGTTGCGCATGCGCTCGGTAAATGCAAGAGGTGTGCAGAGAGAGTACCTGTAATTTCGAGCGTCGGTTTCGCTCGACCCTTTTTCGTGCTTTTGCACTCAATAACTTTTCCAACTTGTTTGGAAAAGTTTCTCAAAGCTTGAGTTAGTTCTGAAGTAGGGCTTGCACTTACGTTACAGCCAATTGTAAACAATTGTGAGTAGGTTGAAAAGAAATGACCAAGAGCACATGAATGGCTCCATCTTATGTCAACATTTTTTGGGAGTGACACAAGAAACAAGTTCTAATTTCTTCAGCCATTGCAATGCCCATCTCACGGCTATGGTTTATTGATAATATTGATTGGAAGTGTGCTGGAATTTATCTCCTTTGCAATAACCATCATCACAGCATAAAATTCACTGCTGAAATTTCATCAGAGAGCATTTCATTTCTTGACACCATGTCACACCCTGTCAACAAATGAATTGTACCAGTTTGTGTTGTAAACTCATACTCACACCAGTACTTGCTTCCACCCAGTTGCCATCCTAAACACATTGTAGGAACACTCCAAACAGTCTTGTGGTTAAAATCACAAAGATTTGCTCTGCTCCAGCTGATAAAGAAACTGCTCTCAGAAATCTGAAGTCTCAACTTGTGTGCCAAAATTACAAGTGGGAGACTGTGGACAGTGCTACCACCAAAGCTGATAGCCTGCCATGGGACGAACTGGTGTATTATCGCCCCAAAGTTCAAAATATATGTATAGCATTTGTTACCCCATTCATCAAGATCTTTCAAACCTATCCAGCACTCGTGTATTATCGCCCCAAAGTTCAAAATATATGTATAGCATTTGTTACCTCATTCATCAAGATCTTTCAAACCTATCCAGCATCCTTCAGAAACACTGGGGACTCATTGAGAGTGATCCAGTTATCTAAGATTATCCCCAAGCCCCCCTCATTACTTTTAAACAACTAAAAAATATTCACGGCTAGGTCTGCAATGATATGTTTTCTCACGATACAATGCATATCACAATACGAACCCCATGATCATCACAACATCCCCACACTTGTCAATCATCACAAAGTGAGGACACAAGAAGCAAATCTGCAGTTATGGACCACTGGGACACCCAGTAGTCCATAACTGCAGATTTGCTTCTTGAGCCCTCACATTTCAACAGGGCTGGAGATTAGAGAGGAAAGTCTAATATCCACCCACACAATGACCAAATAACAAATCTTCATACATTTTTGGGTCAAGCAGTTTCATTTCAATGAAATTAGATTTCTCAAACTTCTTGACAACAAAACATTATGATACACTCTTTTGTTTCCTTGAAATGAATCCTTTGTGATTTGATGGATCATAATATATAACGGTTCATGAGTGAGGTTAATGGTTTGTGCTATTCAATGCTAACAAATACCTGAGAGCAATGTAAATTCAGACTTCTACAATCCCGATTTCAAAGGAAAACTGCTTATAATGGATGTGAATAGTCAACAATGAGTTCATTTTTGAAGTGTCATTAACAAAATATTCAGGAAATTTTGGGTTCACGCGTATCATGATACAGTGCAAGCAAATCATAATATATATCGTCAGAGAATGAATCAGGATACATTCCTTTCATGATGAATCATTGCAGCCCAATTCATGACAATCTTTTTCAAGCTAGTCTTGAGCCAGTCAGCTCCTAACTTGGAGTCCACCAACCTTGTTTAAAGGCTGGTTGTAAAACTTGTGTGGTGAGGCCTATGCCTGTTTCCTTCCTTATCACTGGTAGTCAAGAAAAATTTAGAACTTTTTGCCAAGCAGATTACAAAAGCTCCAATTTGGTTTACCTGCTCCAATGTGGCGCTAGTGAAATTCAGAACACTGGCAAAACCTGTACTCCATTTCATAAACGTGTGAACAACCACAGGTCATTCAAGAAGATGGAACATGACAGTTCCATCACTCAACATTGCATGTCTGTGGGCCACTCAGTCAATTCATTCCGGGCATTTATTATTGACTCTAAACCTGAATGTACTAAAACTGAGTGGCTTTCTGGAGAAACATTTTGGATTGAACAGCTTTGTATATACAGATCCTTTGCTCTCAACAGACTATCCAGCACTTTTTGACTCCTGAGAGTTTTCAAAGAATATGAAAGCTTGTGTAGAAATGAAAGTGGGGTAAATTACGATTTGGATCATTTTTTCTCCAGATGCAGTTTTTGAATTTTTAATTGGTTTTAATTTTTTTTGACATCACATTGTTGAAGTCGGAATGTATTTTCCAGAAGTTTACCTCTATATTATTATCAAATGTAGTTTGTGTGGGTTTTCAGGTTTTTTGTTGTTGTTGTTGTTTGAAGCCTAATTTAGATGAATACATTAGATTTAGATTTACATACAGTTAAAACTAGAAGTCCTGTCACAAATAGTGCGCTTATGTAGGATTAATTGCGCGTTGGAATTGCACGCAATTGCCATATCGAATGGCATCCAAAGCACGGCAGGTTCTTCTGGTTACAGTAAACACATGCAATGTTTCTGCCAATGGACCTCTGGGTTACCCGGAGGTCCATTGGCTGAAACATTGCTTGTGCATAGGCCATATGTACAGAATTTGATAGCTTTACTTAGGCCATAACGCGCACATTAATGCGCATATCAACGTGCTATTTGTGCGCATTTCATGACAGGACTTCTAGTTTTAACTGTAGCCTTTGTCAAGCAGGAATTCTACCAGGCAACTGAGCCAATGGCAACACCAAAGAAGATTGCAATTAACTCAGCCAGTATGTTGATTCACATTTAGTCATTTACAACCTGACCCGAGACCTATATTCGATCATTGACAATTACTGAATTTTTTTCTACACCCACAGAAACTGGAGCACAGTCAAGGGTGTCGTATACCCCTGCCTGCAATACCATGGATAACATTACAAAATTGAAACATTTATTACTGGGTGAAGCTGAAGGATGACAGATGACCGCCATGTGACAGATTCGAGTCCATTGGGGCATATATCATGAGAACCCGGAGGTCCATTGGCTGAAACATTGCTTGTGCATAGGCCATATGTACAGAATTTGATAGCTTTACTTGGGCCATAACGCGCACATTAACGCGCATATCAACGTGCTATTTGTGCGCATTTCATGACAGGACTTCTAGTTTTAACTGTAGCCTTTGTCAAGCAGGAATTCCACCAGGCAACTGAGCCAATGGTAACACCAAAGAAGATTGCAATTAACTCAGACAGTATGTTGATTCACATTTAGTCACTTACAACCTGACCCGAGACCTATATTCGATCATTGACAATTACTGAATTTTTTTCTACACCCACAGAAACTGGAGCACAGTCAAGGGCGTTGTATACCCCCGCCTGCAATACCATGGATAACATTACAAAATTAAAACATTTATTACTGGGTGAAGCTGAAGGATGACAGATGACCGACATGTGACAGATTCCAGTCCGTTTGGGCATATATCATGAGAACTATTAAGTGTCACCATAGGGCTACACAAAACGGTACCCCCGCCTCTTTACAAAATGTGAGAATGACGATTTGATAATTCTGTGAAACAAATATTTTTCAGAAAACTTTATATATGTTGCGCATCTGCAAGACATGTGTAACCATTTAATCCTGAAGTTTCAACTCTGCATTAGAAATTGTGGAAGGAGTTGATTACACCATGAAGGTACCCTTAATTAATCAAGTTATTCATGATTGAATTTTGGGATGGACAAAGTTAAAGTCCATAAATGCAATAATTCCTACAATAATACACTGCATAACATATGCCTTGTACTGTGGGTAGACATCAATAGGATAGACTTGCACACCAAACATGAAGTCATTCCACTGAGTATTCATGAATTAATTTCAAGGCGGACAAATTCTAAGTCCATAAAGGGCAATGACCCTGGAAATAAAATCGTGCACAACACCTGCATTTCACTATGGGTATACAGCAATACGATACACATGCATACCAAATATCAAGCCACTCAACCATGTACTTAACAAGTTATTCCTGATTGAATTTTGGGATGGAAGGACGGGCGGACGGACAAGGTGATTCCAATGTACCCCTTTGGGGGTATAAAAATCCACCGATGACGTCATAAAAAATATATTCCAACCAACTGAAGAGATACAAAGCCTAAAGGAAACATACTAAATAGGAAATGTACACTGGGAACCCCATAGATATATATATAAGGAGTTCTAAAGGGCTTAGAAAAAACCAAAATGCACATAAACACATTGCAGATGCATCGAAAATGGGTTACAAACTATGAGAATGTAAAAAAATGTTAACACATATTTTAACAAAAGGCATTTCCCTGGGAGGACTAGGTGATAAAAATAACTGAACGACTTGTACATCTTATCCACCATTTCTGTTTCCTGCTTTGGATTGCTCAAAACTGCCATTAAACATTAATTCTGAAGAGCAATGGAAAATGTACAGAAATCTTGGTGATTGAAAAATAAGGAATTGAAGCTTAATATCTGTGCATGTATGGCAGAATATGGACAAAGAGGTGTGCTCTGGTAGAGAGGAAGAACAGGACACTGGGATGTATGTTTTCATCCCGATCGGTTCAGCTCAGACCATTCTTTAGTCTTTTTGATTTTTGGTTCATTCAGAGTTTATCCTTGAAAAAACACACAAATTGTTATAAGAGAGATTAGTAAGGAGCAAGGCATGTTGTGTTGATGTGGTATGTGGTCTGGAGAAATAGGTTGTCCATGTGCTTTTCTTGTCAGTCACTTTGGGTTATTGTTTGGTTGACTTGAATTATTTTTAGCCTACAGCTGGGGTATTTGACCAAAATAACCCTGTGACAATATGTACTGAGACATTTTGTCCTGTAGCATTATGTCTAGTTACATTATGTCTGGTGACATTTTGTCCTAAATTTTCATTTATGCAAAACTGGTGTTTGAGATTCCACTGGTACAGTAAACCTGTACTGGCATTTTACCAATACTTCATAGCTGCCATGACTAGATTTCATAAACAAAAATTTCAAACATACAAATTGAGAATTAATGGGCATAAACAAAAATGTACCTTCTGATAATTTGGCTCTGAATTCCAACCTTTCAAGGTTTCTACATTTCAAAATGTTTTCACTTTTAAACCCTAGTTCTAGAAATCTTTGTGTCAACTTGGTTATATCTACTTCGGCTTCATGTTCGTCTCGATTCTTGAATCCAACCTTATTAAATGATGTATTGCTGATTATAAGGACAGTGCCTCTGTCTTTGTGGTTCATTTTATAGTCTGGAGATTGAAATTCCTTTTCTGTCATGTATCTCGTGTTGCTAGCAGAATTCCTAAAAAAAAAAAATAAACCTAGTAATTAGCATAAATAAACTATGAAGAGGCATTAGACATCCATATACCCACCTCCCTGAAACTCCATGGCAGCTAAAAAAAGGGGTCCATTTATGTCAGTTAACTGTTAGAGTGCTAAATTACTTTTCAATTGTCATTTGTAACATGAGTATTTTTTTCCAAGATATCACACTACCAGCAAAAGAGGCCTTAGTTTAGCAAGATATTACTCATAAATAATTGTTTGGTTGCAATTTATTGGAGAGTGTCAGTTGGCACTCTCCAATAAATTGTAACAAAACAATTTTATTTTTATATTTTTTTCTACTGTTCAGCCAACAACAAATTAGTTCAAACATTGTAAAGCCATCATAGCAGCTTTCAGCACTTTTCAGTAGAGCCCTGATAATGGCTTCTAGCACTCAACCAGTCAGCAGTAGAATACACAATAAGACATGTGTTGTCAAAGTTAATTTTATGTCAAGCTGCTGGTCAGAAGCTAAACATTTATTTGTTTACTTACTTATTTGTTTATTTATTTATTTATACATTCATTTATTTATTTATTTGAGTTTAACAACACTTTCTTCAGACAGGGTCACATTATGCAGTGGTGAGTAGGTGTTGGACTTTTTAACTACACACAAATAGGGTTTGCATTGGGAGAAGCTGGTGTGCCACCAATGTGCAGTCTGTCCAACCACTGTGCTTCCATTTGGCCAATTGGGATGAACTGTCTTGCCAAACGATATAATGCAGCAGATGTGAGTCAGGAATGAACCTATGCCCTTTGGATCTGAAGTCTGGATGCTTAATCACTGAGTCACTGCACCGCTAGAGAGGGTTATCTTTTATCACTAGAAATTAGTGTTGAAATGACTAGTAAATTCTCTAGTAGACAGCTATTAGTCGCTGACCAGTCGCCTCGTTATAATTCCGATCAATTTAGTTATTAAAATGGCAATTCAGGTGTGCAGGAATATGCGCATCTACAAAAATGATAATGTGGGTGTGCATTTGTTCAAGTTTACTTCTTTGTCGTGAAAGGGTTAAGGTGTTGGAATGTTGAATGAACAGTAGCTGAATCTGACCAGTTTTATCAGTCAAGTCCATAACAAATGTTTGTCACTTTGTATCAAACATATTAAAGTGCCGATATTCAAGTGCAGGATATTTTCAGTGTGGTAGACAGCATGTCAGTCTGTGCTGACTTTCTCTTTGATGTGTGTTTTTCATAGCAGATTATAACTCTGAAAAAATCCCTCAGTGTCAGTAATGCATCCCTCAGTGTCAGTAATGCTGCTTCCAGAATAAACAGACTATCCATGGTACTTTTCCGAAGTGTTTTGTATCATATGAAAACCATTATTTTGATTTTATTAAACTGCTTAAAACTTTGAATGTATGTCATAAAAATAGGCTGATGAAATCGTCAGATGTGTACCTATACGTGCAACTAGTAGAAAGCTGTGTGACGGAGGGCCACCACGGATGCCGACATTATGTACACCATACAAGGTGGGGGCACATATAGAAATGGACTGGAGGAGTGTCTAATTTGATGGATAAAGGGTTAATATCTCCGGATCAAATTATCCGATTTACATAAAAAACTATACAGCACAGCACACCAGTAACCTGAATAAATATATAAAGTAACATGACAATCGGATTGATATTTTTTGAGTTATCTCATGCCAAAGGGATTGGAGGAATTTTCAATTAGAAGGATAAAGGGTTAATATCTTGGGATCAAATTATCAGATTAACACCAAAAACTATACAGCTCAGCACATCAGTAACCTGAACACAATTGTAAAGTAACTTGACAATCCAAGCAATATTTTTCAAGTTATCAAATGCCAAAGGGATTGGAGGAATTTTCAATTTGAAGGATAAAGGGTTAATATCTCAGGATTAAAATAACAGATTAACACCAAAAACTATACAGCTCGGTACATCAGTAACCTGAACACAAATATAAAGTAACTTGACAAACCAAGCAATATTTTTCAAGTTATCGAATGCCAAAGGGATTGGAGGAATTTTCAATTTGAAGGATAAAGGGTTAATATCTCAGGATTAAATTATCAGATTTACACCAAAAACTATACAGCTCGGAATATCAGTAACCTGAACACAAATATAAAGTAACTTGACAATCCAAGCAATATTTTTCAAGTTATCGAATGCCAAAGGGATTGGAGGAATTTTCAATTTGAAGGATAAAGGGTTAATATCTCAGGATCAAAATAACAGATTTACACCAAAAACTGTACAGCTCGGCACATCAGTAACCTGAACACAAATATAAAGTAACTTGACAATCCAAGTAATATTTTTCAAGTTATCGAATGTCAAAGGGATTGGAGAAATTTTCAATTTGAAGGATAAAGGTTTAATATCTCGGGATCAATATCATCAGATTTACACTAAAAACTATACAGCTCGGCACATCAGTAACCTGAACACAAATATAAAGTAACTAGACAATCCAAGCAATATTTTTCAAGTTATTGAATGCCAAAGGGATTGGAGGAATTTTCAATTTGAAGGATAAAGGGTTAATATCTCAGGATCAAATTATCCGATTTACACCAAAAACTATACAGCTTGGCACATCAGTAACCTGAACACAAATATAAAGTAACTTGACAATCCAAGCAATATTTTTCAAGTTATCAAATGCCCAAGGGATTGGAGGAATTTTCAATTTGAAGGATAAGGGGTTAATATCTCAGGATTAAATTATCAGATTTACACCCAAAACTATGCACCTCGGCACATCAGTAACCTGAACACAAATATAAAGTAACTTGACAATCCAAGCAATATTTTTCAAGTTATCGAATGCCAAAGGGATTGGAGAAATTTTCAATTTGAAGGATAAAGGGTTAATATCTCAGGATCAAATATGCGATTTACACCAAAAACTATATAGCTCGGCACATCAGTAACCTGAACACAAATATAAAGTAACTTGACAATCCAAGTAATATTTTTCAAGTTATCGAATGCCAAAGGGATTGGAGAAATTTTCAATTTGAAGGATAAAGGGTTAATATCTCAGGATCAAATTATCAGATTTACACCAAAAACTATACAGCTCGGCAAATCAGTAACCTGAACACAAATATAAAGTAACTAGACAATCCAAGTAATAATTTTCAAGTTATCGAATGCCAAAGGGATTGGAGGAATTTTCAATTTGAAGGATAAAGGGTTAATATCTCAGGATTAAATTATCCGATTTACACCAAAAACTATACAGCTCAGCACATCAGTAACCTGAACACAAATATAAAGTAACTTGACAATCCAAGCAATATTTTTCAAGTTATCGAATGCCAAAGAAATGGATACGGATGCCAGACGGACAGACAGACAGACGGATGGACAAAGGATGGACGAATGACGGATGGTCACCCCGGATGCCAGCATTATGTGTACCATACATAGTATGGGTACACATAAAAAGAAACATATTTTAAAATCTAACATTTAAAATTTGTTTTCCAATGGTCACTGGTGGACAATGAGGGGATGTTGGTCAAAGGTGCCCATAATTATTTCTTACCACCCACTTTTCATAATTTGCAAATTGCTCCCTCCAGAAATTCCAACTGCAAGGAACTGGTAAACATCAAACTGTTTTTGACATTTATCTTAAAAGTGAATAGAAAAAAGATAATCAACATACCGCACACCCGTGACTTTCAAATGGCAAGGCCTGATATCAACTTATGGAATACAAACTTTCATTTGATTATTCACAACTAGTCAACTTTGAACTACTGGTTTTATTGTCGACTAGTGCCCCAAATTTAACCGGCAACGACTAGTCAACTAGTTGTTTCAACACTATTAGAAATAATAGAATGCTCAGAATATCTTTAGAATACACGAAAGTGATTAAATACCTGTAAAATGAATACAGTGGAGCCCACTTAATTGAATATCTCTTAACTGAAAAACCCTGTTAATTGAATATAATTTCACAAAACAAAACCATTTATCATTCCTCCAGTACAAATTTGACCTGTTAATTGAATATATGTTATAGAGTAAACTCCTGTTAATTGAATAAAAATTATTGTAACCCATCTAGAAATTACTCTGACTCTCCCCAGTTTTCCTTTGTTTATAGACCTATTTTACCTCAGCACATCCAATACAGGCATTTAATCTATTATATCTGATTTGACAGAGCTCCTGGAGCTCTGTGAAAAAAGATATAATTGAATAAATGCGAAGTTTATCTCTAGAACACAGGAAAGTGACACAATCCCTATTAATTGAATAATTTTCATTGACAAAGTGGCTATTCAATTAACAGGGTTCCACTGCACTCATGTTAATAAAATAATGTTCATTGGCAAACTAACTATTGAATTAACCCTTAAGTCATCATAAAGCCCCAAACTGCCTCCCTTGAACTTAAATTGTTTTGAAAAAGTTTCCCACAAGTGTATTCATCCTTTATAATGCTTCTGTTAGGCTGAATTTATCTTGACAATGTCTTCACATCATTGTTGGCTCCCGGCTGTTTCATTTCGGCTCGGATTCAAAGGTGCAGGATTGACCAACGTTTGTGGAATTTAGATGTAGGTATTTACAACAAATAAATTTCTCGGAGGTCATTAGTTTTTTAATTGTAATCCTGATTGATTACATGTAATATTCAAACTACATCATCAAGGCATTTTAATTTTTTCCAACTATGACAGTTCAAATCATCGAAGACATGCCTTGGTGATGTAATTGGAAAATTGAATCAGTCGGAACTTCAGCCATCACAGTCTGGACAAACTGTGTTTACACGTGCACCACATACCTCCCCACACCAATTGCTGAATTGAATAAGTTGCATCGCACGGCTGCCACATGTATTTTTTATTTACGCATAATTTAATTTTCAAGATGTCTTGAGTTTTTTTTAAATGTAAGCTCAAATGAATAATACTATTTGATTTATATCATCAATGTACGTACCATAATTGGGACTAACATGTAAGCCATTACAGTCAGAACGAATCAGCATGCCTTGATAAGGCATGCTGATTCGTTCTAACTGTAATGGCTTAAATCCCAATTATGGTACGTATTGATTACCATTTTTAGATGTCCGAACAGTCTTTTGATATACTGGTATACTGCTGTATTTTGAATACTGTGCAGCCCTGTGGGAACCCTGGGAAGTGAAGCAGTGCTTGTGTCATATCAATGTGTCCATATCACCCCAACATGCCTTCCAATGTGTGTTGAATGACCAAAATGGACTGAAATGGGACAGAAACTCACCAAAAAGTATCAACCTACACGAACCAACACAGGACCAAAATGGTCCAACATTGGACACAGGACCAAAACGGGACCAAAACTGACCGAAACGAACCAACATTGGACTGGACTGGAACAAAAACACAATTCTAAACTTAATTATTAATCTGTTGTTTTTTTTTTTGTTTTTTTGTTTTTCCTTTTAAAAAATAATTACTCTGAAAAGATACCACTGATACACATCTCCCAACTAAGCCTAAGGAAATGTCCACTACCAGAAAGAGTGGTTTTTGCAGCAATCTAGACTGCAAATGATGATACATCAGTTTGTAAATTTCTTCATTTTGTCTAGTAGCAAACATTTGTATCTGTCTTCTTCCCAGAGAGTAAAGCGCAATAAACAAGTTCCCTTGTCAGGATTGTGAAGGAGTGGTGGGAGGGGGGGGGGGGGAGTGGTGGGGGGAGGGGGAGAGACTAACCATATTTGTATTTTGTTTATTTTTTTCATGTACATATTGTATTGCGCTATGTACATAAATTGTTAATTGAAAAATGTAAACTAGAGGTGTGGCCTGTCCATACCCCACACCGCCATGATTATTCTAAGATGAAAAGGGGCACAACTCTGGCAAAAAAGTCCGATCAAAACTATATTCGCAGGTGCACAGGTTCCCATGGTAGCGAACATCCATACCAAGTTTCAAAGAAATTGATCTATAAACATCTGAGAAAATCTCTGGACAAAATTCAGGCATTCTGAGAAGGGGCATAACTCTGGGAAAAAGTCTGGTTGACCATGAGTTGTTTTCCTGAATATTATTTAATTATCAATTCTGGCATGATTATGGTAGCAGACTTGTCTGCTGTGCTATCAACTCTGCAAGTTTTTCATAAGTTTTTCGTATTCTGTACATTACAACCTTCATTTCGGTGTATAATAACTATAATTTGAATATATTTAATTTGAATTTGAGGAATATCAGAGGTGGGAATTCACCTTAACAGCACTCAACTGAATGCCACCCAAACAGTCCACTGGTCGAACCGTCCCAAACTATCCCCAGATATTTGACCCAAACTGTTCTCAAAACCTGTGACCAAAACCATACCCAGATGTTTGACCCAAACCTGTCCTTGGATATTTGAACAGCGTTTCCACAAGGGGAAAATAAATGAGGCTGTATAAAGGGCCAACCAAGAGTCATCAGAAAATGTTTAATTCGGGGGTCCCAAAACCCTCATTTTTGTTGCATTTGGGGGGTATTTTGAGGCATTTCATAGTGATATTTGTGTAGGTTTTCACATTCCAAGAGCCGATAATTGCATAAGAATCAGGACCAATGAGGAGTAATTCAGGTGACAAATCATTCATTTACACAATAAATTTCAGTGCTGTCGATTTGAGAGGTGCTATCACACTCATGCCTTTTTACGCTTCTCAATTGGAAACAAGAAGATCTCGTTTTTGTGCTTCTGTAATTTTCAAGAAAATAGGTTTGAGATTCCATTACACAAATTAAAACACACAAATGAGGTGTGAACAGTGTACCTGCAAACTGTTGTGTCATTTTAATTAACGCAGACAGCAGAAGTACATCTACAGAAGTTCATGCTTTTTCAATACGTGCTTGTTTGGGGTAAATGTTAGAGTAATAAGATTTGAATACACCCAAAACCAGCCTCCAACCAAACTGGCCTCCAACATTTTACCCACACCAGCCTTTACATTTTACCCAAACCAGCCTGCTAAATTTTACCCTGAACATCCGCCACAGTTTTACCCAAACTGGCCTCCAAGAATTTTTAAGGGCGGCAAAAAGAAAAACACTAACTTTTTAAATTACGGACATACTACATTTTTATTAACACAATAATTCAATGATCAATCTAATTTTTGTTAATTAAAATAGCGACAGATGACAGAGTTTGTCTTTAGAGTTTTTTCATTATAGTATTGTAAAATGCCATAAGAACAAAAACAGAAAATGAAAAGTTCCAGTGTGCTGAAGGCGCACAGGGACGATGTGGGATTGAAATCCCTTGCGACCTGAATAACTTTATTTGCTTCATAGCTTTATTTGCTTATGAATCCACGAGAATCAGAAGCGAGAGCCAATAATCTTATTAAGTTTGAGTGTGCAACTGGCAGTGGGATAGTGGGATGAGATCCCCGAGAACCTCGAACAGGAAGATGGCTAGGAATTTTGCATAACCACAAGAATTCTGCTCTGTGTTTGCTTAGAGAAGTGGGCATATTTATGGTAATACTGAAACCGAAGTTTGGTGGTTATTTCAGAAAAAAGATAAGAAACCCAAACAGTTGCTGATCAAAAATATTTTGATCTATTTCTATTGTTTGAGGCAGAAGATATGATTTCAGCACCTGTGATTTCTATATTACGGGAGCTAAAAAGTGCACTCGTTAAAAAACATTGTGGAGCACAAATATCCTGTGAGGGCATATAATGTGTGTTGTTTTGAGAAAGCAGCACCCTGTGGCCAGTGGTAAGTTACTGTCATAATTCAGCCATTCCTTATACATTTAACTCTTTGAATACTAGTGGTATCTACCATGCCAGTTCAATGGCAGCAATTAGAAGAATCCATAATCATTATTTCGGGTAGACCAATTAATATTTTCAACGTGCAGCCTGGGGGCTGCACATTGAAAATACCGATTGGTCTACCCCATGTATTTACTGAACAGCCATCCTATTTAATGACGTTATGACGTATGATGCACCTGGCTGGAAAAGCGACCCCTCAGGTTCAAAGGGTTAAGGTTTCTGGTGTTTGATGACAGTATTCCCTTGAAAATTCATATGCTAACATTTTACAGGTGTAATTTACTCTCATGTCTGATTTCGCAGGAGCTTAAAACTGCACCCGTCAATATTGTTCATTTCCACCACTGCTTCCCCAGATCACTGAATATGTACAACTCGGGCAGATGCGTCGGCGACAAAGAAACAAAACAAAAAAGTTTAATGATAACATAGAAGAAACATGGAATGCCTATGAGAATAAATCAATCTCTCCAAGGCAGACATTATTTAAAATCTCAAAATTAATTTCCTACTAGAGAAACAGAATTTACTGCATCCAGTAAATTCAAGTCTGTGTGAAAAAGGTTAAAGCATCAGGAAAAATCTATGTAGAAAGAGAATTTATGAGAGGCCTATTTTCGGGAGTGAAATATTTTTTTAAGAAATCAGAAATGGCTTTTCTGTAACAGTATTTACAGATATTCATACAGGAATCAGATCAATTTTTCTAAGAAACCAGAAAAACATTTATGTGCACAGCATTCAAAGGGTTCGATGATGGAATCAGAATGGATATTGCGAGTTTCTCCCACATTTTTCAGTGATGAAATACATGTGCAAACTTAAAATATATTAATGTGTTATGAAATGCAATTTCCAGTAGTCCTGAAAAATATGCTCTTAATGCAACTGGTGATGTCATTGGGGTGCACCATATTTTGAACCTCCAGTGAGTTTTCACTTATTCACTGTAGGTACCAGGTCTACAGGTCATACCAAGCTTGAAGTATGAGCATTAACTACTTTAAAAATCTTAAATATTGGGTGATGAGAGCAAATATTGGTTAGTACTGGCTAGAAGACTTTAAGCTACATTGTACCTTTGAAAAATACATCTCGCATTAAGCAATTCATTAATGCGGGTAAACAGACATAAAAAGGCCTTAAAGGCCCCAATATTCCCTGTAAAGACCTACTGGGACTGGCAAAATACTGAGATCTCAACGATGCCTGTCTGTGTTATATTTATTTATTGGTGTTTAAGGTCACATACTTATGCACAATGGCTAATCATGACTGTGACAGTTTTACGGAGTACCCCGAGAGAACCACCGAGCAATGACGAGCAGCTGCCAGCTCCCCAACATCATAACTCTGCACAGCAGCACAGGCAAGGTTAGATTGGTTGAAGGCAGTATGCCTTAGTACACGTGCCCCCATGTGGACCACCAGGGTTAAGCATCTTAACATGGGAGTCCGATTCGATCACTCAAATGGTCACCCATCCAAGGACTAACCACAACCACCACCACCCCCCCCCCCCCCCCCCCCGCCCCCCACCGGTCTGTGTTTAGAGCAGCAATATGAGCATGGAAAGGGTTGTCATTTTTGTTTGCATGAAATAAATTCTTTGGGTACCATAGTGAAGTCTTGAGAGG
This sequence comes from Pictodentalium vernedei, assembly GCA_031216915.1. Lineage (NCBI taxonomy): Eukaryota > Metazoa > Mollusca > Scaphopoda > Dentaliida > Dentaliidae > Pictodentalium > Pictodentalium vernedei. Next base: position 778,638,947 of record CM062297.1, on the reverse strand, counting down.
ATTAAAAGCAAGCCATTTAAAGGGTACACAGCGTAGCCATGCCTCTATGTGGACAATCGGGATTAGTGCCTTGCCAAGGACACAATGCATCTACACCTGCTAATGTTTGAACCATGGACCTTTCAATTTGAAATCCAACGCAGAAACCACAGTGCCATCACATGCCTGTCTGATCTATTTAAAAGGCCCTAAAATGCATCTAGGGCCCTAAACAAAGCATGTGGCAAATAAAAAGATGGATGGATCTCAAAAATGGCTTTTGTGAATAGAGGGGCAATGTGAGGGAAAACGTACAAAATGTTCTGCAACTATGAGTTAAAGAAAAGCATTTGGAATCACACTGAAGTAATGAGAGGCTTTTTGACACGAGGTGACCCTGACTGGCAAAAGTGACATTAAAACCCAATAAATAAAAAAATAAATTAAGAAGGTTAAAAAGAGACCATTTAAATATTCCATTTTATTAATTTATAATTGTGATAGGTGTTTCGAGAAAGCCACTCCAGAATCCTGCCGATCTTGAGTTATGATTGAGAATAAATAATGTAACAGAGTTCCCAAGTGGTTAGCATTGACCAGCAGGGGTTAATCAGGACCGTTGCATGATGTCTAGGGGTTCAATTAAAGTTCAATACTCAGATTCGAAGTTGGGCTTGTCCACTAAGGTTTAAAGGATATTTTCAGATAATAGACCAACAAAGATTAGTTACAATTCCACAGATTATTCGGTTTGATCAATCTAAAATATGTTATTCATTTTAATGTAAAAATCAAACCACAATTGAATTCTAAATTCTACATTCCAAATGAGAGATACATTTTAATTCAGATCAAGGTACAACCTAAATGTAGTTGTAGTTCTACAAGATAGCTATAGCTCTTCCAGGGCAGTAGACCAAAATTAGTAATTTATAGCAATGAAAGTGTCAATGACACTGTAGCTTAACTTGTGTGTTGTGTTTGATGAAAAGGATAATGTTCAATGTTTATGAAAGGATTATGAGATAAGACAAGAATTGTGATAATTGGGAATATGTTCATGAATTTCTGTTCTCTGTATGCTATGTTTTTGATAAAAAATAATATGAGGTGTACACTGTACTAAAGAGCTGAGCCTGCTGAGGGGTGGGTTAATATGATCTCACAGTTAATGTATGTGGCCCTCACAGTTAACGTATATCAACGAAAGTTACCAAGTTACAGTGAAATTATTCCAAAACGAGTCATCCTATCAAGTTACATTGAAATCCCTTCATAAATATGGCCTGTAGACTGTGCTAAAGGTTTTCGGGCTTCGGGACCCTGGAACCATCAGTTTTCCAATTGCGTCCAAAGGGGACGTTCTCATCTAGACATTATATGAAGTCAACCTACCAAGTTACAATGAAATCCCTTCATAAATATGACCTGTAGACTGTGCTAAATGTTTTTGGGCTTCGGGCTCCTGTAGTCGTCACAGTTGCCCAATCACGTCCAAATGGGGCTTTCTCATCTAGACATTGTATGAAGTCAACCCACCAAGTTACAATGAAATTCCTCAATAAATATGACCTGTAGACTGTGCTAAAGGTTTTTGGGTTTTGGGCTCGGGCAGTCGTCACGGTTGGCAGATCATGCCCAAATGGGGAAATTCTCATCTAGACATCATAAGGAGTCATCCTACCAAGTTACAATGAAATCCCTCCACATTAAACATGACCTGCAGACTGTGCTAAAAGTGTTTGGGTTTCGGGCTTGGGCTGCCATCACGGTTGATAGATCATGCCCAAAAGGGGACGTTCTCATCTAGGCATTATACAGAGGCATCCTACCAAGTTACAATGAAATCCCTTCATAAATACGACCTGTAGACTGTGCTAATGGTTTTGGGGTTTTGGGCTCGGGCAGCCATACTGGTTGCCCGATCGCGACCAAAAGGGGACGTTCTCATCTAGACATGACCCCAAACCTGCATATGAAATTTCGTGACGATCAGACAAGAACTGCGGGGTGTAGCCCGTGCTAAAGGAAAATGTGAACAGACATCACAGACTCACAGACTAACAGACTAACAGACTTCCGCACGCGTGATGGCAATAGCTTATCTTGACTATGTCAAGTTAAGCTAAAAACAAACTGATAAGGTGTGGAAAGTGTTGATCATTTGAAGTTGGGGACATAAAATACAGCCGAGCTTGCTGTTTGTTTACACTGTAATAACAGTAAAGGAGATGCACAATACTTGAAGCTTCCATTGAAGCCAACTAAACACTAAGCTAAAGGTACCATATGGCAGTGTTTCTAAAACAATATTTGTTATTATTGTTGTGCTGAAGCTAATATTGCAAATAAATAATGATAAAAATTTAGAGTGCCATTTCTTCCTGTAATGTCAAAAAAAAGTGTGCCATTATTCAAAACAAATAAAAAAAAAAAATTTTCAAGTGCCTTTTTTTTCCAAGGTAACTGGGAAAATGTGCCATTTTTTCCGCCCCCTTCAAAAAACAGCATTTTTGGTGTGCCTTTTTTTCCTAGGGTGTCAAAAAAGTGTGCCATTTTTTCCTGTGCCATTTTTTCAGGGCACCTTTCATTTATTTTGATGCGTCTTCAACATCAGTGAACATACATGAAGGAAATTAAGTTCCAAAATACGTAAAAAAAAAATTTTAAAATTCACTAAAACCCGGAATGTTTCGGCCCGATAGGCAAGACGTTTCGGTCTGATTGGAGGCCGAAATGTCCAGGCTGAAACGCCCCAAGGCCGAAATGTCAGTAAACCCGAATTCCAATTTCATTCGATTCTTAGGTTCCGCTCTACAGTTTCCAGCGGTGAAATTCTAAGCATAGGACATATGTTGAAACTAAGGCCATGTAAAATAGAGATATATTTTTAGTATCAGATATATGATTAAATTAGGCTTTTTGTTGGACAAGAGAATTTAAGGTTTGGTCCCAAAGTTGGAGTCTGATTCATAGGGGTAAATTACCAGATGAATTATGGGAAACAGTGGCTTTGAAAAATTGGCTATTTTTTAAAATGTAATTTTTACACGGATTTGTTAGCAGACAGATGACTAAAAAATGAGACGGAAACATATAATTTTTTTTTTGCATTTTAGAAACAGGGGATGCTCTGTTCCAGGGGTGGGTAGGTGGGGTTGGTGTGAAAATTCTGCTTTTGAGGCTGCTAGGTGGCTGAAAATGACTGGTTTAGGCATTTTTTCATGCAATTTTTCAGGTTGAAATTTGGCCTTTGACAATAAATTATTCCACCCACATTCAGATTGTTTATTTCTACTTAGTCAGATAGTGTTATATGTTTTTTTGTGCATTTGGGAAATGTAATACATGTTATGAGTTAGATAACTAAGCTACAGAATATTTGCATTTGAAGATAGTTTATGGCATGTCATATTTGGAAATGCCTGGAAAACTGTGGAGCGGAACCATAAAGAGCATTCTATCGTCGGTGTCAATTCTTGAACAAGAAAGTTCCTTATTTGTGTTTGAGTTATAAATACACCATTTTTCAAAAAACTTTTCACTATTTGTGGTTTGTGTGCAATTGTTAGTAGTAAACATTCATCAAGTGATATCTCAGCACAACTGGATGGAAATAAGTGGAAATTTGGAGAAATTTATTGATGTAGCCTAATTAGGCTTTTCCCTCTTGGGGGGGTTGTTTTGGGGGGTTTTTTAGGGGGGGGGGTTTCCACACATTTTTGTCCGTACGATTCAGAAGCCATTTTCGAACCGATTTTCACACAATTTGGCACACGCATAGAGTGGCAAAAAATCTAAAAATGTACCGAAGCGGAATTTTCGATTTAACCCTTATTTTGCCAGAATTGGCAAAAAACTGACAAAATTGGGGTTTATCGGCACTTTCTCGAAACACGTCTTTAGGATTTTTTTTAAATATTCATAGTTACTAGACTGCCTATGACACAACCTTTGATACACACGACATATTAGGCGATGCATATGGTAACCCTCCACAGGCTGCCAAACATCGAAATTTTGATGAAATGGGCCAGTTTCAGACCCCCACAGCACCCAAACGATACCCGAGAGGTAAACATAACTTCCTTTATTGGAAGTGGAATTCACCGAGGATCATTTTTGTAAGTAATAAGGGTGTTCAGAAAACCAAGTGTTAACCCGTTTTGGGCTGGTTAAACAGCAATACCCCAAAAAAGCTCAAAACTTCATGTTTTCCGTGGATTTCTCTAAACGAGTCTTGTAGATTTTCAAGAAAAATTGGTCACTCTCAGGTCTTGGTGTGACATTATAAGCTGCAAGGATAAAATATTCCGGTCAGCATTAGTTAACCCTCCCGGAGCTACTAAACGTAAAAATTGTGATAAAATGGGCTGTTTTTAGACACCAACAGCACCCAAACGATATACCACAGAGAAAGGGGCCTTCATTTATCGGACGCAAAATTGATCGGAAAATATTTTTGAAAGTGGTAAGGGTATTCAAAATTTGACGTCTTAACCCATTTTGGGCTGGTTAAAGAGAGATACCCATTAAAATCTTAAAATACCCGTTTTCTGTGGATTTCTCTAACAACATCTTGTAGGTTTTCAAGAAAAATCGGCTGTTTGCAGGTCTTGGTGTGACATTACAAGTCGCATGAACAAAATATTCCGGTCAGCATTAGTTAACCCTCCCTGGGCTGCTGAAGGTCAAAATTGCGATAAAATGGGCTGTTTTTGCACACCAACAGCACCCAAAGGGTACACCACAAAGAAAAGTGCCTTCTTTTATCGCGCGTACAATTTATACGGAAACATTTTTGTAAGTAGTAAGGGTATTCAAAAGTCGACGTCTTAACGCATTTTGGGCAGGCTAAAGAGAGATATCCCTTGAAAGCTTTAAATTCCCATTTTCTGTGACTTTCCCTAACGGTAACTTGTAGGGTTTCAAGACAAATTGACTATTCGTAGGTCTTTATGTGACATTACAAGTTGCATGGACAAAATACTCCGGTGAGCGTTTTTTAACCATCTACAAGCTGCCAAGCATCGTAATGTTGTTAACATGGGACTGTTTTCAGACACGCACAGCACCTAATGTATACATGATGAGAGATAAACATAATCTCCTTTGTTTGAAGAGGAATTCACAGAGGACCATTTTTGTAAGTAATAAAGGTATTAAAAAAGCCAAGCGTTAACCCCTGTTGGGGAGGTTAACAGGGATACCCATCAAAAGCTTAAAAAATCGTTTTCCCTGGATTTCTACAAACATTTTGTGGGGTTTTCAAGAGAAAATGGCCGTTGATACATGTAGGTCTTGGTGTCATATGACCAGTTGCATGGATCAATTATTCTGGTAGGCATTTGTTAACCCTTCATGGGCTGCTAAATGTAAAACAAATTGAGGAAATATTCTGTTTTTGGACACCAACAACATCAAATGGAAATGCCACAGAGAAACGTAACTTCTTTTACCAGACGCAAAACTGATAGGGAAACATTGATATTGATATTAACCCATTCTACCATTAATGATGGGTTTTACCTAAACATTTTTTTATCAAACCCAAACCGAGTCATTTGAGACTACTATACTCACCTTTCTCATAACATCAATGAAGGAACTTTAGTGAGACAGCTAAAAACAATTCATCAGACACTGTGGGGTCAAGAAAAATCATGGAATCTAATCAGGAAAAGCCATGATTCTCCAGAATCATAAAGTCTAGTTTCGCACTTGTTTTGAATTTTCATCAAGATTTCGAAAACATTAAGGTAGAGCACTGCCTTTCCTAAACACCAAGTATTGTATTCATGGCAAATATAAGCAGTTATGGACAGCCTGGTTGTTATTGCTGACCAGAGATTTGCAGTCATGGTGTCTACTTTTTCATTTTGGTCATTGGTGTAATGTCTGTGTGTCATCTGTCCATCAAGCTGTTTATGCTTTCATATCTAGAGAGCAACACCTTCCCCCCCCCCCCCCCCCCCAAAGCTATGCTTATCACTGCTTATTGTTTTACATTTGGATTGTATTTAACAGTGCCATTGGCAGGACCTGGTTAGTCAATGTGGCTGGTGGTAATAACAAAAAATGCTCTCTGCAGCAGCTCAAAGAAATGTGTGGGTTGAGGTGGTGTGGTGTGGTTGTGAAAATCAGGCAAAAAGTGGCTACAAAAGCTATTCGGCAATCAGAAAGGCCATTACTGGTTGAAAATAGAGACTTGTGGTTTTTGTTCATTCAACTCGGGATACACTCCAGATTCTTTTGCCTGAGTGAAATCCAGGGGGAGATCACTCTTGTTTTCTCTTTAAGGTTCCGCTCTACAGTTTCGCCCTATTGCACAGGGGTGAAATTCTGAACATAGGGCATATGTTGAAACTAAGGCCATGTAAAATAGAGATATATTTTTAGTATCAGATATATGATTACATTAGGCTTTTTGTTGGACAAGAGAATTTGAAGTTTTGGTCCCAAAGTTGGAGTCTGATTCATAGGGGTAAATTACCAGATGAATTATGGGAAACAGTGGCTTCGAAAAATTGGCTATTTTTAAAAATGAAATTTTTACATGGGTTTGTTAGCAGACAGGTAACTAAAAAATGAGACGGAAACATATAAAAAATTTTTTTGCATTTTAGAAACAGGGGATGCTCTGTTCCAGGGGTGGGGTTGGTGTGAAAATTCTGCTTTTGAGGCTGCTAGGTGTCTGAAAATGACTGGTTTCAACATTTTTTCATGCAATTTTTCAGGTTGAAGTCTGGCCTTTGACAATAAATTATTCCACCCACATTCAGATTGTTTATTTCTACTTAGTCAGATAGTGTTATATGTTTTTTGTGAATTTTGGAAATGTAATACATGTTATGAGTTAGATAACTAAGCTACAGAATATTTGCATTTGAAGAGAGTGTATGGCATGTCATATTTGGAAATGCCTGGAAAACGGTTGTACTAAATACAGCAAGTCCATAAGTCCAGGCTTTGCAATTTCAGGAGAGCGATTGTTTAGCTCTCCTTACTGCCCTCCTGAAAGAATTAAGGAGAGCGAAAAATTGCCCTCCTAAATATTTTGGTCTGGGATGTATTATGCTCACATTAAATTTTTGTTGTAAAGCAAAAATGTAATTTAACTTCGAAGTCACATAACATTACGTAATTTCATTTTGAAACTGGTTTAGTGGTAAAAGGTAATGGCTGCAACTGTGTTTTGGTATGTACAAAGTACATACCCAAACACAGTTGCAGTCATTTGAAGTAAAATGGGTCACAGCAATATTTTTGTTTCTGTCAGTTTCAACAACTGACCTTTCAGTTTGAAGGGTAATAATTATTCAAGGAATATTGACACTATAATATACTACCATTACTACTATACTGTCACTTGAAGCACATGCACCAGGATGTGACTGTAGATTCAAGCAGGCCTGTTGTCCAAGAAAGTCATACGCCTACCACTACCACCTTCAACCCACCCACCTCCCCAACTTGGGCACACACACAGGTCTTGTCAAGTGTGTGTTCGGTTATTGAGTGAGACATTTAGATGCCTAAGAGATTTTGCCTTACCTTAATAAAGTTAATAAAATCACTGATGTAATAGTCTGTTGGCTTCAGTTTCAATGAGTTCGTTCAACTGGATACTTAAAATGCTGTGTGAAGCTAATTGCTCTCCTATGCTGATTGAGAAGAGTGATTTTTTGCCCTCCTGCATTTTTCAGAATGCCAGGCCTGTAAGTCCCTATGTCCCCTCGGATACAAAATACAGCAAGTCCCTCAAACACACCACTAATAGCGTCAAAAATTAAAAATTAGAGACTTTATCATAGAACTGCATGTTGACTATTTATTTTTGTTTTTATTTGTTTGTGTTTTTTTTCAAATTTAAAAGCAGTAAATGCTTGACAATCTTTTGTTGTTTTGAACAGCAGTTTCGGCGATCTCCGAGTCGCGTGTGTGTAAAATAAAAGTACAACTTTCAAAAGAGATGCTTTTGAAATGCTATCTAAAAATGTTTTTTTGATACTTACTTGTTTTATTTTTTATTTTATTTCATTTTTTTTTTTTTTGTTTATTTTATCATGTTTAAAGAAGGTCCGCCAGCTTGAGCACCCTAATATTTTACCTGTTCAAAACAAGCTAGTGCTTAAGTTCTGTCCGGCTTTCGTCCACAATTAAATCTCTCTGTTCCGCCCCTGGCTGCTAAAAGTGCAGAGAAATAAATAAATAAATAAATAGTTTAAGCAAAACTAGTCGACGCAAGTCGTAACGGGTCAAACAAACGCAAACACTGAATAGCAAGCTTGCTTTAATTTCATCATGTTTTGTGAATTAAATATAGAAAATAATTTATGAAAATCGTCATTGAGAAGCATGCTTTGAAAATTACAATTTCAGTAAATAATGTAATAAATAATTATAAACAACGAAACTGCCAACCCAAATTTCTGAAGTGTTTGTTTATAAAGTCAAAAAAGTTCCGAATTTATCAATGAAAATGCTCGATATATACTTAAGGGCCTATATAAGTAATAGAATTTTGTTTATTTTGAAATTCTCACCTCTCATATTCCTTAAATTCAGATTAAATATACACAAATTATACATCAAAATGAAGGTTGGGATGTATAGAACACGAAACACATATGTAATCAACTCGTAGAGTTGACTGTAGGCACCACTGGTTCCTGGAAGTCTGCTACCGTATTCGCACCAGAACTGATAATAAAATGATATTTCATCAGAACAACTTGTGGCCAAATGTGCTTCATATATCCAAGAACAATGCTAGGCATTCAAAACACTTTCGAATACAGCGATAGGTCTGCATTTTGGAAAAAGACAACACTGTCTGCATTTTTTATTGAAGATGGTTTCCATGCTTGACAGACATGCGCAAATCACTCGTTACCACGAATTTCCATCAAAAAACAAAATCGTAATTCTAAGAAATTTCAACAGGTATCATATCTTGCATTGAATATGGCAACTGTGCAATCTCTATCTAATAACAGTATACTGTATGAAGGCGATCTTTTTCATTATTTGATTTTAGACGGCGTTGTTTTTACATGCTTTTTCTGTCTGATGACGTCGGTCGGAAATCGAAAGTATACTCATACGTAAACAAAAGCAAAGGCGTTGGAATTTTCCCCAATGCAGCTCTGTCGCCGTGTTTTGAAGAATTTTTATCCCCTAGCTTTGTTCTTGGATATGTAACGCATATTTGGCCACAAGTTGTTTTCGTGAAATATTATTAAATTATCAGTTCTGGTGCGAATACGGCAGCAGACTTCCAGGAACCAGTGGTGCCTACAGTCGACTCTATGAGTTGATTACACATGTTTCGTGTTCTATATATCCCAACCTTCATTTTGATGTACATTTTGTGTATATTTAATTTGAATTGAAGGAATATCGGTAAACATGAAGAATAGCAGACACAACAAATTATACAAAAATTACCAACTTTTCATGGTTTCCCTACATTCTTTAGTGTTTTTTCTTTACATATTCATAAATTTGGGGGAATAAAATCACTTTTTAGCTTGTTTTTACTAGTTTTTAACTTCCGAGATGAAGCAATTCAACTTGCGCGTCAACCATCTTTTCTATCGAAAGTGTGTGTTCAATTTTGAAGCGCACTTGTTCTGCACTGGTACCACAAGGAGAAGACGGTAAGTACAGTGTTTTTTTTCACTTTTTTCATTATTAAGGTAAGTTATGTAATAAATAGCACCCCGCTCGACGGGTTAGGGTCAGTCTAGCAAGGGTTCGGGTTAGCTAACCCGAACCCTTCCTACCCTGACCCTAATCTGTTGAACACGGTGCGATTTTCGGAACTGATGTGATACTGAATTCTCCACAAATGGGAGGAGACGCCCACCATGACGTCACATCTTTGACAGTTTCCATGAAAGAACGTCGCTGTGAATGATATTGATAAACACGATCAGACGACTTTTCCATGCCTCTCTTACGGGAAGGAAAAACTTAGTAAATAATGTCTAAATGTATTAAAAACTCGGGGGTTTTGGTACATATGTGAAGAAAAAACACTAAAGAATGTAGGGAAATCATGAAAAGTTGGGAAAACCTGGTATTTTTTGCATAATTTGTTGGGTCCGCTATTCTTCATGTTTACCGGAATATCGGAGGTGAGAATATTCAAAATAAACAAAATTTCATTACTTATAAGTTATATAGGCCATTAAATTAATAATTGCACATAATAAATAAATTTGACAGTCCTCTGCAAATTCATGTCTGAGGTTAAATTTTGTGAGTGCTTTACATGATAAATGATGTGTTTTAAAGGGACTTGCTGTAATTAGTACATGAGGGGACTTAGGGACTTGGCGACTTATTGGGGACTAGCTGTATTTAGTACGACCCCTGGAAAACTATGGCGCGGAACCTTATCGGTTATTCGCCACATCACTGTCGTCAAGAGTCGACACGAAACGTGTTCTTATCATATCAGAAAAACAGAATACATCACATAATCATTAAAAATGTTTATTTTCTGTACACACCCTTTGGAAACACAGTTAAAGCGTCCATCAACTCGATCGTATATTGGTTCTGACATTTTACAGATTCTTGTGACTTTTCAAGAGTTTTCGGAAACTGGGCTAATTTTAGAAATATGAATTTCCCGGAAAAAGTGCTTCGCTTCACAGTTCTTGTGGGCACAAAGTACACGAACTTACTTCATTACTTTTGGGCCTCGCGCGATTCGGCCCCAATATTTTTCGTGTGCTATTCTGCCTCATTTTGGGCGTCCCAAATAATTTTTTTCACTTCAACCTTTTTACAATTATTTGCTTATTTTTGTCATGTTCAGTGACTATTTTCCGTTATTTTTTTGGGGGTTTTTTATGTATGCATTTAATGATTTTTTCACACCGTCAGTTTTTCTGCCTGTGTATTTCCCATTGAACTACGGAAGCCCATTAGGGACATGTGAAGAAAAAAAATTACATGTGTGAAAAAAAAAAAAATAAGTCGTGCGCACGAGATAATTAAGTCGTGCGCATGAGATAATTAAGTCGTGCGCACGAGATAATTATCTCGTGCGCACGAGATACCTAAGTCGTGCGCACGAGATACCTAAGTCGTGCGCACGAGATAATATGTTTAGGTTACTGCAAGCATTTCGCATGTAGTGGAATAGCAGGGTTGGGAAGGGGGACAAAACCGTCAAGATATCCACCTTTCGACTGTGTTTTAGACGTTGTAAATGCTTTCAACTCGTATTTTTCTCAGACTCTGACATATCAATTTTATTATGAACTAAGAGGAAGTGTGTGTTAGGGTAGAGGAGGAGAAGGGGCGGGCGGGGGGGGAGGGGTGGGCAAGGAGGGGTGCTCGTGAGAAGTAGCCGAGGATTCCCAGTATGACTTGTCTGTTCTGCTACATCTAAAGACGAAATACTAGCGTCTTTCTGGCTGCATATTTAAAATTTCATCATACTGGGCCGAACCAGAGTTGCCCCAGGGGTCTGATTGCCGAGTGATTGCCCAGCGCATTGTTTCGCCCTTCATTGTAAGGTGCTTTGGTTGGTTACCCAAAGATATACAGCATATTCCAAGATAGGGTATACGTCTAAAGCGGTGTCCCCTCTCCCCCTCCAATCCCCAACAAACACATTCGGAATGCTTTTACGTACCCCTTTCTCCCGAAAATCCTGGAATTTACCTCCCGCTGGACGAAAAAGGAGGGGCGTCTCTGGTATTTCTCTTTCCTGTGAGTCTTCTTCAGTCAACTCAAGCTGGATTAATTCCAGCTTGGAGATCTGGCAAGTTAGGAAATTGCCAAGTTCCCAGTTAAGGAACCTACTCCATTTATTGAGAAGGCGCGATAATTTGAAACCTGTTTCCAGTGATTACGTCCCCCCCCCCCCCCCCCCCCCCCCAAACAGTTACGGGGACACTAGATTATTTGTTTTGCTCCTCGGGGCTGACCCATTGGCGCCTTGTAATGTAGTTTGTTCTTGAATAGGACAAAAGCCCCCCCCCCCCCCCCCCCCCCCCACAAACACAAACACACACACTCCAAGTCCCACCAACTCCATCGCCCAGTTATCGTCTTGTGGTGAAAAGAAGGTGAGAGCTTTCACAGGTTTCAAAGTGTCCCGTTTCGGTAGAAAACTCTCTTGGTCCAAGAATCACCAGCCCAGACAAGACAACATGGTTAACTTTCTAGGTCTCCTGATTCGGTGGGGACCGCGCTTGCTCATAGGACACCCGGCCCGATAGACGACCACTTCTAAATATGCTTCACAGCAGAGGCTCGATTCACAAGATATATATGTATCGTATAACAGGAGTAGGGGCGCATGGCTGTTAATCCTGGGGGGATGGGTGGTGGGAGTGTAACAGCAATCAGATTACTCCAGAATCACTCTCAGACTATTGTTTTAAAACTTCCCGGAGGAAAGTCTACCGGTCCCACATTCGAGAAAGTACACCCCTCTCCTCGCCAAAATGAATAGGGCCCAAACGTCATCGGGCAGATGACAATAGTCCAAGGGCAAATGACTATATAGTCGTCGGGAAATTTAGCGGTACATACCCCCCCCCCCCCCCCCCTCAAATATTCCGGGGTAGATAGTACTAGATACGGTCCTGGTGGGTTTCCCATTCTATGAAGAAGTATCATTAAAGTTACGACAGGACATCCCGCCATGGGAGGTCCTTCCCAGTGTTTTCTGCTGAGCCAGGCAGTAGAAAGCGCTTCAAACTTAGGATTAGTACCGTCATAGATTGGCACCCTACATGGATGCATGATGCTTACGTATTAGTGGCAACCAATCTACTTTAGTAGATAGGGCGATATGATACGCACGGCAACCATTGGGGCACGACCACCCCCGGGACGACCATGTTTCGCCCGTGTGTGAACAAATTTGGGAACAAGGAGTCACAAAAAGTGACGTTCTCGACTTCAAGGACCACAGAAGAGGCAATACATGCAGGAAATTAGTCGTCTCCTCTCACCAGTAAAGACTATAACCCACTCTCTCAAGCATAGTAAGTCGTGCGCACGAGATAGCTATCTCGTGCGCACGAGATACCTAAGTCGTGCGCACGAGATAGCTATCTCGTGCGCACGAGATACTAAGTCGTGCGCACGAAATACCTAAGTCGTGCGCACGAAATACCTAAGTCGTGCGCACGAGATACTAAGTCGTGCGCACGATATACCTAAGTCGTGCGCACGAGATACCTAAGTCGTGCGCACGAGATACCTAAGTCGTGCGCACGAGATACCTAAGTCGTGCGCACGAGATACCTAAGTCGTGCGCCCGAGATAATATGTTTAGGTTACTGCAAGCATTTCGCATGTAGTGGAATAGCAGAGTTGGGAAGGGGGACAAAACCGTCAAGATATCCACCTTTCGACTGTGTTTTAGACGTTGTAAATGCCCTCACCCGAAACCCGTATTTTTTCTCCGACCCTGACCTATCAATTTTATTATGAACTAAGAGGAAGTGTGTGTTAGGGTAGAGGAGGAGAAGGGGCGAGCGTGGGGGGGGGGGGGGGGGGGTATGGAGGGGGGTGCTCGTGAGAAGTAGCCGAGGATTCCCAGTATGATTTGTCTGTTCTGCTACATCTAAAGGCGAAATAATAGAGTCATTCCGGCGGCATATTTAAAATTTCATCATACTGGGCCGCACCAGAGTTGCCCCAGGGGTGTGATTGCCCAGCGCATTGTTTCGCCCTTCATTGTAAGGTACTTTGGTTGGTTACCCAAAAATATACAGCATATTCCAAGATAGGGTACACGTCTAAGGCGGTGTCCCCCCTCTCCCCTCCAACCCCAACAAACACATTCGGAATGCTTTTACGTCCCCCTTTCTCCCGAAAATTCTGGAATTTACCTCCCACTGGAGGGAGAGGGAGGGGTGACTCTGGTATTTCTCTATTCCTGTGAGTCTTCTTCAGTCAACTCAAGCTGGATTAATTCCAGCTTGGAGATCTGGCAAGTTAGGAATTTGCCAAGTTCCCAGTTAAGGAACCTACTCCATTTATTGAGCGGGGCCGATAATTTGAAACCTATTTCCAATGATTACGTCTCACCCCCCTCCCCCCCCACCCCCCCTCCCCCCCCAAACAGTTACGGGGACACTAGATTATTTGTTTTGCTTCTCGGGGCTGACCCAATGGCGCTTTGTAATGAAGTAATGAATAGGATAGAAGCCCCCCCCCCCCCCCCCCCCACCCCACACACACACACACTCCAAGTCCCAGCAACTCCATCACCCAGTTATCGTCTTGTGGTGAAAAGGAGTTAAGAGCTCTCACAGGTTTCAAAGTGTCCCGATTCGGTAGAAAACTCTATTGGTCCAAGAATCACCAGCCCAAGCAAGATAACATGGTTAACTTTCTAGGTCTCCTGCTTCGGTGGGGACCGCGCTTGCTCATAGGACACCCGGCCCGATAGACGACCACTTCTAAATATGCCTCACAGCAGAGGCTCGATTCACAATATATATATGTATCGCATAACAGTAGTAGGGCGCATGGCTGTAAATCCTGGAGGATGGGTGGTGGGAGTGTAACAGCAATCAGATTACTCCAGAATCACTCTCAGACTATTGTTTCAAAACTTCCCGGAGGAAAGTCTACCGGTCCCACATTCGGGAAAGTATATTTTTGGGTAACCAACCAAAGTACCTTACAATGAAGGGCGAAACAATGCGCTGGGCAATCACACCCCTGGGGCAACTCTGGTGCGGCCCAGTATGATGAAATTTTAAATATGCAGCCAGAAAGACTTTAGTATTTCGCCTTTAGATGTAGCAGAACAGACAAATCATACTGGGAATCCTCGGCTACTTCTCACGAGCACCCCCCCCCCCCTCACCCCCCCCCCCCCCTCCGCCCGCCCCTTCTCCTCCTCTACCCTAACACACACTTCCTCTTAGTTCATAATAAAATTGATATGTCAGGGTCGGAGAAAAATACGGGTTTTCGGGTTGAGGGCATTTACAACGTCTAAAACACAGTCGAAAGGTGGATATCTTGACGGTTTTGTCCCCCTTCCCAACTCTGCTATTCCACTACATGCGAAATGCTTGCAGTAACCTAAACATATTATCTCGTGCGCACGACTTAGGTAGCTCGTGCGCACGACTTAGTATCTCGTGCGCACGACTTAGGTATCTCGTGCGCACGACTTAGATATCTCGTGCGCACGACTTAGTATCTCGTGCGCACGACTTAGTATCTCATGCGCACGACTTAGGTATCTCGTGCGCACGACTTAGGTATCTCGTGCGCACGACTCAGCTATCTCGTGCGCACGACTTAACTATCTCGTGCACACGACTTAGGTATCTCGTGCGCACGTTTACCAAGCTTGAGGGAGTGGGTTATAGTCTTTACTGGTGAGAGGAGACGACTAATTTCCTGCATGTATTGCCTCTTCTGTGGCCCTTGAAGTCGAGAACGTCACTTTTTTGTGACTCCCCTGTTCCCAAATTTGTTCACACACGGGCGAAACATGGTCGTCCCGGGGGTGTCGTGCCCCAATGGTTGCCGTGCGTATCGTATCGCCCTATCTACTAAAGTAGATTGGTTGCCACTAATACGTAAGCATCATACATCCATGTAGGGTGCCAATCTGTGACGGTACTAATCCTAAGTTTGAAGAGCTTTCTACTGCCTGGCTCAGCAGAAAACACTGGGAAGGACCTCCCATGGCGGGATGGCCTGTCGTAACTTTTGTGATACTTCTTCATAGAAGGGCAACCCACCAGGACCGTATCTAGTACTATCTACCCCGAAATATTGGAGGGGGGGGGGGGGTATGAACCGCTAAATTTCCCGACGACTGTATAGTCATTTGCCCTTGGACTATTGTCGTCTGCCCGATGACGTTTGGGCCCTATTCATTTTGGCGAGGGAGAGGGGGGTACTTTCTCGAATGTGAGACCGGTAGACTTTCCTCCGGGAAGGGTTTGAAACAATAGTCTGAGAGTGATTCTGAAGTAATCTGATTGCTGTTACACTCCCACCACCCATCCCTCAGGATTTACAGCTATGCGCCCTACTACTGTTATACGATACATATATATATTGTGAATCGAGCCTCTGCTGTGAGGCATATTTAGAAATGGTCGTCTATCGGGCTGGGTGTCCTATGAGCAAGCGCGGCCCCCCACCGAAGCAGGAGACCTGGAAATTTAACCATGTTGTCTTGTCTGGTCTGGTGATCCTTGGACCAAGAGAGTTTTCTACCGAAGCGGGACACTTTGAAACCTGTGAGAGCTCTTAACACCCTTTCACCACAAGACGATAACTGGGTGATGGA